>OX465292.1:10785508-11985508 GCA_949987695.1 Merzomyia westermanni | reverse complement strand
GTTGCGACAATGTTGTTTATCCTGAGTTTCTCTCTCTCTCTCTATGGCGCGATATACAACAGGTATATCATCATAAACCTCCTAAGAGATTTTTGCGCCAAGCTTCTCTTCCAATTTGTGGTGTGCCGATTTGAATTTTCCCTACAGTTTATGTCGTAGAATAAGAGTGAACCCCACGGATGAATACCAGAAAGGAATCAAAGTGGCTATAAAAACTGCAACAAATAAAAAGATACAAACTCGGCATATACATTAGTCCAAATGAACCCGTCAACTCCACCACTGATCGCGCTACCAAAAATCAACAAGCCAGGCAATCCAATGAGACCAATCATTAATTTTAAATCGGCACTATGCTATAAGCTATCTAAATATTTAAAACCAATATTGAAGGATACACTGGAACTTAGCAACGAACACACCATAACTAATACATCTGAACTAATAGACAAACTTAGGACCGTTGAAGTGACAAAGGACAGCAAATTGGTATCTTTCGACATAAAAGATCTATACACATCAATACCACTAGCAGAGACATTGAACATAGTAAACTCTATAATACTACGTAAAACAAAAGATAAAGTAAAAAGTACGCAACTCACGAACACGGTAAGAACCACTCTACGTCAAAACTATTTTCAATGTAACA
This sequence comes from Merzomyia westermanni, assembly GCA_949987695.1. Taxonomy (NCBI): domain Eukaryota; kingdom Metazoa; phylum Arthropoda; class Insecta; order Diptera; family Tephritidae; genus Merzomyia; species Merzomyia westermanni. Next base: position 11,984,856 of record OX465292.1, on the reverse strand, counting down.
ATAAAATATACAGACAAACAAACGGATTTGCGATGGGAAACCCAACATCGGCTATTCTTATGGAAGCGTTTATGCAAAACCTGGAAAAAGAGTATATACAGGAATTAAATTCTAAATTAGGAGTGTTATTTTACGCAAGGTACGTGGATGATATCATATTCGTTTTAACTACCAAGAACGAAGACCAAGTACTCTGAGTACCTCAACAAGCAGCACGTGAACATAAAATTCACAATTGAAACCGAAAAACGGAGGAATCAATTATCTGGACCTCACAATAAGTATTGATAAAGCTAGCAATAAATTCAACTACGACATATATAGGAAACCAACGGCCACCGACACGATAATACATAATACCTCGAGCCACCCACAACAACATAAAAATGCAACGCTAAGGCACTTAGTACAAATTGTAAAAAACACCTCTTACACAAAAGCATATAGAAGGGAGCTTGGAATAATATATAACATCGCTACAAACAATGGATATAAAAAAGCACTTGTAGCTAAACTCAGGAAAGACCTTAGAGAACAAAAAAGAAACAATGGAGAGGAAAGTACACAAACCTGGACGACAATGACATATACTGGAAGGGCAACACATAAATTAGCAAATTTCCTTAGAAAATACAACATCAACACAGGGTTCAAAACATCGAACAATTTAGGACGGAAGGTAAGAACCAAAACTAACGCAGAAGGTCCATTTAGCAGCCATGGTGTAGACAAGCTCACTTGTGAATGCCAGCACAGTTACATAGGACAAACAGGACGACAAGTAAGAACGGGGTTCAGAGAACACATTAGAGATTACAACAAAAAGATACGGAATCCAACCATCATACCAGAGTCCAACTTTGGGAATCACATGGCGGAGAATAAATGCCCCCCCCCCCCCAGGAAAAATCAAAAAAACAGTCAAGGTTCTCCATGTACAAGCAAAAGGCCGACGTCTGAACGTGCTCGAAAACATGGAAATCTACAAACAAAAAATATTCGACGGTAGAATAAAAAACGAACAGACAAACACTGTTTCGACACAATATTTGAACCTTTAAAATTGGTTTACAAAAAACAAAGCAACCACTCAGGTACAATAAGCACACACGCACCGACAAATAAACACAAAACAGCAGAAGATCAAAAACAACAAACAAGCAAAAAAGGTCAAACAACAAAAATCACCAACTTTTAACTGCCTCAGTCAACCACACAAAACCGATCGATGCAAACCACCCCCATTTCTGAATGTGCACACACGTACACAAACAGACACCCATGCTGACGTTACCTGTTACCTACTATAAATACAAGACAAACGACAACAACAGAGCAGAACGAAAATCGACACTGGTGATGGCACAACGCCGAAACCGGTTTGTCTCAAAACCAAATTTGACAAGGGATGACGAAAAAGCGTTCCAATATACATCACAAACAATATAATTTGAAAGTAAGGTTAATATAAGCAAGAATTGAAGAAACCTTATTGATAGGTATTAGGATTTGATTAGCTATAAGAGATAAATTTATATTTGTATGAATAAAGCTTGGCTTGAATGAAGTTTCCTGATGTTTATGGGTTGAGGTTATCTTCCTAGGGAATTAGGTTGACACCATGTTGGTGTAGGTATTGTCCTTGTGGCAACTGATGGTAAGTTGGCGTATTGGAGTAATTAATGGAAGGGCATAATTACATAACGACGTACATTCGTCAGGAAAGCCAAAATCGGAGAAATATATTTTTCCATTAAAATACCAGCGCCAATATAATTGCAGTTCATCGAGATCAACAAGTAAATAACGAGACACATACAAGTCAGCCAATATACACAGCCTTGCGAAGAACCATAATGGCGAGTGGCAGCAACAAGCAGACAGAGACAGTCATATACATCACATCATACAGTCCATTCAAATAACAAATCATCGCACATCACATCATCAGCAATACATCGCATACATCACATCATACAGTCCATTCAAATAACAAATCATCACAAATCACATCATCAGCAACACATCGCATACATCACATCATACAGTCCATTCAAATAACAAATTATCACAAATCACATCATCAGCAACACATCGCATACATCACATCATCAGCATACCGACATAAGTCACATCATCAACGTATGCAGTAACACTTTGTATCACACATTAATCATCACATTATTCGCACATATTAATCCTATAAATTTCATCAAGGTAAGTGGTTGATTTTGGTGCACAATTTTTTTTTAAGTACGCATTAACGTACCACGAGTGAAGAAGGTGTGATATGGCTTTGTGGATCGGAGCGGATGGAAGTTCTTCGTGTTTGAGGGACACACTTAGCGCCTTTTGACTATCGAGAAGTTCCCCCTCCAGTGGTAGGGGCTCCTCGACACAGCTCAAGGCAGACAGGCAGTGGCTCAGCGTCTTTTGTTTTTTTTTTATTTTTTAACACATTACCACAGCACTGTACAGTCTCTATTACTTCTAATATAAATTTAACAACAATTTACACTTCCACTTAGTTGATGCATTTGCAAATAAATACCACAATCTTCACTCACTAAATACTGTCGTGAACCGTACATACTCGTAATGCGTGCTACTACAAAGTTATCACTTGCGTTGTGTGGCTAGTGTTCATTAATTCACTTAGTTCTAAAGATATATATATACTTTGTTTATCAGTAAATCATTTTTTGATGAATAATCCACGTAAACATATTGACACTGTATTTATTGCGTTCATTTGTTTTTAAACACCTTGGTTTTGGCTTGGAAGATCTGCTGTCCTTGAGACAGAAAAATAAGACTTGCTTCGCATTGTACGCTAAAGGCATGGCCGCAATTAATGCTGAAATTGAAAAGCTAACAGAGCAAGCAACACCAACAACTACAGTCTCTGAAACCTCCAGCCGTGAACAAAACATTCGACTTCCACCTAGTGACACCGATGTGTTTAAGGGCGACTACCTCTCCTGGCCAACTTTTAGGGACATGTTCACGGACTGTTCCACCTCAATCGGAGGACACAAGGGGAATCGAAGGAAATTGTGCGAAGGTGCCCCCTAACCAACGAAGATTTTACCACAGCCTGGAAAAATTTAAGCGACAGGTATGAGAATACGCGTATCCTTGTTAATACGCAATTGAAATCCCTGTTTAGTTTGACGTCAGTCGAACAAGAATGCGGAACAGCCATCAAAAAGCTTCAACGCGACATAAATAGTTGCTTCTCGGCACTTCAGTGTCATCAAATTGACATATCCAACTGAGATGCAATTATCACGTATCTATGTTCTGCAAAGCTCCCCGAATGTACTCTGGCCTTATGGGAGCAAACCATAGAAAACAAAACAGAAATACCGAAGTGGGGAGACATGGATAGGTTCCTTTCCGACCGTTTCCAAACGTTGGAAACTGTTTCTGACCTCAGAGGTGGCAAAGCATTTAAGTCGCCCCAGAGTCGAAACTTGGAGTATACCAGGCCGGCGTCCCAAAACCTCGACCTCACAGCAGGCTAGGGAAAGGCTGGAATTTACAAACAGAAAAGAAAATGTAAGTAATATCTCATCTTCTCACGCAAATACAACTAAGGGGGTATTATTAGGAACGGCACGGGTCAACATTAACATAACGGAGTAAATTTCTCGGTCAGAGATCTGATTGACTCCTGCTCGGAGTGCTCTTTCATAACAGAAAGACTAAAGAAAAGAATAAACCTGCAATCGAAGCGCATACATGTCCAAGTTTCGGGCATCAATAATACGCCATCAGCGCAGGTCAATTAATTTCCCTCACAGACCCCTTAGTGCGTATTGACACAGTTTTCCTTGTCCTATCACAACTTACAGGGGACCTTCCGACCTGTCAGGTAAGCGTAATGACCCGTCAAACATTCCCTGACTTAATCCTGCCGGATAAAAGATTCTTTATTAATCCTGCGGCCGCCGTGGTGTGAAGGTAGTGTTGCCGGCCTACCACACCGAAGGTCCATGGTTCGAGCCCTGGTACAGGTAACATCAAAAGTGATTTGAAAAAAGTTTTTCAAAACGGGGTCGCCCCTCGGCAGTGGTTTGGCAAACTCTCCGAGTGTATTTCTGCCATGACAGGCTTCTCAGCAAAAATTCGTCTCCTTTGTATATGCCGTTCGGAGTCGGCAAAAAACTGTAGGTCCCACCAATTTGTAGGGAAAATTCAAATCGGCACACCACAAATTGGAAGAGAAGCTTGGCGCAAAAATCTCTTAGGAGGTTTATGATGGTATACCTGTTGTATATCGCGCCATAGAGAGAGAGTTGACCTCATCCTAGGAGGCGACATTTATCCTCAAATTATTCGGAGCGGTATACGGAAGAATGTTCTAAATACGCTTCTCGCCCAAGAAACTGTCTTCGGTTGGATTACAACCGGTCGTGGGGACGCACATCACCCAACCAATACGCGGGTATCATTTTTCAATGAGATAGCCCTTAACAGACAGTTAACTTCTTTCTGGGAATTGGAAAATGTGCCAAGGAAAAGGGCATTTAAAAGATAAAGCCTATTGCGAGGCACTCTTCAAGGCCACAACGACCAGAAACTCCCACGGAAAATATACAGTCGCCCTCCCCTTCAAACAGGATTTTCCTAACAACATCTGCTTAGGGGCTTCTCTAAAAGGCGTTTGCTCTCAATTCTACCGGCCCTCCAGACAGAGTACAATAGGGTAGTTGTAATATGTTGTTTTTATATTGAAGTACGCCGATGGTTAGCGTAAAGTCGATAATCATTCTTTATTAAAAACTTTCTCTTTTATACAATTTCTTACTTCACCTACGTATACATAATTACACTAATACTTACAAACTAAAAGTATTTACATTGTGTGCAAAGTCAGCAATAAGTTGGTAGTTCACATTGACAAACCGATACTGTCATGCTGATCGATACCTGCGTTGGTCAATGTGACGAATTGAATAATTGGGTGACAAATATGAGCAGATACGATATATGTTGTTGAACTCCCGCTGGGTTCAACATAATTTATTTGGGTCAATATTTGTATATGCATAGAATTGCATTGAAAGTGAAACGTATTCTGAGTAATGCTACACCATCCGCCTTAAGAATAGTCGTATACAATTGAAGACAATTGTGTACGGCTATTAAAAAGACTTAATGACCCACTTAAGGTTTGCTTGCGTTTACAAGATTTTAATTGTTTTGCGTATGCCGTTGCAAAATATTGCATAACGGTAACTTAATATCGAAAGTAAAGAGTTTGTTTATGAGGTTTTTTATCTGTTTACATTTGTTTCCCATGTGTCTTTATTGTGCTGACTTCTCTTTTTTTTTTTGAACATAACATGTTGTTTTTGTTTTCTTTGGCTCGTGTGCCTGTTTATTATTATGAGTAAAGTGGAGTGCTTATTTTTATTACTAAAGGTTCTCTACTGTTTTAAGTCTATTCTTATGAATTATAATTTCTTTATTTTTGTTGGTCTTATTGTTATTTCCTATACTATGTGGTATTAAAGTAAAATTATTATTCTTATCAATGCTTTTAACTTTATAGTGTCCGTTATATCTATGTTCTAACTTATGGGAGGCCTCTTCTCTAACTAATACTAAATCTCCTATGTTAATTTCTTGGTTCTATCTTGCGTTATTTGTACCTATATTTAATTTTCTTATCTTAAACTTCATAATTGTATTAATTTAAATTTTATTTTTATATATTAAATTTCATATATGTATTATGGGTTAATTAAAATTTCCTTGAAGGGGTTCGTAAGGCAGATAATTTGTTATGTATGTCCAATACTATTATTTTATTTTATTAGTTATTCGATGATTCCTGGGCGGCGAACAAAAAACAGGATCATCGTATATTTTTAAATTGTTTTATTTTCCGTCACATGCATAACCTGCAGAGTTATTGCGATATTAATTTTTTTTGTTTGAGAACTTGGGTACCTATTTTTCATTTTATAAATGTGCCTACTCGAGTATAATTATTTTTTAAACAATTTGTCCCTAAAGACAACTGTATTATTCCTTTTCCCCGAATTGCCGGCTTATTTCAGCCTGGTAAAGTATTGTCCTAAGTCAATGTTATCCTCAACAATCGGTTTTTCATGCTACAAATTTTCTTTTGAAAACGAGCTAGACTAGTCTTTTTTTTATTTCACATTTATATAGCGCTTCACATTTTTATTTTATGGTTCTCTTTGTGACTTTTTATATTATTAATATTTTTTTTTGTTTGTTTGTTTAGTATTAGTACTGGACTTTTCGTTATTTTCATGCTTTTAGAGGCATTTCTCTCGATGAATATCGGGATAACCTCGACTGTCTTTGATTTGGTCGGATATATTAAAGGCATCCAGAAAACAGGATAAGTTTCTGGGTTTACCATCGAACTCTGGTGATATTGATGGTGCCTTTTTGTTTTTCATTTTTGGAAAAACGGAAAGAAGTCTCTGTTTTTTACTTTCTTTCTATTTTTCAACAAAAATTTGTTGAAATTAATATGAAAATACTTCTCAACAGAAGTTGCCATTTCTTCTTCTATATTGCATTTGAAATTTCATTCAATTTTTGTACCAAAGTTAAAAATGTTCTTAAATAAGGCGAAAACTGGCTTCTGGTTATGTTCTTGTCCTTTTCCAAATAATTAGTGCTTTCTGATATTGAGCTGAATGGAAAAGGAGATGAGAAATAATAATGTGTACTATGTTTCTTGTTTCATTTTAATTTATTTACATTGTGCCTAGGCGTTCGCACGCTCCGACTCTATGGTTTCCTGATTATAGTTATCCTCAGTTGTAACCACTCTGTCTATTCCGATGAATCTAAAGATTAGGTTCCTACAGCAAATTTTATTTTTAATTGCTCTTTTACTCTCGCGAGGGCGTGACTTACGAGTCTCGAGTGTGTTTTCACACTCTAAGTTATCAACAGAGCGTTTGATTGCCTCGTAGTCAAGGTCGTCGGGCAATGCGCTATCCATTTTGGGAGGTGGTCTTTCTTTCTTAACTATCTGTAAAGAGGATTAACTAGTTTCTTTATTTTATTTTAATTTAAAGTTGCCCTGTTTTTTTTTGTTTTTCATTTAAGGGGATATTTCAGCAAAATTAAGAAAAAATATTTCGGCATTCCAATTTACTCAATTTGCTTATTAACACGATTTCTTATTTTCTATTTTTTATTTCTTAACATGTTAATTTTTTCTTTTAATCTTAAATCTGTATTTAACCGAAATTCTTTATTTGTGTTACAAAATTTTATTGGCGCATAATCAAAATGCGTTAACTACGCTATAATCTCTTAATTTTTGTATTCTTAAATTATTCCTAAGCAAAATAAAATTTTGCTATTGGTTCAAAGGCCGTGAGGCGTGCTCAAATTATTCTAAATATACTTAACCCGCCGTCTTGCTGCCAGTCATGCTGCCAGTTCCCTTGTCTTCGGCACTAACTTGCAAAATTCCATTAACATCAATTTAAAATGACACTTCAAACGTTTTCAATCATTTGTAATAACAATCTTTTCCTTGTAAGGATCACCATGTAATGTTCTCTACGCATGCTGTCCCTATTGCCATGCCATCGGTGCAGTTGTGCAATCCATCGCAAATTATAATCATCCAAACAACCGCGCTCAGTGATTCATGCGGTGAGTGAACATGCCCATGCTTATGACTATGTCCTTGATGTGATGATTCGTGCTCACGTAATATTACAGTCGGTACTGAATCAGTGGTTATAGCACGTTCTTTGGCGTTGCCATTCGTGGTTACAATGGAAGTATAGGCTAGGCTGGCAGGATCGCCATGTAATATGTTGTTTTTATATTGAAGTACGCCGATGGTTAGCGTAAAGTCAATAATCATTCTTTATTAAAAAGCTTTCTCTTTTATACAATTTCTTACTTCACCTACGTACGATATACATAATTACACTAATCCTTACAAACTAAAAGTATGTACATTGTGTGCAAAGTCAGCAATAAGTCGGTAGTTCACATTGACAAACCGATACTGTCGATCAGTCATGCTGATCGATACGTGCGTTGGTCAATGTGACGAATTGAGTAATTGGGTGACAAATGTAAGCAGATACGATATATGTTGCTGAACTCCCGTTGGGTTCAACATAATTTATTGGGGTCAGTATTTGTATATGCAAAGAATTGCATTGAAAGTGAAACGTATTCTAAGTAATGCTATACCATCCGCCTTAAGAATAGTCGTATACAATTGAAGACAAATGTGTACGGCTATTAAAAAGACTTAATGACCCACTTAAGGTTTGCTTGCGTTTACAAGGTTTTAATTGTTTTTCGTATGCCGTTGCAAAATATTGCATAACGGTAACTCAATATCGAAAGTAAAGAGTTTGCTGATGAGGTTTTTTATCTGTTTACATTTGTTTCCCATGTGTCTTTATTGTGCTGACTTCTCTTTTTTTTTTGAACATAACATGTTGTTTTTGTTTTCTTTGGCTCGTGTGCCTGTTTATTATTATGAGTAAAATGGAGTGCTTATTTTTATTACTAAAGGTTCTCTACCGTTTTAAGTCTATTCTTATGAATTATAATTTCTTTATTTTTGTTGGTCTTATTGTTATTTCCTATACTATGTGGTATTAAAGTAAAATTATTATACTTATCAATGCTTTTAACTTTATAGTGTCCGTTATATCTATGTTCTAACTTATGGGAGGCCTCTTCTCTAACTAATACTAAATCTCCTATGTTAATTTCTTGGTTCTATCTTGCGTTATTTGTACCTATATTTAATTTCCTTATCTTAAACTTCATTATTGTATTAATTTAAATTTTCTTTTTATATATTAAACTTCATATATGTATTATAGGTTAATTAAAATTTCTTTGAAGGGGTTCGTAAGGCAGATAATTTGTTATGTATGTCCAATACTCTTATTTTATTAGTTATTCGATGATTCCTGAGCGGCCAACAAAAAACAGGATCATCGTATATTTTTTAATTGTTTTATTTTCCGTCACATGCATAACCTGCAGAGTTATGGCGATATTAATTTTGTTTGTTTGAGAACTTGGGTACCTATTTTTCATTTTATGAATGTGCCTACTGGAATATAATTATTTTTTAAACAATTTGTCCCTAAGGACAACTGTATTATTCCTTTTCCCCGAATTGCCGGCTTATTTCAGCCTGGTAAAGTATTGTCTTAAGTCAATCTTATCCTCAACAATCGGTTTTTCATGCTACAAATTTTCTTTTGAAAACGAGCTAGACTAGTCTTTTTTTTATTTCACATTTATATAGCGCTTCACATTTTTATTTTATGGTTCTCTTTGTGACTTTTTATATTATTAATATTTTTTTTTGCTTTGTTTAGTATTAGTACTGGACTTTTCGTTATTTTCATGCTTTTAGAGGCATTTCTCTCGATGAATATCGGGGTAACCTCGTGACTGTCTTTGATTTGGTCGGATACATTGTGGCTGATGAATTTTGCTACATTAAGAAACTCAAATAATTTTTTTTTCAGTGTATTGTAGCACTGTAACTGTAACACTCTAACACTTTTTGTAAAAAATTATGTATTCAAAGAAACATTATTCAAAAGAAGAAAAAATAATAGAGAGTCAAAAAAATATAGAAGAGAAAGAAAGACCTACTTCAGTGATATAAAAATATTGTGTATAATTTAAAAATGAAGAGATGTACCACAAATTCAGAAGTGGTCGCGAGCCCGAATAACGCGCAAATTTTAAAAATTTTTAAAGCCTATACCGTGGCAAATTTAGAATCGTGCTTGGAGAAGCTTGGCGAACCAACCAGTGGCACGAAGAATGAACTAGTGCTGCGATTAGTAAACTTGGATTATCCTTTTGAATTTCCATTTACTGAAGATAGTAGCGAAACGCAGAATCAGGCGCTTGAGGAACTAAAAGCTAAGTTGATAGCGGCACCAACGCTAGCAATATATGACCCGAAAGATGAAACTGAATTACATTGTGATGCCAGTTCTCTCGGATTCGGAGCTATTTTATTGCAAAAGAAAGAAGATGGAAAATTCCATCCAATATTTTACTTTTCAAAGCGGACGACAGAAGTAGAATCTAAATATCATAGTTTCGAATTGGAAACATTAGCAATAATATATGCATTAAGGAGATTTAGGATATATTTGCAGGGAATAAAATTTCGAATATTGACTGATTGTAATTCTTTAACGTTAACATTGAATAAACGAGATATTAATCCTAAAATTGCTAGGTGGGCTTTGGAGCTAGAGAACTATGATTACAGTTTAGAACATCGTGATGGATCAAGGATGCAACATGTGGATGCACTGAGTAGAATTTCAAATGTGTTAGTTTTATAAGAGAATACTTTCGAGCAAAATTTATCAATTTGTCAGAATAGAGATAAGGCGATTTTACGGATACGGGAAGAACTAGGAAAAGCAGGCAGTAAAATATTTGGTATGAGAAATGGGCTGGTGTACCGTAAAGTTGGCAAAGACATACTATTTTATGTACCCAAAGAAATGGAAGAAAATGTTCTACGTGTATATCATGACGAAATGGGTCATCTAGGGTGTGATAAAGTCTTACATGCAATATCAAAAACTTATTGGTTTCCTGAAGTCAGAAAGAAAAGTAAATCTCATATTGATAATTGTCTGAAATGTATTGCATTTGCTCCTAAACATGGACGACATGAAGGATTTTTGCATAATATTCCTAAAGGGAATGTACCTTTTAATACAATTCATATAGATCACTTCGGCCCGATAACACTTAAAAGTTGCAAGAAAAAGTTTGTGCTTTTAGTAGTAGATGGTTTTACTAAATTCGTAAAGCTATACCCGACACGAACTGCTGGATCTGGTGAAGTTATAAGTTGCCTTAAGTTATATTTTAATTTACAGTCGTCCAAAAGTTTTGATTTCTGATAGAGGTACTGCATTTACTTCCAACGAGTTTCAATTATTTTTAAATTCAAATAATGTCAAGCATGTTAAAATAGCGACGGGGTCTCCACAGGCAAATGGGCAAGTTGAAAGAATCAATCGAACTATGGCGCCAATGATTGCGAAAATTACTAACGCTGGGGTGGTGAATAGTTTAGAAAAAATTTTACCGAATATAGAATTTGTTTTGAACAATACGCACCATCGAAGTATTAATACAACACCAAGTAAATTATTGTTTGGTATTGCACAAAAAGGACCTGTGATAGACTTTTTAAAGGAGAAACTCAAGGAGTTCTGTTTACATGAGGAAGAGCGAGATGTAGGAAAGGCACGTTCTGAGGCAGAAGAGAATATAAAAAAATGTCAAGACTATAATAAAAATCAGAAAGATAGTAAAAGGGTCACGAAAACATATAGAGAAGGAGATTTTGTGGTAGTAAAAAATTTTGTTAGTAGTTCAGGAGTGTGTAAAAAACTAATTCCTAAATATAAAGGACCTTATCGCATATCTAAAGTTTTACCTAATGACCGATACTTGGTAACAGATGTTGAAGGATTTCAGGTTAGTCAGATCCCGTATGAGGGTGTGTGGGAAGCGGTGAATTTAAAAGCGTGGTTGAAAAATAAAGATTTGGAAGCAATCGGGGCGATTGCAAGTCAGGATGGCCGAACTGTAGCACTGTAACTGTAACACTCTAACACTTGTTGTAAAAAATTATGTATTCAAAGAAACATTATTCAAAAGAAGAAAAAATAATAGAGAGTCAAAAAAATATAGAAGAGAAAGAAAGACCTACTTCAGTGATATAAAAATATTGTGTATAATTTAAAAATGAAGAGATGTACCACAGTATGGAATTCATTTTTCTTTTATTCATGTTAAAGCCCATTAAATTTTATTAAATATAGCTTAATTAGTTTTAGAAATAATGGAATTTAAATGCCCCCCCTGCTCGTCGATGCATGTGCGGCATCTTACCAAAAAGTTGTTCATTACTGCTTGGAGAGTTGAGACAGGAATAGCCGCAATTGTTTCTCGAATGGATTGCCTTAGTTCATTCAAATTTGTTGGTTTTGCTTTGAAGACTTCCTGGTTGCAATAACCCCACAAGAAAAAGACAGGTGCAGTAAGGTCAGGCGACCTGGGTGGCCAACGGAATGTGGAGTTTCTGGATATCAGCTTATTGGGAAATTTTCGTCACAATTCTGTCATAACAGGTTGGGCTATATGAGGAGCTGCACCATCTTGCTGAAACCACACAGAGTTGAAAGAAATTCTCATTCGGCGTAATTCTGGATAGAAAAACTCTCTCAACATGCTCAAGTAACGGTCTCCAGTAACCGTAACGGTGTGACCGTTTTCTTCGAAGAAGTAGGGCCCGACAATGCAGCGTGATGAAACTGCACACCACACTGTGACACGAAGTGGATGCAATTCCGTCTCATGGAGTATCTGTGGGTTGGAAGCACTCCATATTCGACAATTTTGTTTGTTTATGTTGCCGTTTAAATCGAAATGGGCCTCGTCAGACATGAAAAGACAGTTCAACATGTTTCCATACTCTTCCACCATTTGAAGCATCTTCTGGCAAAATTCCAAGCGAATCGGCAAGTCTGCAGCGTTCAGTTTGTTGGCCATTTGAATTTTATATGGGAATAAGTGCAAATCTTTGTGCATAATTGACTGTAATGACTGTCTGCTTACACCCATTTGAGCAGATAAGCTTCTTGTCGAAACACGTGGATTGTTTTGTATGGCAGCAGCTACAGCAGCGATTGTTTCCTCCGTTCGAACTGAAGGGTTTCGATGGTAAGGTCTTCTGTTGACTGTCCCATGCTCGGAAAAATTGTTTACAAGTCTTATTATGCTCCATCTGCTCGGAGGATTGCCGCCAAACGTGCGCCTATACTCTCTTTGAACCGAAACTACGGACTCCAGTGCGTGATAGCGGCGGACAATCCAAATTCTTGTTTCAGTGTCCCAGTTATCCATTTTTGTTAAATGTAAAAGTCAATCTGCAAAATAAAAAAAAAATTAACCAGATTCATTTAATAGAAAAAAAGGTATTTAATTTTTTTTTGGTAGCGGCTTTCATCAGCCACCCTGTATATTAAAGGCATCCAGAAAACAGGATAAGTTTCTGGGTTTACCATCGAACTCTGGTGATATTGATGGTGCCTTTTTGTTTTTCATTTTTGGAAAAACGGAAAGAAGTCTCTGTTTTTTACTTTCTTTCTATTTTTCAACAAAAATTTGTTGAAATTAATATGAAAATACTTCTCAACAGAAGTTGCCATTTCTTCTTCTATATTGCATTTGAAATTTCATTCAATTTTTGTACCAAAGTTAAAAATGTTCTTAAATAAGGCGAAAACTGGCTTCTGGTTATGTTCTTGTCCTTTTCCAAATAATTTGTGCTTTCTGATATTGAGCTGAATGGAAAAGGAGATGAGAAATAATAATGTGTACTATGTTTCTTGTTTCATTTTAATTTATTTACATTGTGCCTAGGCGGTCGCACGCTCGAATCATGGAGGCAGTTTCCGACTCTATGGTTTCCTGATTATAGTTATCCTCAGTTGTAGCCACTCTGTCTATTCCGATGAATCTAAAGATTAGGTTCATACAGCAAATTTTATTTCTAATTGCTCTTCTACTCTCGCGAGGGCGTGACTTACGAGTCTCGGTGCGTGCCTCGAGTGTGTTTTCACACTCTAAGTTATCAACAGAGCGTTTGATTGCCTCGTAGTCAAGGTCGTCGGGCAATGCGCTATCCATTTTGGGGGCGTGGTCTTTCTTTCTTAACTATCATTAAAGAGGATTAACTAGTTTCTTTATTTTATTATAATTTAAAGTTGCCCTGTTTTTTTTTTGTTTTTCATTTAAGGGGATATTTCAGCAAAATTAAGAAAAAATATTTCGGCATTCCAATTTACTCAATTTGCTTATTAACAAGATTTCTTATTTTCTATTTTTTATTTCTAAACATGTTAATTTTTTCTTTTAATCTTAAATCTGTATTTAACCGAAATTCTTTATTTGTGTTACACAATTTTATTGGCGCATAATCAAAATGCGTTAACTACGCTATAATCTCTTAATTTTTGTATTCTTAAATTATTCCTAAGCAAAATAAAATTTTGCTATTGGTTCAGAGGCCGTGAGGCGTGCTCAAATTATTCTAAATATACTTAACCCGCCGTCTTGCTGCCAGTCATGCTGCCAGTTCCCTTGTCTTCGGCACTAACTTGCAAAATTCCATTAACATCAATTTAAAATGACACTTCAAACGTTTTCAATCATTTGTAATAACAATATTTTCCTTGTAAGGATCACCATGTAATGTTCTCTACGCATGCTGTCCCTATTGCCATGCCATCGGTGCAGTTGTGCAATCCATCGCCCATTATAATCATCCAAACAACTGCGCTGAGTGATTCATGCGGTGAGTGAACATGCTTATGACTATGTCCTTGATGTGATGATTCGTGCTCACGTAATATTACAGTCGGTACTGAATCAGTGGTTATAGCACGTTCTTTGGCGTTGCCATTAGTGGTTACAATGGAAGTATAGGCTAGGCTGGCAGGATCGCCACGTAATATGTTGTTTTTATATTGAAGTACGCCGATGGTTAGCGTAAAGTCAACAATCATTCTTTATTAAAAAGCTTTCTCTTTTATACAATTTCTTACTTCACCTACGTATACATGACTACACTAATACTTACAAACTAAAAGTATTTACATTTTGTGCAAAGTCAGCAATAAGTTGGTAGTTCACATTGACAAACCGATACTGTCGATCAGTCATGCTGATCGATACGTGCGTTGGTCAATGTGACGAATTGAGTAATTGGGTGACAAATGTAAGCAGATACCATATATGTTGTTGAACTCCCGTTGGGTTCAACATAATTTATTTGGGTCAAAATATTTGTATATGCAAAGAATTGCATTGAAAGTGAAACGTATTCTGAGTAATGCTACATAGTATCGGAATATGAGACATTAAGACACATGTCAAAAGCTCCTACGCTCATACCACCCCAATCTACTGAGTGCTACTTCTTGCCCCACCATGCAGTTATAAAGGAAGAAAGTACCACCACCAAAGTCCGAGTGGTATTTAAAGCGTCGTGTCCTACCTCTAATGGCACAAGCTTGAACAACGTGCTACATACAGGCCCCGTTCTCCAGGCCGATTTAACAATTCTCCTACTGAGCTGGCGTTTCTACAAATATGTTTTCAACAGCGACATAGAAAAGATGTACCGACATATATGGGTAGAGTCCAATCATTCAAGATACCAAAGGATCGTTTTTCGTACCAATCCGAAGGATCCGATCAGCGTCTACGAGCTGAAGACGGCAACCTTTGGTGTGAATTGTGCCGCATATCTGGCGATAAGAACACTGCACAAACTAGCAGATGACGTGGAGCCTTCTTTACCCATAGCTGCAAACATTCTGCGGGCCAGTATGTACGTCGACGACGTCTTGGCAGGAGGTCACAGCATCGATTCTGCGATTAAAGCCCGAGATGAAATCACGCAAGCACTGCAGTCAGCAAGATTTCTCCTTCGAAAATGGACTTCGAATTGCAGTAAAATACTCAAGGGACTACCCAATCAACATCGGGTAAATGAAGATTTTCTGGAGTTCGAAGACTCCAGTACTGTAAAAACCCTAGGCATACGTTGGAACGCCCATTCTGACTGTTTCTACTTCATAGCGAAACCCGTCGAGAGTCAAGATATTTGAACAAAAAGGTCAATACTTTCAGTGATCGAGAAACTTTTCGACCCCCTAGGTTGGCTAGCTCCAATCATCATCGTGGCAAAAATCATAATGCAGAACATATGGCTGGAGGGGACAGACTGGGACGAGCCAGTGTCGGCAACTACCTTCGAACCCTTTATGCGGGATTACCCCGCAATTGATCACATACGAATCCCACGATGGGTATATTTTACGCCAACTAACGACGTGGAAATACATGGATTTTGCGACGCTTCGGAGAAGGCTTGTGGAGCTACAGTCTACCTACGAGTAAAGGTAAAGGATCAGATACACGTTAATCTTTTAATGGCGAAAACAAGAGTAGCGCCCGTGAAAACAATTTCAATACCACGACTTGAGCTATGCGGGATATGAAGACGGGGCGAAGCATTAGTAATTAAATTCTCCCTCTCCCCACTTCCACGTCCAATTCACTCGAGTGTTGCATTAAAGAAGTATGGAGTTCCGCAAACCTTGGACCCAAAATTAAAACCTCCGAGGCATCAACCAAAAACCACCCTTCGAACCAAATACCAGAGTTCTCTCGTTAGCCCATAACGAGGATAACTAAAAAGACCTAACGAAGATGGGCGAACCCAGCCGGCCCACCAAACATATCAAAACGTGGGCAAAAATGTATGGCAAATCAGACAGCTATCTGACTCAACACGTCGAGAAACTAACCAAAACTTTCTAGAAATAAAAATCATTAAAAAGGAGATAGTCACGCGACTAGGCATCCTAGGCAGAACGAAAGATAAAAGTAGTATGAGACACATGAATAAAAAACCCAGTATCTTCGTTCATTTAAGTTAAAAGATAATGCATTAGGCATAGCTGACCAACACAGTCCAATCAGTTAAATTTTTTTGTTTCAGTGAAAAGTTATTCGCAAAAAACCCAAAATGATCCAGGTCCGATCCCAAATAGAGGGCTTGTTCCAAGGTATTTATGTGCAGAACTCTTTTCTGCGCAGGCGGTCTTCGGCCGCGCTTCAAAAAAATGACCCTTAGCCGGTCCACAGTATTTATTCACAGAACACACTTTTTGCACTTTTCGGTACAACCTAATCTGTGATTATAATAACCAAAAAAAAAATTACAGAAACTTTTCAACTTTAATTGCAAATATTTCTTCACTGAAGCGAGATCTCCACGGTCCGCTTCCGGAGTATTGTTGCCGAGGTCGAGATGCGTCTTTTGATGACATTCCCGATAGTTTCCGGCGTGTTTTGGCAGTTGTCTCCTGAGGGAGACAATTAGGGTTTTAGAGTTTTAGCAATTTTAGCTCTTTTTATTCTTAAAATAACTTTCTTGGTAGATTTCGCATCTTTTGTGTTTTCTCTTGTCCTTTTACTTATATTAAGCTTAGAACATTGATCCTGCAATGCTACTGCACATCCGCATTTGCAAAAAGGTTATATTCTTTAGGCTTATAACTTATTCTTTTATTACGTGTATGGGGTTTTGATATTGGTTCATTCATTGCACACCAGTTTGCCAATTTACCTCTTACTATTTCCAATTTTGGTCGTCAATGAAACTCCCAGTTCATTTGCAAGTCTAATCAGAATATCAAACATCAGATTTTAGATTATTATGATATACTCAATTGAGCAAAATTCTAATAATACAGAACATCCACAGTTTGAATAAAACAAATATATAATTTTAAAATGCGCGAATATCGCATAATAAAAGGAATAATTCATAAAATACAGAAATTTTTCAACTTTAATTGCAAATATTTCTTCTCTGAAGCGAGATCCCGACGGTCCGCTTCCGGATTATTGATGCCTTTCCCGATAGTTTCGGGCGTGTTTTGGCAGTTTTCTCCTGAGGGAGACAATTACCGAATTAATGACTGTGGGACTCAATGAAGACGCAATGGTTGGAATTCCAGTCCATATTAAATTTAAAAATATTTCCCACCAACAAACAATTACCATTAAAATTATTTTTAGTTTTTTAGGCTAAAATTTATTTTTAGTTGAATGGTAGGAGAACTATGATTAATAAGTCTAAAACGTTGGAGACAATCGGCTTCCATCCTCTGTATCGCGGCTACTCCAATGAACTTATCAAATTATTGTCATCGGATCTGAGAGATCTTCAGCATTTCAACTTTATGCAGACGCCGACATAGTTTAGCGGGCGTTGTACGAATGAATGAAGATGCTCCGGCCCAGAAGCTATTCTTATCGGCACACGCCGGCGAAAGCAGAGGAATAGGGAGACCACCACTTCAAGTTGGCGCAACGAAGAAACGACTGCAGAGCTATGTTGGACGATAAAAATCGCCAAGGCGGTTAGATGACCATTTAAAAAAGAAAAGAGTAGACCTCACAAATTCTATACAAGTTTAGGACATTTACACAGTTTGCAAAGTTTCGAGATACTGAGTATAGTTTTAATGAATTTCCGTTGTGGTTAAAATATAAATAACAAGAAATCAGTATAGGTTTGTAATTTTCAACTTTACCTCGTCCGTATCACTTCCAACCAGTAATAGATCAAATGGAATAGCAGCCACTAAATCGATCAGGAACCATCCACTTAAATAGTGACCGGCAATACGTCCGGGATGAGAAACAACTTCGTGTTGGCAATCAATGAATACTATATTTCGAATAATGGCGTACATCAAATATCACAGTCACATAATAAAAAAATGTTCCTGCACCTGTTGCAACGAGTTCTACTCAGTGTTGAAATCCGAAGGCAATATCAGGACGATTTGGTCCTGAACACACTCCTTCAATCCACGGAATTGATTTACCAACAGCGAAAGCATCATTTCATTGACTTCCTCCGGCAGATTGTTGAGGAAAATAATTGATGACTTGGTGGACGCTCTGTATGAGTAATACAATTTATGTTTATCACTGGCACTGGCAAAGAAGGAATAGCAAACCACAGCGGGCGATTACTCCACAATAATACCATTTGTATTTTTCACTATTCGAATCACTCCCACGCATTTTGCGCGTTTGTTAGAGCCACTTTGCGACATTTTCGCACAATTAGGACAAACTCTTGTACTCATTGCTATCGCACGCGGTAGTAGAAAATAAAACCCGAATGAGTGTCTACTTTTTCTTCACTCTACTACCATGACATCGAATTGGGAAAATATGAAGAAATAGCGTGATTTTGAGTATGGATAACATATGTTGCATTATCGACTCAACAGCGCACCATACTAGTGATGGCGATTTTGATATAAACGAGTACCGAAGACCCGATCTGTCAAAATCGGTATGGGCTACCCATTAGAAGTCACACTAGAATAATTAGTCGGTTCCCATGCGTAACCGAGTTGGCACGGGCGACACGACTTACAAATGCTATGCGCCGCAATTTCCGCTTGATGAGAGCAATGATGAATTTACACGTCTACCATCAGAACGCCGTATTGAACGTTTATTAACATTCAACAAGCATCTGAATATAAACAACTTTTCGAATCTTGGGATATGCGTTTGGATACAAATTTGCTTGTAACCCCAGGTCGTTTGTACCATCATGTAATATGGTGTTAGATTATATCAGTCTTTGGTATACTAAATACACGGGCCAAACCAAAATATGCCGACTTTAAGGTTCCATGCTTAATTATAAGTACATTGGCAGCCTTCATATCAAGGGGCATAATCTTATTGTTATGCACGCAATAAAGGCCATTTAGCAACGGCTGCATAACCGTCTTGATTTCACCGAGATTAATTTTCCCATGCAAAGATAAGGCCAAAATCCCTGAACTGAAAACTTTAATTTCAATTCCGTTTCTTTCGGGTGGCAGGCCTAGTTGGTTTTTCAACAACAACAAGCATATCAAAGTCTCATTTTTTCGATAAAGACAAATTAAATCCAAGAATCCGAATACAGAGCTATGAGTACTCTCTTGAAAATTCAGTTTTTTTGTACAGTACTGTGGCGATTATTCTCAAGCATGTACCATCCCTAACTCAAAAAAACTCCCACCACTAGTTAAACACAACAGAGATAACGATGGCTACGCTTATGCATGCAAGCATGTACCAAGCAAAAGGAAGAGAGATCGCGCGAGTGTTTGCGAATACGATGCAAAGAGGAGATGCCAATAAATAACACCGATCCTTCGAGAACACGAAGAGCGAATAACCAAGAAAGTTCTCGGTGCGTAGGCAAGCACCCTGTCGGACTATATAAGGCAGTGACCAAGCAAGGCAGGTTGATCACTTTATTTTGAAGTGTTGTTCAGTGAACTACTGCGAAGTTACCAAACTCTTAAATTTGTATTGCGTTTATTACTAGTAAATAAAACTAGCTATTAGTTACCATATCTGTGCGAGAGTTTTCAAGGATAACAAAGGCATGGCAAAGTTGAATGAGCTGAAGATCCAGCAACTCAAAAAGGAGGTGCAACAGCGTGGATTGAATACAACAGGCAATAAATCCGAGCTACAGTCACGATTGCGAGAGGCTATGGAAGCTGAAGGAATTAACGTTGACGATCATGTGTTTCATCTTGTGGAAGAAGCATCGACAAAAATGGAAGAGAAGGAGTCTACAATTCCAGCCGCAAGTGTGGACACTAACGCGTTGTTGACTGTATTGACTCAGATGTCATCTAGCATTTCAACACAGCTGGAAGAACAAAAGACACACATGGCATCTCATTTGGAAGAACAAAAGACACACATGGCATCTCAGTTGGAAGAACAGAAGACTAGCATGGCATCTCAGATTTCAGTTCAATTAGACGAACAGAAGGCATACATGAGTTCTCAGATGGAACAACAGGAGACACGTATAACATCAAAATTGGAAGCATAAGAGGAGCGTATATCCATGCAGGTGGCACGAATGTCTTCGCTGCTAGAAGAACAGGATGCGAAAATTGCACAGCTACAGAATAAAATCGACAATAACAAACAAAACATAAAAATTCGAGCTTTGCTCCAACAACAATCACCATAACTATAATTGTTACAGGTACAGTGCGGGTGCATAACAAATAACACGGAAGTGTTGATATGCTAAAAAGCCTTTCTGTATCTAAAACTGTTCTATGAAGGCGCCTAAAAATATTCCACTTTCCTTGAGTTGACATATAAAATATATGTACCAAAGAATGTATAAACGGAATAAGCAAATGGCACATTAGAGGAAAAATGCATCGTGACGCTGCAGAGCATCATAGCTTAGTTGTTAGAGTACTCTAACCGCGGGGTTGGTGCAGACACTTGGGCTCGTATCTCAGTGTCCGAGAAGGGGTCTGATGAGAAGTTGGGCACTTCGAAACATGTCATCCCACACCACCGCTGTGCATATCGTTGTAATTTTTCCTCTAATATCAATTAACAAACATAACTTAGAATATTAAGAATATGAAGATATGATTTAATTATTAAAGAAAACACAGAGCAAATAAAAACACAACTACACAGCTTGATGTATGCGTATTATATGAGAAACATTCAGAAAAAAATAATCTACGTTCTGTTAACAACGTCAGAAAATGCTCTAAAACCCGCATACAATTGAACTTCAGCTCATCCGATCTACAACGTTTATTATTTTTTCCAAATTACCTTTCCGCGTCAACAAAAACGATCAGAAAATGCTCTATACCATTAATAACTGAGCTTTGTAGTTTATCCTGGAAACTGAGTTGTCTTTCATTATAGTGCGCTTACAAAGAATATGTTAGCTGCTGCGTGTCAAGTTCGAGTCCTTGGTATACACTGTAAGGAGGCTGAAAATCTACAAAACATGGACCATCATTTGTGCTTTTCTTCGGGCATACCCCACCGCCAGTAAACATTATTTTGAGAGCACAACAGGCACAGCGCAGTATCGTCGACCCGGATATTGTTATTAAATTTAGAACTTCTACGGATATAATTACCCTTTTACGTGGTGCATAATACTAGTGATCATAAATACTATCGTTGAATAGTGTTAAACCTAGGGTATCTCTTATAACCATTTTTCTTGTGCTTATTTACTTACCTCCTTCAAACTTAGCTTTATATACCAGTTTCTTAAATAATGCTTCTATAATAATGCTTTCAAAAGTCACTAATTACAACATTTAACCCAGTGCTTATGAGTTGGTAAATGTAATTAATCACAAGTTCTTTAGCTAGACAATCAGGAAGTTACACAGGCAGTGTGTTTACAATGTTAGGAGTGTTATGTAAGCGGGCCATGGGAATGAAAATTTGTCATATTAATGCACAAAGCTTATTAAACATGAGTCATGAGTGTAATTACTTATTCGAAGATTCAAATGTTTATATTTTATGTATTTTTGAGACTTGGTTCTCAGATACTTTAATAATAACCTGCTTACAAATACTGTACCTCTGCAAACAAGCAGTACACTTTTGGATGCATTTTTTATAGATGATACATTGAAAGCAATTCACGGCATTCAATTGTGTGCCCCTTGGTTTCCTAAACACGACTTAATTTTTATATGTTTTGACTTTAATTCGCACAGCTATGTTAAACTTGAACTTATCGAGATTCAAAAACATTGACCTTAGCTCATTGAGCATTGCAGTTGATTGGTCGCAAGTCCCTATACTGGTAACGACAGATAGTCGGATAAACTCCACGCAGCACAGTATACATTCACTTTTCGAACACTTTGTTCCCCTAAAGCACAAAATAGTAAAGTCTCAGGATAGATGCAACCTTAAACAATTAATCGAAGCAAGAAATCAGGCATACTGTGAAAGGAGAAGATAGAAAACCCCGAAGAAAACCCCAAAATTTAAATGTACACGGCTTGCCGTTAATAGGGAACAGGACTGTCGAGAGCCGAGTCTGCTAGTATCTTAAAAATAAAAACTAATGTATGTGTTTCATAGGTGTCCAAAGAGCTCAACAACTCTTTATGAAATTTTCACAGTTTATTCTTGGGTTCACTGGGTACGGCATAGGTTATATACAGTTTTTGAAAAAGTGAGCAGTGCCAGTCAGAGCCGTCGAGAGCCAGGGCGGGTCCCGGTGCCGCGCAGCCCCCACTCCACCCAAAAACATAAATTCGATCAGTAACAAAATTTGGCCTATAGCATCTTAAGTTTCTGTGGTTATAGATCTTGGTATAACGTGATGAATGCAGGTGATTCTTATGTGCATATGCCCCTTATTAAAAAAATAAAAAAGCAATACATTTAAATCGATAATGTTTGTTTGGATGCTTACGATTTCAGTTGAGTGATAGGTTAAAACCAGTGTTGCTCAAATATTTTTATACAGTTACAAAAGTTATGTCTACACCGAGATTTTTTTGTTTATTTGCGAAAATTGTTTGGGGGGCATCACAAAACACAGCTCACATTACGCTTGGAATTGAAAACTTTTAAAATTATCTATCTAGACCTGTTGCCTTGAAATTATATTTAAAAATGAATTTTATATCCAGATTTTTTAAGTAACTTGCGTAACGAGGCGAAGTTAGGTTACTTTTTCTAATCGTGAGGATTCTTCTTGTTGATTTAAGTAACTGTAGCAGCAGATGTGTCAAAATTTATATATCCCTCGGTATGTACATACCCTGCAGTCAATTCTACTAGTTTTATACTTGTACTACTTTTTAGATGTGGTTTTATGTAGGCTTTTTTGGCCATTTTGTTTTTAAGTACAAAATAAAAAAGATTTATTCCACTGTCATACCCAACGTTTCCCTAGACTTCCTAGCATCCTCAGGGGTGATCGGGGTTTTTAGTTTTTCAACAACAAGGTATATAAATGTATACAAAAATTAATATTTTAAAAAGTTGTTGATATATAAATATAACACAGTTCAATGAAAACAAAAACATAAAGGTACAAACATGACATAAAAAACAAACATTAACATTTTATTTATTTTCTTATATTAAAAAACATATATTAGTACCAGTCATTACTGGTAGCATTGTCATACTAAAAGCAAAGTTAGAAACATAAAGGCCCGGTTTTTCAGTACAAGGTTAACTCAATTTGTCAGTTAAACTAAGCTTAAACTTGTTACACAGTTTTTCAGTCAACTTTAAACGAAGTTGAAACGTAGTTTAAGCCCCCAATTTGGCAGGGTTAACCTGTTAGCTGTTTGCACATTTGATGGTTTTGGTTGTGAAACAATAAACTGAACGCAATTAAAAATTGACGATATTTTTATATTTAATTAAATACTGGATATATCATCTGACGAAAGTGATTATAGTGATGCAGAAATTAGCGAAATCCTAACTATTACAATACTGAGGAGAAGCAATGGCGTTGAATATGTAAGCAAATGTCATCTGTTGCCGTATCTATATAAAAAAAAACCAATGTTGCCGTATAAAAAGCAAATCTTAAAAGCGGCCTTAAAACTGAAAAACCGGGTGGTAATCGATGCGCGCTACTGCACGAACTGCTTGTCGCCCTTTCATCAGAGGAGGTCATGCCCCAGCGAAGATCGTTGCTACCGATGCCACGAACGGCACCATACTTCAACACATACCGACGAGGCACCCCCAACCATCAACGAGGACGATGACGATGAAGCAAGCTCGGATAGAGCATTATCCATCCACATTGCGGAGAAGACGATGACATGGGTAGAAGAAGTAGCTGACGAAGAAGCAAATAGAAGGGAGGACAATTACCGCACTACCGCCAAGGGTTCAACAGCTTCCGTCAGGACCTCGCCGTTTTCGACCATTCCTAAATCCCGATAAGCCCTCAAACTCTCCACGCGGGGATGGCGCGGAGACACGTCCTTTCCGCCCATCGCACCGTCCTACCGGAGGGCGCCGTAGTGACGCGGAACCACTACCCGTCCCGCTCGTCACGACGTTCCGCTGGCAGGGCAGCCCCGTATCCATCACGTAATCAAGGCGCAGCTCTCGCGCTACACGAGAGGACTCCATCCGGCTTCACAACAGGACGCCTAGGGAAGGTGCCTTCAACAATCAAGCGAGCCTTCGCAGCCATCGCTCCAACGGCCATGGTCCGAATCGCGGCGGGGGGTAAACTCCACATAGTGCGCGCCCTCATCGATCCGTGCGCTCCCAATTCAATTTTCGACGCTAACCTAGCCAAGGACCTACATTTAGAGCGTACAGGCACGGACTACCATACTATGTGCACTCTCTTCCTTCGCGGGAAATATCTGTTAATCGGAGAAGTGACGGCCTAGGCCACAGTAGTGGCTCGTTATTCGCGGCTCAGTCCGACCACCTCACTCGATCCGTCAGTAGCAACGCCGTTCCAATTCATGAAGCTGGCGGCTCCTACTTTCCACCGGTCCTCACCAGTCCGGCTCACATTGGGCGCCGATGTCTACGCCAACATTATGGTCAGCGGCGCACCGCCATCGACTGTGGGGGGGCTGCTGACCCAGACAACCATATTTGGCTTGGTGGTTTCTGGAGCCCACCAGCAATAAATTTGTACATATCCTAAAATAAGTAAAGTGCACTAAAGTTAACCCACGTTCATAACTACTAACCGTTTCCTTTCACCCGCAGGACCCGCATACAGGGGAGCTGCGCAGGGGTGACGATCGGAAATACGAGTCCACGTAGTTTTAAGTCCTAAATGTAATTTCTTGCCTTTACGGGACTTGGCCGCTGAGCGCATTTGAAGATTGCTTGCCGCAAGGGGGCCGGCATGTTTAGGCCGCAGGCCTAAATATTAAGGCACACCATAATGTGCAACGCTTTTCTTATAATTTATCTCGGTTAAAACCGATAACCGTTCACCCCGCCGGATAATAGCGAGAGCTAGGATTCGGCGGTGGGTACGACCCAGTTTATTAATTTGTACTTTATCACTTCTTTTTCGAACGTCTAAGAAACCGCCAGCAGCCAAGTCACCGAAGGTAAGTCCTTTTCCGCTACATATATATTTGCGTTTTAATTCCATTCCAATTTTAAATAATTTCACTAATTGTTTAATTCCTGAATTTTTACTATAATAAATATTGTTATTATATATTTGAACTAACGAGTTCTTTGTTTCTTTCTTTCTTGCACCTTATTACGAGCACTTATAACTTGGTATCGCCATACCAAGTATCAAGTCACCGTAACACTATTCGGAGAGTTCGAAGGCTGTTCACATCTTGTGAACAGGAGAGGTGGATGGCTCCACCTGACTCGGACAGGTTTTCTCCTGCTTTCCCTATGTTTCTGTTTCTCCATTAGCTTATACTCTTTCCCAGGCATGAACTCAAAATTTTGTGATGCGACTGTTGGGAAAGGAGAAGTGGCAAGAACCGCGCCTCAAAGCCGACGAGCCTCAGCCGGGCTACTACCATGCCACCACGCCGCTCCTCTCCCGTACCAGACAGTTACATAACAAGCCGCCTCTTCTAGTATTTTCAGACCGTCTGAATTCGGATTTTTAAAGACGTGAGAGATAAGGGAGTCGAGTTTTAGCTCAGCCATATCAGACCTGGAAAATTACGGTATTATTTCGATCTGTTATTTTATTACTACCAGAACCTATGTGTACGCATACCTCGAAGCCGGTGTTATCGTCTTGAAAGCCTTGTGAATTTTGTAGAAGGTCTTAAAGGAAGCCTATATATATGTGTTTGATATTCAAACGCATAATCCACTAACCGATAATTTGATATATTCATCAAACTGCCTCTTGACATTTATAAAATAAAAGAATAATAAATCAGAAGCATAAAATAGTATTGTGTTATTCAATCGAAAGTAAAAAAAATAGTAGTTCATTGACGAAGGCGGAGGGATCTTTCCCCTAATGTCCACTATAATACACTAGGCATGACATTTGAGTCACTAACTATGCGCCAAATTATACACTCGAAAGTAATGCACTAACAACAACGCGTTATTCCAGTCAAGGAGTGGTACTTGCCCACCCATATTTTTTTACAGATTTACAGCGCCAACTATTTTTGTAATAAGAATAGTTGCATTCCAATCAGCTATGCAGATCCGTATCACGATCAGGATCTCACCCGAACGATACGGATCAGTTGTATGAGAGTTGTTTGTGTATATACGTGTGTTTACATATGTATGTCTGTGCTACCAAAGAAATAAGGGTTGGCTGTCAAAAAATCTACTACAAAAAACTAAACGACCAGAACTCCTATACGCATCAGAAATTGATCCAGAAAAATATCAGGATCACAACACTGTGATGAAAAAAAATTTGAATCGAAACCTGAAATTTGAGACACACAGTAAATTTTGTTTTAAAAATGTACGCAAAATTCAAAGCAGTTTTATCAAGGTCTTAGCTTTTTTTAGAAGTTTTTGGAGTATGCACCTTCGCGAAGGATAGGTACCTTGCCGTGGTGCGAGGGCTTGATCGCTAAACACAGGATAACTTATCCGCGTGGTCTTAGCTCCAAAGGGAGCTATATTTCGGGGATAGCTCTACCTCGTCTGGAGAGCGATGACTAAGATCTTCCCCCTCCCAACCCAGGGGTTTGGGCGGTGCCGTGTCCATTGGACGTTTGCAGCCGGAAGGTTAATCGTGGTTGTATTAATACGGAGCCTCCCGTACACCGGACCGCCTCAGGGAGAAATTTGGTCTTTCCGCCGTATGGGGCTTTGTCGCGGCGAATGACACCTTTCCCCTTTCTAACCTTTTGACCACAAGCTGGCCTTGTTCAGCGAATGGTCGTACGAACAAGATGATGAACGCAAACAAAACTAAACAAGATTCGTCCTCTTCCTCACGGGGAGGAGCGTGCCGAAGGCACACTCGCGCGCACGGTGTGTCGGGGAAGAGGGCAACCTCGAACCCAAAACACTACAGGAACGGCTTGGTGGGGGTCAGCACCAGCACGGATGTGAACGCAGTTGCGCCGGCAACTGTGAACTGCGCCGCACCTGCTGATTCCGAACGTCCATCAAGGGCTGTCGCGGCAAACAGTCTCCCACCTGATCAGTCCGACCGACTAGTCAACGAAAGAGGGCAACAACCCCCAGGGTATCGGATATCCAAGCAAACCTGGCCAAAAAGGGATCTTAAGAGATCTGGACAAATCTAAACTCTAAAAAGAGCTGATATTTCCAAGTCAATAGGAATACTAATTGGGCATTGCCTTACGGAGGTACGAGGATATACTAGGTATCCCCTATCGTCGTTGCTGCAGGAGCTGCAAAGACGACGAAGAGGACGAAACGGTAGAACACCTCGTCAGGAACTGCCCTGCACTTAGCGGCGTCAGACGGCGTTGCCTGGGAGGTCCCTTACTGGACAAACTTCACCAGATTGCGGAGTATGACATCAAAGAGTTGATGGCCTTCATCAAGTCTTCTAATTGGTTCGAAAAACGGTATCTTGACGTGGTACCTTGGAATATGTTGTTTTGTAGTTCATTAAATTTAATTACAGTAATGTGTCAATCTTGAGGTCGTGACACATTTTGCTGAATTTTGGGAATTTTTTTTTTAATTAAGAAAAATACTGAAGTCCTCAAGAAAATATTTTTACTTATAAAGCAAGTTTTAATCTTCTTGGATAAAGAGAAGGTATAAACAAGATAGGTATTCAACAATTGTAAGTCATAATGCTCTCTATCTCTCTCTATGGCGCGATATACAACAGGTATATCATCATAAACCTCCTAAGAGATTTTTGCGCCAAGCTTCTCTTCCAATTTGTGGTGTGCCGATTTGAATTTTCCCTACAAATTGGTGGGACCTACAGTTTTTTGCCGACTCCGAACGGCATCTACAAAGGAGACGAATTTTTTGCTGAGAAGCCTGTCATGGCAGAAATACACTCGGAGAGTTTGCCAAACCACTGCCGAGGGGCGACCCCGTTTTGAAAAACTTTTTTTCAAATCACTTTTGATGTTACCTGTACCAGGGCTCGAACCATGGACCTTCGGTGTGGTACGCCGGCAACACTACCTTCACACCACGGCGGCCGCCGCAACACATACCAATATTTTAACTACTTCTCCGGTAGAGTTACGTAGAAAAGTTTTTAAAC
This sequence comes from Merzomyia westermanni, assembly GCA_949987695.1. Classification (NCBI taxonomy): domain Eukaryota; kingdom Metazoa; phylum Arthropoda; class Insecta; order Diptera; family Tephritidae; genus Merzomyia; species Merzomyia westermanni. The sequence continues at coordinate 11,956,163 of OX465292.1, read as the reverse complement.
TCTAGCGTTTTTTACCTTGGAACCAACATTAATACCAACAATAATGTCAGCTGGACATCCTTCTGACTGAGTTGACAATTGAAAAGTAAAGTCCCTTCTCGAAGAACGAAAATAAATAACTCACTTATCGTAGCCGTCCTGGATTATGGTTCAGAAGCTTGGACACTGACCACATCTGATGATGCAGCTCTGGGAGTATTCGAGAGAAAGATTCTTCGAAAGATTTACGGGCCGTTACGCGTTGACGATGGCGAGTACCGAAGAACATTTAATGGTGAGCTCTATGAGCTATATGTAAACCCCGACAAAGTCCAACGTCTTCGTTGGTGAGGCCATGTTCTGCGAATGACTGAAGATGCTCCTGGCCGAAAGGTATTCTTATAGGCATCCACCGATGATAGCAGAGGAAGAGGGAGACAACCACTCCGATGGAAGAACGAAGTGGAGACCGATTTGGGATGCCCTGGTGTTTACAATTGGCCGACAGACGCAACGATTGGCGAGCTATGCTAAAAAACAAAATAGCTTAAACGGTCTTTGGTTGAATGTTTTTATTAGATAATGGGATATCCTTTTATATAAAACGTTTAAAAAATTCTCATCGATATCTATTTTCCCGCCGTTGTGTGCTCCGATAAAATCAATGAGCCTGAAAGCTCTACCATTTTAATACCGCCTGAATTCGGATTTTTAAAGACGTCAGAGGTAAGGGAGTAGAATTTTAGCTCAGCAATATCATACCTCGAAAAGTACGGTATTACTATCAGAAGCAAAGTGTACGCATACTTTGAAACCGGGTTCATCGTCTTGAAAGCCTAGTGAATTTTGTAGAAGGTCTGAAAAGACTACTATATCTGTATAGGTCTAATATTCCACTAACCGATAATTTAATATATTCATAAAAACGCACTTTGTCATTAGCCTAAAATACGAAAAATATAAATCAGAAGCATCAAATGGTATTGTGTTATTCAATCGAAAGTAAAAAAATTATAGTTTATTGACGAAGGGTGGTATTACTAAAACATACACGGTGGGGGTTATTCTAACCTCACCGTTTCGAACGTTTTGTGGTGGTCACCTACCTGCGCCGCCTTTAAAGTAGTTTAAATTTTAAAACTGTTGAATTCTCATCATAGTCGGTCGCTTTTGCTTTCTGAGCTCTTAAGAATAAACTTTTTTTGCTAACGGCCGCCGTGGTGTGAAGGTAGTGTTGCCGGCCTACCACACCGAAGGTCCATGGTTCGAGCCCTGGTACAGGTAACATCAAAAGTGATTTGAAAAAAGTTTTTCAAAACGGGGTCGCCCCTCGGCAGTGGTTTGGCAAACTCTCCGAGTGTATTTCTGCCATGACAGGCTTCTCAGCAAAAATTCGTCTCCTTTGTAGATGCCGTTCGGAGTCGGCAAAAAACTGTAGGTCCCACCAATTTGTAGGGAAAATTCAAATCGGCACACCACAAATTGGAAGAGAAGCTTGGCGCAAAAATCTCATAGGAGGTTTATGATGATATACCGGTTGTATATCGCGCCATAAAGAGAGAGAAAAAAAAACAAGTAAGGAAAGGGCTGTCTTCGACTGCGTTAGTAAGAACTCTGCAAAACTGAAAATTTTAAGATACATAGCCCAAACCCCATTTATCGAAACTATCGATTGTATGGGAGTTATATGTTATGTTGGTCCGATCTGGGGGATTCTCATTACAACCATTGCATATATAATAAGTACCAACTTGCAAAATTATACGTTCCTAGCTTTTTAATTGCAAAATTTATAGCCCAAAATTCATTTATCGAAACTATCGATTGTATGGGAGCTATGCGTTGTATTGCTCCGATCTTGATGATTCCGACGAATGATTAATCTATGCAAAATGGCGGATCCATACCTAATTTCATCAAGATATCTCAAAAACTGACGGACTAGTTTGCGTACAAACAGACAGACGGACAGACGGACATGGCTAAATCGGCTCAGCTCATCGACCTGATCATTTCGGTATACTTATTGGTGGGTCTATCTCTTCTTCTTCTCATACTTACAACCACCGAACCAAAGTTGTAATACCATTTCATGTTCATGAAAGGAGTAATTAAATTTATAAAGTGTTTGTGGGTAGTCTGATCTAATATTTTGGTGGTGCAAAGAAAATAATTATTTCACCTTTTTTGCCCTACGTTTCGCTGAATATTTCAGCATCTTCAGGGGCGACTTGGTTTATTTTTAACAAAAAGAACTAAAACAATGACATTAAATTCAAACCCATATTGTACCTGTATACCAAATATGCTTAGTATAGGTCAAGTATACTCATATGGAATAAAAAAATATTGAAAAGTAATGGGGAGCCCGGAACCCCATACTTCCAGACTGTTAGCTGTTTGCATACCAAATTTCAACAAAATCAGTCTTGCCGTTCTCACGTGATTGAGTAACAAAAGGAAACGTCTGGACATCCAAACATTCACATTTATAATATTACAAGATTAAGACTAAGATTATTGAAGCTTTTATCAACTTCCCCCCTATAAGGAATTTTTTAAAATTCTCATCAACGGCTACAGGTACAGAGACCAAATAAAAAACTGTTGGAAGCACAATTATTTTTCAATTTAACAAAATGCGAATATTTCTTAAAGTTTCAAAACAAAGTATTGAGAAACGGATTGCAATATCTTTTTGGGTGTTTCTTCGTAATCTTATGTGATATTTTAAGAATTTATCGTCAGCGGTTAAAGTTAGAAAGAAAAGTCCTTTGAATTATTAAGCTAGGTAACAATGTTCCTATATTGGTAAGGTTTCTAAACAAATTATTCAAAAACCTGTTCGAAAAATATTCTGTTGCGTTGTTTCTTCGGGTTGCTTTAAAAATTAAAAGGCTTGTTTTATTATTTGATTTTGCTGATGTTTTAGGTCCTCAAAATCGTTTGAAAGTGAGACTTTCAGGTTTAAATATTACATTCGTTTTAAGTATTAAAAATATTATTTTGTTACCCAATAATATTACTATGACATTTTCGATCATAAAAGCTGCACCGAGGCATGTCCGTTGGTCATAATATTTTTTGGCATATTTATGAGTTCAGAAACATATCTGTTTGATACCAATATTGTACTAAAATTTCAAGGGGAACCACATTTTGGCAGATAAATCAATTATCGATAAATATATCGAAAAATGGCTAAGTCCCACCGAAACCTATGTCCTTCCCTCACGTTTGACACCCATATTGTACACCAATTTCAAGGGTTTATGTCACCACATTTTGACCGATCACTCATTTATCGCTATATGTATCGAAATATAGCGAAGTTTAAATAAAAACCGTGGCCTTGCCCTTTCGTTTGACACCCATATTGTACTCAAATTTCACGGTTTTATGGGAACGTAATTTTGACCGATAACTTATTTACCGCTAAATATTTCGAAACATGGCCAAGTCCAAACGAAACCTGTGTTCTACCCCTTTGTTTGGACACGGATATTGTAAACTAATTTCAAAGGCTTATAGCAAGCAGATTTTGACCGATAACTCATGTATCGATAAATATATCGAAATATGTCAAAGTCCAAATGAAACCTATGTTCTCCCCCTTTCGTTTGAGACCAATTTCAAGGTTTTATAGTACTGGATTTATATTGGAACGAATTTTCGTCATCGCTTGTCAATTTTGGTTTTGTATAGTACCGTCATTTTGACCTATGCCTCATTTACCGATAAATGCATCGAAACATGGCCAAGTCCAAAGGAAACCTGGCTCCTCCCCCTTTCTTTTGACACCCATATTCAAGGGTTTATGGGTTAATCGATAAATATATCGAAATATGTTAAAGTGACACCCATATTTTACACCAATTTCAAGGCTTTGTGGGAACGACATTTTGACCGATAACTCATTTATCGATAGATATATCGAAAAACGCAAAGCCCAATGAAACGTGTGGCCTTTTCCTTTCGGTTAACATCCATATTGCACTCCAAATTGTAAGGTATTATGGGAGCCACGCTTGGACCGATAACTCGTTTAACGATAAATATATCGAAATATAAAAAATCCCAAATAAAACCTGTGTCCGCCCCCTTTAGTTTTTTACCCATACGGAAATTCTATACATGTATACCAAGTATCATTAGTATAGGTCAAGTATACTCAGAGTTATATAGAGTAAAAAAATATCGAAAAGTAACGTTTCCGAATCCCCCATTTTTTAAAAGATATAGCCTATACTTCCTTCCAGACTATCTGCATAACTAATTTCAACAAAATTCGTCTTGCTGTTCTCACGTGATTGAGTAATAAAAGCAGTTTATTTTAAAATCTTCAGTTTCCCCTAACACCTATAATTCCTAAATTATCTATTAATACTTCCCCTCTTCTCACTTTTCGTCTGCGTGTACTGATATGTACATAGTTTCAAAAATATAGAGGTTTAACTTTTTTTGGTCTTGGTACTGCTTACTTTTTTCAAGGTTTTTTTGATATATAGAACACATATCTATATATAAAATATCATTCAAGTGAACCAAATAAATTCCTAGCTATACCGAATTGCAGATTTTTATATATCTTGGGGGCTTTTCCAAAAACTATATACAGCTTGTATCGCGTCCAACGAACTCCTGAACCTACCGTGAGAGTTTCAAAGCCATCGACAATAAACTGTGGATATTAATGAAGCACAAGCAAAACACAAAATATGTGAGCGTAGTACCGCCCACTTTTCTAAAACTATGTAGATCTTGAGTGCGAAGAGATTGAGGTACTAGCCAGCAAGAACAGCGCTCGAAAATTCTGCCAAAAACTCCCGCACATGAAGAAAGGATATAAGACCGGAGCGAACACGTGCAAGGACAAAGGTGGCGACTTAGTAACCAATGTACAGAGAGTGCTTAGATTATGGAGAAGGTACTTCTCTACTATCCTAACACTACACAGAGAAGAACCCGACCCCACAATCGAAGATGATGGAATAAGTGTTCCCCCACCCGACTATAACGGGATACGAGTAACAATCTTCTTCTTTAAATGGTCATCTAACCGCCTGGGCGATTTTGACCGTCCAACATAGCTCCCCAGTCGTTTCTTCGTTGCGCCAACTGGCGCCAATTGGAAACACCGCGGGATCGATAATCGGTCTCCACTTGGTCCTTTCATCGGAGTGGTGGTCTCCCTCTTCCTCTGCTTCCACCGGCGGGTGCCGATAAGAATACCTTCTGGGCTAGAGCATCTTCGCTCATTCGCACTACGTGGCGTAGCCAGCGAAGCCGCTGTGTTTTAATTCGCTGAACTATGTTGGCGTCTGCGTAAAGTTCATACAGCTCATCATTAAATCTTCTTCGGTACTCGCCGTCGCCAACGCGTAAAGGTCCACAAATCTTTCGAAGAACCTTTCTCTCGAATACTCCCAGAGCCGCCTCATCAGATGTTTTGTAGTGTCCACGCTTCTGCACCATATAGCAGGACGGGTGCGATGAGTGACTTGTAGAGTGTTATTTTCGTTCGTCGAGAGAGGACTTTACTTTTCAATTGCCTACTCAGTCCGAAGTAGCATTTGTTTGCAAGAGTAATTCTTCGTCGGATTTCTAGGCTAACATTATTGTTGGTGTTAATGCTGGTTCCCAGGTAAACGAAGTCCTTTACTATTTCGAAATTATTGCTGCCAACAGTGGCTTGGTTGCCAAGGCGCGAATGCGCTGACTCTTTGCATGATGACAGAAGGTACTTCGTTTTGCCCTCGTTCACCACCAATCCCATTTTCTCCGCTTCTTTTTCTAATTTGGAGTAAGCAGTTGTTAAGGCCAATGATATCAATATCATCAGCATATGCCAACAGTTGCACGCTTTTATAAAATATTGTTCCAGCGCGGTTAAGTTCTGCAGCTTGTATTATTTTCTCCAGCATTAAATTAAAGAAATCGCACGATAGGGGGTCACCCTGTCTGAAACCTCGTTTAGTTTCGAACGGCTCGGAGAGGTACTTCCCAATTCTGACCGAGCTGGCGGTGTTGCTCAAGGTCATTTTGCATAGCCGTATAAGTTTTTCGGGGAAACCAAATTCAGACATAGCGGCATATAGGCAGCTCCTTTTCGTGCTATCGAAAGCGGCTTTAAAATCAGCAAAGAGATGATGTGTGTCGATTCTCTTTTCACGGGTTTTTTCCAAGATATTGTAAAAATTTGGTCGATGGTAGATTTACCAGGTCTGAAGCCACACTGATAAGGTCCAATCAGTCTGTTCACATCAGGCTTCAGTCTATCGCACAATACGCTTGATAGGACCTTATATGCGATATTCAAAAGGCTGATTCCGCGATAGTTGGCGCAGTTTACAGGATCGCCCTTCTTGTGGATTGGGCAGAGAACACTTAGATTCCAATCTTCAGGCATGCATTCATCCGACAGCTAGCTGCTTTATTGTTTTTCAATCGGGATATTGCTATTCGCACCTCATTATAGTCGGGTTGTGGAACGTCAACTCCATCATCTTCGATTGTGGGCTCGGGTTCGGCATCTTCTCTGGTTTCTTGCTCAGTTTCTCCATTTAAAAGGGCAAAGAAGTGATCCCTCCATATTCTGAGTGCTCTCTGAACATCGGCCACCAGGTCGCCGTTCTCATTCTTACAGGAGTTTGCCGCGGGTTTGAAACCTTCTGCCATTCGCCGAATTTTTTGATAGAATTTTCGGGCATAATTCCCTTTGGCCAGCATCTCAAGCTCCTTTATTTCACGCTTTTCTGCCTCTCTTTTTTTCACCCGGAAAAGCCGCCTCGCTTCCCTCTTCAACTCGCGGTAGTGTTCACACACACTCCTCGTTGCATTCGATCTCAGCGTTGCCTTGTAGGCTTCGTCCTTTCTTTTCGTTGCAGCGCGGCACTCTTCATCATCATACCAGTTGTTTCTTCGCGTTCGCCGGAATCCAATTACTTCTTCGGCTGCGGTACAGAGTGCCCTTGAGATATGATCCCACTGCTCATGCATTCCACAAGGTTGAATTGTGCTCTCGGAGAGCAGGTGTGAGAGGCGATCTGCGAAATAATTGGCGGTCTGTTGCGATTGCAGCTTTTCGACGTCCAGCTTTCCCTGCGTTTTTTGTTGCGCCTGTTTTGTCGTACAGAGGCGGGTACGAATCTTGGCTGCTACTAGGTAGTGATCAGAGTCGATGTTAGGTCCTCGTACTGTGCGAACATCTAAAACGCTGGAAGCATGCCGTCCGTCTATCACAACGTGGTCGATCTGGTTGCGTGTTTTTCGATCGGGGGACAGCCATGTAGCTTGATGGATCTTCTTGTGCATAAACCTAGTGCTGGATATGACCATGTTTCGGGCACCGGCGAAGTCGATCAGCCTGAATCCATTTGGCGAAATCTAATCGTGGAGACTTAACTTCCCGGCAGTGGGGCCGGATACACCCTCCTTACCCACCCTGGCGTTAAAGTCGGCAAGCACGACTTTGATATCATGACGGGGGCAGCGCTCGTATGCTTCTTCCAGGCCCTCGTAGAATGCATCCTTTTCCACGTCGTCCTTATCTTCCGTCGGTGCATGAGCGGAGATAAACGATATGGTGAAAAATCGTACTTTTATGCGGATTGCTGCGAGACGCTCGTTCACGGGTGTGAAAGACAGTACTCGGTGACGGAGTCTCTCTCCCACCACAAATCCCACGCCGAATCTGCGCTTGTCTTCATGCCCACTCCAGTAGATGTTGCAAGGTGTTCTGATCGTGTTTCCTCGCCCCGTCCATCGCATCTCTTGTATGGCGGTGATGTCAGGTTTTGCTTTCCTCAGGACCTCAACCAGCCGGGCAGCGGCACCTTCCCCATTAAGGGACCGGAAATTCCAGGTACATGCCCTTATCTCATAATCCTTATTTCGTTTGCGGGTGTTGCCATCTAAAAAAGGGGTTCTCATATCCGAGGCTTTGTTGTTAAATTTCATTGGACCGTTGTTTTATGTGGTGGGTCCCAAACCCAACGCACAACCCGTTTCACGGGAAGTTGAATTCTATACGTTTGTATAGCGAGCCGCTTGATCCAAGACAGACACCCGCTTGCAGCCCCACCACATGGTGATCAGACGCTGCTGTTTGAACCCCCCAGCAAGCCCTTAAACCGATTATGTCGGAGTGGCCTTACCAGGCTGTCGCCTTCTCACGTTTAGCTCACCACCAATCGGGTGTATGGTGGTTACCCAGAGGATACTTGGGCGCAAAGCCCGGAAGTAGTGAGCTGCTTGAACCGCATGCAAAAGAATCGCTCTGGCCATTCCCAGGTGAATGGCGATCAGAAACTTTCCCCACTTGCGTGGACTTCTGCACACGGCCCCATCCTCCAGTACGAGTAACAATATAGCGATTAAAAAACAACAAAGCCAGGGCCGCTGGCGGATTGCCGGCTGAGCTATTGAAGTACGGCGGCGAGGAGGTGGTAAAGTGTATGCACCAGCTTCTATGCAGAATATGGTCAGAAGAATGCATGCCTGGCGATTGGAATCTAAGTGTCCTCTGCCCAATCAACAAGAAAGCAGATCCAACAATCTACTCCAATTATAGCGGGATCAGCCTGCTTAATATCGCATATAAGTTCGTATCAAGCGTATTGTATGAAATACTGAAGCCCACCGTTAACAAACTGATTGGACCTTATCAGTGCGCCTTCAGATCTGGTAAATCTACCATCGAACAAATTTTCACTACGAGTATGCGCCAAATCTTTGTTGATTTTAAAGCCGCTTTCGACTGCACGAAAAGGAAGGTGACGTGTGATAATGTCATTGACTTTAATTCACTTTTAAGCAAATTAAAGTCACTGACACTGATTCTCTAAGAATTTGACATTTAAAACGCTAAATATCATTAATGATTTACTAATTTGTATAATAACAACGCAACTGCTATTTCAGGTGCAGTTACCAAATTTTCATTTTATACCTTACATATGTATTTTTATGAAATACAATCAAATACAATAGAAAATCGAATGAATTTCGATAATTTTATTCCCAATTTTCATTTTATCCTCGTCTATATTTATTTAAAAGGAGCCTAAACTGTGTGTTCGTTGGTAGCCAGCGTGTGAAAAGATGTGCCGACCGCTCTATTTAAAATTTATGCAGAATATGCGTTTATCTATTGTGATTGTCGTAACAAAGGTTTGGTGAAAATCAACTCAAAAATGCATGTGGCGGCACATCTCTTCAAAAGTTTCCAGACATCTCTCAGAAACCGCTACATAAAACAAAACGAAGTTTGCATCAACCGAGGTCTAATGAACAGTTAAGGATGCATTTTAAATAAATGGGTCACTAGGGTCTTGGGATATCCACCAAAATATGCACCCGGTTAACCTACATAAATGTGGGTGTAAAATGAAAGCTGCTGATAAGAGTTTCAACTAGATGTAAATCTATTGTGGGTTCATAAAGTAGTTGTGGTGAAAAGCATCGCAAAAACGTATATGTTGTAATTATTGCAATGAAGAGGTATCTTATCATCCTCAACTTGCGACAAATTTGAAAAGCTTTTAAGAATTTATCATTCCTTTGAGGTCAAGTTGAAAACTTTGTATCTTGATAACTAAGAAAAACATTAGTTGTTTGGGATGAATGCGCAATGGATACCAAAAAATCACTGGAGGCCTTAGATAAGGCTATGAAAGATTTACGCAACACCCAATAGTTGTTTGGGGCTTCGTTGATTCTATTGGCCGGTGACCTGGTGGCCGATGTTCAGAGAGCACTCAGAATATGGACGGATTACTTCTCTGCCCTTTTAAAAGGAGAAACTGAACAAGAAACCAAAGAAGATACCGAAATCGAGCCCACGATCGAAGTCGATGGAATTGACGTTCCACAACCCGAATATAATGAGGTGCGAATAGCAATATCGCGATTGAAAAACAATAAATCAGCTGGCGCTGGTGGTTTGCCTGATGAGAAAAGAATCGACTCACATCATCCCTTTGTTGACTTTAAAGCCGCTTTCGATAGCACGATAAGGAGCTGCCTATATGCCGCTATGTCTAAATTTGGTTTCCCCGCAAAACTTATACGGCTATGCAAAATGACCTTGAGCAACACCGCCAGCTCGGCCAGAATTGGGTAGGGCCTCTCCGAGCCGTTAGAAACTAAACGAGGTTTCAGACAGGGTGACCACTTATTGTGCGATTTCTTCAATTTAATGCTGGAGAAAATAATACAAGCTGCTGCACTTAACCGCGCTGGAACAATATTTTATAAAAGCGTGCAACTGTTGGCATATGCTGATGATATTGATATCATTGGCCTTAACAACTGCTTACTCCAAATTAGAAAAAGAAGCGGAGAAAATGGGATTGGTGGTGAACGAGGGCAAAACGAAGTACCTTCTGTCATCATGCAAAGAGTCAGCGCGTTAGCGCCTTGGCAACCACGCCACCATCATTAACACCAACTATAATGTTAGCCTAGAAATCCGACGAAAAATTACTCTTGCAAACAAATGCTACTTCGGACTGAGTAGGCAATCGAAAAGTAAAGTCCTCTCTCGACGAACGAAAATAAAACTCTACAAGTCGATGTATATTGGAACGATTTTTCGTCATCCCTTGTCAAATTTGGTTTTGAGACAAACCGGTTTCGGCATTGTGCCATCATCAGTGTCAATTTTCGTTCTGATCTGTTGTTGTCCTTTGTCTTGTATTTATAGTAGGTAGCAGGTAACGTCAACATGGGTGTCCGTTTGTGTACGTGTGTGCATGTGTTGTGTGTGTACATTCAGAAACGGGGGTGGTTTGCCTTGATCGGTTTTTGTGTGGTTGACTGAGGCAGGTAAAAGTTGGTGATTTTTGTTGTTTGACCCTTTTTGCTTGTTTGTGGTTTTTGATCTTTTGCTGTTTTGTGTTTATATGTCGGTGCGTGTGAGCTTGTTGTACCTGAGTAGTTGCTTTGTTTTTTGTAAACCAATTTTAAAGGTTCGAATATTGTCAAAAACAAAAAAAAAAAAAGAGTATATACAGGAATTGAATTCCAAATTAGGAGTGTTATTTTACGCTAGGTACGTGGATGATATCATATGCGTTTTAACTACCAACCACGAAGAGCAAGTACTGGAGTACCTCAACAAGCAGCACGGGAATATGCAATTCACAATGGAAACCGAAAAAGACGGAGGAATCAATTATCTGGACCTCACAATAAGTATTGATAAAGCTACTAATCAATTCAAATACGACATATATAGGAAACCAACGGCCACCGACACAATAATACATAATACCTCGAACCACCCACAACAACATAAAAATGCAGCGCTAAGGCACTTAGTACAAAGATTGGAAAGAACACCTCTTAATCAAGAAGCATATAGAAGAGAGCTTGGAATAATATATAACATCGCTACAAACAACGGATATAAAAAAAGCACTAGTAGATAAACTCAGGAGAGACCTTAGAGAACAAAAAAGAAACAATGGAGAGGAAAGTACACAAACCTGGACGACAATGATATATACTGGAAGGGCAACACGTAAATTAGCAAATTTCCTTAGAAAATACAACATCAATACAGCGTTCAAAACATCGTACAATTTAGGACGGAAGCTAAGAACCAAAACTAACTCAGAAGATCCGTTTAGCAGCCATGGTGTATACAAGCTTACTTGTGAATGCTAGCACAGTTACATAGGACAAAGAGGACGACAAGTAAGAACGAGGTTCAGGGAACACATTAGAGATTACAACAAAAATATACAGAATCCAACCATCATACCAGAGTCCAACTTTCCGAATCACATGGTGGAGAATAATACATGTAAAAGCAAAAGGCCGACGTCTGAACGTACTCGAAAACAAGGAAATCTACAAACAAAAAACATTCGACGGTAGAATAATAAACGAACAGACAAACACTGTTTCCGACACAATATTCGAACCTTTAAAATTGGTTTACAAAAAACAAAGCAACTACTCAGGTACAACAAACTCACACGCACCGACACATAAACACAAAACAGCAAAAGATCAAAAACAACAAACAAGCAAAAAAGGTCAAACAACAAAAATCACCAACTTTTACCTGCCTCAGTCAACCACACAAAAACCGATCGATGCAAGCCACCCCCGTTTCTGAATGTACACACACAACACATTCACACACGTACACAAACAGACACCCATGCTGACGTTACCTGCTACCTACTATAAATAGACGGCCAGAATCGTTTAAACGGTTAAGTGCCAACTAAGTAAGTACTCACACTTTTAAGTGACAGTGCTAATCCTGTGCTCACATAAACATTGATACTTGATTTTATATATGTTCTCTTGCACACGTGTGCGAACGTTACTTGGGAAGAAATTTTGGAGAGATTTCATGTAGTAAATAAAAAATACAGAGCCCTAGCCTAAATATTTGCGAAGCCAATAAAGTAATTGTTTGGTTGAAAGAGTTCGTGTACAACATACGACAGCTAAAAAATTAAGTACTAGTGTGGAAACAAATTACAGCGACGTTTACAAGAGACAAATTACTTCAAAATTTGCCGATAAGTCTACAGCTAAAGGCTCAGTGTGCGGCGCAGAAAAATTTAAAAGAGACACGCTAAACGTTGCATTGGATAAGCTGATTATGGATTTAATCGAAAGGGTTCAAGTCTATGAGGCAACCAGCAAAAAATTTAATTTTTTATTGGATTTGTAGAATAAAAACCAGGAGAGCGTGGATCTGGAAAGTGTACGTAATATTCTAAAATATTATTCAGATGACGTAGATGAAAATTTAGTAAATGAATGCATTCAATTAAAATCATATTTATTATAATCTAAATCAGACTGCTACACCTCTTGTAGTGAAATTTATAAGCTTATCTATGAAAAGGAACTTGTTGGTGTATTTCCTAATTGTTACACCATTTAAAATTTTTTTTTGACGTTGCCCATCACCAGCTGCGAAGCGGAGCGTTCTTTCTCCAGGATGTCATATATTGAAAATAAGTATAGGACAACAATGTCGAACGATCGACTTAATCATTTATCTCTTCTTTCTATAAATTGTGATCTAATAAAGGATTTAGCAGTTGATAAGCAAATAAAAGAATTCGCTGCACGAAAATGCAGAAAGGTTGATTTGTAATTTAATATTCTTTATTGTGATATTTGTTTTGATAAATAAATGTTTTTATAAGCTGATTTTTTTTTTCTTATAACTATATACTGCATCACCATAGAAAACAGGGCCCCCGAGTAACATTAGCCCAGGGCCCCACAATGTCACGATCCGCCCCTGCTCAACGTGAATGTGATTCTGGGGGATATCATTACGTATAAATCGATAGACACTGTCACGAATCAAGATCGTTATCAATTACAATATCGAATTTTTGAATTCACTCGATTTGCCTGGACTGCCACGAAATATTAGTCCGCCACGACTTTGTACTGGTACACGTTTGGTAGTCAAAAAGATTCTGGAAAATCTGATTGAAGCTACCATTTTGGAAGTAAAATATAAAGGGGCGATATTTTGATACCACGCATCCAATGATTCTGTGTGATTTGCCTTTCGACTTTAAACGACTTCAATTCCCCATACGTCTTGCTTTTGCAAAGACGATAAGTGGAATATTGCGGCATTGATTTGTAATATCGCTGTTTCGCTCATAAACAATTCTATGTTGCATGTGTAGTGAAATCAAGAGTGTGATTTATTTCAACCGTAAATCAGAACAAAATGAGGTATGCAGTATATTTTTTTTAGATTTACTGAAAATCAGATGCCGTTAGTTGTGCGAGGTTTCGCCCCGCACCCAAACTAAACCTTGGACATGTCACTTCAGGTTTTCACACAAATAGACAATAAACTAAATTGTTAAATATTGCTTACACAGTGACAATTATTCCCGCTACTGCATTGATTTGACAATCGATGGTATTAATGCTGTGTATAGTGTTAAAAGTTAAAAAACTTAATCCTTAATTTTTTAAGAAATAGATAAGCTAATTTTTATTTTGAGTAGCTACTATATTTCAAAAAAAGTCCAATTCCAATCCGTTTGGTAGTATACGAGAACATTTATTTACAAAATTTTAGACTTTGTTCTGTAATATGCATATATTACATGAATAAATATAATAGAAATATTCTTTTTAATTCATTTTCTTAGTTTGTAGGTTATTTGCTTTAATTTTTATAAACACAGGCTACCAACTTTTAACAACAACACCAAAATGTTTGTTTGTAGTGCAGAATGACTTGCGAAGTAGTCACGGGCCCTCTAGTATATGTATATAAAATTAATAAAACTTTAAAATGAAAATTCCCCAAAATTATCCAAATTCATTTGATACAATTTTTTTATTTCATAAAAATACATACACAAGTCATAAAATGAGAATTTGTAATATAAAATCACACGATGTTTTTTCTGTATTTTATCAAAATTAATTTGATAATTTTTTTTTATTTCATAAAACAACATACATAAGGTATAAAATGAAAATTTGGAACATAAAATCGGGCGATTTCACTTAATACAATTTTTTAATTTTATATACATACACATTATTTGAAGTAAAACCTGTTTAACCTATTATTTATGTAACTGCACCTGGAATAGCGGTTACGTTGTTAGGACATTAATTCGCTTTTACAAAGAGAATTAATGTCAATGACGTTAATTGTCAATTAATTAATTTGATAAATTTTTTTTATTTCATAAAACTACATACATAAGGTATAAAATGAAAATTTGGAACATAAAATCGGGCGATTTCACTTAATACAATTTTTTAATTTTATATACATACACATTATTTGGAGTAAAACCTGTTTAATCTATTATTTATGTAACTGCACCTGGAATAGCGGTTGCGTTGTCAGGACATTAATTCGCTTTTACAAAGAGAATAATTGTCAATGATGTTAATTCTCAAAATAATCTGGCATTTATTCCATTGACCTTATGACAAAAGGAACTGCTTATATGCCCCTATGTCTGACTTTGGTTTCCAGCTTCCATTATTGGCCCAAATAACCGCGCCGTAAGTTCTGCCTAATCCAAATTGGCGAAAGCAGCAAAAAAAAACGGGTTTGGAGGTGAACGAGGGCAAAACGAAGTACCTTCTATCATGCCAAGAGTCAGCGCACTCGCCTCTTGGCACCCACATCACTGTTGACAGCCATAAGTTGGAAATTGTAAAGGACTTCGTTTACCTGGGCATCAGCATTAACACCGACAATAATGTCAGCTTAGAAATCCAGCGAACAATTACCCTTCCCAGTAAATGTTACTTTGGACTGAGAAGGCAATGAGAAGCGAAGCACTCTCTCGGCGAACAAAAACCACGCTCCACAAGATGAGTCGCCCCTTGGAGCATTCGAAAGAAAGGTTCTTCGCAGAATTTATGAGTCCCCTACGCGATGCCGATGGAGTTTACCGAAGAAGATTTAATGATGAGTAGTATGAGCTCTACGCAGACATCGACATTGCCCAACGAATTAAAAGCCACCGGCTACGTTGGCTTGGCAATGTCATGCGAATGGAAGAAGATGCTTTGGCAGTTATTCTTGTCGGAACAGACCTAAGGAAGCAGAAGAAGAAGGAGGCCCCACTCCGTTGGAAAGACCAACTGGAGAACAATCTGCGATCCCTTGGCGTTTTTATTTAGCGTCAACTGGTAAAGGATAGTCAGGTGGCGCGCTGTGTTGGAAAATCGTTTAGACGGTTAAACAAACAGTTATTAAGGGCTGTTGACCTTTATAGGTATGTATGTATGTATGTAAATCTTAACCAAGTGACACATATATCTAAATATCATTAGTTTAGACCAAATACGTTCAGAGTTATGACCAATTGAAATGTAATATAGTCTGAAAGCGTGGCACCGCCTTCTTTTCCAAAAAAATGTATTTAGCCTGTGTCGTACCCACTGAACTTCTGAACCTATCGTGAAAGTTTCATAGAGATCGAATATAAGATTTGGACATTCATGAAGTACAAGCAAAACACACAAAAATCGCCCACTTTTCCCAAATTATGTAAATCTTGACCAAGTGACACATATACCCAAATATCTTCAATTTAGAGCAAATACATTTAGAGTTATGATGAATTGCGTGGTACCGTCCACTTTTCCAAAATTGTAAATAGCCTATGCCGTAACCAGCCCTGTGGGGAAGTCAGTAACTAGTGAGAACAATTTCTGGTTCAGAACTATAGATAAAGATGCTAATAAGAACTAGTGCGATAGAAACTAGATGCTCACTAGTTCGAAACCGGAAGTTGTGTAATCATTAAAAGGCATTTGGATTCGCATTTGGAAAAATGTTTTATTCTTATAATGTTCTTTAAAGAAATGACTAAATTTAAAACCATAAATAAAAAAATGTATCAGTTGGTCGGACTCGGAGCGACGCGTCCCGCACCATAGTCAAGTGCTCTACCCACTAAGCTACGGCGCACTCATCAGTAGGTTTAGAAAAGTAAACATTTATATACATTATGAATTAAAAGTTTAAAATTTTGGTTCAAATTATTAGTATTGCATGAAAAACCAGCATGGTGTGGCAATAGTAGCACTAACTCAAACCAAACTGTCGAAATTTTATCTAGTTCGGAACTGTGGAAAAGGTAATGCAGCGGGGGACAATTTTCACCGCCTAGGACATCGCCAGTTGATTAAATGTAAAAGAGATTAAAGGCGAACTAGAGATTAAAGACGAAGTAGAGATTTTCCCCATAGGGCAGTGAACCCAAGAAAATTTCATGAAGATCGGTGGGGTACTTTGGACGCCTATAAAGGACACACAGACATGGAAAACCACAGACACCAATTCATTTTCACGCCTAGTAGTGCTCCGCACACAAGGTATATTAACTTCATTCGCCTAACGGTAGTATGTAACGGCATAAACGGATCAAGATAAATGTTGACTTATGTATATCAAAATATTCAGAAGGAAAAGAGAAATTGATTATGCCATGTCCGTCCGTCTTATAACGCGATAACTTGAGTAAATTTTGAGATATCTCAATGAAATTTTTTATGCAGGTTCCATGGCACTCACCTCCGGGCGCTATTTAAAGTGATGATAGCCACGACCACTTTTCATATATACAGAATATTTTCGAAAATACAAAAAAGTGATTATTCAGTACATAAACTATTATATAAAAATAAGCCGCGTTTTCCTCCCTGACGCTATAACTCCAGAACGGCTAGACCGAATTAAATGAAATTTTGCAAGTAGTTTTCGATTGAGCCCGACATGGTTCGTGGCCAAAAAAAGTATAAGAATCCGGGAACGTTTTGGAGATATCCCACAAAATGTGGACCAGGGTAACCCTATAACGGGTTCGTACGATATGGGTATCAAATGAAAGGTGTTGACAAAAGCTTGAACATGGTGTAGTTACTGGTCCCATATAAGACCCCGTATTCGAGGTATTTCCCGAAATATGAACCAGGTGTGACCCCAGACGGGTTTTCTACAAAATGGGTATCAAATAAAAGGTGTTGGTGGGAATTTAAAAAATAGGTGCTTTTCAAGACCCTATTGGAGAAATCGACCAAAATGTGGACCAGGGGTGACAATGGAAGGTGTTTATACGATATGGGTTTCGAATAAAAGGTATTGATGAATGTTTAAAAAAGAGGTGACTTTTAGGACCCTATGCGACCCGTTTTCCGAGATATAGCCAAAAATTTGAACTAGGGGTGACCCTGGTATAATATAAAAATAAGTCGCGTTTTCCTTCCTGACGCTATATCTCAAGAACACACGAACCGATTTCAATGATTTTGCATTCGTTGGAAAAGCTTCGGGCGCCGTGAGGTTTACAGCAAACAAAATTCAGGAAAATTTTCAAAAGAAAACCAGGAAAATAGGGGAAATCATTTTTTACATACAGCGCCATTAATTTTGTGTGAAATTTTTTATTATACGCACCTTCTTTCAAACGCAAAATGAAACCGGTATTGTGTTCACTGTGAAATTGAGGTTGAAGTTATTCATTTCCTAACAGATCAACTGGAAACCATAAAAACAATCACGCGTATTGTGCAAGTTAACACACCAGTAGAGGTATAACAGCATTAGGTGTAAATATTGTATGTATGCCTATGTGTTATCCCAATAACAAACAGACAAACCTACACAAATACTCATCAGTGGTTGCTGTAAGCAGGCATTGCATTTTATTGGCATACAAATTTACATGTATGTACGTTTGTGAGGTGGTGGCTGACCGCCCGCACTAATCAATCAACTGCTGCTCTTATAATCCAACACTTTGCTTAAATACTTTTTCTCCACGCCTACGCTTCGACTTAGCCGAAGTAAAATCGTGCGCTCGATGTACCTGAAAGGTTCGTCGCTAAAAAAGTACTTAAGCACGCATAATTTTAAGGTCAGACACGTGAATAAAGATTTAATAAAAGAGATTTAATAAAAGTGGATAAAAAGTATTTAAGCAAAGTGTTGGGGTATCACAGCAGCAGGTGATTGATTAGTGCGGGCGGTACAAACGTACATAAATGTAAATTTGTATGCCAATAATATTAAAAAAAAGATCAAAAATTATTTATCTTTGGAAGTGGCATAAAAAAAACTTGCAAATTTTTGTTTAAGGTGGTAAGTTGAATTGTGTAAATTATATGGATAGTGCATTTGAGGTTAAATTCACCAGTCTGTCCAAACTTGCAAATTTTTAGTGAAAAAGCCAAAAAGATCAAAAATTGTATATGTAATTGTATTTTGCAATGAGATCAACAATTAAATATCTTTGGAAGTGGCATAAAACAAAACTTGCAAATTTTTGTTTAGGGTGGTAAGTTGAATTGTGTAAGTTATATGGATAGTGCGTTTGAGGTTAAATTCACCAGTCTGTCCGAACTTGCAAATTGTCGTATTTTGCAAAGAAATCAAAAATTAAATATCTTTGGAAGTGGCACAAAAGAAACTTGCAAAATTTTTTTTTAAGGTGGTAAGTTGAATTGTGCAAATTATATGGATAGTGCATTTGAGGTTAAATTCACCAGTCTGTCCAAACTTGCAAATTTTTAGTTGAAGAACCAAAAAGATCAAAAAACTATCGTATTTTGAAAAAAGATCCAAAATTATATATCTTTGGAAGTGGAATAAAAAAAATTGCACATTTTTTTTAAGGTGGTAAGTTGAATTGTAAATTCACCATCTGTCCATAGTCCAAAATGCCCAGAGAACGACGTGCGAACATAGGCCGCCGCGCACGGCACGCAAGCCAGCAACAAGTATATTCCCGGAACTTAAGTGAAGAAAGACAAAATATAATAAGGGAAAATGGCCGATTGAGACAAAGCTTGAGCACACGAAGATCATTGGCATCATATAATCGCTTGGCATTCCAATATGATCCCACTACGAACTACAGTGATGATGAAAATTTAGATATTGGACCAATGACGACTGTATGCCGATATTGCAATGCGTTAAAGTTCAAAAGAGAAATGGATGGATTGTGCTGCGCAAGTGGAAAAGTCAAACTGGAGCCATTACTTACGCCACCACAGCCACTGAAAGCACTGTTCGATGGAAGTGATCCTGATTCCAACCATTTTCTTTAACACATCCTTGAATACAATAACTGCTTTCGCATGACTTCATTTGGAGCTAATATCATTCGAGAAGGCGGCTTCATGCCGACTTGCAAGGTAAAAGATACAACACACACAACCAATCACTCACACCAATCAATCACACCAACACAATCAATTGCAATAAATAACAACTACACATACACCACACACTACACCATCACACGATCAGAAGTCACAACGTATTCTTCAACAAATGATTGTTTGCAGATACAAGGACAAATATATAATTTGCATGGTTCAATGGTGCCAATACCAGATGAACCGCATCAATTTCTGCAAATATATTTCATTTCGTCGATGGTGGATCAGCTGAATGTTCAGTGCAATATACAGGGAACACAACAGTTAAAGAGACGAGTTATTGAACAGTTGCAAGCATTTTTCCACGATAACAACGCTGTGGGTAATATGTTCAAAACAGCATTGGAACGAATGCCATCGGATACGCACAAATCTGTCATAAGAGCGGATCGTACCCCAACAGGTGAACATGTGCGAAGATTCAATGCACCCACCCTTGATGATGTTGCTGCAATTATTGTTGGCGATCAAACTAAATCCCGAGACATTGTCGTTCAGCGAAGAAGCAATATCATGCATCGTGTAAACGAGACACATCGTTTGTACGATGCGTTACAATATCCAATCCTTTATTGGCAAGGGCAAGACGGATACGACATCACGTTGAAGATGGTCGATCCAAGTACATGTACAATATTAACACACTAATTATTGCTATTATTGGGTTCCATTAACAATCCATTTAATTTTGCATATTCAGGCGTATAAACGAACAAAAATCTAGGCGCAATGAACAGAGAAAACATTTGTACTTTCATTGATTTTAGCCACTGTTCGATCAAGATGTGACATAGCTTTGGCGTTAGCATCATCTGGAATTGCGGCGACTCTTCTAGATGGCGGTCGTACTGCACATTCTGCGCTTAAGTTGCCACTCAATTTAAACATAGTTGATACTCCAGCATGCAATATTTCCCGATCCAGGGCAATGGGAAAATTGTTGATGCAATGCAAGCTCATTGTTTGGGGTGAGTGCACAATAGCAAATAAGAAATCACTTGAAGCACTTAACTTCACACTGAAGAATCTTCGGCGAAATAACAACATCTTTGGCGCCTTGATAATATTGTTGGCAGGCGATTTCAGGCAGACGTTGCCAGTAATTCCTCGTGGAACGCCTGCAGATGAGTTGCTGCTTGCCTGAAGGCATCACCTTTGTGGAATAACGTAAAAACATTATGGTTAACAACTTATATGAGAGTTGAACTTCAAAATGATCAAAGTGCTGCACAATTTTCAAAACAATTGTTAGCTGTTGGAAATGGAAAAGTCCCAGTTGATTCCACAACTGGATTAATTACTCTTACTAACAACTTTTGCCGATTTGTAGACTCTCAATCAGCTCTTATTGAAAATGTTTTCACAAACATTAGTGAGAATTATCAGAATTATGCTTGGTTAAGTCAACGGGAAATTCTGTACGCAAAGAATAATGATGTACACGCCCTGAGTTTCACCATTCAATCAAAAATCGCTGGCAATTTGGTGTCATACAAATCTGTTGATTCCATAACAAATCCCGATGATGTAGTAAATTATCCAACGGAGTTTTTGAACTCTCTCGTGTTACCAGGATTTCCACCACATAACTTGCAACTCAAAGTAGGTTCAGTTATTATGATATTGCGTAATTTGATCCACCGCGACTTTGCAACGGTACTCGACTTGCGGTGAAAAAAACTTATGCCGAATTTGATTGAGGCAACCATTATTAACGGAAAGTACGCGGGTGAATATGTATGTATTCCTCGAATACCAATGATTCCGACTGATCATCCTTTTGACTTCAAACGATTGCAATTTCCGGTTAACCTTGCGTTCGCAATGACAATCAACAAGTCGCAAGGCCAATCGCTTAGTGTTTGCGGGATAAATTTAGAAAATCATTGTTTTTCACATGGTCAGCTATACGTTGCGTGTCCACGAGTTGGGAAGCCATCCGCTTTGTTTGTGTTAACGTCAGACAAAAAAAACAAAAAATGTGGTTTACGAAAGAGCACTTCAATGAGACGGATAATTTGCGGACACGTATAACGCTTCGATTCAGTATTTATTTTGGATTCACTTTAATTTTTTTACTTCTAGAAATTCAACTAAATTAGACTTAATTTTTGTAATCGAAATTAATTTATTACTGTTGTAAAATGAAATACAATTTTTCCTTTTCAAATATAAAACAAAAAAAAATTGTCTTCATCTTTTTATCCCCAAACCAAATATTAAAAAAACGAGCCCATCTGATGGCGTTTGCTAGTACACTTATAAGGATAACGTTTGGTGCGCACATTAACGTTAAGGTAGAAATTAAATTGTTTAAGAATTAAGTAAAATTTAGAAATTTTATTAATCATAAATTAAAAACCGTTCAAGATATCGAAACGAAACTAGCCACACAGATTTCCATGAATACAAGGAATGTTTCCGAAAAAAATGGGCGGAATCGGTTAAGGTCCGCGCCTACTTTTATATGAAAGATTTTGAAATGGATTATCGATATATTAAATAGGCAATAACTTTGCGTAAAAGAGCTTTATATCATTTCTATTGAACTTTCAAAGTTTACATGAACGGAGAAATTCGAAAAATAGAAGTTTTCGAAAGTGGACGTGGCCCGCCCTTTTTACAGTGGATTATTCCACAAAACTTTTTATGCTATAACTCCGGCAAAAATTTATTTGTCGAAAATATTGAATATATAAATGTCACTGTTTAGTGCGAGAATGGACGAAATCGGTTCTGAAAAATTTCTTTGTAAAATGTAAAAGGCGATATTTCTTTAACATGCAAGCTATATCAATAAGATCTTGCACACATAATAAGCTTTTTAAGCTAAACCCGGCTGCAAACAAAATGTTGTGGATTTTGGGAAAGTAGGCGTGGCGCCCCCCCTTTTCAGCATAAAAGTTCTGCTATTTTCAAAGCCGATTGCTTATAATTTCAATTAGATATTTCAATGAAAAATTTTCAGCTGCTTTTCAGTAGTATGTAGTATACTCCTGCCAAAAATTAAGCAAATCGGGTAACAGACAAGCAAGCTGTTAATACCCCACTACAATAGGAAAGTTATATACCTAGTTTGATTATCATACCATTAGTGAACATGAAAGGTTTTTAAGTATGAGAAGAAGAAGAGATGGGCCCACCAATAAGTAAAGTGAAATAATAAGGACGATGAGCTGAGTCGATTTAGCAATGTCCGTCTCTCCGTCCGTCTGTCTGTGCGTGTGTCTATTTGAACGCAAAAGTTTTCAAACATAAATGTGCATGTATTGGTATTTTGAAAAACCTTTATTTTTTTTATTTTAAACACAAAATTTAAAGCAACAAACATATACAGGCTATTGTTATACATGATGTCTCGTCATACCCTGCACAATACGGAAATGCTCCGTTCCATTATCCAAAGAATACTACTTAACTACTCCATTTATTTTCTTTTGAATACTCCATGGGGCACATAAGTAAGAGTACTCTCAAAATGCTCCGAAAGGATTACTCCATGGAGTATTCCACACCAAAGCGAGAGAGGGAGTAGGTGGTACCCCTGCGAGTTAGGGGTTTAGAATATGCCCGATGTAGGCATAAAGGTCGTAAGAGGCGACTAATATGCACTTAGGTAATGACTTGCAATTCGATGGTTGATCTACGTATATGATGCCTCTCACCTCTCGTTACCCATCTTATCCTTCCTTACGGAAGGAGGGGTGACATGACCTAGAAGGTTTCACTGGTCATAAATCGGCACCACGACAGGCGGGCAGCACCACAAGGGAGTATCGGAGCGTACCGGCCAAGGACTGTTAATTCGACAACACTCCCTAAAACCTTCGGGGAGTATTTTTGTCTTTACTACAACAACAACAGGGAGTAGGTTGTCCTGAAAAGTACACATACTCCTTTCTCGCTTTAGTGTAGAATACTGCATGGAGCAATCTTTTGGCAGCATTTTGTAAGTACTATCACGTAGGTGCTCCATAAAGTATTCAGAAACATAGTAAAGGGTATTCTCGAGATGGATTAGCTGATCCAATCACCGGACATAGCCATGTAAATTGGACCACCTTTCTAATATAAATGAGGATAAGTGTGAGTACTCTGATACTCCATAGTTTTTTGCAGGGTATTAATTCGTATAGTTAGTTTTGCTATTTCAAAAGATTTGCGGTGAATCGAACCCACAAAGAAATTTTTCCGTGTTTCTTTGTGCTTGTACACTCTTCTTTTCTAGTTTTGGAAAATAGTTATTGTACATACCAGTGCGTCGGTGTCAATTTATTTCGTTATTGGCTTTTACGGTCTGTTAATTTTTCATATCTTTGGAAGTTTTGCCAGCTGAAGACCAGAAGAGAAGTATGGCGTATATATTTTGCTAGTAATATATAAAGATTTGTTTATGCGACTATATCATTTTAGGGGAGCCTCCTCCTCCACGATATCGTATCCATTCTTTCGGCTAATTTCGAACATGAATGATGTATAACTTATACATACTGGCACTCATGCCCCTTACATATATGTGCACAATATTGTTATCAAGTACCGACCAACCGTAACTCAATTACACTCCAGCTAACACTCAATGGATAGAGAAAGACTTTTGTGATGTGTAGGAGCGCGAACTTGACTGCCTCAGAGGCTATGCCATTTATTTCTTTTTATACCTTCCATGAACATGAAATGGTGGTTTTTGTAAGTATGATAAGAAGAAGAGAGACCCACCAATAAGCATCGCGAAATGATCAGGTCGATGAGCTGAGTCGATTTAACCATATCCGTCTGTCTGTTTGAAAGCAAACTTATCCCTCAGTTTTTAAGATCTCTCGATGAAATTTTGTGAGGGGTCGCCATTTTGTAATATATTCATCATTCGCCGGAACCAACAAGATCGGACTAATATGAAGCATATCTCCAATTCAATCGATTGTTCCGAAAAATGGCAATCCTGCAATTAAAGAGCTAGGAGCTTAAAATTTTGCAAGTTTCATACATTTTATATTTATCAGTGAAAATCATCCAGATAGGATAAACATAACATATAGCTCCCATACAATCGATTGTTCCGACAAACGGGTTTTGGTCTATAACTCTTTCAAGTAAAAAGCCAGGAACGTAAACCTTTGCAGGTTTGGATATATATATACGTAATGTGTCAAATGAAAATCAGCCAGATAGGGCGAACATAACATATAGCTCCCATATAATCGATAGTTCCGATAAATGGGTTTTGTGCTATAAATTATGCAACTGAAAAGCTACTAACGTAAAACTTTTGCAGATTTGGTACATATTATATGCGCAATGTGACAAATGAAAATCAGCCAGAGCGGACCTACATAGCATACAGCTCCCATACAATCGATTGTTCTGATTTTCCTATAAACGGGGTTTGGTGAAGTATTAAATTTATAACGATTGTGGACGTGTGGCAACGTCCACGTAAAACACCCCACACCAATTCGCCGCATTATCGACAGCTGGCAAGTGGGCGGCCATCATTCATTTTATCACCGACACTCTTTTGCAAATCACTCATATATCAAAGTTTTTCGCAATAAAAGTTAAACATAACAAAGTAAATTGATATTAGAGGAAAAATTACAACGTTATGCACAGCGATGGTATGGGATGACATGTTTCAAAGTGCCCAACTTCTCATGAGACCAGTTCTCGGACACTGAGATACGAACCCAAGTCTGCACCAAGGCCGCTGTTAGAGTACTCTAACAACTAAGCTATGATGCCCTGTAGCGTCACGATGCATTTTTGCTCTAATGTGCCATTTGCTTATTCCTTTTATACATTCTTTGGTACATATATTTTATATGTCAACTCAAGGAAAGTGGAATATCATAGAACAGTTTTAGATACAGAAGGGCTTTTTTGCATATCAACACTTCCGTGTTATTTGTTATGCACCCGCACTGTACCTGTAACAATTATAGTTATGGTGATTGTTGTTGGAGCAAAGCTCGAATTTTTGTGTTTGTTTGTTTATTGATATTAGAGGAAAAATTACAACGCTATGCACAGCGATGGTATGGGATGACATGTTTCGAAGTGCCCAACTTCTCATCAGACCCCTTCTCGGACACTGAGATACAAACCCAAGTGTCTGCACCAAAGCCGCTGTTAGAGTACTGTAACAACTAAGCTATGATGCCCTGTAGCGTCTCGATGCATTTTTGCTCTAATGTGCCATTTGCTTATTCCTTAACAAAGTTAAGTTGTTTATACTAAGTATATTAGATAAAAAGAGTTGTAGGAAGCATTGTCTCGAAATCACCGCGTGGAAAAAAACTAGCATAATCAATGAAATGTGTATTTCTTATTTTGTGATGTGCAAATAATTATGAAAAATTCAGACAACCACTTAGGCACCCGCTAAACTAAGCTTCATCTCAGGAGTATCACTGACATATAATTCTATATCACTATCTATTTTCTACTGATGGATCGCCAACGCCCTCCGGTTCCCGCAACACGCCGCTCATTGCCGTCGCAGGTGATCCTGCCCGCAGCCCGCCCGTGCCGGACAGAACCTGCAACGGATCACCGGAAATGCCGGTTCTGTATGTGTGATTGCGCGCTTGTGATGTGCATTGTGTTCACGGCCATGCAGCTGCAGCAACGACTCTAGTCGCTCGGGCACATCAGTATTCCACCAAATGCTTAACGCTCCTCACCGCACAAACCAGTGCTCCTCGACAGAAAGCTGTGGGGCAACACCACCATATGTTCCTTCATCGGGACACAGGAGGTCGGCCACCCCCGTACGTCGTACCACCTTTAGCGGAAGTTCCGTCGCCACCACGCCACCTGGAGAAGCGCCATCGACCTCCGCAACTCACCATGCCCGTCATTAACCGCAGCCTCCCAGAACACCTGGCCGCGCTCCAAGCACACGTCAACCCCCGCGACCAACCAGCGTTGGGGACTGCACCGTCCGACGTACCGCAACTGGCTTTCGCTCCGCCACCTAAAAAATAAGGCAGGGAGGATCCTCATACAAGAAGCAGTTCGTGCCCTGCGCTTAGTACGCCTGAGGGAGGCAGAAGCTTTCCGCGGCATAGGTAGCCACACGTCCCAAGCCAAAAAAAAAATACTCATTATACTCGTACATATATTGGATATCATGAATTGTAGTTAATTTGGATAGTACTCACGATTGTTGGGAATTTTTACTCCTGGGGTTGACAATTGGCGATCAACTGGTGGCCGGTTTCGCTGCCCTTCCTCAAATATCCTCGGATTCTCTGATGTCTGGGGGATCCAGAAGAATTTCTTCTTTGTTGTAAATAGCAAAAATTTGGAGCTTCTTTGTTTGGCCCTTTTATTACACAAAGCACAGGTTTCAAACGCTTCACCACCCGACAAAGCTATCTTATTAAATTTGTGCAAATTGCTTAGGTTTCACCAAGGTATATTTCGGTGCATATATATATTTCTTTAGAAAATTATTTTACATAAATCTAAATTGAGTAAACTTTAAAGATCTTTATAATAATATTAGTGGAAAAAAGCCGGTGGAAAAATATACCAACGATAATAATGAAAAAAAATGATAAAAACCGGTGTTTGCCGAAAAGAGAACAATGACAATGATAAATAGAAAAAATGATGGCCGACCAGCTGTCAGCTGTGCGGCGAATTGGTGTGGGGTGATTTACGCGTGGTTGCCACACGTCCCAAATCGTTCCAATTTTAACACTTAAACCTTAAGGTGAGTTCATAAGTTGTGATGAGTAAATATAATGTAATAATCATAAAATATAATGTAATCCATGCGTTATAATGATATTATATACAATTCATGACAAATATTTATATGATGAGTATTATTCTATGTACAATTCATGAAATATGTATATAATGAATATTATGTTTTTGGGATTGGGACGTGTGGCTACCGATGTCGCGTAAACTTTCTGCCTCCCCTAGGCGTACTAAGCGCCTAGTGTATGCTGCAACTCCTGCAAGGCCCGAACTGCTTCCTGAATAAGGATCCGCCCCACCTTATTTTTATACGTGGCTGTGCGTAAACCGGTTGCGGTGCACCGGATGGTGCGATCCCCGACGCTGGTTGGTCGTGATGGTTGACGTGTATTTGGAGCACGACCATTAGCCCTGGGAGGCTGTAGTTGAAGACGGCGACGGCGACTTGCTGCTCGACGGCGCGGTTCGTGGTGGCGTGGTGTCGGAGGTATTTCCGCTACAGGTGGTGCGACATACGCGGGTTGGCGACCTCCGGTGTCCCGATGAAGGAAGGTATGGTGATGCTGCCCGCAGACCCGGCAGCTTTCTGTGGAGGTGCACTGGTTGGTGCGATGAGACAGCGCTAGGCAGTTGTTGCAATACTGATGTGCCCTGGCGATTAAAAAGCGTTGCTGCGGCTGCATGGCCGTGAACACAGGGCACATCAGCAGCGCGTGAGGACGCATGCACAACCTACATTTCCGGTAATCCGGTACGGGTTCGCTACGGCGCGGGCGGGCTGCGGGCAATGTCACCTGCGATGCCAATGAGCGGCGTAGGGTTGGAACCGGAGGGCGTTGACGATCCATCTGTAGAAGAGAGAGGGTAAGACATGTGGATATTAGTTATACGCTTGGGAGTAAGCATAATTTTTGGGAGTGCTTAAGTTGTTGTCTGAGAGTTTACGATAGCACGAGCATTATGGACTGTATTAAGTTAGTGAGATGGGAATGGGCTCTGAGAGCCCTCGTCACTCTCCGACGACGGTAGAAAACATAGTTTCGTGAGAGGTCTGGTCAGAATCCCATTTTGGGTGCAGACGTCTACGACGCGACTGTGTCCGTCTCGTCCTGGGTGTAAGGTTTCCAGTCGACCTAGTCGCCATTCCGTGGGAGGTAGGTTGTCTTCCTTGATGATGACTAGATCGCAAATTTTTGGGGGAGTTTGAGCGTTTTTCCATCTGTAACGCTTTTGAAGATCGGTGAGGTAGTCAGTTTTCCAGCGTTTGCTGAACTGATGATGTAAAACTTTCAGTCGTTCCCACCTGTTTATCATAGAGAGATTTTCGTGGCTCGGTTCGGGAAGCGAGAGCATTGGTGCTCTTCGGAGAAAGTGACCGGGAGTGAGGGCGGTTAGGTCATTAGGGTCCTGAGATAGCTGGGAGATGGGACGAGAATTGAGTACGGCTTCTATTCGAATTAATAAAGTCGAGAACTCTTCGAAAGTGAAGCTGTGAGTTCCGGCGACTTTTTTGAAGTGGGTTTTAAAGCTCTTGACCGCGGATTCCCATAATCCGCCAATATGGGGTGCGCCGGGGGGTATAAACTTCCAATTGATTCCTTGCGGGGCGTACTTCTGGACAATGTCCGACGATACTTCTTGTAGAAATGATACGAACTCGAGTTCGGTAGCACGTTTGCTACCGATAAATGTTTTGCCGTTGTCGCTCATCATCATGTTCGGGTATCCTCGGCGCCCGACAAATCGGGCGAAGGCGGCAAGAAACGCTTTGCTGGTGAGGTCTGAGCATAATTCCAGGTGGACCGCTTTGGTGGTAAAACAGACAAAGACGGCCACATAGCCCTTTGCGAGGGTATGAGATCGGGGCATGGATGCTTTAAATTGGAAGGGGCCAGCGAAATCTACACCAGTCGTGGTGAAGGGGGGCGCTAATCCACATCTCTCGGGGGGCAAGGCCGCCATTATTTGGGATCGCGTTTGTTGTTTGTGAGTGATGCAGACCTTGCACTGGAAAATGCACCTTTTGATAAGGGGTTTGAGACGGGCAATGTAGAATTCTTGCCTTAACATTTGTTGCATGAGACGAGCCTCCGCATGTAGGAGCATTTCGTGAAGGAATCGCATATATAGAGTACAGAGGCGCGACTTTTCGGGTAGGATAATGGGATGGCGCTCATTGTAAGTGAGGGTTGCGTGGGCTAATCGGCCATTTACTCGTAGGACTCCACTCTTGTCTAGGAAGGGATTGAGTACGAGTAGGGAGCTTCGTTTCGAGATTGGTTTTGAGTCCTCCAGACATGATTTTTCAGGACCGAAGTATCGAGTTTGGGCCATTATGATGAGACGATGTTTCGATCTTTTGAGATCGGCATGAGTTAGAGAGGGTTCGGTGGGGTCATTAATACCGTTCACCGCGTCTTTTAGCCGACGTACAAACTTGAGAACTTGAGAACAACGCTATGACACGTAAAGCACGAGGGTAGGAAGAGAATCGATCTAAGAGATCCTCACTCTCTTCCGTAACATAGAGAACTTCTATTTTACGTGCCTCTGGCGGGGCGACGTTGCGAACTGTTGGTTGGGGCCAGGCTTCGGGGGGTTGTGAAAGCCACTCTGGACCATTCCACCAGAGGGCAGACTTGGCGAGATCGCCTGGTGTACAACCTCGGGTTCCCAGATCCGCGGGGTTATCTTTGCTTCGTACGTGCCGCCACGGGACATTACCTACGAGGTCTATAATCTGGGCGGTTCGATTGGAGACATAGGTCTTCCATGAGTGAGGTGGCTTTTCGAGCCAGGCTAACACGATTTCAGAGTCAGACCACATAGTCAACTTTCTTCGAGTGAGGCCGAGATGGGGTTGAACTACCGCGATTAATTTGGCTAATAGGAGAGCTCCGCATAGTTCCAGGCGGGGCAGACTTATAGTTTTGAGAGGAGCCACTTTGCCTTTGGACACAAGGAGGTGAGAGTAAACTTGGGTGCCGACAGTAGTTCGCACATAAAGGGTTGCGCAATAAGCCTTTTCCGAGGCGTCGCAGAAGCCATGGAGCTCGACTATGTGGGCCGGGGCGAAATTAATCCATCGGGGGATTTGTATCTCTGCGATTGACTGCAGATTTGTTGAGAATTGCGTCCATTTTATGAGCCGTGTCGGTTTGACCCGTTCATCCCAATCAGTTCCGTCCAACCACAATTCTTGCATCAGGATTTTTGCCTGTATCATGATTGGCGTCAGCCACCCTGCGGGGTCGAAAAGTTTCGCAATAGAGGAGAGTATCTGCCGCTTGGTGAGAGCCGTTGAGGCTGGATCTGAGTCCACAGTATATGAGAATGTGTCCGAGAGCGCGTTCCATTGAATTCCAAGGGTTTTGGCGGTACTACTTTTCTCGAATTCGAGGAAGTCGGTTTCAAGTAAGTCCACCTTGGGAATTTTCCTGAGTATTTCCGGATGGTTTGCCGTGATCTTTTTCAAGGGGAAGCCGGCTGAGTTGAGAGCATTAATAGTCTCGTTTAGGGATTGCTCGGCTGATGGGAGATTATGGCTGCCGGATAAAATGTCGTCTACATACGTCTCGGACTTTAGTATTGGGGCTGCGCGGGGATGGGAGTCGGCTATGTCTTTCGACAGCTCGTGTAGAGTGCGAATAGCCAGGAAGGGAGCACAGTTCACCCCAAAGGTGACCGTTTTCAATTTGAAGTCCTTTATTGGACTGGTTTCGGGAGTTCGGAATAATATCCGTTGGTAGTCTTGGTCATCGGGGTGTAAGAGAATCTGGCGGTACATTTTCTCAACATCGCCATTAAACACATATTTATATGTCCGCCACTTGAGCAACATAAGTCGGAGATCGGGTTGGAGGGTTGGGCCGGTACATAGAACATCATTAAGGGAGTGACCGGACCCTGACTTCTTAGAAGCATTGAACACAACTCTGACTTTTGTTGTCTTTTTGTCTGGCCTTACGACTGCATGGTGAGGGAGATAGAAAGAGCAGTATTTTCCTCGAGATTCCATCTCATTGGGACTGCATTCTTCCATGTGGCCTAGGGACAGGTATTCTTCGAGTACCTGGTCGTACTGCAGTTTGAGCTCGCCCTTTTTTGAGAGAGAGCGTTCCATGCCATGGAACTGTCGTAGGGCAGCAGTACGAGATTGGCCTAGGTCGATATCGTTCGGGAATGATGGTTTAAAAGGAAGCCGAACCATATATCGACCGTCATCCATTCGAGTGGTTGTGCTTTTATAAAACTCTTCGCACATTTGATCTTCGGGGGTTTCCACTCGGGTTCTGGGTATCTCCTCGATTTCCCAGAACTGTCTAAGCTGTTCATTCAGCTAAACGTTTGAGATTTCCCACACTTGGGAGGAATGGGCTCCAACCTTTTCGGGAGTTTGGCCAGTTATGATCCATCCAAAGATTGTGTTTTGGGCTAGCAGGCTGGGAGAGATCTTTTCTATGCCATTCAGCATTATTTTTGGGATTAGATCACTGCCCAATACCAGATCGATTTGGGATGGGTTCTGAGCGTTCTGGTCCGCTAGTTTGAGATGGGACCATTTGCGCATTTGGTTCTCATTTAGCCTGAGGGTTGGGAGCTGCCTAGTTAGCCGGGGTAGCACTTTGCCCGGGCGTTTATCTTCACCTTTTTGTCATTTGAGACGAGGGTCAACGAGCACAGCTTATTAGAGGTCTGTACCACTCCGCCTCCCATACCCGATATTTCAAACAGGGAGTGGGTATAGGGAAGCCCGAGTCTCGTCTGAGCTTTGGCGGATATGAAGCTTCTTTCGGAGCCTTGGTCAACTAAGGCTCGAAGCTTGAATAGGTCCCCTCTATGTTCTACCAAGACAATTGCTGTAGGGAGTATAATTTTGCTATCATTTTCAGCATGGAATGATTGTACTTGGGATGCGTTGGGTGCAGAGGGATCTCCTTCCTGGGGTACCGCTTGGCTGACGTCCTGAAGCCTTGGAGTGCTGGCTCCTATCGTTGCTACCTGGGATCTGGTCCTTTGAATTCCGGAACTGGTACTGGGGTTTGCTGTGTCGTGAAGGGTGGTGTTATGCCGGCCTTGGCAGTGCATGCACGTTCTCGTGCTTTGGCAGTATTTTGAGAGATGGGTTTGGGCTAAACAATTGTCGCAGATATTATTGTCTCTTACGAATTTTCTGCGTTCTGAGATTGGCAACTTTTTATACCGCAAACAGCTTTGTAGGGTATGAGTGGACTGTCTGCATAATTTACAGTTATAAAATCGCTGCTGTTCTGTAGCGTGGGATTTTGTATGTGTCGGAGGTTTGTTGCTGTGGTTTTGGGGTTGAGACTGCCTGAACTGGGGGTTGTTCTGACTGGGGAGAGGCCTTGAGAAGTTTGTGGAGGGTGGATTGTATCGGGGTTTGGCCGGGCGCCATTGATCCACCCTTTCCACTATCTCGTAGCGAGTAGCAGAAACTGGTTCATTTGGGACCAGTTCGGTAGGTCTCTTCTAGAGCTTAATGATTGCTCCCACAGGGCAACTGTATTTTCTGGAAGCTTTGAGGTTACCAGATATATTAAAATGGGATCCCAACTAGAGGTCTCGACTTGTTGTGTCGCTAAGATTTGGAGAGCGTTATTTACAGAGGATTGTAATTTTTGAATATCCTCACTATTCTCCGATTGAATCGGTTTTAGATTCATGAGGACTCGGATTTGATTATCGACCAGGACTCTTTTGTTTTCATAACGTGACTTGAGGGCTTCCCATGCTAGGGCAAAGTTGTCGTCACTTAGAGGGAATTGTTCCACTATTTGGCCTGCCTTACCTTTAGTCTTCTGTCTGAGGTGATACAGTTTTTGGGCACTTGAGAGTTTGGAGTGGTTGATATGCACCGCCGTGAACATGTCACGGAAAGACGGCCATTGATCATACCCTCCATAAAATACTTCTGTATCACATGGGGGGACTTTCAGGTTCATATGGGAGGACTCTGAGGGGGGTTGGGTTTGCACAGGAGGCGTGGGATTACTCAATTCCTTGAGTTGGAGTTGGTCGCCTATTTGTGCTTTAGTGTCCTCATAAGCTATGAGGCAGGCTCGGTATTTACCGAAATCGGCGGACTTGAAGTCGTCGGGAAGGTCCTGGTCGTCGGTTTCTACTACCAAGTCGTAGGCGCTCTGTACTCTAGACCAAAATATATCGATATTCTTGTCTTTCAATTTTAGGGCTGCCTCGGTATTATCTTGTATAGAGGTTGAGCGGAACCGAGTACAGTAATCCGTAAAATTATCGCTTTCGGATATAAACTTATTTTCAGCCACGGTAGTCATTCTAAATAGGGACTTGCTTAATTTAATTTTTGGAATTTTGGGAAATTTTTTAGCTGCCGCTAATTATATTCACAAGAGATTGGTCAAATGGATTAGTTTGGGGCTAGTTGTTAGCTACCGCTGCTTTTTTTTTTGAAAGAAAGTGATAAAAGGGAGTTTTTTTTTCTATGGGCCAAAAGGGAGTAGTCTGGGACTAGTTTGGCCGGCCGAGATTTTTTTTCTACTGGGCATCGCAACTTTGGAATGCACGTGTCAATTTACTGCTGGGTTGTCGCCAATAATATAAACGTATGTATATATGTCCAAGTTATACCGCAAGGGACACAGGTTTATAAAGGGCAATGTTTTAGGTTTGTGAGAATATGTACATATATGGATGTAAAATTTCACTTTATGGGATTTGCCTTTGACTTTCTTGACACTTTTGGCGGGACAATTTATTTTTTGGCGGGAGCCAACAAAATGAAATTATGGGAATTATAATTTTCTATATTATAATAATGTATGGGCAGGGGCTGGTTTCTTCAATGGCGAAGAAGGACCATTAGTTAATTTGGATAGTACTCACGATTGTAGGGAATTTTTACTCCTGGGGTTGACAATTGGCGATCAACTGGTGGCCGGTTTTGCTGCCCTTCCTCAAATATCCTCGGATTCTCTGATGTCTGGGGGATCCAGAAGAATTTCTTCTTTGTTGTAAATAGCAAAAATGTGGAGCTTCTCTGTTTGGCCCTTTTATTACACAAAGCACAGGTTTCAAACGCTTCACCACCCGACAAAGCTATCTTATTAAGTTTGTGCAAATTGCTTAGGTTTCACCAAGGTATATTTCGGTGCATATATATATTTCTTTAGAAAATTATTTTACATAAATCTAAATTGAGTAAACTTTAAAGATCTTTATAATAATATTAGTGGAAAAAAGCCGGTGGAAAAATATACCAACGATAATAATGAAAAAAAATGATAAAACCCGGTGTTTGCCGAAAAGATAACAATGACAATGATAAATAGAAAAAATGATGGCCGACCAGCTGTCAGCTGTGCGGCGAATTGGTGTGGGGTGATTTACGCGTGGTTGCCACACGTCCCAAATCGTTCCAATTTTAACACTTAAACCTTAAGGTGAGTTCATAAGTTGTGATGAGTAAATATAATGTAATAATCATAAAATATAATGTAATCCATGCGTTATAATGATATTATATACAATTCATGACAAATATTTATATGATGAGTATTATTCTATGTACAATTCATGAAATATGTATATAATGAATATTATGTTTTTGGGATTGGGACGTGTGGCTACCGATGTCGCGTAAACAAATTGTACATTAAGTAATAATCATTATACATATATTTTTCACGAATTTTACATAATCATGTATTACTTTATATTATATTTTAATATATGGCCACTTAATCACCTCAACTTATGAATACACCTTAGTGCTTAAGTATTGAATTTATAGCGATTTCGGACGTGTGGCAACGTCCACCTAATACACCCCACACCAATTCGCCGCATTATCGACAGCTGTCAGGTAGGGGGCCATCATTCTTATTCTTTATTGTTGTTATTGTTATCTTTTCACCGGCACTCTTCTGCAAATCACTCATGTATCAAAGTCCCAAAACTTATAAAAAAACAAGTAAGGAAAGGGCTGCCTTCGACTGTGCCAAAGAGTTTATACCTTTCGTGAATACGCATCACGGTTTTAAGTGCCCGATCCTTAAAAACTGATCATTTAAAGATACATAGCCCAAACCCCATTTATCGGAACAATCGACTGTATGGGAGCTATATGTTCTGTAGGTCCGATCTGGCTGATTTTCACTACACACATTAAATACATAACCAAACCACCAATGTTCTTACGTTCTTAGCTTTTTAGTTGCAAAATTTATAACCCAAAACCCATTTATCGAAACTATCAATTGTATGCGAGCTATATGTTATGTTGGTCCGATTGTGCTGATTCCGACAAATGATTAATCTCATGCAAAATGGCGGCTTCATACCAAATTTCATCAAGATATCTCAAAAACTGAGGGACTATTTTCCATACAAACAGACAGACGGACATGGCTAAATCGACTCAGTCTATCACCCTGATCATTGCGGTATACTTATTGGTGGGTCTATCTCTTCTTCTTCTCATACTTAGAAACATCGGACCAAAGTTATAATACCATTTCATGTTCATGAAAGGTATAAAAAAATAATTGGCGCGATATAAACCCTGCAGTCAACTCCCAAACTGGTTAGTAAACCTTCTAGTTCATTAACTAGAATTTATGTTATGTTGGTCGTGAGCTTATTCGTACCAGTTTGGGCGACTGCAACGTTTCCGCTATCATAAGCAGCAACAACAAGCGAAAAAGAAAACAATTCAGTATTCGGGCCGCAATCGTCCAGTTACCAACGCCGTCCTATATTTTAATTTTCTCTTTAACTAATATTCTGAGTTCTTAATTATTCACTTAATTGAATTAAATCAAAAACTTTCTTATAAATAATAGTTCTGATAGTAAAATCATAATCCTTTTGAGAATCTCGTAGTACATTTGGGTTGCAGATCATGTACGTACAACAACAATAAGAAATGTTCAAATGAAACCACGAAGAAAAGTGAAAACAAATATTTTGTCAAATCAATTGTGTAAGTAAATAACATTTCTTTTTGGAATAATTTAAGTAACCTTTTTCTAATCAAAAAGTTTTAAAAAAAATTCACAAAAGAAATATTGGATTGTTGTTATTTTTCAGAGTCGATTTATTGTGATTGTGAAATGCAGTTTTCACAAATAAAATAACAATGAATCTCCAACGGAATCGTTTAAAAGCTGCAACAACGAAATTGGCGAGCAGAGGCACATACAATAACAAGGCGGTTAAAATAGCACTTTTTAAAAAATCTTGTTACTAAGAACTTGCAAATTATGTATTAGAATTCCATAACCGAGCTACCTTCAACTCAAGGAAAGTGGAATATTTTTTTTAAGCGCGTTCATAGAACAGTTTTATATACAGAAGGGCTTTTTTGCATATCAACACTTCCGTGTTATTTGTTATGCACCCGCACTGTACCTGTAACAATTATGTTATGGGGATTGTTGTTGGAGCAAAGCTCGAATTTTTATGATTGTTTGTTAATTGATATTAGAGGAAAAATTACAACGTTATGCACAGCGATGGTATGGGATGACATGTTTCGAAGTGCCCAAGTTATCATCAGACCCCTTCTCGGACACTGAGATACGAACCCTAGTGTCTGCACCAAAGCCGCTGTTAGCGTACTCTAACAACTAAGCTATGATGCCCGGTAGCGTCAAGATGCATTTTTGCTCTAATGTGCCATTTGCTTATTCCTTTTATACATTCTTTGGTACATATATTTTATATGTCAACTCAAGGAAAGTGGAATATTTTTTTAGGCGCGTTCATAGAACAGTTTTAGATACAGAAGGGCTTTTTTGCATATCAACACTTCCGTCTTATTTGTTATACACCCGCACTATATCTGTAACAACTAAGCTATGATGCCCTGTAGCGTCACGATGAATTTTTGCTCTAACGGGCCATTTGCTTATTCCTTTTATATATTCTTTGGTAGATATATTTTATATGTCAACTCAAGGAAAGTGGAATATTTTTAGGCGCGTTCATAGAACAGTTTTAGATACAGAAGGGCTTTTTTGCATATCAACACTTCCGTGTTATTTGTTATGCACCCGCACTTTATCTGTAACAATTATGTTATGTTGATTGTTGTTGGGGCAAAGCTCGAATTTTTATGTTTGTTTGTTAATTGATATTAGAGGAAAAATTACAACGTTATGCACAGCGATGGTATGGGATGACATGTGTCGAAGTGCGGAACTTCTCATCAGACCCCTTCTCGGACACAGAGATACGAACCCATGTGTCTGCACCAAAGCTGCTCTTAGAGTACTGTAACAACTAAGCTATGATGCCCTGTAGCGTCACGATGCATTTTTGCTCTTATGTGCCATGTGCTTATTCCATTTATACATTCTTTGGTGCATATAATTTATATGCCAACTCAAGGAAAGTGGAATATTTTTGGGCGCGTTCATAGAACAGTTTTAGATACAGAAGGGCTTTTTTGCATATCAACACTTATGTGTTATTTGTTATGCACCCGCACTGTACCTGTAACAATTATGTTATGGTAATCGTTGTTGGAGCAAAGCTCGAGTTTTTATGTTTGTTTGTTAATTGATATTAGAGGAAAAATTACAACGTTATGCACAGCGATGGTATGGGATGACATGTTTCGAAATGCCCAACTTCTCATCAGACCACTTCTCGGACACTGAGATACGAACCCAAGTGTCTGCACCAAACCCGCTGTTAGAGTACTCTAACAACTAAGCTATGATGGCCTGTAGCGTCACGATGCATTTTTGCTCTAAAGGGCCATTTGCTTATTCCTTTCATATATTCTTTGGTAGATATATTTTATATGTCAACTCAAGGAAAGTGGAATATTTTTAGGCGCGTTCATAGAACAGTTTTAGATACAGAAGGCCTTTTTGGCATATCAACACTTCCGTGTTATTTGTTATACACCCGCACTGTACCTGTAACAATTATGTTATGGTGATCGTTGTTGGAGCAAAGCTCGAGTTTTTATGTTTGTTTGTTAATTGATATAAGAGGAAAAATTACAACGTTATGCACAGCGATGGTATGGGATGACATGTTTCGAAGTGCCCAACTTCTCATCAGACCCCTTCTCGGACACTGAGATACGAACCCAAGTGTCTGCACCAAAGCCGCGGTTAGAGTACTCTAACAACTAAGCTATGATGCCCTGTAGCGTCACGATGCATTTTTGCTCTAATGTGCCATTTGCTTATTCCTTTTATACATTCTTTGGTACATATATTTTATATGTCAACTCAAGGAAAGTGGAATATTTTTTTTAGGCGCGTTCATAGAACAGTTTTAGATACAGAAGGGCTTTTTTGCATATCAACACTTCCGTGTTATTTGTTATGCACCCGCACTGTACCTGTAACAATTATGTTATGGTGATTGTTGTTGGAGCAAAACTCGAATTTTTATGTTTGTTTAGTAATTGATATAAGAGGAAAAATTACACCGTTATGCACAGCGATGGTGTGGGATGACATGTTTCGAAGTGCCCAACTTCTCATCAGACCCCTTCTCGGACACTGAGATACGAACCGAAGTGTGTGCACCAAAGCCGCTGTTAGAGTACTCTAACAACTAAGTTATGATGCCCTGTAGCGTCACGATGCATTTTTGCTTTAATGTGCCATTTGCTTATTCCTTTTATACATTCTTTGGTACATATATTTTATATGTCAACTCAAGGAAAGTGGAATATTTTTTTTTTTAGGCGCGTTCATAGAACAGTTTTAGATACAGAAGGGCTTTTTTGCATACCAACACTTCCGTATTATTTGTTATGCACCCGCACTGTACCTGTAAGAATTATGTCATGGTGATTGTTGTTGGAGCAAAGCTCGAATTTTTATGTTTGTTTGTTAATTGATATTAGAGGAAAAATTACAACGTTATGCACAACGATGGTATGGGATGACATATTTCGAAGTGCGGAACTTCTCATCAGACCCCTTCTCGGACACTGAGATACGAACCCATGTGTCTGCACCAAAGCTGCTCTTAGAGTACTGTAACAACTAAGCTATGATGCCCTGTAGCGTCACGATGCATTTTTGCTCTAATGTGCCATTTGCTTATTCCTTTTATACATTCTTTGGTACATATATTTTATATGTCAACTCAAGGAAAGTGGAATATTTTTTTTTAGGCGCGTTCATAGAACAGTTTTAGATACAGAAGGGCTTTTTTGCATACCAACACTTCCGTATTATTTGTTATGCACCCGCACTGTACCTGTAAGAATTATGTCATGGTGATTGTTGTTGGAGCAAAGGTCGAATTTTTTTGTTTGTTTGTTAATTGATATTAGAGGAAAAATTACAACGTTATGCACAGCGATGGAATGGGATGACATGTTTCGAAGTGCGGAACTTCTCATCAGACCAATTCTCGGACACTGAGATACGAACCCATGTGTCTGCACCAAAGCTGCTCTTAGAGTACTGTAACAACTAAGCTATGATGCCCTGTAGCGTCACGATGTATTTTTGCTCTTATGTGCCATGTGCTTATTCCTTTTATACATTCTTTGGTACATATAATTTATATGTCAACTCAAGGAAAGTGGAATATTTTTAGGCGCGTTCATAGAACAGTTTTAGATACAGAAGGGCTTTTTTGCATATCAACACTTCCGTGTTATTTGTTATGCACCCGCACTGTACCTGTAAGAATTATGTTATGGTGATTGTTGTTGGAGCAAAACTCGAATTTTTTTGTTTGTTTGTTAATTGATATTAGAGGAAAAATTACAACGTTATGCACAACGATGGTATGGGATGACATATTTCGAAGTGCGGAACTTCTCATCAGACCCCTTCTCGGACACTGAGATACGAACCCATGTTTCTGCACCAAAGCTGCTCTTAGAGTACTGTAACAACTAAGCTATGATGCCCTGTAGCGTCACGATGCATTTTTGCTCTAATGTGCCATTTGCTTATTCCTTTTATACATTCTTTGGTACATATATTTTATATGCCAACTCAAGGAAAGTGGAATATTTTTTTTTTAGGCGCGTTCATAGAACAGTTTTAGATACAGAAGGGCTTTTTTGCATATCAACACTTCCGTCTTATTTGTTATGCACCCGCACTGTACCTGTAAGAATTATGTCATGGTGATTGTTGTTGGAGCAAAGCTCGAATTTTTTTGTTTGTTTGTTAATTGATATTAGAGGAAAAATTACAACGTTATGCACAGCGATGGTATGGGATGACATGTTTCGAAGTGCGGAACTTCTCATCAGACCAATTCTCGGACACTGAGATACGAACCCATGTGTCTGCGCCAAAGCTGCTCTTAGAGTACTGTAACAACTAAGCTATGACGCCCTGTAGCGTCACGATGTATTTTTGCTCTTATGTGACATGTGCTTATTCCTTTTATACATTCTTTGGTACATATAATTTATATGTCAACTCAAGGAAAGTGGAATATTTTTAGGCGCGTTCATAGAACAGTTTTAGATACAGAAGGGCTTTTTTGCATATCAACACTTCCGTGTTATTTGTTATGCACCCGCACTGTACCTGTAACAATTATGTTATGGGGATTGTTGTTGGAGCAAAGCTCGAATTTTTATGATTGTTTGTTAATTGATATTAGAGGAAAAATTACAACGTTATGCACAGCGATGGTATGGGATGACATGTTTCGAAGTGCCCAAGTTATCATCAGACCCCTTCTCGGACACTGAGATACGAACCCTAGTGTCTGCACCAAAGCCGCTGTTAGCGTACTCTAACAACTAAGCTATGATGCCCGGTAGCGTCAAGATGCATTTTTGCTCTAATGTGCCATTTGCTTATTCCTTTTATACATTCTTTGGTACATATATTTTATATGTCAACTCAAGGAAAGTGGAATATTTTTTTAGGCGCGTTCATAGAACAGTTTTAGATACAGAAGGGCTTTTTTGCATATCAACACTTCCGTCTTATTTGTTATACACCCGCACTATATCTGTAACAACTAAGCTATGATGCCCTGTAGCGTCACGATGAATTTTTGCTCTAACGGGCCATTTGCTTATTCCTTTTATATATTCTTTGGTAGATATATTTTATATGTCAACTCAAGGAAAGTGGAATATTTTTAGGCGCGTTCATAGAACAGTTTTAGATACAGAAGGGCTTTTTTGCATATCAACACTTCCGTGTTATTTGTTATGCACCCGCACTTTATCTGTAACAATTATGTTATGTTGATTGTTGTTGGGGCAAAGCTCGAATTTTTATGTTTGTTTGTTAATTGATATTAGAGGAAAAATTACAACGTTATGCACAGCGATGGTATGGGATGACATGTGTCGAAGTGCGGAACTTCTCATCAGACCCCTTCTCGGACACAGAGATACGAACCCATGTGTCTGCACCAAAGCTGCTCTTAGAGTACTGTAACAACTAAGCTATGATGCCCTGTAGCGTCACGATGCATTTTTGCTCTTATGTGCCATGTGCTTATTCCATTTATACATTCTTTGGTGCATATAATTTATATGCCAACTCAAGGAAAGTGGAATATTTTTGGGCGCGTTCATAGAACAGTTTTAGATACAGAAGGGCTTTTTTGCATATCAACACTTATGTGTTATTTGTTATGCACCCGCACTGTACCTGTAACAATTATGTTATGGTAATCGTTGTTGGAGCAAAGCTCGAGTTTTTATGTTTGTTTGTTAATTGATATTAGAGGAAAAATTACAACGTTATGCACAGCGATGGTATGGGATGACATGTTTCGAAATGCCCAACTTCTCATCAGACCACTTCTCGGACACTGAGATACGAACCCAAGTGTCTGCACCAAACCCGCTGTTAGAGTACTCTAACAACTAAGCTATGATGGCCTGTAGCGTCACGATGCATTTTTGCTCTAAAGGGCCATTTGCTTATTCCTTTCATATATTCTTTGGTAGATATATTTTATATGTCAACTCAAGGAAAGTGGAATATTTTTAGGCGCGTTCATAGAACAGTTTTAGATACAGAAGGCCTTTTTGGCATATCAACACTTCCGTGTTATTTGTTATACACCCGCACTGTACCTGTAACAATTATGTTATGGTGATCGTTGTTGGAGCAAAGCTCGAGTTTTTATGTTTGTTTGTTAATTGATATAAGAGGAAAAATTACAACGTTATGCACAGCGATGGTATGGGATGACATGTTTCGAAGTGCCCAACTTCTCATCAGACCCCTTCTCGGACACTGAGATACGAACCCAATTGTCTGCACCAAAGCCGCGGTTAGAGTACTCTAACAACTAAGCTATGATGCCCTGTAGCGTCACGATGCATTTTTGCTCTAATGTGCCATTTGCTTATTCCTTTTATACATTCTTTGGTACATATATTTTATATGTCAACTCAAGGAAAGTGGAATATTTTTTTTAGGCGCGTTCATAGAACAGTTTTAGATACAGAAGGGCTTTTTTGCATATCAACACTTCCGTGTTATTTGTTATGCACCCGCACTGTACCTGTAACAATTATGTTATGGTGATTGTTGTTGGAGCAAAACTCGAATTTTTATGTTTGTTTAGTAATTGATATAAGAGGAAAAATTACACCGTTATGCACAGCGATGGTGTGGGATGACATGTTTCGAAGTGCCCAACTTCTCATCAGACCCCTTCTCGGACACTGAGATACGAACCGAAGTGTGTGCACCAAAGCCGCTGTTAGAGTACTCTAACAACTAAGTTATGATGCCCTGTAGCGTCACGATGCATTTTTGCTTTAATGTGCCATTTGCTTATTCCTTTTATACATTCTTTGGTACATATATTTTATATGTCAACTCAAGGAAAGTGGAATATTTTTTTTTTTAGGCGCGTTCATAGAACAGTTTTAGATACAGAAGGGCTTTTTTGCATACCAACACTTCCGTATTATTTGTTATGCACCCGCACTGTACCTGTAAGAATTATGTCATGGTGATTGTTGTTGGAGCAAAGCTCGAATTTTTATGTTTGTTTGTTAATTGATATTAGAGGAAAAATTACAACGTTATGCACAACGATGGTATGGGATGACATATTTCGAAGTGCGGAACTTCTCATCAGACCCCTTCTCGGACACTGAGATACGAACCCATGTGTCTGCACCAAAGCTGCTCTTAGAGTACTGTAACAACTAAGCTATGATGCCCTGTAGCGTCACGATGCATTTTTGCTCTAATGTGCCATTTGCTTATTCCTTTTATACATTCTTTGGTACATATATTTTATATGTCAACTCAAGGAAAGTGGAATATTTTTTTTTAGGCGCGTTCATAGAACAGTTTTAGATACAGAAGGGCTTTTTTGCATACCAACACTTCCGTATTATTTGTTATGCACCCGCACTGTACCTGTAAGAATTATGTCATGGTGATTGTTGTTGGAGCAAAGGTCGAATTTTTTTGTTTGTTTGTTAATTGATATTAGAGGAAAAATTACAACGTTATGCACAACGATGGTATGGGATGACATATTTCGAAGTGCGGAACTTCTCATCAGACCCCTTCTCGGACACTGAGATACGAACCCATGTGTCTGCACCAAAGCTGCTCTTAGAGTACTGTAACAACTAAGCTATGATGCCCTGTAGCGTCACGATGTATTTTTGCTCTTATGTGCCATGTGCTTATTCCTTTTATACATTCTTTGGTACATATAATTTATATGTCAACTCAAGGAAAGTGGAATATTTTTAGGCGCGTTCATAGAACAGTTTTAGATACAGAAGGGCTTTTTTGCATATCAACACTTCCGTGTTATTTGTTATGCACCCGCACTGTACCTGTAAGAATTATGTTATGGTGATTGTTGTTGGAGCAAAACTCGAATTTTTTTGTTTGTTTGTTAATTGATATTAGAGGAAAAATTACAACGTTATGCACAACGATGGTATGGGATGACATATTTCGAAGTGC
This sequence comes from Merzomyia westermanni, assembly GCA_949987695.1. NCBI lineage: Eukaryota > Metazoa > Arthropoda > Insecta > Diptera > Tephritidae > Merzomyia > Merzomyia westermanni. Next base: position 11,911,842 of record OX465292.1, on the reverse strand, counting down.
GGAACTTCTCATCAGACCCCTTCTCGGACACTGAGATACGAACCCATGTTTCTGCACCAAAGCTGCTCTTAGAGTACTGTAACAACTAAGCTATGATGCCCTGTAGCGTCACGATGCATTTTTGCTCTAATGTGCCATTTGCTTATTCCTTTTATACATTCTTTGGTACATATATTTTATATGCCAACTCAAGGAAAGTGGAATATTTTTTTTTTAGGCGCGTTCATAGAACAGTTTTAGATACAGAAGGGCTTTTTTGCATATCAACACTTCCGTCTTATTTGTTATGCACCCGCACTGTACCTGTAAGAATTATGTCATGGTGATTGTTGTTGGAGCAAAGCTCGAATTTTTTTGTTTGTTTGTTAATTGATATTAGAGGAAAAATTACAACGTTATGCACAGCGATGGTATGGGATGACATGTTTCGAAGTGCGGAACTTCTCATCAGACCAATTCTCGGACACTGAGATACGAACCCATGTGTCTGCGCCAAAGCTGCTCTTAGAGTACTGTAACAACTAAGCTATGACGCCCTGTAGCGTCACGATGTATTTTTGCTCTTATGTGACATGTGCTTATTCCTTTTATACATTCTTTGGTACATATAATTTATATGTCAACTCAAGGAAAGTGGAATATTTTTAGGCGCGTTCATAGAACAGTTTTAGATACAGAAGGGCTTTTTTGCATATCAACACTTCCGTCTTATTTGTTATGCACCCGCACTGTATCTGTAACAATTATGTTATGGTGATTGTTGTTGGGGCAAAGCTCGAATTTTTATGTTTGTTTGTTAATTGATATTAGAGGAAAAATTACAACGTTATGCACATCGATGGTATGGGATGACATATTTCGAAGTGCGGAACTTCTCATCAGACCCCTTCTCGGACACTGAGATACGAACCCATGTGTCTGCACCAAAGCTGCTCTTAGAGTACTGTAACAACTAAGCTATGATGCCCTGTAGCGTCACGATGCATTTTTGCTCTAATGTGCCATTTGCTTATTCCTTTTATACATTCTTTGGTACATATATTTTATATGTCAACTCAAGGAAAGTGGAATATTTTTTTTTTAGGCGCGTTCATAGAACAGTTTTAGATACAGAAGGGCTTTTTTGCATATCAACACTTCCGTCTTATTTGTTATGCACCCGCACTGTACCTGTAAGAATTATGTCATGGTGCTTGTTGTTGGAGCAAAGCTCGAATTTTTTTGTTTGTTTGTTAATTGATATTAGAGGAAAAATTACAACGTTATGCACAGCGATGGTATGGGATGACATGTTTCGAAGTGCGGAACTTCTCCTCAGACCAATTCTCGGACACTGAGATACGAACCCATGTGTCTGCACCAAAGCTGCTCTTAGAGTACTGTAACAACTAAGCTATGATGCCCTGTAGCGTCACGATGCATTTTTGCTCTTATGTGCCATTTGCTTATTCCTTTTATACATTCTTTGGTACATATATTTTATATGTCAACTCAAGGAAAGTGGAATATTTTTTTTTTAGGCGCGTTCATAGAACAGTTTTAGATACAGAAGGGCTTTTTTGCATATCAACACTTCCGTCTTATTTGTTATGCACCCGCACTGTATCTGTAACAATTATGTTATGGTGATTGTTGTTGGGGCAAAGCTCGAATTTTTATGTTTGTTTGTTAATTGATATTAGAGGAAAAATTACAACGTTATGCACAACGATGGTATGGGATGACATATTTCGAAGTGCGGAACTTCTCATCAGACCCCTTCTCGGACACTGAGATACGAACCCATGTGTCTGCACCAAAGCTGCTCTTAGAGTACTGTAACAACTAAGCTATGATGCCCTGTAGCGTCACGATGCATTTTTGCTCTAATGTGCCATTTGCTTATTCCTTTTATACATTCTTTGGTACATATATTTTATATGTCAACTCAAGGAAAGTGGAATATTTTTTTTTAGGCGCGTTCATAGAACAGTGTTAGATACAGAAGGGCTTTTTTGCATATCAACACTTCCGTCTTATTTGTTATGCACCCGCACTGTACCTGTAAGAATTATGTTATGGTGATTGTTGTTGGAGCAAAGCTCGAATTTTTTTGTTTGTTTGTTAATTGATATTAGAGGAAAAATTACAACGTTATGCACAGCGATGGTATGGGATGACGTGTTTCGAAATGCCCAACTTCTCATCAGACCCCTTCTCGGACACTGAGATACGAACCCAAGTGTCTGCACCAAACCCGCTGTTAGAGTACTCTAACAACTAAGCTATGATGGCCTGTAGCGTCACCATGCATTTTTGCTCTAACGGGCCATTTGCTTATTCCTTTCATATATTCTTTGGTAGATATATTTTATATGTCAACTCAAGGAAAGTGGAATATTTTTAGGCGCGTTCATAGAACAGTTTTAGATACAGAAGGGCTTTCTTGCATATCAACACTTCCGTGTTATTTGTTATGCACCCGCACTGTATCTGTAATAATTATGTTATGTTGATTGTTGTTGGGGCAAAGCTCGAATTTTTATGTTTGTTTGTTAATTGATATTAGAGGAAAAATTACAACGTTATGCACAGCTATTGTATGGGATGACATGTTTCGAAGTGCGGAACTTCTCATCAGACCCCTTCTCGGACACTGAGATACGAACCCATGTGTCTGCACCAAAGCTGCTCTTAGAGTACTGTAACAACTAAGCTATGATGCCCTGTAGCGTCACGATGCATTTTTGCTCTTATGTGCCATTTGCTTATTCCTTTTGTACATTCTTTGGTACATATATTTTATATGTCAACTCAAGGAAAGTGGAATATTTTTATAGGCGCGTTCATAGAACAGTTTTAGATACAGAAGGCCTTTTTGGCATATCAACACTTCCGTGTTATTTGTTATACACCCGCACTGTACCTGTAACAATTATATTATGGTGATCGTTGTTGGAGCAAAGCTTGAGTTTTTATGTTTGTTTGTTAATTGATATTAGAGGAAAAATTACAACGTTATGCACAGCGATGGTATGGGATGACATGTTTCGAAGTGCCCAACTTCTCATCAGACCCCTTCTCGGACACTGAGATACGAACCCAATTGTCTGCACCAAAGCCGCGGTTAGAGTACTCTAACAACTAAGCTATGATGCCCTGTAGCGTCACGATGCAGTTTTGCTCTAATGTGCCATTTGCTTATTCCTTTTATACATTCTTTGGTACATATATTTTATATGTCAACTCAAGGAAAGTGGAATATTTTTAGGCGCGTTCATAGAACAGTTTTAGATACAGAAGGCCTTTTTGGCATATCAACACTTCCGTGTTATTTGTTATACACCCGCACTGTACCTGTAACAATTATGTTATGGTAATCGTTGTTGGAGCAAAGCTCGAGTTTTTATGTTTGTTTGTTAATTGATATTAGAGGAAAAATTACAACGTTATGCACAGCGATGGTATGGGATGACATGTTTCGAAATGCCCAACTTCTCATCAGACCACTTCTCGGACACTGAGATACGAACCCAAGTGTCTGCACCAAACCCGCTGTTAGAGTACTCTAACAACTAAGCTATGATGGCCTGTAGCGTCACGATGCATTTTTGCTCTAAAGGGCCATTTGCTTATTCCTTTCATATATTCTTTGGTAGATATATTTTATATGTCAACTCAAGGAAAGTGGAATATTTTTAGGCGCGTTCATAGAACAGTTTTAGATACAGAAGGCCTTTTTGGCATATCAACACTTCCGTGTTATTTGTTATACACCCGCACTGTACCTGTAACAATTATGTTATGGTGATCGTTGTTGGAGCAAAGCTCGAGTTTTTATGTTTGTTTGTTAATTGATATAAGAGGAAAAATTACAACGTTATGCACAGCGATGGTATGGGATGACATGTTTCGAAGTGCCCAACTTCTCATCAGACCCCTTCTCGGACACTGAGATACGAACCCAATTGTCTGCACCAAAGCCGCGGTTAGAGTACTCTAACAACTAAGCTATGATGCCCTGTAGCGTCACGATGCATTTTTGCTCTAATGTGCCATTTGCTTATTCCTTTTATACATTCTTTGGTACATATATTTTATATGTCAACTCAAGGAAAGTGGACTATTTTTTTTAGGCGCGTTCATAGAACAGTTTTAGATACAGAAGGGCTTTTTTGCATATCAACACTTCCGTGTTATTTGTTATGCACCCGCACTGTACCTGTAACAATTATGTTATGGTGATTGTTGTTGGAGCAAAACTCGAATTTTTATGTTTGTTTAGTAATTGATATAAGAGGAAAAATTACACCGTTATGCACAGCGATGGTGTGGGATGACATGTTTCGAAGTGCCCAACTTCTCATCAGACCCCTTCTCGGACACTGAGATACGAACCGAAGTGTGTGCACCAAAGCCGCTGTTAGAGTACTCTAACAACTAAGTTATGATGCCCTGTAGCGTCACGATGCATTTTTGCTTTAATGTGCCATTTGCTTATTCCTTTTATACATTCTTTGGTACATATATTTTATATGTCAACTCAAGGAAAGTGGAATATTTTTTTTTTTAGGCGCGTTCATAGAACAGTTTTAGATACAGAAGGGCTTTTTTGCATACCAACACTTCCGTATTATTTGTTATGCACCCGCACTGTACCTGTAAGAATTATGTCATGGTGATTGTTGTTGGAGCAAAGCTCGAATTTTTATGTTTGTTTGTTAATTGATATTAGAGGAAAAATTACAACGTTATGCACAACGATGGTATGGGATGACATATTTCGAAGTGCGGAACTTCTCATCAGACCCCTTCTCGGACACTGAGATACGAACCCATGTGTCTGCACCAAAGCTGCTCTTAGAGTACTGTAACAACTAAGCTATGATGCCCTGTAGCGTCACGATGCATTTTTGCTCTAATGTGCCATTTGCTTATTCCTTTTATACATTCTTTGGTACATATATTTTATATGTCAACTCAAGGAAAGTGGAATATTTTTTTTTAGGCGCGTTCATAGAACAGTTTTAGATACAGAAGGGCTTTTTTGCATACCAACACTTCCGTATTATTTGTTATGCACCCGCACTGTACCTGTAAGAATTATGTCATGGTGATTGTTGTTGGAGCAAAGGTCGAATTTTTTTGTTTGTTTGTTAATTGATATTAGAGGAAAAATTACAACGTTATGCACAACGATGGTATGGGATGACATATTTCGAAGTGCGGAACTTCTCATCAGACCCCTTCTCGGACACTGAGATACGAACCCATGTGTCTGCACCAAAGCTGCTCTTAGAGTACTGTAACAACTAAGCTATGATGCCCTGTAGCGTCACGATGTATTTTTGCTCTTATGTGCCATGTGCTTATTCCTTTTATACATTCTTTGGTACATATAATTTATATGTCAACTCAAGGAAAGTGGAATATTTTTAGGCGCGTTCATAGAACAGTTTTAGATACAGAAGGGCTTTTTTGCATATCAACACTTCCGTGTTATTTGTTATGCACCCGCACTGTACCTGTAAGAATTATGTTATGGTGATTGTTGTTGGAGCAAAACTCGAATTTTTTTGTTTGTTTGTTAATTGATATTAGAGGAAAAATTACAACGTTATGCACAACGATGGTATGGGATGACATATTTCGAAGTGCGGAACTTCTCATCAGACCCCTTCTCGGACACTGAGATACGAACCCATGTTTCTGCACCAAAGCTGCTCTTAGAGTACTGTAACAACTAAGCTATGATGCCCTGTAGCGTCACGATGCATTTTTGCTCTAATGTGCCATTTGCTTATTCCTTTTATACATTCTTTGGTACATATATTTTATATGCCAACTCAAGGAAAGTGGAATATTTTTTTTTTAGGCGCGTTCATAGAACAGTTTTAGATACAGAAGGGCTTTTTTGCATATCAACACTTCCGTCTTATTTGTTATGCACCCGCACTGTACCTGTAAGAATTATGTCATGGTGATTGTTGTTGGAGCAAAGCTCGAATTTTTTTGTTTGTTTGTTAATTGATATTAGAGGAAAAATTACAACGTTATGCACAGCGATGGTATGGGATGACATGTTTCGAAGTGCGGAACTTCTCATCAGACCAATTCTCGGACACTGAGATACGAACCCATGTGTCTGCGCCAAAGCTGCTCTTAGAGTACTGTAACAACTAAGCTATGACGCCCTGTAGCGTCACGATGTATTTTTGCTCTTATGTGACATGTGCTTATTCCTTTTATACATTCTTTGGTACATATAATTTATATGTCAACTCAAGGAAAGTGGAATATTTTTAGGCGCGTTCATAGAACAGTTTTAGATACAGAAGGGCTTTTTTGCATATCAACACTTCCGTCTTATTTGTTATGCACCCGCACTGTATCTGTAACAATTATGTTATGGTGATTGTTGTTGGGGCAAAGCTCGAATTTTTATGTTTGTTTGTTAATTGATATTAGAGGAAAAATTACAACGTTATGCACATCGATGGTATGGGATGACATATTTCGAAGTGCGGAACTTCTCATCAGACCCCTTCTCGGACACTGAGATACGAACCCATGTGTCTGCACCAAAGCTGCTCTTAGAGTACTGTAACAACTAAGCTATGATGCCCTGTAGCGTCACGATGCATTTTTGCTCTAATGTGCCATTTGCTTATTCCTTTTATACATTCTTTGGTACATATATTTTATATGTCAACTCAAGGAAAGTGGAATATTTTTTTTTTAGGCGCGTTCATAGAACAGTTTTAGATACAGAAGGGCTTTTTTGCATATCAACACTTCCGTCTTATTTGTTATGCACCCGCACTGTACCTGTAAGAATTATGTCATGGTGCTTGTTGTTGGAGCAAAGCTCGAATTTTTTTGTTTGTTTGTTAATTGATATTAGAGGAAAAATTACAACGTTATGCACAGCGATGGTATGGGATGACATGTTTCGAAGTGCGGAACTTCTCCTCAGACCAATTCTCGGACACTGAGATACGAACCCATGTGTCTGCACCAAAGCTGCTCTTAGAGTACTGTAACAACTAAGCTATGATGCCCTGTAGCGTCACGATGCATTTTTGCTCTTATGTGCCATTTGCTTATTCCTTTTATACATTCTTTGGTACATATATTTTATATGTCAACTCAAGGAAAGTGGAATATTTTTTTTTTAGGCGCGTTCATAGAACAGTTTTAGATACAGAAGGGCTTTTTTGCATATCAACACTTCCGTCTTATTTGTTATGCACCCGCACTGTATCTGTAACAATTATGTTATGGTGATTGTTGTTGGGGCAAAGCTCGAATTTTTATGTTTGTTTGTTAATTGATATTAGAGGAAAAATTACAACGTTATGCACAACGATGGTATGGGATGACATATTTCGAAGTGCGGAACTTCTCATCAGACCCCTTCTCGGACACTGAGATACGAACCCATGTGTCTGCACCAAAGCTGCTCTTAGAGTACTGTAACAACTAAGCTATGATGCCCTGTAGCGTCACGATGCATTTTTGCTCTAATGTGCCATTTGCTTATTCCTTTTATACATTCTTTGGTACATATATTTTATATGTCAACTCAAGGAAAGTGGAATATTTTTTTTTAGGCGCGTTCATAGAACAGTGTTAGATACAGAAGGGCTTTTTTGCATATCAACACTTCCGTCTTATTTGTTATGCACCCGCACTGTACCTGTAAGAATTATGTTATGGTGATTGTTGTTGGAGCAAAGCTCGAATTTTTTTGTTTGTTTGTTAATTGATATTAGAGGAAAAATTACAACGTTATGCACAGCGATGGTATGGGATGACGTGTTTCGAAATGCCCAACTTCTCATCAGACCCCTTCTCGGACACTGAGATACGAACCCAAGTGTCTGCACCAAACCCGCTGTTAGAGTACTCTAACAACTAAGCTATGATGGCCTGTAGCGTCACCATGCATTTTTGCTCTAACGGGCCATTTGCTTATTCCTTTCATATATTCTTTGGTAGATATATTTTATATGTCAACTCAAGGAAAGTGGAATATTTTTAGGCGCGTTCATAGAACAGTTTTAGATACAGAAGGGCTTTCTTGCATATCAACACTTCCGTGTTATTTGTTATGCACCCGCACTGTATCTGTAATAATTATGTTATGTTGATTGTTGTTGGGGCAAAGCTCGAATTTTTATGTTTGTTTGTTAATTGATATTAGAGGAAAAATTACAACGTTATGCACAGCTATTGTATGGGATGACATGTTTCGAAGTGCGGAACTTCTCATCAGACCCCTTCTCGGACACTGAGATACGAACCCATGTGTCTGCACCAAAGCTGCTCTTAGAGTACTGTAACAACTAAGCTATGATGCCCTGTAGCGTCACGATGCATTTTTGCTCTTATGTGCCATTTGCTTATTCCTTTTGTACATTCTTTGGTACATATATTTTATATGTCAACTCAAGGAAAGTGGAATATTTTTATAGGCGCGTTCATAGAACAGTTTTAGATACAGAAGGCCTTTTTGGCATATCAACACTTCCGTGTTATTTGTTATACACCCGCACTGTACCTGTAACAATTATATTATGGTGATCGTTGTTGGAGCAAAGCTTGAGTTTTTATGTTTGTTTGTTAATTGATATTAGAGGAAAAATTACAACGTTATGCACAGCGATGGTATGGGATGACATGTTTCGAAGTGCCCAACTTCTCATCAGACCCCTTCTCGGACACTGAGATACGAACCCAATTGTCTGCACCAAAGCCGCGGTTAGAGTACTCTAACAACTAAGCTATGATGCCCTGTAGCGTCACGATGCAGTTTTGCTCTAATGTGCCATTTGCTTATTCCTTTTATACATTCTTTGGTACATATATTTTATATGTCAACTCAAAGAAAGTGGAATATTTTTTTAAGCGCGCTCATAGAACAGTTTTAGATACAGAAGGGCTTTTTTGCATATCAACACTTCCGTGTTATTTGTTATGCACCCGCACTGTACCTGTAACAATTATGTTATGGTGATTGTTGTTGGAGCAAAGCTCGAATTTTTATGTTTGTTTAGTAATTGATATAAGAGGAAAAATTACACCGTTATGCACAGCGATGGTATGGGATGACATGTTTCGAAGTGCCCAACTTCTCATCAGACCCCTTCTCGGACACTGAGATACGAACCGAAGTGTGTGCACCAAAGCCGCTGTTAGAGTACTCTAACAACTAAGCTATGATGCCCTGTAGCGTCACGATGCATTTTTGCTCTAATGTGCCTTTTGATTATTCCTTTTATACATTCTTTGGTACATATATTTTATATGTCAACTCAAGGAAAGTGGAATATTTTTTTTAGGCGCGTTCATAGAACAGTTTTAGATACAGAAGGGCTTTTTTGCATATCAACACTTCCGTCTTATTTGTTATGCACCCGCACTGTATCTGTAACAGTTATGTTATGGTGATTGTTGTTGGGGCAAAGCTCGAATTTTAATGTTTGTTTGTTAATTGATATTAGAGGAAAAATTACAACGTTATGCACAACGATGGTATGGGATGACATATTTCGAAGTGCGGAACTTCTCATCAGACCCCTTCTCGGACACTGAGATACGAACCCATGTGTCTGCACCAAAGCTGCTCTTAGAGTACTGTAACAACTAAGCTATGATGCCCTGTAGCGTCACGATGCATTTTTGCTCTAATGTGCCATTTGATTATTCCTTTTATACATTCTTTGGTACATATATTTTATATGTCAACTCAAGGAAAGTGGAATATTTTTTTTAGGCGCGTTCATAGAACAGTTTTAGATACAGAAGGGCTTTTTTGCATATCAACACTTCCGTCTTATTTGTTATGCACCCGCACTGTATCTGTAACAATTATGTTATGGTTATTGTTGTTGGGGCAAAGCTCGAATTTTTATGTTTGTTTGTTAATTGATATTAGAGGAAAAATTACAACGTTATGCACAACGATGGTATGGGATGACATATTTCGAAGTGCGGAACTTCTCATCAGACCCCTTCTCGGACACTGAGATACGAACCCATGTGTCTGCACCAAAGCTGCTCTTAGAGTACTGTAACAACTAAGCTATGATGCCCTGTAGCGTCACGATGCATTTTTGCTCTAATGTGCCATTTGCTTATTCCTTTTATACATTCTTTGGTACATATATTTTATATGTCAACTCAAGGAAAGTGGAATATTTTTTTTTTAGGCGCGTTCATAGAACAGTTTTAGATACAGAAGGGCTTTTTTGCATATCAACACTTCCGTCTTATTTGTTATGCACCCGCACTGTACCTGTAAGAATTATGTCATGGTGCTTGTTGTTGGAGCAAAGCTCGAATTTTTTTGTTTGTTTGTTGGGATGACATGTTTCGAAGTGCGGAACTTCTCATCAGACCAATTCTCGGACACTGAGATACGAACCCATGTGTCTGCACCAAAGCTGCTCTTAGAGTACTGTAACAACTAAGCTATGATGCCCTGTAGCGTCACGATGCATTTTTGCTCTTATGTGCCATTTGCTTATTCCTTTTATACATTCTTTGGTACATATATTTTATATGTCAACTCAAGGAAAGTGGAATATTTTTTTTTTAGGCGCGTTCATAGAACAGTTTTAGATACAGAAGGGCTTTTTTGCATATCAACACTTCCGTCTTATTTGTTATGCACCCGCACTGTATCTGTAACAATTATGTTATGGTGATTGTTGTTGGGGCAAAGCTCGAATTTTTATGTTTGTTTGTTAATTGATATTAGAGGAAAAATTACAACGTTATGCACAACGATGGTATGGGATGACATATTTCGAAGTGCGGAACTTCTCATCAGACCCCTTCTCGGACACTGAGATACGAACCCATGTGTCTGCACCAAAGCTGCTCTTAGAGTACTGTAACAACTAAGCTATGATGCCCTGCAGCGTCACGATGCATTTTTGCTCTAATGTGCCATTTGCTTATTCCTTTTATACATTCTTTGGTACATATATTTTATATGTCAACTCAAGGAAAGTGGAATATTTTTTTTTAGGCGCGTTCATAGAACAGTGTTAGATACAGAAGGGCTTTTTTGCATATCAACACTTCCGTCTTATTTGTTATGCACCCGCACTGTACCTGTAAGAATTATGTTATGGTGATTGTTGTTGGAGCAAAGCTCGAATTTTTTTGTTTGTTTGTTAATTGATATTAGAGGAAAAATTACAACGTTATGCACAGCGATGGTATGGGATGACATGTTTCGAAATGCCCAACTTCTCATCAGACCCCTTCTCGGACACTGAGATACGAACCCAAGTGTCTGCACCAAACCCGCTGTTAGAGTACTCTAACAACTAAGCTATGATGGCCTGTAGCGTCACCATGCATTTTTGCTCTAACGGGCCATTTGCTTATTCCTTTCATATATTCTTTGGTAGATATATTTTATATGTCAACTCAAGGAAAGTGGAATATTTTTAGGCGCGTTCATAGAACAGTTTTAGATACAGAAGGGCTTTCTTGCATATCAACACTTCCGTGTTATTTGTTATGCACCCGCACTGTATCTGTAATAATTATGTTATGTTGATTGTTGTTGGGGCAAAGCTCGAATTTTTATGTTTGTTTGTTAATTGATATTAGAGGAAAAATTACAACGTTATGCACAGCTATTGTATGGGATGACATGTTTCGAAGTGCGGAACTTCTCATCAGACCCCTTCTCGGACACTGAGATACGAACCCATGTGTCTGCACCAAAGCTGCTCTTAGAGTACTGTAACAACTAAGCTATGATGCCCTGTAGCGTCACGATGCATTTTTGCTCTTATGTGCCATTTGCTTATGCATTTTGTACATTCTTTGGTACATATATTTTATATGTCAACTCAAGGAAAGTGGAATATTTTTATAGGCGCGTTCATAGAACAGTTTTAGATACAGAAGGCCTTTTTGGCATATCAACACTTCCGTGTTATTTGTTATACACCCGCACTGTACCTGTAACAATTATGTTATGGTGATCGTTGTTGGAGCAAAGCTTGAGTTTTTATGTTTGTTTGTTAATTGATATTAGAGGAAAAATTACAACGTTATGCACAGCGATGGTATGGGATGACATGTTTCGAAGTGCCCAACTTCTCATCAGACCCCTTCTCGGACACTGAGATACGAACCCAATTGTCTGCACCAAAGCCGCGGTTAGAGTACTCTAACAACTAAGCTATGATGCCCTGTAGCGTCACGATGCAGTTTTGCTCTAATGTGCCATTTGCTTATTCCTTTTATACATTCTTTGGTACATATATTTTATATGTCAACTCAAAGAAAGTGGAATATTTTTTTAAGCGCGCTCATAGAACAGTTTTAGATACAGAAGGGCTTTTTTGCATATCAACACTTCCGTGTTATTTGTTATGCACCCGCACTGTACCTGTAACAATTATGTTATGGTGATTGTTGTTGGAGCAAAGCTCGAATTTTTATGTTTGTTTAGTAATTGATATAAGAGGAAAAATTACACCGTTATGCACAGCGATGGTATGGGATGACATGTTTCGAAGTGCCCAACTTCTCATCAGACCCCTTCTCGGACACTGAGATACGAACCGAAGTGTGTGCACCAAAGCCGCTGTTAGAGTACTCTAACAACTAAGCTATGATGCCCTGTAGCGTCACGATGCATTTTTGCTCTAATGTGCCATTTGCTTATTTCTTTTATACATTCTTTGGTACATATATTTTAGATGTCAACTCAAGGAAACTGGAATATTTTTTTTAAGCGCGTTCATAGAACAGTTTTAGATACAGAAGGGCTTTTTTGCATATCAACACTTCCGTGTTATTTGTTATGCACCCGCACTGTACCTGTAACAATTATGTTATGGTGATTGTTGTTGGAGCAAAGATCGAATTTTTATGTTTGTTTGTTAATTGATATTAGAGGAAAAATTACAACGTTATGCACAACGATGGTATGGGATGACATATTTCGAAGTGCGGAACTTCTCATCAGACCCCTTCTCGGACACTGAGATACGAACCCATGTGTCTGCACCAAAGCTGCTCTTAGAGTACTGTAACAACTAAGCTATGATGCCCTGTAGCGTCACGATGCATTTTTGCTCTAATGTGCCATTTGCTTATTCCTTTTATACATTCTTTGGTACATATATTTTATATGTCAACTCAAGGAAAGTGGAATATTTTTTTTTAGGCACGTTCATAGAACAGTGTTAGATACAGAAGGGCTTTTTTGCATATCAACACTTCCGTCTTATTTGTTATGCACCCGCACTGTACCTGTAAGAATTATGTTATGGTGATTGTTGTTGGAGCAAAGCTCGAATTTTTTTGTTTGTTTGTTAATTGATATTAGAGGAAAAATTACAACGTTATGCACAGCGATGGTATGGGATGACATGTTTCGAAATGCCCAACTTCTCATCAGACCCCTTCTCGGACACTGAGATACGAACCCAAGTGTCTGCACCAAACCCGCTGTTAGAGTACTCTAACAACTAAGCTATGATGGCCTGTAGCGTCACCATGCATTTTTGCTCTAACGGGCCATTTGCTTATTCCTTTCATATATTCTTTGGTAGATATATTTTATATGTCAACTCAAGGAAAGTGGAATATTTTTAGGCGCGTTCATAGAACAGTTTTAGATACAGAAGGGCTTTCTTGCATATCAACACTTCCGTGTTATTTGTTATGCACCCGCACTGTATCTGTAATAATTATGTTATGTTGATTGTTGTTGGGGCAAAGCTCGAATTTTTATGTTTGTTTGTTAATTGATATTAGAGGAAAAATTACAACGTTATGCACAGCTATTGTATGGGATGACATGTTTCGAAGTGCGGAACTTCTCATCAGACCCCTTCTCGGACACTGAGATACGAACCCATGTGTCTGCACCAAAGCTGCTCTTAGAGTACTGTAACAACTAAGCTATGATGCCCTGTAGCGTCACGATGCATTTTTGCTCTTATGTGCCATTTGCTTATTCCTTTTGTACATTCTTTGGTACATATATTTTATATGTCAACTCAAGGAAAGTGGAATATTTTTATAGGCGCGTTCATAGAACAGTTTTAGATACAGAAGGCCTTTTTGGCATATCAACACTTCCGTGTTATTTGTTATACACCCGCACTGTACCTGTAACAATTATGTTATGGTGATCGTTGTTGGAGCAAAGCTTGAGTTTTTATGTTTGTTTGTTAATTGATATTAGAGGAAAAATTACAACGTTATGCACAGCGATGGTATGGGATGACATGTTTCGAAGTGCCCAACTTCTCATCAGACCCCTTCTCGGACACTGAGATACGAACCCAATTGTCTGCACCAAAGCCGCGGTTAGAGTACTCTAACAACTAAGCTATGATGCCCTGTAGCGTCACGATGCAGTTTTGCTCTAATGTGCCATTTGCTTATTCCTTTTATACATTCTTTGGTACATATATTTTATATGTCAACTCAAAGAAAGTGGAATATTTTTTTAAGCGCGCTCATAGAACAGTTTTAGATACAGAAGGGCTTTTTTGCATATCAACACTTCCGTGTTATTTGTTATGCACCCGCACTGTACCTGTAACAATTATGTTATGGTGATTGTTGTTGGAGCAAAGCTCGAATTTTTATGTTTGTTTAGTAATTGATATAAGAGGAAAAATTACACCGTTATGCACAGCGATGGTATGGGATGACATGTTTCGAAGTGCCCAACTTCTCATCAGACCCCTTCTCGGACACTGAGATACGAACCGAAGTGTGTGCACCAAAGCCGCTGTTAGAGTACTCTAACAACTAAGCTATGATGCCCTGTAGCGTCACGATGCATTTTTGCTCTAATGTGCCATTTGCTTATTTCTTTTATACATTCTTTGGTACATATATTTTAGATGTCAACTCAAGGAAACTGGAATATTTTTTTTAAGCGCGTTCATAGAACAGTTTTAGATACAGAAGGGCTTTTTTGCATATCAACACTTCCGTGTTATTTGTTATGCACCCGCACTGTACCTGTAACAATTATGTTATGGTGATTGTTGTTGGAGCAAAGATCGAATTTTTATGTTTGTTTGTTAATTGATATTAGAGGAAAAATTACACCGTTATGCACAGCGATGGTATGGGATGACATGTTTCGAAGTGCGGAACTTCTCATCAGACCCCTTCTCGGACACTGAGATACGAACCCATGTGTCTGCACCAAAGCTGCTCTTAGAGTACTGTAACAACTAAGCTATGATGCCCTGTAGCGTCACGATGCATTTTTGCTCTAATGTGCCATTTGCTTATTCCTTTTATACATTCCTTGGTACATATATTTTATATGTCAACTCAAGGAAAGTGGAATATTTTTTTTAGGCGCGTTCATAGAACAGTTTTAGATACAGAAGGGCTTTTTTGCATAAAAACACTTCCGTCTTATTTGTTATGCACCCGCACTGTATCTGTAACAGTTATGTTATGGTGATTGTTGTTGGGGCAAAGCTCGAATTTTTATGTTTGTTTGTTAATTGATATTAGAGGAAAAATTACAACGTTATGCACAACGATGGTATGGGATGACATATTTCGAAGTGCGGAACTTCTCATCAGACCCCTTCTCGGACACTGAGATACGAACCCATGTGTCTGCACCAAAACTGCTCTTAGAGTACTGTAACAACTAAGCTATGATGCCCTGTAGCGTCACGATGCATTTTTGCTCTAATGTGCCATTTGCTTATTCCTTTTATACATTCTTTGGTACATATATTTTATATGTCAACTCAAGGAAAGTGGAATATTTTTTTTAGGCGCGTTCATAGAACAGTTTTAGATACAGAAGGGCTTTTTTGCATATCAACACTTCCGTCTTATTTGTTATGCACCCGCACTGTATCTGTAACAATTATGTTATGGTGATTGTTGTTGGGGCAAAGCTCGAATTTTTATGTTTGTTTGTTAATTGATATTAGAGGAAAAATTACAACGTTATGCACAGCGATGGTATGGGATGACATGTTTCGAAGTGCGGAACTTCTCATCAGACCCCTTCTTGGACACTGGGATACGAACCCATGTGTCTGCACCAAAGCTGCTCTTAGAGTACTGTAACAACTAAGCTATGATGCCCTGTAGCGTCACGATGCATTTTTGCTCTTATGTGCCATGTGCTTATTCCTTTTATACATTCTTTGGTACATATAATTTATATGTCAACTCAAGGAAAGTGGAATATTCTTAGGCGCGTTCATAGAATAGTTTTAGATACAGAAGGGCGGAAGGTCTTATTTGTTATGCACACGCACTGTACCTGTAACAATTATGTTATGGTGATTGTTGTTGGAGGAAAGCTCGAATTTTTATGGTTGTTTAGTAATTGATATAAGAGGAAAAATTACACCGTTATGCACAGCGATGGTATGGGATGACATGTTTCGAAGTGCCCAACTTCTCATCAGACCCCTTCTCGGACACTGAGATACGAACCGAAGTGTGTGCACCAAAGCCGCTGTTAGAGTACTCTCACAACTAAGCTATGATGCCCTGTGGCGTCACGATGCATTTTTGCTCTAATGTGCCATTTGCTTATTTCTTTTATACATTCTTTGGTACATATATTTTAGATGTCAACTCAAGGAAACTGGAATTTTTTGTATAAGCGCGTTCATAGAACAGTTTTAGATACAGAAGGGCTTTTTTGCATACCAACACTTCCGTGTTATTTGTGATGCACCCGCACTGTATCTGTAACAATTATGTTATGGTGATTGTTGTTGGGACAAAGCTCGAATTTTTATGTTTGTTTGTTAATTGATATTAGAGGAAAAATTACAACGTTATGCACAGCGATGGTATGGGATGACATGTTTCGAAGTGCCCAACTTCTCATCAGACCCCTTCTCGGACACTGAGATACGAACCCAAGTGTCTGCACCAAAGCCGCTGTTAGAGTACTCTAAAAAATAAGTTATGACGCCCTGTAGCGTCACGGTGCATTTTTGCTCTAATGTGCCATTTGCTTATTCCTTTTATACATTGTTTGGTACATATATTTTATATGTCAACTTAAGGAAAGTGGAATATTTTTAGGCGCGTTCATAGAACAGTTTTAGATACAGAAGGGCTTTTTTGCATATCAACACTTCCGTATTATTTGTTATGCACCCGAACTGTATCTGTAACAATTATGTTATGCACAGCGTTGGTATGGGATGACGTGTTTCGAAGTGCCCAACTGCTCATCAGACTCCTTCTCGGACACTGAGATACGAACCCAAGTGTCTGCACCAAAGTCGCTGTTAGAGTACGCTAACAACTAAGCTATGATGCCCTGTTGTTAGAGTACGCTAACAACTAAGTTATGATGCCCTGTAGCGTCACGATGCATTTTTGATCTAATGCAGAGAACGTCAATGATATAGAGAAGGTCCATGAACGAATTTCAGTGTGAATTGTCAAAACTCGTCAATTCACGGCTAGGGAATTCACCACCGGCTGGCTGGTTGGGCATGTTAATATAACAGAATTTAATGTGATCAATGTTGATTAACATGAAATAATGTTGCTTAGCATGAATACATTTCTGTAGTATAAATTCAGCACTGTTAATTTCTGATGGCTTTCAGTTTATATTTCAAGAAAGCAATAATGCAGGTCAACATAAAATTGTTATCGTATCTCATATATTTATACCATAAAGAATAAAAAATATTTCCCTTGAACTCCATTCGTTTGATGTTAATAAAAATCACAAAAAATTTTCTAATAATTTTAACATTTAATTTCAATTCAGTAAAAATCCAATATTTGTGGGTATATGAGCAAATTAATGATTTGGGTGTTTTGGCTCAAAACTTTTAGTTTCCTAAATTTTAGTTTTTTTGAAGTCGAAATAATCATATGATATCATACAAAAGGAATTTTGCATGTATCAAGTGATTTTGTGCAAAAGAAATAATCACATGATAATATACAAAAGGAATTTTGCATGTGTTGTACAAAATCGATTAAATTTTACAAAAGGAACAAATTTATGTAATAAACGTTAATAATGTATTATGTAGGTCTCTTTATAAATTTCCAGGTAATATTTTTTATCATCTTATAAAAATATTTCCAAAAATTCATCATATGACATAGTGTTTTGCCGACGGAAATTACACCAAAATCCCAAGAAGTATAAATGAATTATAAAATGAAATTAATGGTTTTTATGATGAAATGTATGTCTTTGTGTAATGACAGAATCTTTTGTAATGTTTTTATGTAATGACTTATAGCGTTTTGCCGACGGCAATTACGCAAAATGTATAAATGAATAAAGTTATAAAATGTAATGAGAGCTGGTTAGTATAAAATGTATATGCTTGAAATGTAACACAATTTCGATAATTTAAAATATTTTAAAATACATACATATAAATAATTAATAAAAACATCTGTCACAATAAATATGTTACGGTATGGAAAAATTAATGAATGTAGAAATGCTTTTAAAAAAATGTATGGAAATGAATGTATACTTCGATACGAATATTAATAAATATTAGAAAACCCATTTTTATTTGTTGAATGTTTTACTTCAGAATGGATTTTTCACCGTCGAAATCGGAAGCAAATAACTTTACTAACTTAATCTCGCAGTTCAAATCCACCCTTAAATTTGACAACCCACTTGCCACATAAAACCCAGTGCATCCTTCTATATACATGTAATGTATGTAACATATGCACATATATTCATATGATCCAAATTCGATCAATGCACATGCACATCTGTTTGTATGACACACAAAATTACATACTTCACGCGCCGTCACAAAATTACAAACACACATCACATACATTCGTGCATCATAAATTATTATTTTATTTATGTATGTACGCATATTCACATACATACATCTACACATGACATGCGCGCGACGAGCTAAATAGCACAAAGTTTGATTCTTTTGCGCCGGTCAATATTAGCAATTGCGGCGGGCGCAGGCCATATTTCTTCAGCACGGCCCGTCAAAACCACAAATTCTCTTCCGAACACACGTACAGTGAAAAAAAGTTTCATGTATCAAAAGAATATATTTTTAACCCAATTTTGGCCAACTTCACATAATTTGGTTGCTCGCATAGTGGCAATACGAGCAGACAAATAAATTGTGATAGGGCCCGATCCGCCCCTACAAAAAGCAAAGCCAAATCCCATCCCCAAATGGCAAATTCTGCCGCGCGATGGCTTCGATCGTCAAAAGTACTGCCTACCCCAAATTTCAGACACTATCACAAGCAAGTTATGTAGTAGGGGGAAAAATTGTGTAGTATGAAAATAATCTAAATTATTACATAATTCTTGAATAAGGGCATGTACTTTGGTCATACGATTCGGGATATTAAGTCACTACTTCTGATGCATGTTTTCATTATAAAAATTTCTAAAAGAAGTACATAATGTTGATTACGAGTGAAAAAATACTATTTTTCAAGGAGATGTGCAAGTGCGCATTTGTGCCTAAAAAGGGCAAAGTTAGCACTTATGTGGCACAACGGCAACATTCCAGCAAAAAAAACATGGCTGACCAAATTTTCGACCGAATTTCAGCAAGAACAAGAAGAAACTAAAGAGTCACTCCAAAGTGTGTTGCAAACGATATCCCTTATACTACAGCTTATGCAAATAAGCAAACCCCTTATGAATAAGGAAAACTTTTGTTGAATTATTAAAAATATTTACAAAAACGTTTTCATAATTATTTTTTCACAAATGTTTGGACCTGTTGCTGAGCAATAGCTGTGCATTTTCATTTAATTTTTTCTATGCCATAAATACTTCATTGGAGTAAACTAAAGTTTTTGTACCAACTTTTGTTCGCAAAAGCGCAATTGAAGGAGCGCTATGTATGGAATACCCCGTATGGATTCAAGTTGGATTTTATAAAATCGACAAAAATTTAATATTTCATACTTCTGATTTTGTTAAAATGCTTTGTTGCAATATTTCATCATAGCTTCCTCGACAAAGTTTTACGTTTTTATGAATGAATGACTTTGTTGTTGTATTCTGAGGTTTGTGCGTAGAAATATGTAGTTTTTGTTGTTGGATATAAGTTTTGGTCAGACATCATGTGCTTGTAGAGGGGTTAGCGCGGTGATGTGAGGAAATGCATGGAATGGATTTTGTTGTTGTATGTCATTGATTCATATGCAAGCAGACAAACATATATACATATGTATGTCGGTACGTTTGCATATTTGTGTTCATATTTATGTGTGAATATTTGTTATTTGGGTTGATGAAGCAGATTTATTTGTTTACGTTGGATATGGGACTGACTTTGTTGTTGTGTTAATAATTTTGTGTGCATATAAGCGTGTAGAACGCTGTACATATTCATGTAGTTTACTTACCTAATTTTACCAAAAAGAGTTCATTCAATATAAACAAGGAAGCTTTAATTTATACATAAAATTTTTATATTTATTAAGCTAATAGGCACATATACATACATATACATACATGAATTTATTTAAAACCTTAAACAAAAGAAGAAAAACTGAAAATAGAAGAACAAAAAATTGGAATTATGAAGTAAATATTAAACAATGCCAAAGGTAATATAAAATATTTTGAACAAGAATTGCGAAATTTCGGAAAATTTCTCACACGACTTAGTCATTTACGACTAAATCAGTTCACCTGTTCTTTTCTAAAACACGGCTTAATCTGTTTTGATTAAGAAAACCTTACAATGTTTGAAAAAAGATCTAGGCTCAAGTACAAAATTGTTGCTGGAAAGAAAATGTTAATAACTAAATACATAATAAAAGTAAAATATTTCATAAGCTGTAAGAAAAGAAAAAAACTGTAAAGAAAAATAAAGAAACCTGAAAAATACAAAAAAATAAAAAGTCATATTTGTTAATATTTTGCCATAGAGGCAAACTCAAGTTTTTACTTACCATAACGTCTCTCATTTGGAAGGACCCTGACCTGCAACGTGCAAAGCTTGCTTTTTATTTTTTTTTAAATTACTTTGCTTTGTCAGCTCCCTTCGATTTGCCAGAGTTTCGCGCAACATCCACTTGGCATTTTTGAAGAGAAGGACTGTTATCAAGAAATCCAATAACGTAACGCGATGATTAAAGCAGGGTTCATCTTTTTCGAACCATTCAGGAAAGGCTTCTTCGGTTTTGCTCCGAATAACGGAGAGCAAGAAATCTTTAACTTTGACCCGATGTGCGTTAGTAGGAAAAAGCTGTGTATACCACTTCATTTGCATTCGACACACTTCGAAAACCCTGTCGTCAGGATTTACAAGCCTCAAGTCACTTGAGTCCTTGTAGTTCTTTGCCTTGACCAATGCTTCTGAATAATTGGTATGATCGAGGTGTGTCTTTGTCAGTGATTTCGTGCATCTTTCACAACGCAGTTTACACAGGATTTTCTGGTATATACCATATCCTGTGTAATACCGCTGCACTTGAACCTCAGCTTTATCCTTTGCATTGACAAAACTTTCGTCAGGAACGTGAAAATCTATCAATGCAATTTTATTTTTTTCAATTTCATTTTTCCGTTGGGCCGTTTGGGTTTCCATTATTTTAAAAGATTCGTTTTCTTGGCTCTCGAGACGACTATCTTCCGGAGTTAAAATCCAATCTAGACAGTCATCAATGTCATCTTCGCAATTATTCCCTTTTTTAACAAACCTCTGCCTTAGTATCTTCATAGACATCAATCGCGCTACGATATATTGGATATCATGTGCCGTAGGGTTTGTATTTATGCCTTGGCTTGCTCGTATTCTATAGAAAAAGTTTTCCAAGGCGTCTTGGTTTAATTTTCCTAGTAAAATAAAACTCAAGTCTTTTTGCTGATCAAAAAGTTCTTCAGACATCATCACCATACCAGAGATTGTCATACGTAGCCCATTAATACAATGAATCTGCGTATCTCTGTATTGTTTTTTGCCATCTTTCAATCTGAAGATCTTCCACGACCGCAAATAGACCAAATAATTTTTTAGCCTTTGGATCTTTTTCGTGCTACCTCGGCGTATTGGGCACTTAAAAGGATTCTTCGAATTGAGCGTCTTCGCGTCGAGGTCGTCAAAGAGATCGTTACACTTCTTCACAAAAATTTGGGTGGCCTTGGCGTAGTTCTCAGTATGTTGGTACCTTTCGGAGAATAAATTATGAGTGTACGCTACCTCAATTCCGGCAGCAACCGAGTTGCTCAGCGTTTGAACCGCGCGCGCAACGTTCATTCGTTCAAAATGCGAAGGTGAGACATGAACCTCTGTAAGTTTCGGACATATTTTAAAACTCGGATTTTCTTTGTCAATTTCGTATAACGCTTTGATGACGTCGAAACTAGCAATGCCATCTTCGGTTTGAATAAAATTTGCAAGTAAAGTATTGCGAATAGATTTGAACAGATGGCAATAATCGTAGAGACCGTAAATTTTTGTACCTTCGTGCATAAAATATGGTTTTGTTTCAGTGATTAAAAGTCTATCGAACAAACCTCTATTTGCTGAGCCTTGATCGCAAATTATGGCTTTGACTTTAAGTCCGATTTCATTCGCTTTAGAAATATTTTCTAATAATATAGGCTGCAATTTAGTTACGGGCAGTGAGCCTTTTGTAACATAGTAGGAAAATACATATTTCCAATTCGAAGCGATACCTTTAATCATGAAAAAACAACACTTGTCTCCAAGTTTTATTTCACGGTTGCCCCCTCCGATATCTTCGAATCCATCTATTAAATCATTCGCTTTGTTGTATGTCAAATCCGATTTTATCACTATTTCATCAAAAATTATAACGCAAAGACGTTCGATATCCGTCATATTTGTGGCAATTTTTTTCAAATTCTTACAGACGTTCACGTCAAACCCTGGTGCAACATATCTAATAGGTCGCCATCTTAGAAGGGAAGTCTTAGATGGCAAAGCGAAACCCAAATCATCGCGCATAAAAGTATAGGACTTAGTGGACATGAAATTCAAATTTTGAGCTAATGACTTTTCGTCCTCGGTATAATTTGCGCGTTTTTCTTTACAAACTATCATTTTAGCAAACATAAGCGCCTCTTTGCTTGCATTTTTATCCGCGATAATTGCCCGACGACGCAAGTCACTATTTTCCGCTTTAAGATCTCTAATTCGTTTATTAAGCATATTAATTTTGCATTGTTGCATTCTATCCTTTTTCATATAAGATCGAGTAGCTTCAGCAACTCGTTCACGCCGGGTTTTTTTGTCCAAGTCCTCCTGAAATTTGCTCTGACAGTATAACTTTTCTCTAAACGCGAGATCCGAGTACTTCTCGAATTCCTCAAGCGTTATATCATCAACACTATCATCTGAACGAGCCTCGACTTTCATGACTTCATAACACTTAGTGACGGGTGGGCATTCCCAAACCGATCCGTCACTAGGTGAAGGAATCCTTACATCCTCTTCAAGACGCAAACAAGGGAAACCTCCGGGAAGGAGTTTGTTTTTACGAATATATTCCTGCTGGAAATGTCTCTGACACACGTAAAGTTTGTCGGAAGAAGCTTCAACTTTGCAAGCCAGGGCCCAACCATTTCGAGCGTTTTGCTCTCGCGGGAATGCGTAAAGAATTTGCTTCACGTCCGAAACACAACTCTTTACGCAACAGCTCCTCTTAGGCCGAAACTGCATCTGCTCGTGCTTTACATCGTCATTACCTAAGCAAGGGCATACAAATATATGTAAATTGGGCAAAAAAAATTTCAGTTGGACAAACATTTGAAATGGATATAAAATGTACACAAAACGAAGAAATATGAAAACGTTCTGTATTTTATCGACACACCTTAATGTGAAAAACTACATAGATAAGTTTTGAGTGTATGTTTGTGCAGAGAATATATTCGTTGCAAGTCCACACCTCAGAATACGGATCGTACCTATGTAGCACAAGTTGATTTTGGAGGTGTTACGTATGATGATATGCCCCAGCTCCGATCCCAAATAGGGGGCGTGATCCAAGGCTTCCGCTTTCGGATTATTGATACGGAGGTTAAAACCCGTCGTTTGATACCTTTCCCGAGATTTTTGGACGTATATTAGCAGTTACGTGCTGTCGTATAAAATTACCGATAAAACTGAAGAAGCTTACATATTTCTTATTGTAGCAAGTTTACTATAAATTATTTACAGAAATGCTTATTGGGGACAAATTAAAGTACATCTAAATCCACACATATACACATGACAAAATTATATCATGTAGAATGGCATCCGTACTTTATGGTAGCGATGTGTAGCAGCTATGAACACTGACCTTACACAATTCACACACAACGTACTAAAAAGTGGAGTACAAACGCACACACACAATATATCTGAAATGCATGCAAACATACACAATCACATATGTACATATTTAAGGGTGGTAATAATCACTCCACCCACATTGCACATACATATAAACACTTTTCATGCACATTTTATGAAAAACTTACCTAAACTCAATGTGGGGATGGCGCCAGGTTTGAGGTATTTGGCCGACCTTGCTCCTTCTTCAAAATGACGATGGAACACATACGAATTGTGAAGAGGCATGTGCTCCTCCCTAGGGATATCTAAATTATCCCTCCACTTGTCTTCAAGCTCCTGCTTCTTCGGGAATTTAAACAGTACGGCATCGCTCGAAGAATTACTCACATTGCACCCGCGAACGCGACATTTACGAATTTTCGGCATTTTAAAGTCAGAAATAAATTTTATTAAAGGCACAAAGAAATGACACACAGCTTATTCGCGAAAACTTTTCACAATAACAAAACGGCCGTTTGGATTGCAGTTATGCTCTCTCGTCATTTTGGCGCCCTCCTCTCATAAGAAGCAATCTGTCAAATTAATTAAAAGCAGTCCTGCACCTGTAGAGATCAATCCTTTCAAAACAAAGAGATCACCTACATACATCATATGATATGATATATGACATATGTACAAGGGCATTTTGCTATCATATCAGGCATGTGTTGCAATTCACTATTCAAATGTTAGCAGAAATTATCTTGATGCCAAAAGCTTTAAATGTAGGAGGAATGGACCTCCCTGAAATTATGTAAATACATAAACGATTTTTTATGAAGTATTCTATATATTTATACGCATGCAATGCAATTGTAGAAGCATTACTATATAAATACAGAAGTGGATAGACGATTTTTATACTTACCGTATCAAATATTTCCCAAATAAAAACATTAAACCAATTAAAATTTTATACGATAAATGTACTACACATATATTTATTGCCAATTTCTTTATATGACATGCATATAATTTTCAAATATAATTATAATAAAATATACTAATGAACCATAATTCCGCCGTCTGTAAAATGTAACCATCCCCTGTGTTAGCACAAGAATTCTGTTGTTTGTGCTAGTTCCCTATGTTAGCACAAGAATTCTGTTATTGTATAATGGCATGGTGAATTCCCTACCCGTGAATTGATGGTCTACTGCTTCACACCAAATTCGTTCATGGACCTTCTCTATATCATTGACGTTCTCTGTCTAATGTGCCATTTGCTTATTCCTTTTATAAATATGTACATTGTTTGGTACATATATTTTATATGTCAACTTAAGGAAAGTGGAATATTTTTAGGCGCGTTCATAGAACAGTTTTAGATACAGAAGGGCTTTTTTGCATATCAACACTTCCGTGTTATTTGTTATGCACCCGAACTGTATCTGTAACAATTATGTTATGCACAGCGTTGGTATGGGATGACGTGTTTCGAAGTGCCCAACTGCTCATCAGACTCCTTCTCGGACACTGAGATACGAACCCAAGTGTCTGCACCAAAGTCGCTGTTAGAGTACGCTAACAACTAAGCTATGATGCCCTGTAGCGGCACGATGCATTTTTGATCTAATGTGCCATTTGCTTATTCCTTTTATACATTCTTTGGTACATATAATTTATATGTCAACTCAAGGAAAGTGGAATATTTTTTTTAGGCGCGTTCATAGTTAGAACAGTTTTAGATACAGAAGGGCTTTTTTGCATATCAACACTTCCGTCTTATTTGTTATGCACCCGCACTGTATCTGTAACAATTATGTTATGGTGATTGTTGTTGGGGCAAAGCTCGAATTTTTATGTTTGTTTGTTAATTGATATTAGAGGAAAAATTACACCGTTATGCACAGCGATGGTATGGGATGACATGTTTCGAAGTGCGGAACTTCTCATCAGACCCCTTCTCGGACACTAAGATCCGAACCCATGTGTCTGCACCAAAGCTGCTCTTAGAGTACTGTAACAACTAAGGTATGATGCCCTGTAGCGTCACGATGCATTTTTGCTCTAATATGCAATTTGCTTATTCCTTTTATACATTCTTTGGTACATATATTTTATATGTCAACTTAAGGAAAGTGGAATATTTTTTTTAGGCGCGTTCATAGTTAGAACAGTTTTAGATACAGAAGGGCTTTTTTGCATATCAACACTTCCGTCTTATTTGTTATGCACCCGCACTGTATCTGTAACAATTATGTTATGGTGATTGTTGTTGGGGCAAAGCTCGAATTTTTATGTTTGTTTGTTAATTGATATTAGAGGAAAAATTACAACGTTATGCACAGCGATGGTATGGGATGACATGTTTCGAAGTGCGGAACTTCTCATCAGACCCCTTCTTGGACACTGAGATACGAACCCATGTGTCTGCACCAAAGCTGCTCTTAGAGTACTGTAACAACTAAGCTATGATGCCCTGTAGCGTCACGATGCATTTTTGCTCTAATATGCAATTTGATTATTCCTTTTATACATTCTTTGGTACATATATTTTATATGTCAACTTAAGGAAAGTGGAATATTTTTTTTAGGCGCGTTCATAGTTAGAACAGTTTTAGATACAGAAGGGCTTTTTTGCATATCAACACTTCCGTCTTATTTGTTATGCACCCGCACTGTATCTGTAACAATTATGTTATGGTGATTGTTGTTGGGGCAAAGCTCGAATTTTTATGTTTGTTTGTTAATTGATATTAGAGGAAAAATTACACCGTTATGCACAGCGATGGTATGGGATGACATGTTTCGAAGTGCGGAACTTCTCATCAGACCCCTTCTCGGACACTAAGATACGAACCCATGTGTCTGCACCAAAGCTGCTCTTAGAGTACTGTAACAACTAAGGTATGATGCCCTGTAGCGTCACGATGCATTTTTGCTCTAATATGCAATTTGCTTATTCCTTTTATACATTCTTTGGTACATATATTTTATATGTCAACTTAAGGAAAGTGGAATATTTTTTTTAGGCGCGTTCATAGTTAGAACAGTTTTAGATACAGAAGGGCTTTTTTGCATATCAACACTTCCGTCTTATTTGTTATGCACCCGCACTGTATCTGTAACAATTATGTTATGGTGATTGTTGTTGGGGCAAAGCACGAATTTTTATGTTTGTTTGTTAATTGATATTAGAGGAAAAATTACAACGTTATGCACAGCGATGGTATGGGATGACATGTTTCGAAGTGCGGAACTTCTCATCAGACCCCTTCTTGGACACTGAGATACGAACCCATGTGTCTGCACCAAAGCTGCTCTTAGAGTACTGTAACAACTAAGCTATGATGCCCTGTAGCGTCACGATGCATTTTTGCTCTTATGTGCCATGTGCTTATTCCTTTTATACATTCTTTGGTACATATAATTTATATGTCAACTCAAGGAAAGTGGAATATTCTTAGGCGCGTTCATAGAATAGAAGGGCGGAAGGTCTTATTTGTTATGCACACGCACTGTACCTGTAACAATTATGTTATGGTGATTGTTGTTGGAGGAAAGCTCGAATTTTTATGGTTGTTTAGTAATTGATATAAGAGGAAAAATTACACCGTTATGCACAGCGATGGTATGGGATGACATGTTTCGAAGTTTATTCTCATCAGACCCCTTCTCGGACACTGAGATACGAACCGAAGTGTGTGCACCAAAGCCGCTGTTAGAGTACTCTCACAACTAAGCTATGATGCCCTGTGGCGTCACGATGCATTTTTGCTCTAATGTGCCATTTGCTTATTTCTTTTATACATTCTTTGGTACATATATTTTAGATGTCAACTCAAGGAAACTGGAATTTTTTGTATAAGCGCGTTCATAGAACAGTTTTAGATACAGAAGGGCTTTTTTGCATACCAACACTTCCGTGTTATTTGTGATGCACCCGCACTGTATCTGTAACAATTATGTTATGGTGATTGTTGTTGGGACAAAGCTCGAATTTTTATGTTTGTTTGTTAATTGATATTAGAGGAAAAATTACAACGTTATGCACAGCGATGGTATGGGATGACATGTTTCGAAGTGCCCAACTTCTCATCAGACCCCTTCTCGGACACTGAGATACGAACCCAAGTGTTTGCACCAAAGCTGCTCTTAGAGTACTGTAACAACTAAGGTATGATGCCCTGTAGCGTCACGATGCATTTTTGCTCTAATATGCAATTTGCTTATTCCTTTTATACATTCTTTGGTACATATATTTTATATGTCAACTTAAGGAAAGTGGAATATTTTTTTTAGGCGCGTTCATAGTTAGAACAGTTTTAGATACAGAAGGGCTTTTTTGCATATCAACACTTCCGTCTTATTTGTTATGCACCCGCACTGTATCTGTAACAATTATGTTATGGTGATTGTTGTTGGGGCAAAGCTCGAATTTTTATGTTTGTTTGTTAATTGATATTAGAGGAAAAATTACAACGTTATGCACAGCGATGGTATGGGATGACATGTTTCGAAGTGCGGAACTTCTCATCAGACCCCTTCTTGGACACTGAGATACGAACCCATGTGTCTGCACCAAAGCTGCTCTTAGAGTACTGTAACAACTAAGCTATGATGCCCTGTAGCGTCACGATGCATTTTTGCTCTAATATGCAATTTGCTTATTCCTTTTATACATTCTTTGGTACATATATTTTATATGTCAACTTAAGGAAAGTGGAATATTTTTTTTAGGCGCGTTCATAGTTAGAACAGTTTTAGATACAGAAGGGCTTTTTTGCATATCAACACTTCCGTCTTATTTGTTATGCACCCGCACTGTATCTGTAACAATTATGTTATGGTGATTGTTGTTGGGGCAAAGCTCGAATTTTTATGTTTGTTTGTTAATTGATATTAGAGGAAAAATTACACCGTTATGCACAGCGATGGTATGGGATGACATGTTTCGAAGTGCGGAACTTCTCATCAGACCCCTTCTCGGACACTAAGATACGAACCCATGTGTCTGCACCAAAGCTGCTCTTAGAGTACTGTAACAACTAAGGTATGATGCCCTGTAGCGTCACGATGCATTTTTGCTCTAATATGCAATTTGCTTATTCCTTTTATACATTCTTTGGTACATATATTTTATATGTCAACTTAAGGAAAGTGGAATATTTTTTTTAGGCGCGTTCATAGTTAGAACAGTTTTAGATACAGAAGGGCTTTTTTGCATATCAACACTTCCGTCTTATTTGTTATGCACCCGCACTGTATCTGTAACAATTATGTTATGGTGATTGTTGTTGGGGCAAAGCACGAATTTTTATGTTTGTTTGTTAATTGATATTAGAGGAAAAATTACAACGTTATGCACAGCGATGGTATGGGATGACATGTTTCGAAGTGCGGAACTTCTCATCAGACCCCTTCTTGGACACTGAGATACGAACCCATGTGTCTGCACCAAAGCTGCTCTTAGAGTACTGTAACAACTAAGCTATGATGCCCTGTAGCGTCACGATGCATTTTTGCTCTTATGTGCCATGTGCTTATTCCTTTTATACATTCTTTGGTACATATAATTTATATGTCAACTCAAGGAAAGTGGAATATTCTTAGGCGCGTTCATAGAATAGAAGGGCGGAAGGTCTTATTTGTTATGCACACGCACTGTACCTGTAACAATTATGTTATGGTGATTGTTGTTGGAGGAAAGCTCGAATTTTTATGGTTGTTTAGTAATTGATATAAGAGGAAAAATTACACCGTTATGCACAGCGATGGTATGGGATGACATGTTTCGAAGTGCCCAACTTCTCATCAGACCCCTTCTCGGACACTGAGATACGAACCGAAGTGTGTGCACCAAAGCCGCTGTTAGAGTACTCTCACAACTAAGCTATGATGCCCTGTGGCGTCACGATGCATTTTTGCTCTAATGTGCCATTTGCTTATTCCTTTTATACATTCTTTGGTACATATATTTTATATGTCAACTCAAGGAAAGTGGAATATTTTTTTTAGGCGCGTTCATAGTTAGAACAGTTTTAGATACAGAAGGGCTTTTTTGCATATGAACACTTCCGTCTTATTTGTTATGCACCCGCACTGTATCTGTAACAATTATGTTATGGTGATTGTTGTTGGGGCAAAGCACGAATTTTTATGTTTGTTTGTTAATTGATATTAGAGGAAAAATTACAACGTTATGCACAGCGATGGTATGGGATGACATGTTTCGAAGTGCGGAACTTCTCATCAGACCCCTTCTTTGACACTGAGATACGAACCCATGTGTCTGCACCAAAGCTGCTCTTAGAGTACTGTAACAACTAAGCTATGATGCCCTGTAGCGTCACGATGCATTTTTGCTCTTATGTGCCATGTGCTTATTCCTTTTATACATTCTTTGGTACATATAATTTATATGTCAACTCAAGGAAAGTGGAATATTCTTAGGCGCGTTCATAGAATAGTTTTAGATACAGAAGGGCGGAAGGTCTTATATGTTATGCACACGCACTGTACCTGTAACAATTATGTTATGGTGATTGTTGTTGGAGGAAAGCTCGAATTTTTATGTTTGTTTAGTAATTGATATAAGAGGAAAAATTACACCGTTATGCACAGCGATGGTATGGGATGACATGTTTCGAAGTGCCCAACTTCTCATCAGACCCCTTCTCGGACACTGAGATACGAACCGAAGTGTGTGCACCAAAGCCGCTGTTAGAGTACTCTCACAACTAAGCTATGATGCCCTGTAGCGTCACCATGCATTTTTGCTCTAATGTGCCTTTTGCTTAATCCTTTTATACATTCTTTGGTACATATAATTTATATGTCAACTCAAGGAAAGTGGAATATTTTTAGGCGCGTTCATAGAACAGTTTTATATACAGAAGGGCTTTTTTGCATATCAACACTTCCGTCTTATTTGTTATGCACCCGCACTGTATCTGTAACAATTATGTTATGGTGATTGTTGTTGGGACAAAGCTCGAATTTTTATGTTTGTTTGTTAAATGATATTAGAGGAAAAATTACAACGTTATGCACAGCGATGGTATGGGATGACATGTTTCGAAGTGCGGAACTTCTCATCAGACCCCTTCTTTGACACTGAGATACGAACCCATGTGTCTGCACCAAAGCTGCTCTTAGAGTACTGAACAACTAAGCTATGATGCCCTGTAGCGTCACGATGCACTTTTGCTCTTATGTGCCATGTGCTTATTCCTTTTATACATTCTTTGGTACATATAATTTATATGTCAACTCAAGGAAAGTGGAATATTCTTAGGCGCGTTCATAGAATAGTTTTAGATACAGAAGGGCGGAAGGTCTTATTTGTTATGCACACGCACTGTACCTGTAACAATTATGTTATGGTGATTGTTGTTGGAGGAAAGCTCGAATTTTTATGTTTGTTTAGTAATTGATATAAGAGGAAAAATTACACCGTTATGCACAGCGATGGTATGGGATGACATGTTTCGAAGTGCCCAACTTCTCATCAGACCCCTTCTCGGACACTGAGATACGAACCGAAGTGTGTGCACCAAAGCCGCTGTTAGAGTACTCTCACAACTAAGCTATGATGCCCTGTAGCGTCACCATGCATTTTTGCTCTAATGTGCCTTTTGCTTATTCCTTTTATACATTCTTTGGTACATATAATTTATATGTCAACTCAAGGAAAGTGGAATAGTTTTAGGCGCGTTCATAGAACAGTTTTATATACAGAAGGGCTTTTTTGCATATCAACACTTCCGTCTTATTTGTTATGCACCCGCACTGTATCTGTAACAATTATGTTATGGTGATTGTTGTTGGGACAAAGCTCGAATTTTTATGTTTGTTTGTTAAATGATATTAGAGGAAAAATTACAACGTTATGCACAGCGATGGTATGGGATGACATGTTTCGAAGTGCCCAACTTCTCATCAGACCTCTTCTCGGACACTGAGATACGAACCCAAGTGTCTGCACCAAAGCCGCTGTTAGAGTACTCTAAAAATTAAGCTATGACGCCCTGTAGCGTCACGATGCATTTTTGCTCTAATGTGCCATTTGCTTATTCCTTTTATACATTGTTTGGCACATATATTTTATATGTCAGCTTAAGGAAAGTGGAATATTTTTAGGCGCGTTCATAGAACAGTTTTAGATACAGAAGGGCTTTTTTGCATATCAACACTTCCGTGTTATTTGTTATGCACCCGAACTGTATCTGTAACAATTATGTTATGCACAGCGATGGTATGGGATGACGTGTTTCGAAGTGCCCAACTGCTCATCAGACCCCTTCTCGGACACTGAGATACGAACCCAAGTGTCTGCACCAAAGTCGCTGTTAGAGTACGCTAACAACTAAGCTATGATGCCCTGTAGCGTCACGATGCATTTTTGATGTAATGTGCCATTTGCTTATTCCTTTTATACATTCTTTGGTACATATATTTTATATGTCAACTTAAGGAAAGTGGAATATTTTTAGGCGCGTTCATAGAACAGTTTTAGATACAGAAGGGCTTTTTTGCATATCAACACTTCCGTGTTATTTGTTATGCACCCGAACTGTATCTGTAACAATTATGTTATGCACAGCGATGGTATGGGATGACGTGTTTCGAAGTGCGGAACTTCTCATCAGACCCCTACTCGGACACTGAGATACGAACCCATGTGTCTGCACCAAAGCCGCTGTTAGAGTACTCTAACAACTAAGCTATGATGCCCTGTAGCGTCACAATGCATTTTTGCTCTAATGTGCCTTTTGCTTATTCCTTTTATACATTCGTTGGTACATATAATTTATATGTCAACTCAAGGAAAGTGGAATATTTTTAGGCGCGTTCATAGAACAGTTTTAGATACAGAAGGGCTTTTTTGCAT
Source organism: Merzomyia westermanni (assembly GCA_949987695.1). Lineage (NCBI taxonomy): Eukaryota > Metazoa > Arthropoda > Insecta > Diptera > Tephritidae > Merzomyia > Merzomyia westermanni. Next base: position 11,878,683 of record OX465292.1, on the reverse strand, counting down.
ATCAACACTTCCGTCTTATTTGTTATGCACCCGCACTGTATCTGTAACAATTATGTTATGGTGATTGTTGTTGGGACAAAGCTCGAATTTTTATGTTTGTTTGTTAATTGATATTAGAGGAAAAATTACAACGTTATGCACAGCGATGGTATGGGATGACATGTTTCGAAGTGCCCAACTTCTCATCAGACCCCTTCTCGGACACTGAGATACGAACCCAAGTGTCTGCACCAAAGCCGCTGTTAGAGTACTCTAAAAATTAAGCTATGACGCCCTGTAGCGTCACGATGCATTTTTGCTCTAATGTGACATTTGCTTATTCCTTTTATACATTCTTTGGTACATATATTTTATATGTCAACTCAAGGAAAGTGGAATATTTTTAGGCGCGTTCATAGAACAGTTTTAGATACAGAAGGGCTTTTTTGCATATCAACACTTCCGTCTTATTTGTTATGCACCCGCACTGTATCTGTAACAATTATGTTATGGTGATTTTTGTTGGGACAAAGCTCGAATTTTTTTGTTTGTTTGTTAATTGATATTAGAGGAAAAATTACAACGTTATGCACAGCGATGGTATGGGATGACGTGTTTCGAAGTGCCCAACTGCTCATCAGACCCCTTCTCGGACACTGAGATACGAACCCAAGTGTCTGCACCAAAGTCTCTGTTAGGGTACGCTAACAACTAAGCTATGATGCCCTGTAGCGTCACGATGCATTTTTGATCTAATGTGCCATTTGCTTATTCCTCTTATACATTGTTTGGTACATATATTTTATATGTCAACTTAAGGAAAGTGGAATATTTTTAGGCGCGTTCATAGAACAGTTTTAGATACAGAAGGGCTTTTTTGCATATCAACACTTCCGTGTTATTTGTTATGCACCCGCACTGTACCTGTAAGAATTATGTTATGGTGATTGTTGTTGGAGCAAAGCTCGAATTTTTTTGTTTGTTTGTTAATTGATATTAGAGGAAAAATTACAACGTTATGCACAGCGATGGTATGGGATGACGTGTTTCGAAGTGCCCAACTGCTCATCAGACCCCTTCTCGGACACTGAGATACGAACCCAAGTGTCTGCACCAAAGTCGCTGTTAGAGTACGCTAACAACTAAGCTATGATGCCCTGTAGCGTCACGATGCATTTTTGATGTAATGTGCCATTTGCTTATTTCTTTTATACATTCTTTGGTACATATAATTTATATGTCAAATCAAGGAAAGTGGAATATTTTTAGGCGCGCTCATAGAACAGTTTTAGATACAGAAGGGCTTTTTTGCATATCAACACTTCCGTGTTATTTGTTATGCACCCGCACTGTACCTGTAAGAATTATGTTATGGTGATTGTTGTTGGAGCAAAGCTCGAATTTTTTTGTTTGTTTGTTAATTAATATTAGAGGAAAAATTACAACGTTATGCACAGCGATGGTATGGGATGAAATGTTTCGAAGTGCCCAACTTCTCATCAGACCCCTTCTCGGACACTGAGATACGAACCCAAGTGTCTGCACCAAAGCCGCTGTTACAGTACTCTAAAAATTAAGCTATGACGCCCTGTAGCGTCACGATGCATTTTTGCTCTAATGCGCCATTTGCTTATTCCTCTTATACATTGTTTGGTACATATATTTTATATTTCAACTTAAGGAAAGTGGAATATTTTTAGGCGCGTTCATAGAACAGTTTTAGATACAGAAGGGCTTTTTTGCATATCAACACTTCCGTCTTATTTGTTATGCACCCGAACTGTATCTGTTACAATTATGTTATGCGCAGCGATGGTATGGGATGACGTGTTTCGAAGTGCCCAACTGCTCATCAGACCCCTTCTCGGACACTGAGATACGAACCCAAGTGTCTGCACCAAAGCCGCTGTTACAGTACTCTAAAAATTAAGCTATGACGCCCTGTAGCGTCACGATGCATTTTTGCTCTAATGCGCCATTTGCTTATTCCTCTTATACATTGTTTGGTACATATATTTTATATTTCAACTTAAGGAAAGTGGAATATTTTTAGGCGCGTTCATAGAACAGTTTTAGATACAGAAGGGCTTTTTTGCATATCAACACTTCCGTCTTATTTGTTATGCACCCGAACTGTATCTGTTACAATTATGTTATGCGCAGCGATGGTATGGGATGACGTGTTTCGAAGTGCCCAACTGCTCATCAGACCCCTTCTCGGACACTGAGATACGAACCCAAGTGTCTGCACCAAAGTCGCTGTTAGAGTACGCTAACAACTAAGCTATGATGCCCTGTAGCGTCACGATGCATTTTTGATGTAATGTGCCATTTGCTTATTTCTTTTATACATTCTTTGGTACATATAATTTATATGTCAAATCAAGGAAAGTGGAATATTTTTAGGCGCGCTCATAGAACAGTTTTAGATACAGAAGGGCTTTTTTGCATATCAACACTTCCGTGTTATTTGTTATGCACCCGCACTGTACCTGTAAGAATTATGTTATGGTGATTGTTGTTGGAGCAAAGCTCGAATTTTTTTGTTTGTTTGTTAATTAATATTAGAGGAAAAATTACAACGTTATGCACAGCGATGGTATGGGATGAAATGTTTCGAAGTGCCCAACTTCTCATCAGACCCCTTCTCGGACACTGAGATACGAACCCAAGTGTCTGCACCAAAGTCGCTGTTAGAGTACGCTAACAACTAAGCTATGATGCCCTGTAGCGTCACGATGCATTTTTGATGTAATGTGCCAATTGCTTATTCCTTTTATACATTCTTTGGTACATATAATTTATATGTCAACTCAAGGAAAGTGGAATATTTTTAGGCGCGTTCATAGAACAGTTTTAGATACAAAAGGGCTTTTTTGCATATCAACACTTCCGTGTTATTTGTTATGCACCCGCACTGTACCTGTAAGAATTATGTTATGGTGATTGTTGTTGGAGCAAAGCTCGAATTTTTTTGTTTGTTTGTTAATTGATATTAGAGGAAAAATAACATCGTTATGCACAGCGATGGTAGGGAATGACATGTTTCGAAGTGCCCAACTTCTCATCAGACCCCTTCTCGGACACTGAGATACGAACCCAAGTGTCTGCACCAAAGTCGCTGTTAGGGTACGCTAACAACTAAGCTATGATGCCCTGTAGCGTCACGATGCATTTTTGATCTAATGTGCCATTTGCTTATTCAGTTTATACATTCTTTGGTACATATATTTTATATGTCAACTTAAGGAAAGTGGAATATTTTTAGGCGCGTTCATAGAACAGTTTTAGATACAGAAGGGCTTTTTTGCATATCAACACTTCCCTGTTATTTGTTATGCACCCGAACTGTATCTGTAACAATTATGTTATGCACAGCGATGGTATGGGATGACGTGTTTCGAAGTGCCCAACTGCTCATCAGACCCCTTCTCGGACACTGAGATACGAACCCAAGTGTCTGCACCAAAGTCGCTGTTAGGGTACGCTAACAACTAAGCTATGATGCCCTGTAGCGTCACGATGCATTTTTGATCTAATGTGCCATTTGCTTATTCCTTTTATACATTCTTTGGTACATATATTTTATATGTCAACTCAAGGAAAGTGGAATATTTTTTTTAGGCGCGTTCATAGAACAGTTTTAGATACAGAAGGGCTTTTTTTGCATATCAACACTTCCGTATTATTTGTTATGCACCCGCACTGTACCTGTAAGAATTATGTTATGGTGATTGTTGTTGGAGCAAAGCTCGAATTTTTTTGTTTGTTTGTTAATTGATATTAGAGGAAAAATTACAACGTTATGCACAGCGATGGTATGGGATGACATGTTTCGAAGTGCCCAACTTCTCATCAGACCCCTTCTCGGACACTGAGATACGAACCCAAGTGTCTGCACCAAAGCCGCTGTTAGAGTACTCTAAAAATTAAGCTATGACGCCCTGTAGCGTCACGATGCATTTTTGCTCTAATGTGCCATTTGCTTATTCCTTTTATACATTGTTTGGTACATATATTTTATATGTCAACTTAAGGAAAGTGGAATATTTTTAGGCGCGTTCATAGAACAGTTTTAGATACAGAAGGGCTTTTTTGCATATCAACACTTCCGTGTTATTTGTTATGCACCCGAACTGTATCTGTAACAATTATGTTATGCACAGCGATGGTATGGGATGACGTGTTTCGAAGTGCCAAACTGCTCATCAGACCCCTTCTCGGACACTGAGATACGAACCCAAGTGTCTGCACCAAAGTCGCTGTTAGGGTACGCTAACAACTAAGCTATGATGCCCTGTAGCGTCACGATGCATTTTTGATCTAATGTGCCATTTGCTTATTCCTTTTATACATTCTTTGGTACATATAATTTATATGTCAACTCAAGGAAAGTGGAATATTTTTAGGCGCGTTCATAGAACAGTTTTAGATACAGAAGGGCTTTTTTGCATATCAACACTTCCGTGTTATTTGTTATGCACCCGCACTGTACCTGTAAGAATTATGTTATGGTGATTGTTGTTGGAGCAAAGCTCGAATTTTTATGTTTGTTTGTTAATTGATATTAGAGGAAAAATTACAACGTTATGCACAGCGATGGTATGGGATGACATGTTTCGAAGTGCCCAACTGCTCATCAGACCCCTTCTCGGACACTGAGATACGAACCCAAGTGTCTGCACCAAAGTCGCTGTTAGGGTACGCTAACAACTAAGTTATGATGCCCTGTAGCGTCACGATGCATTTTTGATCTAATGTGCCATTTGCTTATTCCTCTTATACATTCTTTGGTACATATATTTTATATGTCAACTCAAGGAAAGTGGAATATTTTTAGGCGCGTTCATAGAACAGTTTTAGATACAGAAGGGCTTTTTTGCATATCAACACTTCCGTCTTATTTGTTATGCACCCGCACTGTATCTGTAACAATTATGTTATGGTGATTTTTGTTGGGACAAAGCTCGAATTTTTTTGTTTGTTTGTTAATTGATATTAGAGGAAAAATTACAACGTTATGCACAGCGATGGTATGGGATGACGTGTTTCGAAGTGCCCAACTGCTCATCAGACCCCTTCTCGGACACTGAGATACGAACCCAAGTGTCTGCACCAAAGTCGCTGTTAGGGTACGCTAACAACTAAGCTATGATGCCCTGTAGCGTCACGATGCATTTTTGATCTAATGTGCCATTTGCTTATTCCTCTTATACATTGTTTGGTACATATATTTTATATGTCAACTTAAGGAAAGTGGAATATTTTTAGGCGCGTTCATAGAACAGTTTTAGATACAGAAGGGCTTTTTTGCATATCAACACTTCCGTGTTATTTGTTATGCACCCGCACTGTACCTGTAAGAATTATGTTATGGTGATTGTTGTTGGAGCAAAGCTCGAATTTTTTTGTTTGTTTGTTAATTGATATTAGAGGAAAAATTACAACGTTATGCACAGCGATGGTATGGGATGACGTGTTTCGAAGTGCCCAACTGCTCATCAGACCCCTTCTCGGACACTGAGATACGAACCCAAGTGTCTGCACCAAAGTCGCTGTTAGAGTACGCTAACAACTAAGCTATGATGCCCTGTAGCGTCACGATGCATTTTTGATGTAATGTGCCATTTGCTTATTCCTTTTATACATTCTTTGGTACATATAATTTATATGTCAAATCAAGGAAAGTGGAATATTTTTAGGCGCGCTCATAGAACAGTTTTAGATACAGAAGGGCTTTTTTGCATATCAACATTTCCGTGTTATTTGTTATGCACCCGCACTGTACCTGTAAGAATTATGTTATGGTGATTGTTGTTGGAGCAAAGCTCGAATTTTTTTGTTTGTTTGTTAATTAATATTAGAGGAAAAATTACAACGTTATGCACAGCGATGGTATGGGATGAAATGTTTCGAAGTGCCCAACTTCTCATCAGACCCCTTCTCGGACACTGAGATACGAACCCAAGTGTCTGCACCAAAGCCGCTGTTACAGTACTCTAAAAATTAAGCTATGACGCCCTGTAGCGTCACGATGCATTTTTGCTCTAATGCGCCATTTGCTTATTCCTCTTATACATTGTTTGGTACATATATTTTATAATTCAACTTAAGGAAAGTGGAATATTTTTAGGCGCGTTCATAGAACAGTTTTAGATACAGAAGGGCTTTTTTGCATATCAACACTTCCGTCTTATTTGTTATGCACCCGAACTGTATCTGTTACAATTATGTTATGCGCAGCGATGGTATGGGATGACGTGTTTCGAAGTGCCCAACTGCTCATCAGACCCCTTCTCGGACACTGAGATACGAACCCAAGTGTCTGCACCAAAGTCGCTGTTAGAGTACGCTAACAACTAAGCTATGATGCCCTGTAGCGTCACGATGCATTTTTGATGTAATGTGCCAATTGCTTATTCCTTTTATACATTCTTTGGTACATATAATTTATATGTCAACTCAAGGAAAGTGGAATATTTTTAGGCGCGTTCATAGAACAGTTTTAGATACAGAAGGGCTTTTTTGCATATCAACACTTCCGTGTTATTTGTTATGCACCCGCACTGTACCTGTAAGAATTATGTTATGGTGATTGTTGTTGGAGCAAAGCTCGAATTTTTTTGTTTGTTTGTTAATTGATATTAGAGGAAAAATAACATCGTTATGCACAGCGATGGTAGGGGATGACATGTTTCGAAGTGCCCAACTTCTCATCAGACCCCTTCTCGGACACTGAGATACGAACCCAAGTGTCTGCACCAAAGTCGCTGTTAGGGTACGCTAACAACTAAGCTATGATGCCCTGTAGCGTCACGATGCATTTTTGATCTAATGTGCCATTTGCTTATTCAGTTTATACATTCTTTGGTACATATATTTTATATGTCAACTTAAGGAAAGTGGAATATTTTTAGGCGCGTTCATAGAACAGTTTTAGATACAGAAGGGCTTTTTTGCATATCAACACTTCCCTGTTATTTGTTATGCACCCGAACTGTATCTGTAACAATTATGTTATGCACAGCGATGGTATGGGATGACGTGTTTCGAAGTGCCCAACTGCTCATCAGACCCCTTCTCGGACACTGAGATACGAACCCAAGTGTCTGCACCAAAGTCGCTGTTAGGGTACGCTAACAACTAAGCTATGATGCCCTGTAGCGTCACGATGCATTTTTGATCTAATGTGCCATTTGCTTATTCCTTTTATACATTCTTTGGTACATATATTTTATATGTCAACTCAAGGAAAGTGGAATATTTTTTTTAGGCGCGTTCATAGAACAGTTTTAGATACAGAAGGGCTTTTTTTGCATATCAACACTTCCGTATTATTTGTTATGCACCCGCACTGTACCTGTAAGAATTATGTTATGGTGATTGTTGTTGGAGCAAAGCTGGAATTTTTTTGTTTGTTTGTTAATTGATATTAGAGGAAAAATTACAACGTTATGCACAGCGATGGTATGGGATGACATGTTTCGAAGTGCCCAACTTCTCATCAGACCCCTTCTCGGACACTGAGATACGAACCCAAGTGTCTGCACCAAAGCCGCTGTTAGAGTACTCTAAAAATTAAGCTATGACGCCCTGTAGCGTCACGATGCATTTTTGCTCTAATGTGCCATTTGCTTATTCCTTTTATACATTGTTTGGTACATATATTTTATATGTCAACTTAAGGAAAGTGGAATATTTTTAGGCGCGTTCATAGAACAGTTTTAGATACAGAAGGGCTTTTTTGCATATCAACACTTCCGTGTTATTTGTTATGCACCCGAACTGTATCTGTAACAATTATGTTATGCACAGCGATGGTATGGGATGACGTGTTTCGAAGTGCCCAACTGCTCATCAGACCCCTTCTCGGACACTGAGATACGAACCCAAGTGTCTGCACCAAAGTCGCTGTTAGGGTACGCTAACAACTAAGCTATGATGCCCTGTAGCGTCACGATGCATTTTTGATCTAATGTGCCATTTGCTTATTCCTTTTATACATTCTTTGGTACATATAATTTATATGTCAACTCAAGGAAAGTGGAATATTTTTAGGCGCGTTCATAGAACAGTTTTAGATACAGAAGGGCTTTTTTGCATATCAACACTTCCGTGTTATTTGTTATGCACCCGCACTGTACCTGTAAGAATTATGTTATGGTGATTGTTGTTGGAGCAAAGCTCGAATTTTTTTGTTTGTTTGTTAATTGATATTAGAGGAAAAATAACATCGTTATGCACAGCGATGGTATGGGATGACATGTTTCGAAGTGCCCAACTTCTCATCAGACCCCTTCTCGGTCACTGAGATACGAACCCAAGTGTCTGCACCAAAGTCGCTGTTAGGGTACGCTAACAACTAAGCTATGATGCCCTGTAGCGTCACGATGCATTTTTGATCTAATGTGCCATTTGCTTATTCCTTTTATACATTCTTTGGTACATATATTTTATATGTCAACTCAAGGAAAGTGGAATATTTTTTTTAGGCGTGTTCATAGAACAGTTTTAGATACAGAAGGGATTTTTTGCATATCAACACTTCCGTGTTATTTGTTATGCACCCGAACTGTGTCTGTAACAATTATGTTATGCACAGCGATGGTATGGGATGACGTGTTTCGAAGTGCCCAACTGCTCATCAGACCCCTTCTCGGACACTGAGATACGAACCCAAGTGTCTGCACCAAAGTCGCTGTTAGGGTACGCTAACAACTAAGCTATGATGCCCTGTAGCGTCACGATGCATTTTTGATGTAATGTGCAATTTGCTTATTCCTTTTATACATTCTTTGGTACATATATTTTATATGTTAACTTAAGGAAAGTGGAATATTTTTAGGCGCGTTCATAGAACAGTTTTAGATACAGAAGGGCTTTTTTGCATATCAACACTTCCGTGTTATTTGTTATGCACCCGCACTGTACCTGTAAGAATTATGTTATGGTGATTGTTGTTGGAGCAAAGCTCGAATTTTTTTGTTTGTTTGTTAATTGATATTAGAGGAAAAATAACATCGTTATGCACAGCGATGGTATGGGATGACATGTTTCGAAGTGCCCAACTTCTCATCAGACCCCTTCTCGGTCACTGAGATACGAACCCAAGTGTCTGCACCAAAGTCGCTGTTAGGGTACGCTAACAACTAAGCTATGATGCCCTGTAGCGTCACGATGCATTTTTGATCTAATGTGCCATTTGCTTATTCCTTTTATACATTCTTTGGTACATATATTTTATATGTCAACTCAAGGAAAGTGGAATATTTTTTTTAGGCGCGTTCATAGAACAGTTTTAGATACAGAAGGGCTTTTTTTGCATATCAACACTTCCGTATTATTTGTTATGCACCCGCACTGTACCTGTAAGAATTATGTTATGGTGATTGTTGTTGGAGCAAAGCTCGAATTTTTTTGTTTGTTTGTTAATTGATATTAGAGGAAAAATTACAACGTTATGCACAGCGATGGTATGGGATGACGTGTTTCGAAGTGCCCAACTGCTCATCAGACCCCTTCTCGGACACTGAGATACGAACCCAAGTGTCTGCACCAAAGTCGCTGTTAGGGTACGCTAACAACTAAGCTATGATGCCCTGTAGCGTCACGATGCATTTTTGATCTAATGTGCCATTTGCTTATTCCTCTTATACATTGTTTGGTACATATATTTTATATTTCAACTTAAGGAAAGTGGAATATTTTTAGGCGCGTTCATAGAACAGTTTTAGATACAGAAGGGCTTTTTTGCATATCAACACTTCCGTGTTATTTGTTATGCACCCGCACTGTACCTGTAAGAATTATGTTATGGTGATTGTTGTTGGAGCAAAGCTCGAATTTTTTTGTTTGTTTGTTAATTGATATTAGAGGAAAAATTACAACGTTATGCACAGCGATGGTATGGGATGACGTGTTTCGAAGTGCCCAACTGCTCATCAGACCCCTTCTCGGACACTGAGATACGAACCCAAGTGTCTGCACCAAAGTCGCTGTTAGAGTACGCTAACAACTAAGCTATGATGCCCTGTAGCGTCACGATGCATTTTTGATGTAATGTGCCATTTGCTTATTTCTTTTATACATTCTTTGGTACATATAATTTATATGTCAAATCAAGGAAAGTGGAATATTTTTAGGCGCGCTCATAGAACAGTTTTAGATACAGAAGGGCTTTTTTGCATATCAACACTTCCGTGTTATTTGTTATGCACCCGCACTGTACCTGTAAGAATTATGTTATGGTGATTGTTGTTGGAGCAAAGCTCGAATTTTTTTGTTTGTTTGTTAATTAATATTAGAGGAAAAATTACAACGTTATGCACAGCGATGGTATGGGATGAAATGTTTCGAAGTGCCCAACTTCTCATCAGACCCCTTCTCGGACACTGAGATACGAACCCAAGTGTCTGCACCAAAGCCGCTGTTACAGTACTCTAAAAATTAAGCTATGACGCCCTGTAGCGTCACGATGCATTTTTGCTCTAATGCGCCATTTGCTTATTCCTCTTATACATTGTTTGGTACATATATTTTATATTTCAACTTAAGGAAAGTGGAATATTTTTAGGCGCGTTCATAGAACAGTTTTAGATACAGAAGGGCTTTTTTGCATATCAACACTTCCGTCTTATTTGTTATGCACCCGAACTGTATCTGTTACAATTATGTTATGCGCAGCGATGGTATGGGATGACGTGTTTCGAAGTGCCCAACTGCTCATCAGACCCCTTCTCGGACACTGAGATACGAACCCAAGTGTCTGCACCAAAGTCGCTGTTAGAGTACGCTAACAACTAAGCTATGATGCCCTGTAGCGTCACGATGCATTTTTGATGTAATGTGCCAATTGCTTATTCCTTTTATACATTCTTTGGTACATATAATTTATATGTCAACTCAAGGAAAGTGGAATATTTTTAGGCGCGTTCATAGAACAGTTTTAGATACAGAAGGGCTTTTTTGCATATCAACACTTCCGTGTTATTTGTTATGCACCCGCACTGTACCTGTAAGAATTATGTTATGGTGATTGTTGTTGGAGCAAAGCTCGAATTTTTTTGTTTGTTTGTTAATTGATATTAGAGGAAAAATAACATCGTTATGCACAGCGATGGTAGGGGATGACATGTTTCGAAGTGCCCAACTTCTCATCAGACCCCTTCTCGGACACTGAGATACGAACCCAAGTGTCTGCACCAAAGTCGCTGTTAGGGTACGCTAACAACTAAGCTATGATGCCCTGTAGCGTCACGATGCATTTTTGATCTAATGTGCCATTTGCTTATTCAGTTTATACATTCTTTGGTACATATATTTTATATGTCAACTTAAGGAAAGTGGAATATTTTTAGGCGCGTTCATAGAACAGTTTTAGATACAGAAGGGCTTTTTTGCATATCAACACTTCCCTGTTATTTGTTATGCACCCGAACTGTATCTGTAACAATTATGTTATGCACAGCGATGGTATGGGATGACGTGTTTCGAAGTGCCCAACTGCTCATCAGACCCCTTCTCGGACACTGAGATACGAACCCAAGTGTCTGCACCAAAGTCGCTGTTAGGGTACGCTAACAACTAAGCTATGATGCCCTGTAGCGTCACGATGCATTTTTGATCTAATGTGCCATTTGCTTATTCCTTTTATACATTCTTTGGTACATATATTTTATATGTCAACTCAAGGAAAGTGGAATATTTTTTTTAGGCGCGTTCATAGAACAGTTTTAGATACAGAAGGGCTTTTTTTGCATATCAACACTTCCGTATTATTTGTTATGCACCCGCACTGTACCTGTAAGAATTATGTTATGGTGATTGTTGTTGGAGCAAAGCTCGAATTTTTTTGTTTGTTTGTTAATTGATATTAGAGGAAAAATTACAACGTTATGCACAGCGATGGTATGGGATGACATGTTTCGAAGTGCCCAACTTCTCATCAGACCCCTTCTCGGACACTGAGATACGAACCCAAGTGTCTGCACCAAAGCCGCTGTTAGAGTACTCTAAAAATTAAGCTATGACGCCCTGTAGCGTCACGATGCATTTTTGCTCTAATGTGCCATTTGCTTATTCCTTTTATACATTGTTTGGTACATATATTTTATATGTCAACTTAAGGAAAGTGGAATATTTTTAGGCGCGTTCATAGAACAGTTTTAGATACAGAAGGGCTTTTTTGCATATCAACACTTCCGTGTTATTTGTTATGCACCCGAACTGTATCTGTAACAATTATGTTATGCACAGCGATGGTATGGGATGACGTGTTTCGAAGTGCCCAACTGCTCATCAGACCCCTTCTCGGACACTGAGATACGAACCCAAGTGTCTGCACCAAAGTCGCTGTTAGGGTACGCTAACAACTAAGCTATGATGCCCTGTAGCGTCACGATGCATTTTTGATCTAATGTGCCATTTGCTTATTCCTTTTATACATTCTTTGGTACATATAATTTATATGTCAACTCAAGGAAAGTGGAATATTTTTAGGCGCGTTCATAGAACAGTTTTAGATACAGAAGGGCTTTTTTGCATATCAACACTTCCGTGTTATTTGTTATGCACCCGCACTGTACCTGTAAGAATTATGTTATGGTGATTGTTGTTGGAGCAAAGCTCGAATTTTTATGTTTGTTTGTTAATTGATATTAGAGGAAAAATTACAACGTTATGCACAGCGATGGTATGGGATGACATGTTTCGAAGTGCCCAACTTCTCATCAGACCCCTTCTCGGACACTGAGATACGAACCCAAGTGTCTGCACCAAAGCCGCTGTTAGAGTACTCTAAAAATTAAGCTATGACGCCCTGTAGCGTCACGATGCATTTTTGCTCTAATGTGACATTTGCTTATTCCTTTTATACATTCTTTGGTACATATATTTTATATGTCAACTCAAGGAAAGTGGAATATTTTTAGGCGCGTTCATAGAACAGTTTTAGATACAGAAGGGCTTTTTTGCATATCAACACTTCCGTCTTATTTGTTATGCACCCGCACTGTATCTGTAACAATTATGTTATGGTGATTTTTGTTGGGACAAAGCTCGAATTTTTTTGTTTGTTTGTTAATTGATATTAGAGGAAAAACTACAACGTTATGCACAGCGATGGTATGGGATGACGTGTTTCGAAGTGCCCAACTGCTCATCAGACCCCTTCTCGGACACTGAGATACGAACCCAAGTGTCTGCACCAAAGTCGCTGTTAGGGTACGCTAACAACTAAGCTATGATGCCCTGTAGCGTCACGATGCATTTTTGATCTAATGTGCCATTTGCTTATTCCTCTTATACATTGTTTGGTACATATATTTTATATGTCAACTTAAGGAAAGTGGAATATTTTTAGGCGCGTTCATAGAACAGTTTTAGATACAGAAGGGCTTTTTTGCATATCAACACTTCCGTGTTATTTGTTATGCACCCGCACTGTACCTGTAAGAATTATGTTATGGTGATTGTTGTTGGAGCAAAGCTCGAATTTTTTTGTTTGTTTGTTAATTGATATTAGAGGAAAAATTACAACGTTATGCACAGCGATGGTATGGGATGACGTGTTTCGAAGTGCCCAACTGCTCATCAGACCCCTTCTCGGACACTGAGATACGAACCCAAGTGTCTGCACCAAAGTCGCTGTTAGGGTACGCTAACAACTAAGCTATGATGCCCTGTAGCGTCACGATGCATTTTTGATGTAATGTGCCATTTGCTTATTCCTTTTATACATTCTTTGGTACATATAATTTATATGTCAAATCAAGGAAAGTGGAATATTTTTAGGCGCGCTCATAGAACAGTTTTAGATACAGAAGGGCTTTTTTGCATATCAACACTTCCGTGTTATTTGTTATGCACCCGCACTGTACCTGTAAGAATTATGTTATGGTGATTGTTGTTGGAGCAAAGCTCGAATTTTTTTGTTTGTTTGTAATTAATATTAGAGGAAAAATTACAACGTTATGCACAGCGATGGTATGGGATGAAATGTTTCGAAGTGCCCAACTTCTCATCAGACCCCTTCTCGGACACTGAGATACGAACCCAAGTGTCTGCACCAAAGCCGCTGTTACAGTACTCTAAAAATTAAGCTATGACGCCCTGTAGCGTCACGATGCATTTTTGCTCTAATGCGCCATTTGCTTTTTCCTCTTATACATTGTTTGGTACATATATTTTATAATTCAACTTAAGGAAAGTGGAATATTTTTAGGCGCGTTCATAGAACAGTTTTAGATACAGAAGGGCTTTTTTGCATATCAACACTTCCGTCTTATTTGTTATGCACCCGAACTGTATCTGTTACAATTATGTTATGCGCAGCGATGGTATGGGATGACGTGTTTCGAAGTGCCCAACTGCTCATCAGACCCCTTCTCGGACACTGAGATACGAACCCAAGTGTCTGCACCAAAGTCGCTGTTAGAGTACGCTAACAACTAAGCTATGATGCCCTGTAGCGTCACGATGCATTTTTGATGTAATGTGCCAATTGCTTATTCCTTTTATACATTCTTTGGTACATATAATTTATATGTCAACTCAAGGAAAGTGGAATATTTTTAGGCGCGTTCATAGAACAGTTTTAGATACAGAAGGGCTTTTTTGCATATCAACACTTCCGTGTTATTTGTTATGCACCCGCACTGTACCTGTAAGAATTATGTTATGGTGATTGTTGTTGGAGCAAAGCTCGAATTTTTTTGTTTGTTTGTTAATTGATATTAGAGGAAAAATAACATCGTTATGCACAGCGATGGTAGGGGATGACATGTTTCGAAGTGCCCAACTTCTCATCAGACCCCTTCTCGGACACTGAGATACGAACCCAAGTGTCTGCACCAAAGTCGCTGTTAGGGTACGCTAACAACTAAGCTATGATGCCCTGTAGCGTCACGATGCATTTTTGATCTAATGTGCCATTTGCTTATTCAGTTTATACATTCTTTGGTACATATATTTTATATGTCAACTTAAGGAAAGTGGAATATTTTTAGGCGCGTTCATAGAACAGTTTTAGATACAGAAGGGCTTTTTTGCATATCAACACTTCCCTGTTATTTGTTATGCACCCGAACTGTATCTGTAACAATTATGTTATGCACAGCGATGGTATGGGATGACGTGTTTCGAAGTGCCCAACTGCTCATCAGACCCCTTCTCGGACACTGAGATACGAACCCAAGTGTCTGCACCAAAGTCGCTGTTAGGGTACGCTAACAACTAAGCTATGATGCCCTGTAGCGTCACGATGCATTTTTGATCTAATGTGCCATTTGCTTATTCCTTTTATACATTCTTTGGTACATATATTTTATATGTCAACTCAAGGAAAGTGGAATATTTTTTTTAGGCGCGTTCATAGAACAGTTTTAGATACAGAAGGGCTTTTTTTGCATATCAACACTTCCGTATTATTTGTTATGCACCCGCACTGTACCTGTAAGAATTATGTTATGGTGATTGTTGTTGGAGCAAAGCTCGAATTTTTTTGTTTGTTTGTTAATTGATATTAGAGGAAAAATTACAACGTTATGCACAGCGATGGTATGGGATGACATGTTTCGAAGTGCCCAACTTCTCATCAGACCCCTTCTCGGACACTGAGATACGAACCCAAGTGTCTGCACCAAAGCCGCTGTTAGAGTACTCTAAAAATTAAGCTATGACGCCCTGTAGCGTCACGATGCATTTTTGCTCTAATGTGCCATTTGCTTATTCCTTTTATACATTGTTTGGTACATATATTTTATATGTCAACTTAAGGAAAGTGGAATATTTTTAGGCGCGTTCATAGAACAGTTTTAGATACAGAAGGGCTTTTTTGCATATCAACACTTCCGTGTTATTTGTTATGCACCCGAACTGTATCTGTAACAATTATGTTATGCACAGCGATGGTATGGGATGACGTGTTTCGAAGTGCCCAACTGCTCATCAGACCCCTTCTCGGACACTGAGATACGAACCCAAGTGTCTGCACCAAAGTCGCTGTTAGGGTACGCTAACAACTAAGCTATGATGCCCTGTAGCGTCACGATGCATTTTTGATCTAATGTGCCATTTGCTTATTCCTTTTATACATTCTTTGGTACATATAATTTATATGTCAACTCAAGGAAAGTGGAATATTTTTAGGCGCGTTCATAGAACAGTTTTAGATACAGAAGGGCTTTTTTGCATATCAACACTTCCGTGTTATTTGTTATGCACCCGCACTGTACCTGTAAGAATTATGTTATGGTGATTGTTGTTGGAGCAAAGCTCGAATTTTTATGTTTGTTTGTTAATTGATATTAGAGGAAAAATTACAACGTTATGCACAGCGATGGTATGGGATGACATGTTTCGAAGTGCCCAACTTCTCATCAGACCCCTTCTCGGACACTGAGATACGAACCCAAGTGTCTGCACCAAAGCCGCTGTTAGAGTACTCTAAAAATTAAGCTATGACGCCCTGTAGCGTCACGATGCATTTTTGCTCTAATGTGACATTTGCTTATTCCTTTTATACATTCTTTGGTACATATATTTTATATGTCAACTCAAGGAAAGTGGAATATTTTTAGGCGCGTTCATAGAACAGTTTTAGATACAGAAGGGCTTTTTTGCATATCAACACTTCCGTCTTATTTGTTATGCACCCGCACTGTATCTGTAACAATTATGTTATGGTGATTTTTGTTGGGACAAAGCTCGAATTTTTTTGTTTGTTTGTTAATTGATATTAGAGGAAAAACTACAACGTTATGCACAGCGATGGTATGGGATGACGTGTTTCGAAGTGCCCAACTGCTCATCAGACCCCTTCTCGGACACTGAGATACGAACCCAAGTGTCTGCACCAAAGTCGCTGTTAGGGTACGCTAACAACTAAGCTATGATGCCCTGTAGCGTCACGATGCATTTTTGATCTAATGTGCCATTTGCTTATTCCTCTTATACATTCTTTGGTACATATATTTTATATGTCAACTTAAGGAAAGTGGAATATTTTTAGGCGCGTTCATAGAACAGTTTTAGATACAGAAGGGCTTTTTTGCATATCAACACTTCCGTGTTATTTGTTATGCACCCGCACTGTACCTGTAAGAATTATGTTATGGTGATTGTTGTTGGAGCAAAGCTCGAATTTTTTTGTTTGTTTGTTAATTGATATTAGAGGAAAAATTACAACGTTATGCACAGCGATGGTATGGGATGACGTGTTTCGAAGTGCCCAACTGCTCATCAGACCCCTTCTCGGACACTGAGATACGAACCCAAGTGTCTGCACCAAAGTCGCTGTTAGGGTACGCTAACAACTAAGCTATGATGCCCTGTAGCGTCACGATGCATTTTTGATGTAATGTGCCATTTGCTTATTCCTTTTATACATTCTTTGGTACATATAATTTATATGTCAAATCAAGGAAAGTGGAATATTTTTAGGCGCGCTCATAGAACAGTTTTAGATACAGAAGGGCTTTTTTGCATATCAACACTTCCGTGTTATTTGTTATGCACCCGCACTGTACCTGTAAGAATTATGTTATGGTGATTGTTGTTGGAGCAAAGCTCGAATTTTTTTGTTTGTTTGTAATTAATATTAGAGGAAAAATTACAACGTTATGCACAGCGATGGTATGGGATGAAATGTTTCGAAGTGCCCAACTTCTCATCAGACCCCTTCTCGGACACTGAGATACGAACCCAAGTGTCTGCACCAAAGCCGCTGTTACAGTACTCTAAAAATTAAGCTATGACGCCCTGTAGCGTCACGATGCATTTTTGCTCTAATGCGCCATTTGCTTTTTCCTCTTATACATTGTTTGGTACATATATTTTATAATTCAACTTAAGGAAAGTGGAATATTTTTAGGCGCGTTCATAGAACAGTTTTAGATACAGAAGGGCTTTTTTGCATATCAACACTTCCGTCTTATTTGTTATGCACCCGAACTGTATCTGTTACAATTATGTTATGCGCAGCGATGGTATGGGATGACGTGTTTCGAAGTGCCCAACTGCTCATCAGACCCCTTCTCGGACACTGAGATACGAACCCAAGTGTCTGCACCAAAGTCGCTGTTAGAGTACGCTAACAACTAAGCTATGATGCCCTGTAGCGTCACGATGCATTTTTGATGTAATGTGCCAATTGCTTATTCCTTTTATACATTCTTTGGTACATATAATTTATATGTCAACTCAAGGAAAGTGGAATATTTTTAGGCGCGTTCATAGAACAGTTTTAGATACAGAAGGGCTTTTTTGCATATCAACACTTCCGTGTTATTTGTTATGCACCCGCACTGTACCTGTAAGAATTATGTTATGGTGATTGTTGTTGGAGCAAAGCTCGAATTTTTTTGTTTGTTTGTTAATTGATATTAGAGGAAAAATAACATCGTTATGCACAGCGATGGTAGGGGATGACATGTTTCGAAGTGCCCAACTTCTCATCAGACCCCTTCTCGGACACTGAGATACGAACCCAAGTGTCTGCACCAAAGTCGCTGTTAGGGTACGCTAACAACTAAGCTATGATGCCCTGTAGCGTCACGATGCATTTTTGATCTAATGTGCCATTTGCTTATTCAGTTTATACATTCTTTGGTACATATATTTTATATGTCAACTTAAGGAAAGTGGAATATTTTTAGGCGCGTTCATAGAACAGTTTTAGATACAGAAGGGCTTTTTTGCATATCAACACTTCCCTGTTATTTGTTATGCACCCGAACTGTATCTGTAACAATTATGTTATGCACAGCGATGGTATGGGATGACGTGTTTCGAAGTGCCCAACTGCTCATCAGACCCCTTCTCGGACACTGAGATACGAACCCAAGTGTCTGCACCAAAGTCGCTGTTAGGGTACGCTAACAACTAAGCTATGATGCCCTGTAGCGTCACGATGCATTTTTGATCTAATGTGCCATTTGCTTATTCCTTTTATACATTCTTTGGTACATATATTTTATATGTCAACTCAAGGAAAGTGGAATATTTTTTTTAGGCGCGTTCATAGAACAGTTTTAGATACAGAAGGGCTTTTTTTGCATATCAACACTTCCGTATTATTTGTTATGCACCCGCACTGTACCTGTAAGAATTATGTTATGGTGATTGTTGTTGGAGCAAAGCTCGAATTTTTTTGTTTGTTTGTTAATTGATATTAGAGGAAAAATTACAACGTTATGCACAGCGATGGTATGGGATGACATGTTTCGAAGTGCCCAACTTCTCATCAGACCCCTTCTCGGACACTGAGATACGAACCCAAGTGTCTGCACCAAAGCCGCTGTTAGAGTACTCTAAAAATTAAGCTATGACGCCCTGTAGCGTCACGATGCATTTTTGCTCTAATGTGCCATTTGCTTATTCCTTTTATACATTGTTTGGTACATATATTTTATATGTCAACTTAAGGAAAGTGGAATATTTTTAGGCGCGTTCATAGAACAGTTTTAGATACAGAAGGGCTTTTTTGCATATCAACACTTCCGTGTTATTTGTTATGCACCCGAACTGTATCTTTAACAATTATGTTATGCACAGCGATGGTATGGGATGACGTGTTTCGAAGTGCCCAACTGCTCATCAGACCCCTTCTCGGACACTGAGATACGAACCCAAGTGTCTGCACCAAAGTCGCTGTTAGGGTACGCTAACAACTAAGCTATGATGCCCTGTAGCGTCACGATGCATTTTTGATCTAATGTGCCATTTGCTTATTCCTTTTATACATTCTTTGGTACATATAATTTATATGTCAACTCAAGGAAAGTGGAATATTTTTAGGCGCGTTCATAGAACAGTTTTAGATACAGAAGGGCTTTTTTGCATATCAACACTTCCGTGTTATTTGTTATGCACCCGCACTGTACCTGTAAGAATTATGTTATGGTGATTGTTGTTGGAGCAAAGCTCGAATTTTTATGTTTGTTTGTTAATTGATATTAGAGGAAAAATTACAACGTTATGCACAGCGATGGTATGGGATGACATGTTTCGAAGTGCCCAACTTCTCATCAGACCCCTTCTCGGACACTGAGATACGAACCCAAGTGTCTGCACCAAAGCCGCTGTTAGAGTACTCTAAAAATTAAGCTATGACGCCCTGTAGCGTCACGATGCATTTTTGCTCTAATGTGACATTTGCTTATTCCTTTTATACATTCTTTGGTACATATATTTTATATGTCAACTCAAGGAAAGTGGAATATTTTTAGGCGCGTTCATAGAACAGTTTTAGATACAGAAGGGCTTTTTTGCATATCAACACTTCCGTCTTATTTGTTATGCACCCGAACTGTATCTGTTACAATTATGTTATGCGCAGCGATGGTATGGGATGACGTGTTTCGAAGTGCCCAACTGCTCATCAGACCCCTTCTCGGACACTGAGATACGAACCCAAGTGTCTGCACCAAAGTCGCTGTTAGAGTACGCTAACAACTAAGCTATGATGCCCTGTAGCGTCACGATGCATTTTTGATGTAATGTGCCAATTGCTTATTCCTTTTATACATTCTTTGGTACATATAATTTATATGTCAACTCAAGGAAAGTGGAATATTTTTAGGCGCGTTCATAGAACAGTTTTAGATACAGAAGGGCTTTTTTGCATATCAACACTTCCGTGTTATTTGTTATGCACCCGCACTGTACCTGTAAGAATTATGTTATGGTGATTGTTGTTGGAGCAAAGCTCGAATTTTTTTGTTTGTTTGTTAATTGATATTAGAGGAAAAATAACATCGTTATGCACAGCGATGGTAGGGGATGACATGTTTCGAAGTGCCCAACTTCTCATCAGACCCCTTCTCGGACACTGAGATACGAACCCAAGTGTCTGCACCAAAGCCGCTGTTAGAGTACTCTAAAAATTAAGCTATGACGCCCTGTAGCGTCACGATGCATTTTTGCTCTAATGTGACATTTGCTTATTCCTCTTATACATTGTTTGGTACATATATTTTATATGTCAACTTAAGGAAAGTGGAATATTTTTAGGCGCGTTCATAGAACAGTTTTAGATACAGAAGGGCTTTTTTGCATATCAACACTTCCGTGTTATTTGTTATGCACCCGCACTGTACCTGTAAGAATTATGTTATGGTGATTGTTGTTGGAGCAAAGCTCGAATTTTTTTGTTTGTTTGTTAATTGATATTAGAGGAAAAATTACAACGTTATGCACAGCGATGGTATGGGATGACGTGTTTCGAAGTGCCCAACTGCTCATCAGACCCCTTCTCGGACACTGAGATACGAACCCAAGTGTCTGCACCAAAGTCGCTGTTAGGGTACGCTAACAACTAAGCTATGATGCCCTGTAGCGTCACGATGCATTTTTGATGTAATGTGCCATTTGCTTATTCCTTTTATACATTCTTTGGTACATATAATTTATATGTCAAATCAAGGAAAGTGGAATATTTTTAGGCGCGCTCATAGAACAGTTTTAGATACAGAAGGGCTTTTTTGCATATCAACACTTCCGTGTTATTTGTTATGCACCCGCACTGTACCTGTAAGAATTATGTTATGGTGATTGTTGTTGGAGCAAAGCTCGAATTTTTTTGTTTGTTTGTAATTAATATTAGAGGAAAAATTACAACGTTATGCACAGCGATGGTATGGGATGAAATGTTTCGAAGTGCCCAACTTCTCATCAGACCCCTTCTCGGACACTGAGATACGAACCCAAGTGTCTGCACCAAAGCCGCTGTTACAGTACTCTAAAAATTAAGCTATGACGCCCTGTAGCGTCACGATGCATTTTTGCTCTAATGCGCCATTTGCTTATTCCTCTTATACATTGTTTGGTACATATATTTTATAATTCAACTTAAGGAAAGTGGAATATTTTTAGGCGCGTTCATAGAACAGTTTTAGATACAGAAGGGCTTTTTTGCATATCAACACTTCCGTCTTATTTGTTATGCACCCGAACTGTATCTGTTACAATTATGTTATGCGCAGCGATGGTATGGGATGACGTGTTTCGAAGTGCCCAACTGCTCATCAGACCCCTTCTCGGACACTGAGATACGAACCCAAGTGTCTGCACCAAAGTCGCTGTTAGAGTACGCTAACAACTAAGCTATGATGCCCTGTAGCGTCACGATGCATTTTTGATGTAATGTGCCAATTGCTTATTCCTTTTATACATTCTTTGGTACATATAATTTATATGTCAACTCAAGGAAAGTGGAATATTTTTAGGCGCGTTCATAGAACAGTTTTAGATACAGAAGGGCTTTTTTGCATATCAACACTTCCGTGTTATTTGTTATGCACCCGCACTGTACCTGTAAGAATTATGTTATGGTGATTGTTGTTGGAGCAAAGCTCGAATTTTTTTGTTTGTTTGTTAATTGATATTAGAGGAAAAATAACATCGTTATGCACAGCGATGGTAGGGGATGACATGTTTCGAAGTGCCCAACTTCTCATCAGACCCCTTCTCGGACACTGAGATACGAACCCAAGTGTCTGCACCAAAGTCGCTGTTAGGGTACGCTAACAACTAAGCTATGATGCCCTGTAGCGTCACGATGCATTTTTGATCTAATGTGCCATTTGCTTATTCAGTTTATACATTCTTTGGTACATATATTTTATATGTCAACTTAAGGAAAGTGGAATATTTTTAGGCGCGTTCATAGAACAGTTTTAGATACAGAAGGGCTTTTTTGCATATCAACACTTCCCTGTTATTTGTTATGCACCCGAACTGTATCTGTAACAATTATGTTATGCACAGCGATGGTATGGGATGACATGTTTCGAAGTGCCCAACTGCTCATCAGACCCCTTCTCGGACACTGAGATACGAACCCAAGTGTCTGCACCAAAGTCGCTGTTAGGGTACGCTAACAACTAAGCTATGATGCCCTGTAGCGTCACGATGCATTTTTGATCTAATGTGCCATTTGCTTATTCCTTTTATACATTCTTTGGTACATATATTTTATATGTCAACTCAAGGAAAGTGGAATATTTTTTTTAGGCGCGTTCATAGAACAGTTTTAGATACAGAAGGGCTTTTTTTGCATATCAACACTTCCGTATTATTTGTTATGCACCCGCACTGTACCTGTAAGAATTATGTTATGGTGATTGTTGTTGGAGCAAAGCTCGAATTTTTTTGTTTGTTTGTTAATTGATATTAGAGGAAAAATTACAACGTTATGCACAGCGATGGTATGGGATGACATGTTTCGAAGTGCCCAACTTCTCATCAGACCCCTTCTCGGACACTGAGATACGAACCCAAGTGTCTGCACCAAAGCCGCTGTTAGAGTACTCTAAAAATTAAGCTATGACGCCCTGTAGCGTCACGATGCATTTTTGCTCTAATGTGCCATTTGCTTATTCCTTTTATACATTGTTTGGTACATATATTTTATATGTCAACTTAAGGAAAGTGGAATATTTTTAGGCGCGTTCATAGAACAGTTTTAGATACAGAAGGGCTTTTTTGCATATCAACACTTCCGTGTTATTTGTTATGCACCCGAACTGTATCTGTAACAATTATGTTATGCACAGCGATGGTATGGGATGACGTGTTTCGAAGTGCCCAACTGCTCATCAGACCCCTTCTCGGACACTGAGATACGAACCCAAGTGTCTGCACCAAAGTCGCTGTTAGGGTACGCTAACAACTAAGCTATGATGCCCTGTAGCGTCACGATGCATTTTTGATCTAATGTGCCATTTGCTTATTCCTTTTATACATTCTTTGGTACATATAATTTATATGTCAACTCAAGGAAAGTGGAATATTTTTAGGCGCGTTCATAGAACAGTTTTAGATACAGAAGGGCTTTTTTGCATATCAACACTTCCGTGTTATTTGTTATGCACCCGCACTGTACCTGTAAGAATTATGTTATGGTGATTGTTGTTGGAGCAAAGCTCGAATTTTTTTGTTTGTTTGTTAATTGATATTAGAGGAAAAATAACATCGTTATGCACAGCGATGGTATGGGATGACATGTTTCGAAGTGCCCAACTTCTCATCAGACCCCTTCTCGGTCACTGAGATACGAACCCAAGTGTCTGCACCAAAGTCGCTGTTAGGGTACGCTACCAACTAAGCTATGATGCCCTGTAGCGTCACGATGCATTTTTGATCTAATGTGCCATTTGCTTATTCCTTTTATACATTCTTTGGTACATATATTTTATATGTCAACTCAAGGAAAGTGGAATATTTTTTTTAGGCGTGTTCATAGAACAGTTTTAGATACAGAAGGGATTTTTTGCATATCAACACTTCCGTGTTATTTGTTATGCACCCGAACTGTGTCTGTAACAATTATGTTATGCACAGCGATGGTATGGGATGACGTGTTTCGAAGTGCCCAACTGCTCATCAGACCCCTTCTCGGACACTGAGATACGAACCCAAGTGTCTGCACCAAAGTCGCTGTTAGGGTACGCTAACAACTAAGCTATGATGCCCTGTAGCGTCACGATGCATTTTTGATGTAATGTGCAATTTGCTTATTCCTTTTATACATTCTTTGGTACATATATTTTATATGTCAACTTAAGGAAAGTGGAATATTTTTAGGCGCGTTCATAGAACAGTTTTAGATACAGAAGGGCTTTTTTGCATATCAACACTTCCGTGTTATTTGTTATGCACCCGCACTGTACCTGTAAGAATTATGTTATGGTGATTGTTGTTGGAGCAAAGCTCGAATTTTTTTGTTTGTTTGTTAATTGATATTAGAGGAAAAATAACATCGTTATGCACAGCGATGGTATGGGATGACATGTTTCGAAGTGCCCAACTTCTCATCAGACCCCTTCTCGGTCACTGAGATACGAACCCAAGTGTCTGCACCAAAGTCGCTGTTAGGGTACGCTAACAACTAAGCTATGATGCCCTGTAGCGTCACGATGCATTTTTGATCTAATGTGCCATTTGCTTATTCCTTTTATACATTCTTTGGTACATATATTTTATATGTCAACTCAAGGAAAGTGGAATATTTTTTTTAGGCGCGTTCATAGAACAGTTTTAGATACAGAAGGGCTTTTTTTGCATATCAACACTTCCGTATTATTTGTTATGCACCCGCACTGTACCTGTAAGAATTATGTTATGGTGATTGTTGTTGGAGCAAAGCTCGAATTTTTTTGTTTGTTTGTTAATTGATATTAGAGGAAAAATTACAACGTTATGCACAGCGATGGTATGGGATGACATGTTTCGAAGTGCCCAACTTCTCATCAGACCCCTTCTCGGACACTGAGATACGAACCCAAGTGTCTGCACCAAAGTCGGTGTTAGAGTACGCTAACAACTAAGCTATGATGCCCTGTAGCGTCACGATGCATTTTTGATGTAATGTGCCAATTGCTTATTCCTTTTATACATTCTTTGGTACATATAATTTATATGTCAACTCAAGGAAAGTGGAATATTTTTAGGCGCGTTCATAGAACAGTTTTAGATACAGAAGGGCTTTTTTGCATATCAACACTTCCGTATTATTTGTTATGCACCCGCACTGTACCTGTAAGAATTATGTTATGGTGATTGTTGTTGGAGCAAAGCTCGAATTTTTTTGTTTGTTTGTTAATTAATATTAGAGGAAAAATTACAACGTTATGCACAGCGATGGTATGGGATGAAATGTTTCGAAGTGCCCAACTTCTCATCAGACCCCTTCTCGGACACTGAGATACGAACCCAAGTGTCTGCACCAAAGCCGCTGTTACAGTACTCTAAAAATTAAGCTATGACGCCCTGTAGCGTCACGATGCATTTTTGCTCTAATGCGCCATTTGCTTATTCCTCTTATACATTGTTTGGTACATATATTTTATAATTCAACTTAAGGAAAGTGGAATATTTTTAGGCGCGTTCATAGAACAGTTTTAGATACAGAAGGGCTTTTTTGCATATCAACACTTCCGTCTTATTTGTTATGCACCCGAACTGTATCTGTTACAATTATGTTATGCGCAGCGATGGTATGGGATGACGTGTTTCGAAGTGCCCAACTGCTCATCAGACCCCTTCTCGGACACTGAGATACGAACCCAAGTGTCTGCACCAAAGTCGCTGTTAGAGTACGCTAACAACTAAGCTATGATGCCCTGTAGCGTCACGATGCATTTTTGATGTAATGTGCCAATTGCTTATTCCTTTTATACATTCTTTGGTACATATAATTTATATGTCAACTCAAGGAAAGTGGAATATTTTTAGGCGCGTTCATAGAACAGTTTTAGATACAGAAGGGCTTTTTTGCATATCAACACTTCCGTGTTATTTGTTATGCACCCGCACTGTACCTGTAAGAATTATGTTATGGTGATTGTTGTTGGAGCAAAGCTCGAATTTTTTTGTTTGTTTGTTAATTGATATTAGAGGAAAAATAACATCGTTATGCACAGCGATGGTATGGGATGACATGTTTCGAAGTGCCCAACTTCTCATCAGACCCCTTCTCGGACACTGAGATACGAACCCAAGTGTCTGCACCAAAGTCGCTGTTAGGGTACGCTAACAACTAAGCTATGATGCCCTGTAGCGTCACGATGCATTTTTGATCTAATGTGCCATTTGCTTATTCAGTTTATACATTCTTTGGTACATATATTTTATATGTCAACTTAAGGAAAGTGGAATATTTTTAGGCGCGTTCATAGAACAGTTTTAGATACAGAAGGGCTTTTTTGCATATCAACACTTCCCTGTTATTTGTTATGCACCCGAACTGTATCTGTAACAATTATGTTATGCACAGCGATGGTATGGGATGACGTGTTTCGAAGTGCCCAACTGCTCATCAGACCCCTTCTCGGACACTGAGATACGAACCCAAGTGTCTGCACCAAAGTCGCTGTTAGGGTACGCTAACAACTAAGCTATGATGCCCTGTAGCGTCACGATGCATTTTTGATCTAATGTGCCATTTGCTTATTCCTTTTATACATTCTTTGGTACATATATTTTATATGTCAACTCAAGGAAAGTGGAATATTTTTTTTAGGCGCGTTCATAGAACAGTTTTAGATACAGAAGGGCTTTTTTTGCATATCAACACTTCCGTATTATTTGTTATGCACCCGCACTGTACCTGTAAGAATTATGTTATGGTGATTGTTGTTGGAGCAAAGCTCGAATTTTTTTGTTTGTTTGTTAATTGATATTAGAGGAAAAATTACAACGTTATGCACAGCGATGGTATGGGATGACATGTTTCGAAGTGCCCAACTTCTCATCAGACCCCTTCTCGGACACTGAGATACGAACCCAAGTGTCTGCACCAAAGCCGCTGTTAGAGTACTCTAAAAATTAAGCTATGACGCCCTGTAGCGTCACGATGCATTTTTGCTCTAATGTGCCATTTGCTTATTCCTTTTATACATTGTTTGGTACATATATTTTATATGTCAACTTAAAGAAAGTGGAATATTTTTAGGCGCGTTCATAGAACAGTTTTAGATACAGAAGGGCTTTTTTGCATATCAACACTTCCGTGTTATTTGTTATGCACCCGAACTGTATCTTTAACAATTATGTTATGCACAGCGATGGTATGGGATGACGTGTTTCGAAGTGCCCAACTGCTCATCAGACCCCTTCTCGGACACTGAGATACGAACCCAAGTGTCTGCACCAAAGTCGCTGTTAGGGTACGCTAACAACTAAGCTATGATGCCCTGTAGCGTCACGATGCATTTTTGATCTAATGTGCCATTTGCTTATTCCTTTTATACATTCTTTGGTACATATAATTTATATGTCAACTCAAGGAAAGTGGAATATTTTTAGGCGCGTTCATAGAACAGTTTTAGATACAGAAGGGCTTTTTTGCATATCAACACTTCCGTGTTATTTGTTATGCACCCGCACTGTACCTGTAAGAATTATGTTATGGTGATTGTTGTTGGAGCAAAGCTCGAATTTTTTTGTTTGTTTGTTAATTGATATTAGAGGAAAAATAACATCGTTATGCACAGCGATGGTATGGGATGACATGTTTCGAAGTGCCCAACTTCTCATCAGACCCCTTCTCGGTCACTGAGATACGAACCCAAGTGTCTGCACCAAAGTCGCTGTTAGGGTACGCTAACAACTAAGCTATGATGCCCTGTAGCGTCACGATGCATTTTTGATCTAATGTGCCATTTGCTTATTCCTTTTATACATTCTTTGGTACATATATTTTATATGTCAACTCAAGGAAAGTGGAATATTTTTTTTAGGCGTGTTCATAGAACAGTTTTAGATACAGAAGGGATTTTTTGCATATCAACACTTCCGTGTTATTTGTTATGCACCCGAACTGTGTCTGTAACAATTATGTTATGCACAGCGATGGTATGGGATGACGTGTTTCGAAGTGCCCAACTGCTCATCAGACCCCTTCTCGGACACTGAGATACGAACCCAAGTGTCTGCACCAAAGTCGCTGTTAGGGTACGCTAACAACTAAGCTATGATGCCCTGTAGCGTCACGATGCATTTTTGATGTAATGTGCAATTTGCTTATTCCTTTTATACATTCTTTGGTACATATATTTTATATGTCAACTTAAGGAAAGTGGAATATTTTTAGGCGCGTTCATAGAACAGTTTTAGATACAGAAGGGCTTTTTTGCATATCAACACTTCCGTGTTATTTGTTATGCACCCGCACTGTACCTGTAAGAATTATGTTATGGTGATTGTTGTTGGAGCAAAGCTCGAATTTTTTTGTTTGTTTGTTAATTGATATTAGAGGAAAAATAACATCGTTATGCACAGCGATGGTATGGGATGACATGTTTCGAAGTGCCCAACTTCTCATCAGACCCCTTCTCGGTCACTGAGATACGAACCCAAGTGTCTGCACCAAAGTCGCTGTTAGGGTACGCTAACAACTAAGCTATGATGCCCTGTAGCGTCACGATGCATTTTTGATCTAATGTGCCATTTGCTTATTCCTTTTATACATTCTTTGGTACATATATTTTATATGTCAACTCAAGGAAAGTGGAATATTTTTTTTAGGCGCGTTCATAGAACAGTTTTAGATACAGAAGGGCTTTTTTTGCATATCAACACTTCCGTATTATTTGTTATGCACCCGCACTGTACCTGTAAGAATTATGTTATGGTGATTGTTGTTGGAGCAAAGCTCGAATTTTTTTGTTTGTTTGTTAATTGATATTAGAGGAAAAATTACAACGTTATGCACAGCGATGGTATGGGATGACATGTTTCGAAGTGCCCAACTTCTCATCAGACCCCTTCTCGGACACTGAGATACGAACCCAAGTGTCTGCACCAAAGCCGCTGTTAGAGTACTCTAAAAATTAAGCTATGACGCCCTGCAGCGTCACGGTGCATTTTTGCTCTAATGTGCCATTTGCTTATTCCTTTTATACATTGTTTGGCACATATATTTTATATGTCAGCTTAAGGAAAGTGGAATATTTTTAGGCGCGTTCATAGAACAGTTTTAGATACAGAAGGGCTTTTTTGCATATCAACACTTCCGTGTTATTTGTTATGCACCCGAACTGTATCTGTAACAATTATGTTATGCACAGCGATGGTATGGGATGACGTGTTTCGAAGTGCCCAACTGCTCATCAGACCCCTTCTCGGACACTGAGATACGAACCCAAGTATCTGCACCAAAGCCGCTGTTAGAGTACTCTAAAAATTAAGCTATGACGCCCTGTAGCGTCACGGTGCATTTTTGCTCTAATGTGCCATTTGCTTATTCCTTTTATACATTGTTTGGCACATATATTTTATATGTCAGCTTAAGGAAAGTGGAATATTTTTAGGCGCGTTCATAGAACAGTTTTAGATACAGAAGGGCTTTTTTGCATATCAACACTTCCGTGTTATTTGTTATGCACCCGAACTGTATCTGTAACAATTATGTTATGCACAGCGATGGTATGGGATGACGTGTTTCGAAGTGCCCAACTGCTCATCAGACCCCTTCTCGGACACTCAGATACGAACCCAAGTGTCTGCACCAAAGTCGCTGTTAGAGTACGCTAACAACTAAGCTATGATGCCCTGTAGCGTCACGATGCATTTTTGATGTAATGTGCCATTTGCTTATTCCTTTTATACATTCTTTGGTACATATATTTTATATGTCAGCTTAAGGAAAGTGGAATATTTTTAGGCGCGTTCATAGAACAGTTTTAGATACAGAAGGGCTTTTTTGCATATCAACACTTCCGTGTTATTTGTTATGCACCCGAACTGTATCTGCAACAATTATGTTATGCACAGCGATGGTATGGGATGACGTGTTTCGAAGTGCCCAACTGCTCATCAGACTCCTTCTCGGACACTGAGATACGAACCCAAGTGTCTGCACCAAAGTCGCTGTTAGAGTACGCTAACAACTAAGCTATGATGCCCTGTAGCGTCACGATGCATTTTTGATCTAATGTGCCATTTGCTTATTCCTTTTATACATTCTTTGGTACATATATTTTATATGTCAACTCAAGGAAAGTGGAATATTTTTTTTTTAGGCGCGTTCATAGAACAGTTTTAGATACAGAAGGGCTTTTTTGCATATCAACACTTCCGTATTATTTGTTATGCACCCGCACTGTACCTGTAAGAATTATGTTATGGTGATTGTTGTTGGAGCAAAGCTCGAATTTTTTTGTTTGTTTGTTAATTGATATTAGAGGAAAAATTACAACGTTATGCACAGCGATGGTATGGGATGACATGTTTCGAAGTGCCCAACTTCTCATCAGACCTCTTCTCGGACACTGAGATACGAACCCAAGTGTCTGCACCAAAGTCGCTGTTAGGGTACGCTAACAACTAAGCTATGATGCCCTGTAGCGTCACGATGCATTTTTGATCTAATGTGCCATTTGCTTATTCCTTTTATACATTCTTTGGTACATATAATTTATATGTCAACTCAAGGAAAGTGGAATATTTTTAGGCGTTCATAGAACAGTTTTAGATACTGAAGGGCTTTTTTGCATATCAACACTTCCGTGTTATTTGTTATGCACCCGCACTGTACCTGTAAGAATTATGTTATGGTGATTGTTGTTGGAGCAAAGCTCGAATTTTTTTGTTTGTTTGTTAATTGATATTAGAGGAAAAATAACATCGTTATGCACAGCGATGGTATGGGATGACGTGTTTCGAAGTGCCCAACTGCTCATCAGACCCCTTCTCGGACACTGAGATACGAACCCAAGTGTCTGCACCAAAGTCGCTGTTAGGGTACGCTAACAACTAAGCTATGATGCCCTGTAGCGTCACGATGCATTTTTGATCTAATGTGCCATTTGCTTATTCCTTTTATACATTCTTTGGTACATATAATTTATATGTCAACTCAAGGAAAGTGGAATATTTTTAGGCGCGTTCATAGAACAGTTTTAGATACAGAAGGGCTTTTTTGCATATCAACACTTCCGTGTTATTTGTTATGCACCCGCACTGTACCTGTAAGAATTATGTTATGGTGATTGTTGTTGGAGCAAAGCTCGAATTTTTTTGTTTGTTTGTTAATTGATATTAGAGGAAAAATAACATCGTTATGCACAGCGATGGTATGGGATGACATGTTTCGAAGTGCCCAACTTCTCATCAGACCCCTTCTCGGTCACTGAGATACGAACCCAAGTGTCTGCACCAAAGTCGCTGTTAGGGTACGCTAACAACTAAGCTATGATGCCCTGTAGCGTCACGATGCATTTTTGATCTAATGTGCCATTTGCTTATTCCTTTTATACATTCTTTGGTACATATATTTTATATGTCAACTCAAGGAAAGTGGAATATTTTTTTTAGGCGCGTTCATAGAACAGTTTTAGATACAGAAGGGATTTTTTGCATATCAACACTTCCGTGTTATTTGTTATGCACCCGAACTGTATCTGTAACAATTATGTTATGCACAGCGATGGTATGGGATGACGTGTTTCGAAGTGCCCAACTGCTCATCAGACCCCTTCTCGGACACTGAGATACGAACCCAAGTGTCTGCACCAAAGTCGCTGTTAGGGTACGCTAACAACTAAGCTATGATGCCCTGTAGCGTCACGATGCATTTTTGATCTAATGTGCCATTTGCTTATTCCTTTTATACATTGTTTGGTACATATATTTTATATGTCAACTTAAGGAAAGTGGAATATTTTTAGGCGCGTTCATAGAACAGTTTTAGATACAGAAGGGCTTTTTTGCATATCAACACTTCCGTGTTATTTGTTATGCACCCGAACTGTATCTGTAACAATTATGTTATGCACAGCGATGGTATGGGATGACGTGTTTCGAAGTGCCCAACTGCTCATCAGACCCCTTCTCGGACACTGAGATACGAACCCAAGTGTCTGCACCAAAGCCGCTGTTAGAGTACTCTAAAAATTAAGCTATGACGCCCTGTAGCGTCACGGTGCATTTTTGCTCTAATGTGCCATTTGCTTATTCCTTTTATACATTGTTTGGCACATATATTTTATATGTCAGCTTAAGGAAAGTGGAATATTTTTAGGCGCGTTCATAGAACAGTTTTAGATACAGAAGGGCTTTTTTGCATATCAACACTTCCGTGTTATTTGTTATGCACCCGAACTGTATCTGTAACAATTATGTTATGCACAGCGATGGTATGTGATGACGTGTTTCGAAGTGCCCAACTGCTCATCAGACCCCTTCTCGGACACTGAGATACGAACCCAAGTGTCTGCACCAAAGTCGCTGTTAGAGTACGCTAACAACTAAGCTATGATGCCCTGTAGCGTCACGATGCATTTTTGATGTAATGTGCCATTTGCTTATTCCTTTTATAAATTCTTTGGTACATATATTTTATATGTCAGCTTAAGGAAAGTGGAATATTTTTAGGCGCGTTCATAGAACAGTTTTAGATACAGAAGGGCTTTTTTGCATATCAACACTTCCGTGTTATTTGTTATGCACCCGAACTGTATCTGTAACAATTATGTTATGCACAGCGATGGTATGGGATGACGTGTTTCGAAGTGCCCAACTGCTCATCAGACTCCTTCTCGGACACTGAGATACGAACCCAAGTGTCTGCACCAAAGTCGCTGTTAGAGTACGCTAACAACTAAGCTATGATGCCCTGTAGCGTCACGATGCATTTTTGATCTAATGTGCCATTTGCTTATTCCTTTTATACATTCTTTGGTACATATATTTTATATGTCAACTCAAGGAAAGTGGAATATTTTTTTTTTAGGCGCGTTCATAGAACAGTTTTAGATACAGAAGGGCTTTTTTGCATATCAACACTTCCGTATTATTTGTTATGCACCCGCACTGTACCTGTAAGAATTATGTTATGGTGATTGTTGTTGGAGCAAAGCTCGAATTTTTTTGTTTGTTTGTTAATTGATATTAGAGGAAAAATTACAACGTTATGCACAGCGATGGTATGGGATGACATGTTTCGAAGTGCCCAACTTCTCATCAGACCCCTTCTCGGACACTGAGATACGAACCCAAGTACTGCACCAAAGCCACTGTTAGAGTACTCTAAAAATTAAGCTATGACGCCCTGTAGCGTCACGATGCATTTTTGCTCTAATGTGCCATTTGCTTATTCCTTTTATACATTCTTTGGTACATATATTTTATATGTCAACTCAAGGAAAGTGGAATATTTTTAGGCGCGTTCATAGAACAGTTTTAGATACAGAAGGGCTTTTTTGCATATCAACACTTCCGTCTTATTTGTTATGCACCCGCACTGTATCTGTAACAATTATGTTATGGTGATTTTTGTTGGGACAAAGCTCGAATTTTTTTGTTTGTTTGTTAATTGATATTAGAGGAAAAATTACAACGTTATGCACAGCGATGGTATGGGATGACGTGTTTCGAAGTGCCCAACTGCTCATCAGACCCCTTCTCGGACACTGAGATACGAACCCAAGTGTCTGCACCAAAGTCGCTGTTAGGGTACGCTAACAACTAAGCTATGATGCCCTGTAGCGTCACGATGCATTTTTGATCTAATGTGCCATTTGCTTATTCCTCTTATACATTGTTTGGTACATATATTTTATATGTCAACTTAAGGAAAGTGGAATATTTTTAGGCGCGTTCATAGAACAGTTTTAGATACAGAGGGCTTTTTTGCATATCAACACTTCCGTGTTATTTGTTATGCACCCGAACTGTATCTGTAACAATTATGTTATGCACAGCGATGGTATGGGATGACGTGTTTCGAAGTGCCCAACTGCTCATCAGACCCCTTCTCGGACACTGAGATACGAACCCAAGTGTCTGCACCAAAGTCGCTGTTAGAGTACGCTAACAACTAAGCTATGATGCCCTGTAGCGTCACGATGCATTTTTGATGTAATGTGCCATTTGCTTATTCCTTTTATACATTCTTTGGTACATATAATTTATATGTCAACTCAAGGAAAGTGGAATATTTTTAGGCGCGTTCATAGAACAGTTTTAGATACAGAAGGGCTTTTTTGCATATCAACACTTCCGTGTTATTTGTTATGCACCCGAACTGTATCTGTAACAATTATGTTATGCACAGCGATGGTATGGGATGACGTGTTTCGAAGTGCCCAACTGCTCATCAGACCCCTTCTCGGACACTGAGATACGAACCCAAGTGTCTGCACCAAAGTCGCTGTTAGAGTACGCTAACAACTAAGCTATGATGCCCTGTAGCGTCACGATGCATTTTTGATGTAATGTGCCATTTGCTTATTCCTTTTATACATTCTTTGGTACATATAATTTATATGTCAACTCAAGGAAAGTGGAATATTTTTAGGCGCGTTCATAGAACAGTTTTAGATACAGAAGGGCTTTTTTGCATATCAACACTTCCGTGTTATTTGTTATGCACCCGCACTGTACCTGTAAGAATTATGTTATGGTGATTGTTGTTGGAGCAAAGCTCGAATTTTTTTGTTTGTTTGTTAATTGATATTAGAGGAAAAATTACAACGTAATGGACAGCGATGGTATGGGATGACATGTTTCGAAGTGCCCAACTTCTCATCAGACCCCTTCTCGGACACTGAGATACGAACCCAAGTGTCTGCACCAAAGTCGCTGTTAGGGTACGCTAACAACTAAGCTATGATGCCCTGTAGCGTCACGATGCATTTTTGATCTAATGTGCCATTTGCTTATTCCTTTTATACATTCTTTGGTACATATATTTTATATGTCAACTCAAGGAAAGTGGAATATTTTTTTAGGCGCGTTCATAGAACAGTTTTAGATACAGAAGGGCTTTTTTTGCATATCAACACTTCCGTATTATTTGTTATGCACCCGCACTGTACCTGTAAGAATTATGTTATGGTGATTGTTGTTGGAGCAAAGCTCGAATTTGTTTGTTTGTTTGTTAATTGATATTAGAGGAAAAATTACAACGTTATGCACAGCGATGGTATGGGATGACATGTTTCGAAGTGCCCAACTTCTCATCAGACCCCTTCTCGGACACTGAGATACGAACCCAAGTGTCTGCACCAAAGCCGCTGTTAGAGTACTCTAAAAATTAAGCTATGACGCCCTGTAGCGTCACGATGCATTTTTGATCTAATGTGCCATTTGCTTATTCCTTTTATACATTCTTTGGTACATATATTTTATATGTCAACTCAAGGAAAGTGGAATATTTTTTTAGCCGCGTTCATAGAACAGTTTTAGATACAGAAGGGCTTTTTTTGCATATCAACACTTCCGTATTATTTGTTATGCACCCGCACTGTACCTGTAAGAATTATGTTATGGTGATTGTTGTTGGAGCAAAGCTCGAATTTTTTTGTTTGTTTGTTAATTGATATTAGAGGAAAAATTACAACGTTATGCACAGCGATGGTATGGGATGACATGTTTCGAAGTGCCCAACTTCTCATCAGACCCCTTCTCGGACACTGAGATACGAACCCAAGTGTCTGCACCAAAGCCGCTGTTAGAGTACTCTAAAAATTAAGCTATGACGCCCTGTAGCGTCACGATGCATTTTTGATCTAATGTGCCATTTGCTTATTCCTTTTATACATTCTTTGGTACATATATTTTATATGTCAACTCAAGGAAAGTGGAATATTTTTTTTAGGCGCGTTCATAGAACAGTTTTAGATACAGAAGGGCTTTTTTTGCATATCAACACTTCCGTATTATTTGTTATGCACCCGCACTGTACCTGTAAGAATTATGTTATGGTGATTGTTGTTGGAGCAAAGCTCGAATTTTTTTGTTTGTTTGTTAATTGATATTAGAGGAAAAATTACAACGTTATGCACAGCGATGGTATGGGATGACATGTTTCGAAGTGCCCAACTTCTCATCAGACCCCTTCTCGGACACTGAGATACGAACCCAAGTGTCTGCACCAAAGCCGCTGTTAGAGTACTCTAAAAATTAAGCTATGACGCCCTGTAGCGTCACGATGCATTTTTGCTCTAATGTGCCATTTGCTTATTCCTTTTATAAAGGGTGTTTTTTTAGGGGTATAGAACTTCGAATTGAAATAAAACACAAGAAAATCGTTTTAAGGTCCATCAATTTGGCTTTATTGGAAGGATAATTTTATGCCATTATTGTTTAAATATGATTTCGGGCATGTGGCCGCCGCGGCTGGCTCGAATAAAGCCAATTCTACAGGTCCAATTTTCAACCACTTTTTCGAGCATATGGGGCCGTATGTCGGCAATAACGCCACGAATGTTGGCTTCCAATTCCCCTAACGTTTCTGGTTTGTTGGTGTAGACGAGCGACTTCACATATCCCCAAAGAAAATAATCCAATGGTGTCAAATCACACGACCTTGGTGGCCAATTGACAGGTCCATTCCGCGAAATTATGCGCTCATCGAATGTTTCCTTCAATAAATCGATTGTGACGTGCGCTGTGTGGCATGTAGCGCCGTCTTGTTGGAACCACAACTCATCCACATTCATGCCATCCAATTCGGGAACAAAATAGTCGGTTATCATGGCTCTATACCGGTCTCCATTAACGGTAGCTGCCTCTCCAGCATTATTGCGGAAGAAGTATGGCCCAATGACTCCACCAGCCCATAGAGCACACCAAACAGTCAGTTTTTGTGGATGTAATGGCGTTTCAAGGGTCTCATGTGGATTCTCTTCACTCGAAATGCGGCAATTTTGCTTGTTGACGTAGCCATTCAACCAAAAATGAGCCTCATCACTGAACAAAATTTTGCGATGAAAATCAGCATCGAAATCAATCTCATTTTCGGCCCATACACCAAAATCACGACGCATTGCATGGTCTCGCGGCTTTAATTCTTGCACAAGCTGGATCTTGTAAGGTCGCAAGCCAAGATCTTTGCGCAAAATCTTCCATAAAGTTGATGGACAAAGCTCCAATTGCTGTGCACGGTGGCGAATCGATTCATTCGGGTCCTCTTCAACACTTTGCTCTACAGCGGCAATTGTTTCTTCGGTGCGCACTGTTCGACGTCTCTGCGGATGCGTATTATCACATAGAGTAAACGTAGTGCGAAAACGATCCATGGTTAACCGAATTAATTGCTCTGATGGACGATTATGTCGACCATAAAATGGACGGAGCTCACGGTAAACTTCGCGAACTGAACCATTATTTTCGAAATAAATTTGCACGATTTGCAAGCGTTGTTCTTTTGTCAACCTGTTCGTGATGAAATGGCAAACCAAACTGAACATAAATGATATTAGAGTTGCCAGATTTGACCACAAAATGCCAGTTTTATCTCTATTTGAAAAACAAACCTGTAAAAAAAACACCCTGTACATTGTTTGGTACATATATTTTATATGTCAACTTAAGGAAAGTGGAATATTTTTAGGCGCGTTCATAGAACAGTTTTAGATACAGAAGGGCTTTTTTGCATATCAACACTTCCGTGTTATTTGTTATGCACCCGAACTGTATCTGTAACAATTATGTTATGCACAGCGATGGCATGGGATGACGTGTTTCGAAGTGCCCAACTGCTCATCAGACCCCTTCTCGGACACTGAGATACGAACCCAAGTGTCTGCACCAAAGTCGCTGTTAGGGTACGCTAACAACTAAGCTATGATGCCCTGTAGCGTCACGATGCATTTTTGATCTAATGTGCCATTTGCTTATTCCTTTTATACATTCTTTGGTACATATATTTTATATGTCAACTCAAGGAAAGTGGAATATTTTTTTAGGCGCGTTCATAGAACAGTTTTAGATACAGAAGGGCTTTTTTGCATATCAACACTTCCGTGTTATTTGTTATGCACCCGCACTGTACCTGTAAGAATTATGTTATGGTGATTGTTGTTGGAGCAAAGCTCGAATTTTTTTGTTTGTTTGTTAATTGATATTAGAGGAAAAATAACATCGTTATGCACAGCGATGGTATGGGATGACATGTTTCGAAGTGCCCAACTTCTCATCAGACCCCTTCTCGGTCACTGAGATACGAACCCAAGTGTCTGCACCAAAGTCGCTGTTAGGGTACGCTAACAACTAAGCTATGATGCCCTGTAGCGTCACGATGCATTTTTGATCTAATGTGCCATTTGCTTATTCCTTTTATACATTCTTTGGTACATATATTTTATATGTCAACTCAAGGAAAGTGGAATATTTTTTTAGGCGCGTTCATAGAACAGTTTTAGATACAGAAGGGCTTTTTTTGCATATCAACACTTCCGTATTATTTGTTATGCACCCGCACTGTACCTGTAAGAATTATGTTATGGTGATTGTTGTTGGAGCAAAGC
The DNA here is from genome assembly GCA_949987695.1 of Merzomyia westermanni. Lineage (NCBI taxonomy): Eukaryota > Metazoa > Arthropoda > Insecta > Diptera > Tephritidae > Merzomyia > Merzomyia westermanni. Next base: position 11,839,951 of record OX465292.1, on the reverse strand, counting down.
TCGAATTTTTTTGTTTGTTTGTTAATTGATATTAGAGGAAAAATAACATCGTTATGCACAGCGATGGTATGGGATGACATGTTTCGAAGTGCCCAACTTCTCATCAGACCCCTTCTCGGACACTGAGATACGAACCCAAGTGTCTGCACCAAAGCCGCTGTTAGAGTACTCTAAAGATTAAGCTATGACGCCCTGTAGCGTCACGATGCATTTTTGCTCTAATGTGCCATTTGCTTATTCCTTTTATATATTGTTTGGTACATATATTTTATATATCAACTTAAGGAAAGTGGAATATTTTTAGGCGCGTTCATAGAACAGTTTTAGATACAGAAGGGCTTTTTTGCATATCAACACTTCCGTGTTATTTGTTATGCACCCGAACTGTATCTGTAACAATTATGTTATGCACAGCGATGGTATGGGATGACGTGTTTCGAAGTGCCCAACTGCTCATCAGACTCCTTCTCGGACACTGAGATACGAACCCAAGTGTCTGCACCAAAGTCGCTGTTAGAGTACGCTAACAACTAAGCTATGATGCCCTGTAGCGTCACGATGCATTTTTGATCTAATGTGCCATTTGCTTATTCCTTTTATACATTCTTTGGTACATATATTTTATATGTCAACTCAAGGAAAGTGGAATATTTTTTTTTTAGGCGCGTTCATAGAACAGTTTTAGATACAGAAGGGCTTTTTTGCATATCAACACTTCCGTATTATTTGTTATGCACCCGCACTGTACCTGTAAGAATTATGTTATGGTGATTGTTGTTGGAGCAAAGCTCGAATTTTTTTGTTTGTTTGTTAATTGATATTAGAGGAAAAATTACAACGTTATGCACAGCGATGGTATGGGATGACATGTTTCGAAGTGCCCAACTTCTCATCAGACCTCTTCTCGGACACTGAGATACGAACCCAAGTGTCTGCACCAAAGCCGCTGTTAGAGTACTCTAAAAATTAAGCTATGACGCCCTGTAGCGTCACGATGCATTTTTGCTCTAATGTGCCATTTGCTTATTCCTTTTATACATTGTTTGGCACATATATTTTATATGTCAGCTTAAGGAAAGTGGAATATTTTTAGGCGCGTTCATAGAACAGTTTTAGATACAGAAGGGCTTTTTTGCATATCAACACTTCCGTGTTATTTGTTATGCACCCGAACTGTATCTGTAACAATTATGTTATGCACAGCGATGGTATGGGATGACGTGTTTCGAAGTGCCCAACTGCTCATCAGACCCCTTCTCGGACACTGAGATACGAACCCAAGTGTCTGCACCAAAGTCGCTGTTAGAGTACGCTAACAACTAAGCTATGATGCCCTGTAGCATCACGATGCATTTTTGATGTAATGTGCCATTTGCTTATTCCTTTTATACATTCTTTGGTACATATATTTTATATGTCAACTTAAGGAAAGTGGAATATTTTTAGGCGCGTTCATAGAACAGTTTTAGATACAGAAGGGCTTTTTTGCATATCAACACTTCCGTGTTATTTGTTATGCACCCGAACTGTATCTGTAACAATTATGTTATGCACAGCGATGGTATGGGATGACGTGTTTCGAAGTGCGGAACTTCTCATCAGACCCCTACTCGGACACTGAGATACGAACCCATGTGTCTGCACCAAAGCCGCTGTTAGAGTACTCTAACAACTAAGCTATGATGCCCTGTAGCGTCACAATGCATTTTTGCTCTAATGTGCCTTTTGCTTATTCCTTTTATACATTCGTTGGTACATATAATTTATATGTCAACTCAAGGAAAGTGGAATATTTTTAGGCGCGTTCATAGAACAGTTTTAGATACAGAAGGGCTTTTTTGCATATCAACACTTCCGTCTTATTTGTTATGCACCCGCACTGTATCTGTAACAATTATGTTATGGTGATTGTTGTTGGGACAAAGCTCGAATTTTTATGTTTGTTTGTTAATTGATATTAGAGGAAAAATTACAACGTTATGCACAGCGATGGTATGGGATGACATGTTTCGAAGTGCCCAACTTCTCATCAGACCCCTTCTCGGACACTGAGATACGAACCCAAGTGTCTGCACCAAAGCCGCTGTTAGAGTACTCTAAAAATTAAGCTATGACGCCCTGTAGCGTCACGATGCATTTTTGCTCTAATGTGCCATTTGCTTATTCCTTTTATACATTCTTTGGTACATATATTTTATATGTCAACTCAAGGAAAGTGGAATATTTTTAGGCGCGTTCATAGAACAGTTTTAGATACAGAAGGGCTTTTTTGCATATCAACACTTCCGTCTTATTTGTTATGCACCCGCACTGTATCTGTAACAATTATGTTATGGTGATTTTTGTTGGGACAAAGCTCGAATTTTTTTGTTTGTTTGTTAATTGATATTAGAGGAAAAATTACAACGTTATGCACAGCGATGGTATGGGATGACGTGTTTCGAAGTGCCCAACTGCTCATCAGACCCCTTCTCGGACACTGAGATACGAACCCAAGTGTCTGCACCAAAGTCGCTGTTAGGGTACGCTAACAACTAAGCTATGATGCCCTGTAGCGTCACGATGCATTTTTGATCTAATGTGCCATTTGCTTATTCCTTTTATACATTCTTTGGTACATATATTTTATATGTCAACTCAAGGAAAGTGGAATATTTTTTTAGGCGCGTTCATAGAACAGTTTTAGATACAGAAGGGCTTTTTTGCATATCAACACTTCCGTGTTATTTGTTATGCACCCGAACTGTATCTGTAACAATTATGTTATGCACAGCGATGGTATGGGATGACGTGTTTCGAAGTGCCCAACTGCTCATCAGACCCCTTCTCGGACACTGAGATACGAACCCAAGTGTCTGCACCAAAGCCGCTGTTAGAGTACTCTAAAAATTAAGCTATGACGCCCTGTAGCGTCACGGTGCATTTTTGCTCTAATGTGCCATTTGCTTATTCCTTTTATACATTGTTTGGCACATATATTTTATATGTCAGCTTAAGGAAAGTGGAATATTTTTAGGCGCGTTCATAGAACAGTTTTAGATACAGAAGGCCTTTTTTGCATATCAACACTTCCGTGTTATTTGTTATGCACCCGAACTGTATCTGTAACAATTATGTTATGCACAGCGATGGTATGTGATGACGTGTTTCGAAGTGCCCAACTGCTCATCAGGCCCCTTCTCGGACACTGAGATACGAACCCAAGTGTCTGCACCAAAGTCGCTGTTAGAGTACGCTAACAACTAAGCTATGATGCCCTGTAGCGTCACGATGCATTTTTGATGTAATGTGCCATTTGCTTATTCCTTTTATAAATTCTTTGGTACATATATTTTATATGTCAGCTTAAGGAAAGTGGAATATTTTTAGGCGCGTTCATAGAACAGTTTTAGATACAGAAGGGCTTTTTTGCATATCAACACTTCCGTGTTATTTGTTATGCACCCGAACTGTATCTGTAACAATTATGTTATGCACAGCGATGGTATGGGATGACGTGTTTCGAAGTGCCCAACTGCTCATCAGACTCCTTCTCGGACACTGAGATACGAACCCAAGTGTCTGCACCAAAGTCGCTGTTAGAGTACGCTAACAACTAAGCTATGATGCCCTGTAGCGTCACGATGCATTTTTGATCTAATGTGCCATTTGCTTATTCCTTTTATACATTCTTTGGTACATATATTTTATATGTCAACTCAAGGAAAGTGGAATATTTTTTTTTTAGGCGCGTTCATAGAACAGTTTTAGATACAGAAGGGCTTTTTTGCATATCAACACTTCCGTATTATTTGTTATGCACCCGCACTGTACCTGTAAGAATTATGTTATGGTGATTGTTGTTGGAGCAAAGCTCGAATTTTTTTGTTTGTTTGTTAATTGATATTAGAGGAAAAATTACAACGTTATGCACAGCGATGGTATGGGATGACATGTTTCGAAGTGCCCAACTTCTCATCAGACCTCTTCTCGGACACTGAGATACGAACCCAAGTGTCTGCACCAAAGCCGCTGTTAGAGTACTCTAAAAATTAAGCTATGACGCCCTGTAGCGTCACGATGCATTTTTGCTCTAATGTGCCATTTGCTTATTCCTTTTATACATTGTTTGGCACATATATTTTATATGTCAGCTTAAGGAAAGTGGAATATTTTTAGGCGCGTTCATAGAACAGTTTTAGATACAGAAGGGCTTTTTTGCATATCAACACTTCCGTGTTATTTGTTATGCACCCGAACTGTATCTGTAACAATTATGTTATGCACAGCGATGGTATGGGATGACGTGTTTCGAAGTGCCCAACTGCTCATCAGACCCCTTCTCGGACACTGAGATACGAACCCAAGTGTCTGCACCAAAGTCGCTGTTAGAGTACGCTAACAACTAAGCTATGATGCCCTGTAGCATCACGATGCATTTTTGATGTAATGTGCCATTTGCTTATTCCTTTTATACATTCTTTGGTACATATATTTTATATGTCAACTTAAGGAAAGTGGAATATTTTTAGGCGCGTTCATAGAACAGTTTTAGATACAGAAGGGCTTTTTTGCATATCAACACTTCCGTGTTATTTGTTATGCACCCGAACTGTATCTGTAACAATTATGTTATGCACAGCGATGGTATGGGATGACGTGTTTCGAAGTGCGGAACTTCTCATCAGACCCCTACTCGGACACTGAGATACGAACCCATGTGTCTGCACCAAAGCCGCTGTTAGAGTACTCTAACAACTAAGCTATGATGCCCTGTAGCGTCACAATGCATTTTTGCTCTAATGTGCCTTTTGCTTATTCCTTTTATACATTCGTTGGTACATATAATTTATATGTCAACTCAAGGAAAGTGGAATATTTTTAGGCGCGTTCATAGAACAGTTTTAGATACAGAAGGGCTTTTTTGCATATCAACACTTCCGTCTTATTTGTTATGCACCCGCACTGTATCTGTAACAATTATGTTATGGTGATTGTTGTTGGGACAAAGCTCGAATTTTTATGTTTGTTTGTTAATTGATATTAGAGGAAAAATTACAACGTTATGCACAGCGATGGTATGGGATGACATGTTTCGAAGTGCCCAACTTCTCATCAGACCCCTTCTCGGACACTGAGATACGAACCCAAGTGTCTGCACCAAAGCCGCTGTTAGAGTACTCTAAAAATTAAGCTATGACGCCCTGTAGCGTCACGATGCATTTTTGCTCTAATGTGCCATTTGCTTATTCCTTTTATACATTCTTTGGTACATATATTTTATATGTCAAATCAAGGAAAGTGGAATATTTTTAGGCGCGTTCATAGAACAGTTTTAGATACAGAAGGGCTTTTTTGCATATCAACACTTCCGTCTTATTTGTTATGCACCCGCACTGTATCTGTAACAATTATGTTATGGTGATTTTTGTTGGGACAAAGCTCGAATTTTTTTGTTTGTTTGTTAATTGATATTAGAGGAAAAATTACAACGTTATGCACAGCGATGGTATGGGATGACGTGTTTCGAAGTGCCCAACTGCTCATCAGACCCCTTCTCGGACACTGAGATACGAACCCAAGTGTCTGCACCAAAGTCGCTGTTAGGGTACGCTAACAACTAAGCTATGATGCCCTGTAGCGTCACGATGCATTTTTGATCTAATGTGCCATTTGCTTATTCCTCTTATACATTGTTTGGTACATATATTTTATATGTCAACTTAAGGAAAGTGGAATATTTTTAGGCGCGTTCATAGAACAGTTTTAGATACAGAAGGGCTTTTTTGCATATCAACACTTCCGTGTTATTTGTTATGCACCCGAACTGTATCTGTAACAATTATGTTATGCACAGCGATGGTATGGGATGACATGTTTCGAAGTGCCCAACTGCTCATCAGACCCCTTCTCGGACACTGAGATACGAACCCAAGTGTCTGCACCAAAGTCGCTGTTAGAGTACGCTAACAACTAAGCTATGATGCCCTGTAGCGTCACGATGCATTTTTGATGTAATGTGCCATTTGCTTATTCCTTTTATACATTCTTTGGTACATATATTTTATATGTCAACTCAAGGAAAGTGGAATATTTTTAGGCGCGTTCATAGAACAGTTTTAGATACAGAAGGGCTTTTTTGCATATCAACACTTCCGTGTTATTTGTTATGCACCCGCACTGTACCTGTAAGAATTATGTTATGGTGATTGTTGTTGGAGCAAAGCTCGAATTTTTTTGTTTGTTTGTTAATTGATATTAGAGGAAAAATAACATCGTTATGCACAGCGATGGTAGGGGATGACATGTTTCGAAGTGCCCAACTTCTCATCAGACCCCTTCTCGGACACTGAGATACGAACCCAAGTGTCTGCACCAAAGTCGCTGTTAGGGTACGCTAACAACTAAGCTATGATGCCCTGTAGCGTCACGATGCATTTTTGATCTAATGTGCCATTTGCTTATTCCGTTTATACATTCTTTGGTACATATATTTTATATGTCAACTCAAGGAAAGTGGAATATTTTTTTTAGGCGCGTTCATAGAACAGTTTTAGATACAGAAGGGCTTTTTTTGCATATCAACACTTCCGTATTATTTGTTATGCACCCGCACTGTACCTGTAAGAATTATGTTATGGTGATTGTTGTTGGAGCAAAGCTCGAATTTTTTTGTTTGTTTGTTAATTGATATTAGAGGAAAAATTACAACGTAATGGACAGCGATGGTAAGGGATGACATGTTTCGAAGTGCCCAACTTCTCATCAGACCCCTTCTCGGACACTGAGATACGAACCCAAGTGTCTGCACCAAAGTCGCTGTTAGGGTACGCTAACAACTAAGCTATGATGCCCTGTAGCGTCACGATGCATTTTTGATCTAATGTGCCATTTGCTTATTCCTTTTATACATTCTTTGGTACATATATTTTATATGTCAACTCAAGGAAAGTGGAATATTTTTTTAGGCGCGTTCATAGAACAGTTTTAGATACAGAAGGGCTTTTTTTGCATATCAACACTTCCGTATTATTTGTTATGCACCCGCACTGTACCTGTAAGAATTATGTTATGGTGATTGTTGTTGGAGCAAAGCTCGAATTTGTTTGTTTGTTAATTGATATTAGAGGAAAAATTACAACGTTATGCACAGCGATGGTATGGGATGACATGTTTCGAAGTGCCCAACTTCTCATCAGACCCCTTCTCGGACACTGAGATACGAACCCAAGTGTCTGCACCAAAGCCGCTGTTAGAGTACTCTAAAAATTAAGCTATGACGCCCTGTAGCGTCACGATGCATTTTTGATCTAATGTGCCATTTGCTTATTCCTTTTATACATTCTTTGGTACATATATTTTATATGTCAACTCAAGGAAAGTGGAATATTTTTTTAGCCGCGTTCATAGAACAGTTTTAGATACAGAAGGGCTTTTTTTGCATATCAACACTTCCGTATTATTTGTTATGCACCCGCACTGTACCTGTAAGAATTATGTTATGGTGATTGTTGTTGGAGCAAAGCTCGAATTTTTTTGTTTGTTTGTTAATTGATATTAGAGGAAAAATTACAACGTTATGCACAGCGATGGTATGGGATGACATGTTTCGAAGTGCCCAACTTCTCATCAGACCCCTTCTCGGACACTGAGATACGAACCCAAGTGTCTGCACCAAAGCCGCTGTTAGAGTACTCTAAAAATTAAGCTATGACGCCCTGTAGCGTCACGATGCATTTTTGATCTAATGTGCCATTTGCTTATTCCTTTTATACATTCTTTGGTACATATATTTTATATGTCAACTCAAGGAAAGTGGAATATTTTTTTAGGCGCGTTCATAGAACAGTTTTAGATACAGAAGGGCTTTTTTTGCATATCAACACTTCCGTATTATTTGTTATGCACCCGCACTGTACCTGTAAGAATTATGTTATGCACAGCGATGGTATGGGATGACGTGTTCCGAAGTACCCAACTGCTCATCAGACCCCTTCTCGGACACTGAGATACGAACCCAAGTGTCTGCACCAAAGCCGCTGTTAGAGTACTCTAAAAATTAAGCTATGACGCCCTGTAGCGTCACGATGCATTTTTGCTCTAATGTGCCATTTGCTTATTCCTTTTATACATTGTTTGGTACATATATTTTATATTTCAACTTAAGGAAAGTGGAATATTTTTAGGCGCGTTCATAGAACAGTTTTAGATACAGAAGGGTGTTTTTGCATATCAACACTTCCGTATTATTTGTTATGCACCCGCACTGTACCTGTAAGAATTACAGGGTGGCTGATGAATTTTGCTACATTAAGAAACTCAAATAATTTTTTTTTTCAGTGTATGGAATTCATTTTTCTTTTATTCATGTTAAAGCTCATTAAATTTTATTAAATATAGCTTAATTAGTTTTAAAAATAATGGAATTTAAATGCCCCCCCTGCTCGTCGATGCATGTGCGGCATCTTACCAAAAAGTTGTTCATTACTGCTTGGAGAGTTGAGACAGGAATAGCCGCAATTGTTTCTCGAATGGATTGCCTTAGTTCATTCAAATTTGTTGGTTTTGCTTTGAAGACTTCCTGTTTGCAATAACCCCACAAGAAAAAGTCAGGTGCAGTAAGGTCAGGCGACCTGGGTGGCCAACGGAATGTGGAGTTTCTGGATATCAGCTTATTGGGAAATTTTCGTCGCAATTCTGTCATAACAGGTTGGGCTATATGAGGAGCTGCACCATCTTGCTAAAACCAAACAGAGTTGAAAGAAATTCTCATTCGGCGTAATTCTGGATAAAAAACTCTCTCAACATGCTCAAGCAACGGTCTCTAGTAACCGTAACGGTGTGACCGTTTTCTTCGAAGAAGTAGGGCCCGACAATGCAGCGTGATGAAACTGCACACCACACTGTGACACGAAGTGGATGCAATTCCGTCTCATGGAGTATCTGTGGGTTGGAAGCACTCCATATTCGACAATTTTGTTTGTTTATGTTGCCGTTTAAATCGAAATGGGCCTCGTCAGTCATGAAAAGACAGTTCAACATGTTTCCATCCTCTTCCACCATTTGAAGCATCTTCTGGCAAAATTCCAAGCGAATCGGCAAGTCTGCAGCGTTCAGTTTGTTGGCCATTTAAATTTTATATGGGAATAAGTCCAAATCTTTGTGCATAATTGACTGTAATGACTGTCTGCTTACACCCATTTGAGCAGATAACCTTCTTGTCGAAACACGTGGATTGTTTTGTATGGCAGCAGCTACAGCAGCGATTGTTTCCTTCGTTCGAACTGAAGGGTTTCGATGGTAAGGTCTTCTGTTGACTGTCCCATGCTCGGCAAAATTGTTTTCAAGTCTTATTATGGTCCATCTGCTCGGAGGATTGCCGCCAAACGTGCGCCTATACTCTCTTTGAACCGAAACTACGGACTCCAGTGCGTGATAGCGGCGGACAATCCAAATTCTTGTTTCAGTGTCCCAGTTATCCATTTTTGTTAAATGTAAAAGTCAATCTGCAAAATAAAAAAAAAATTAACCAGATTCATTAAATAGAAAAAAAGTTATTTAATTTTTTTTTGGTAGCGGCTTTCATCAGCCACCCTGTATGTTATGGTGATTGTTGTTGGAGCAAAGCTCGAATTTTTTTGTTTGTTTGTTAATTGATATTAGAGGAAAAATTACAACGTAATGGACAGCGATGGTATGGGATGACATGTTTCGAAGTGCCCAACTTCTCATCGGACCCCTTCTCGGACACTGAGATACGAACCCAAGTGTCTGCACCAAAGTCGCTGTTAGGGTACGCTAACAACTAAGCTATGATGCCCTGTAGCGTCACGATGCATTTTTGATCTAATGTGCCATTTGCTTATTCCTTTTATACATTCTTTGGTACATATATTTTATATGTCAACTCAAGGAAAGTGGAATATTTTTTTAGGCGCGTTCATAGAACAGTTTTAGATACAGAAGGGCTTTTTTTGCATATCAACACTTCCGTATTATTTGTTATGCACCCGCACTGTACCTGTAAGAATTATGTTATGGTGATTGTTGTTGGAGCAAAGCTCGAATTTTTTTGTTTGTGTGTTAATTGATATTAGAGGAAAAATAACATCGTTATGCACAGCGATGGTATGGGATGACATGTTTCGAAGTGCCCAACTTCTCATCAGACCCCTTCTCGGTCACTGAGATACGAACCCAAGTGTCTGCACCAAAGTCGCTGTTAGGGTACGCTAACAACTAAGCTATGATGCCCTGTAGCGTCACGATGCATTTTTGATCTAATGTGCCATTTGCTTATTCCTTTTATACATTCTTTGGTACATATATTTTATATGTCAACTCAAGGAAAGTGGAATATTTTTTTAGGCGCGTTCATAGAACAGTTTTAGATACAGAAGGGCTTTTTTTGCATATCAACACTTCCGTATTATTTGTTATGCACCCGCACTGTACCTGTAAGAATTATGTTATGGTGATTGTTGTTGGAGCAAAGCTCGAATTTTTTTTTTTGTTTGTTAATTGATATTAGAGGAAAAATAACATCGTTATGCACAGCGATGGTATGGGATGACATGTTTCGAAGTGCCCAACTTCTCATCAGACCCCTTCTCGGACACTGAGATACGAACCCAAGTGTCTGCACCAAAGTCGCTGTTAGGGTACGCTAACAACTAAACTATGATGCCCTGTAGCGTCACGATGCATTTTTGATCTAATGTGCCATTTGCTTATTCCGTTTATACATTCTTTGGTACATATATTTTATATGTCAACTCAAGGAAAGTGGAATATTTTTTTTAGGCGCGTTCATAGAACAGTTTTAGATACAGAAGGGCTTTTTTTGCATATCAACACTTCCGTATTATTTGTTATGCACCCGCACTGTACCTGTAAGAATTATGTTATGGTGATTGTTGTTGGAGCAAAGCTCGAATTTTTTTGTTTGTTTGTTAATTGATATTAGAGGAAAAATTACAACGTAATGGACAGCGATGGTATGGGATGACATGTTTCGAAGTGCCCAACTTCTCATCAGACCCCTTCTCGGACACTGAGATACGAACCCAAGTGTCTGCACCAAAGTCGCTGTTAGGGTACGCTAACAACTAAGCTATGATGCCCTGTAGCGTCACGATGCATTTTTGATCTAATGTGCCATTTGCTTATTCCTTTTATACATTCTTTGGTACATATATTTTATATGTCAACTCAGGGAAAGTGGAATATTTTTTTAGGCGCGTTCATAGAACAGCTTTAGATACAGAAGGGCTTTTTTTGCATATCAACACTTCCGTATTATTTGTTATGCACCCGCACTGTACCTGTAAGAATTATGTTATGGTGATTGTTGTTGGAGCAAAGCTCGAATTTGTTTGTTTGTTTGTTAATTGATATTAGAGGAAAAATTACAACGTTATGCACAGCGATGGTATGGGATGACATGTTTCGAAGTGCCCAACTTCTCATCAGACCCCTTCTCGGACACTGAGATACGAACCCAAGTGTCTGCACCAAAGCCGCTGTTAGAGTACTCTAAAAATTAAGCTATGACGCCCTGTAGCGTCACGATGCATTTTTGCTCTAATGTGTAATTTGCTTATTCCTTTTATACATTGTTTGGTACATATATTTTATATGTCAACTTAAGGAAAGTGGAATATTTTTAGGCGCGTTCATAGAACAGTTTTAGATACAGAAGGGCTTTTTTTGCATATCAACACTTCCGTATTATTTGTTATGCACCCGCACTGTACCTGTAAGAATTATGTTATGGTGATTGTTGTTGGAGCAAAGCTCGAATTTTTTTGTTTGTTTGTTAATTGATATTAGAGGAAAAATTACAACGTTATGCACAGCGATGGTATGGGATGACATGTTTCGAAGTGCCCAACTTCTCATCAGACCCCTTCTCGGACACTGAGATACGAACCCAAGTGTCTGCACCAAAGCCGCTGTTAGAGTACTCTAAAAATTAAGCTATGACGCCCTGTAGCGTCACGATGCATTTTTGCTCTAATGTGCCATTTGCTTATTCCTTTTATACATTGTTTGGTACATATATTTTATATGTCAACTTAAGGAAAGTGGAATATTTTTAGGCGCGTTCATAGAACAGTTTTAGATACAGAAGGGCTTTTTTGCATATCAACACTTCCGTGTTATTTGTTATGCACCCGAACTGTATCTGTAACAATTATGTTATGCACAGCGATGGCATGGGATGACGTGTTTCGAAGTGCCCAACTGCTCATCAGACCCCTTCTCGGACACTGAGATACGAACCCAAGTGTCTGCACCAAAGTCGCTGTTAGGGTACGCTAACAACTAAGCTATGATGCCCTGTAGCGTCACGATGCATTTTTGATCTAATGTGCCATTTGCTTATTCCTTTTATACATTCTTTGGTACATATATTTTATATGTCAACTCAAGGAAAGTGGAATATTTTTTTTAGGCGCGTTCATAGAACAGTTTTAGATACAGAAGGGCTTTTTTGCATATCAACACTTCCGTGTTATTTGTTATGCACCCGCACTGTACCTGTAAGAATTATGTTATGGTGATTGTTGTTGGAGCAAAGCTCGAATTTTTTTGTTTGTTTGTTAATTGATATTAGAGGAAAAATAACATCGTTATGCACAGCGATGGTATGGGATGACATGTTTCGAAGTGCCCAACTTCTCATCAGACCCCTTCTCGGTCACTGAGATACGAACCCAAGTGTCTGCACCAAAGTCGCTGTTAGGGTACGCTAACAACTAAGCTATGATGCCCTGTAGCGTCACGATGCATTTTTGATCTAATGTGCCATTTGCTTATTCCTTTTATACATTCTTTGGTACATATATTTTATATGTCAACTCAAGGAAAGTGGAATATTTTTTTAGGCGCGTTCATAGAACAGTTTTAGATACAGAAGGGCTTTTTTTGCATATCAACACTTCCGTATTATTTGTTATGCACCCGCACTGTACCTGTAAGAATTATGTTATGGTGATTGTTGTTGGAGCAAAGCTCGAATTTTTTTGTTTGTTTGTTAATTGATATTAGAGGAAAAATAACATCGTTATGCACAGCGATGGTATGGGATGACATGTTTCGAAGTGCCCAACTTCTCATCAGACCCCTTCTCGGACACTGCGATACGAACCCAAGTGTCTGCACCAAAGCCGCTGTTAGAGTACTCTAAAAATTAAGCTATGACGCCCTGTAGCGTCACGATGCATTTTTGCTCTAATGTGCCATTTGCTTATTCCTTTTATACATTGTTTGGTACATATATTTTATATATCAACTTAAGGAAAGTGGAATATTTTTAGGCGCGTTCATAGAACAGTTTTAGATACAGAAGGGCTTTTTTGCATATCAACACTTCCGTGTTATTTGTTATGCACCCGAACTGTATCTGTAACAATTATGTTATGCACAGCGATGGTATGGGATGACGTGTTTCGAAGTACCCAACTGCTCATCAGACCCCTTCTCGGACACTGAGATACGAACCCAAGTGTCTGCACCAAAGCCGCTGTTAGAGTACTCTAAAAATTAAGCTATGACGCCCTGTAGCGTCACGATGCATTTTTGCTCTAATGTGCCATTTGCTTATTCCTTTTATACATTGTTTGGTACATATATTTTATATTTCAACTTAAGGAAAGTGGAATATTTTTAGGCGCGTTCATAGAACAGTTTTAGATACAGAAGGGTGTTTTTGCATATCAACACTTCCGTATTATTTGTTATGCACCCGCACTGTACCTGTAAGAATTATGTTATGGTGATTGTTGTTGGAGCAAAGCTCGAATTTTTTTGTTTGTTTGTTAATTGATATTAGAGGAAAAATTACAACGTAATGGACAGCGATGGTATGGGATGACATGTTTCGAAGTGCCCAACTTCTCATCAGACCCCTTCTCGGACACTGAGATACGAACCCAAGTGTCTGCACCAAAGTCGCTGTTAGGGTACGCTAACAACTAAGCTATGATGCCCTGTAGCGTCACGATGCATTTTTGATCTAATGTGCCATTTGCTTATTCCTTTTATACATTCTTTGGTACATATATTTTATATGTCAACTCAAGGAAAGTGGAATATTTTTTTAGGCGCGTTCATAGAACAGTTTTAGATACAGAAGGGCTTTTTTTGCATATCAACACTTCCGTATTATTTGTTATGCACCCGCACTGTACCTGTAAGAATTATGTTATGGTGATTGTTGTTGGAGCAAAGCTCGAATTTGTTTGTTTGTTTGTTAATTGATATTAGAGGAAAAATTACAACGTTATGCACAGCGATGGTATGGGATGACATGTTTCGAAGTGCCCAACTTCTCATCAGACCCCTTCTCGGACACTGAGATACGAACCCAAGTGTCTGCACCAAAGCCGCTGTTAGAGTACTCTAAAAATTAAGCTATGACGCCCTGTAGCGTCACGATGCATTTTTGATCTAATGTGCCATTTGCTTATTCCTTTTATACATTCTTTGGTACATATATTTTATATGTCAACTCAAGGAAAGTGGAATATTTTTTTAGCCGCGTTCATAGAACAGTTTTAGATACAGAAGGGCTTTTTTTGCATATCAACACTTCCGTATTATTTGTTATGCACCCGCACTGTACCTGTAAGAATTATGTTATGGTGATTGTTGTTGGAGCAAAGCTCGAATTTTTTTGTTTGTTTGTTAATTGATATTAGAGGAAAAATTACAACGTTATGCACAGCGATGGTATGGGATGACATGTTTCTAAGTGCCCAACTTCTCATCAGACCCCTTCTCGGACACTGAGATACGAACCCAAGTGTCTGCACCAAAGCCGCTGTTAGAGTACTCTAAAAATTAAGCTATGACGCCCTGTAGCGTCACGATGCATTTTTGATCTAATGTGCCATTTGCTTATTCCTTTTATACATTCTTTGGTACATATATTTTATATGTCAACTCAAGGAAAGTGGAATATTTTTTTTAGGCGCGTTCATAGAACAGTTTTAGATACAGAAGGGCTTTTTTTGCATATCAACACTTCCGTATTATTTGTTATGCACCCGCACTGTACCTGTAAGAATTATGTTATGGTGATTGTTGTTGGAGCAAAGCTCGAATTTTTTTGTTTGTTTGTTAATTGATATTAGAGGAAAAATTACAACGTTATGCACAGCGATGGTATGGGATGACATGTTTCGAAGTGCCCAACTTCTCATCAGACCCCTTCTCGGACACTGAGATACGAACCCAAGTGTCTGCACCAAAGCCGCTGTTAGAGTACTCTAAAAATTAAGCTATGACGCCCTGTAGCGTCACGATGCATTTTTGATCTAATGTGCCATTTGCTTATTCCTTTTATACATTGTTTGGTACATATATTTTATATGTCAACTTAAGGAAAGTGGAATATTTTTAGGCGCGTTCATAGAACAGTTTTAGATACAGAAGGGCTTTTTTGCATATCAACACTTCCGTGTTATTTGTTATGCACCCGAACTGTATCTGTAACAATTATGTTATGCACAGCGATGGCATGGGATGACGTGTTTCGAAGTGCCCAACTGCTCATCAGACCCCTTCTCGGACACTGAGATACGAACCCAAGTGTCTGCACCAAAGTCGCTGTTAGGGTACGCTAACAACTAAGCTATGATGCCCTGTAGCGTCACGATGCATTTTTGATCTAATGTGCCATTTGCTTATTCCTTTTATACATTCTTTGGTACATATATTTTATATGTCAACTCAAGGAAAGTGGAATATTTTTTTAGGCGCGTTCATAGAACAGTTTTAGATACAGAAGGGCTTTTTTTGCATATCAACACTTCCGTATTATTTGTTATGCACCCGCACTGTACCTGTAAGAATTATGTTATGGTGATTGTTGTTGGAGCAAAGCTCGAATTTTTTTGTTTGTTTGTTAATTGATATTAGAGGAAAAATAACATCGTTATGCACAGCGATGGTATGGGATGACATGTTTCGAAGTGCCCAACTTCTCATCAGACCCCTTCTCGGTCACTGAGATACGAACCCAAGTGTCTGCACCAAAGTCGCTGTTAGGGTACGCTAACAACTAAGCTATGATGCCCTGTAGCGTCACGATGCATTTTTGATCTAATGTGCCATTTGCTTATTCCTTTTATACATTCTTTGGTACATATATTTTATATGTCAACTCAAGGAAAGTGGAATATTTTTTTAGGCGCGTTCATAGAACAGTTTTAGATACAGAAGGGCTTTTTTTGCATATCAACACTTCCGTATTATTTGTTATGCACCCGCACTGTACCTGTAAGAATTATGTTATGGTGATTGTTGTTGGAGCAAAGCTCGAATTTTTTTGTTTGTTTGTTAATTGATATTAGAGGAAAAATAACATCGTTATGCACAGCGATGGTATGGGATGACATGTTTCGAAGTGCCCAACTTCTCATCAGACCCCTTCTCGGACACTGAGATACGAACCCAAGTGTCTGCACCAAAGCCGCTGTTAGAGTACTCTAAAAATTAAGCTATGACGCCCTGTAGCGTCACGATGCATTTTTGCTCTAATGTGCCATTTGCTTATTCCTTTTATACATTGTTTGGTACATATATTTTATATATCAACTTAAGGAAAGTGGAATATTTTTAGGCGCGTTCATAGAACAGTTTTAGATACAGAAGGGCTTTTTTGCATATCAACACTTCCGTGTTATTTGTTATGCACCCGAACTGTATCTGTAACAATTATGTTATGCACAGCGATGGTATGGGATGACGTGTTTCGAAGTACCCAACTGCTCATCAGACCCCTTCTCGGACACTGAGATACGAACCCAAGTGTCTGCACCAAAGCCGCTGTTAGAGTACTCTAAAAATTAAGCTATGACGCCCTGTAGCGTCACGATGCATTTTTGCTCTAATGTGCCATTTGCTTATTCCTTTTATACATTGTTTGGTACATATATTTTATATTTCAACTTAAGGAAAGTGGAATATTTTTAGGCGCGTTCATAGAACAGTTTTAGATACAGAAGGGTGTTTTTGCATATCAACACTTCCGTATTATTTGTTATGCACCCGCACTGTACCTGTAAGAATTATGTTATGGTGATTGTTGTTGGAGCAAAGCTCGAATTTTTTTGTTTGTTTGTTAATTGATATTAGAGGAAAAATTACAACGTTATGCACAGCGATGGTATGGGATGACATGTTTCGAAGTGCCCAACTTCTCATCAGACCCCTTCTCGGACACTGAGATACGAACCCAAGTGTCTGCACCAAAGCCGCTGTTAGAGTACTCTAAAAATTAAGCTATGACGCCCTGTAGCGTCACGATGCATTTTTGCTCTAATGTGCCATTTGCTTATTCCTTTTATACATTGTTTGGTACATATATTTTATATGTCAACTTAAGGAAAGTGGAATATTTTTAGGCGCGTTCATAGAACAGTTTTAGATACAGAAGGGCTTTTTTGCATATCAACACTTCCGTGTTATTTGTTATGCACCCGAACTGTATCTGTAACAATTATGTTATGCACAGCGATGGTATGGGATGACGTGTTTCGAAGTGCCCAACTGCTCATCAGACCCCTTCTCGGACACTGAGATACGAACCCAAGTGTCTGCACCAAAGTCGCTGTTAGGGTACGCTAACAACTAAGCTATGATGCCCTGTAGCGTCACGATGCATTTTTGATCTAATGTGCCATTTGCTTATTCCTTTTATACATTCTTTGGTACATATCATTTATATGTCAACTCAAGGAAAGTGGAATATTTTTAGGCGCGTTCATAGAACAGTTTTAGATACAGAAGGGCTTTTTTGCATATCAACACTTCCGTGTTATTTGTTATGCACCCGCACTGTACCTGTAAGAATTATGTTATGGTGATTGTTGTTGGAGCAAAGCTCGAATTTTTTTGTTTGTTTGTTAATTGATATTAGAGGAAAAATAACATCGTTATGCACAGCGATGGTATGGGATGACATGTTTCGAAGTGCCCAACTTCTCATCAGACCCCTTCTCGGTCACTGAGATACGAACCCAAGTGTCTGCACCAAAGTCGCTGTTAGGGTACGCTAACAACTAAGCTATGATGCCCTGTAGCGTCACGATGCATTTTTGATCTAATGTGCCATTTGCTTATTCCTTTTATACATTCTTTGGTACATATATTTTATATGTCAACTCAAGGAAAGTGGAATATTTTTTTTAGGCGCGTTCATAGAACAGTTTTAGATACAGAAGGGCTTTTTTTGCATATCAACACTTCCGTATTATTTGTTATGCACCCGCACTGTACCTGTAAGAATTATGTTATGGTGATTGTTGTTGGAGCAAAGCTCGAATTTGTTTGTTTGTTTGTTAATTGATATTAGAGGAAAAATTACAACGTTATGCACAGCGATGGTATGGGATGACATGTTTCGAAGTGCCCAACTTCTCATCAGACCCCTTCTCGGACACTGAGATACGAACCCAAGTGTCTGCACCAAAGCCGCTGTTAGAGTACTCTAAAAATTAAGCTATGACGCCCTGTAGCGTCACGATGCATTTTTGCTCTAATGTGCCATTTGCTTATTCCTTTTATTCATTGTTTGGTACATATATTTTATATATCAACTTAAGGAAAGTGGAATATTTTTAGGCGCGTTCATAGAACAGTTTTAGATACAGAAGGGCTTTTTTGCATATCAACACTTCCGTGTTATTTGTTATGCACCCGAACTGTATCTGTAACAATTATGTTATGCACAGCGATGGTATGGGATGACGTGTTTCGAAGTACCCAACTGCTCATCAGACCCCTTCTCGGACACTGAGATACGAACCCAAGTGTCTGCACCAAAGCCGCTGTTAGAGTACTCTAAAAATTAAGCTATGACGCCCTGTAGCGTCACGATGCATTTTTGCTCTAATGTGCCATTTGCTTATTCCTTTTATACATTGTTTGGTACATATATTTTATATTTCAACTTAAGGAAAGTGGAATATTTTTAGGCGCGTTCATAGAACAGTTTTAGATACAGAAGGGTGTTTTTGCATATCAACACTTCCGTATTATTTGTTATGCACCCGCACTGTACCTGTAAGAATTATGTTATGGTGATTGTTGTTGGAGCAAAGCTCGAATTTTTTTGTTTGTTTGTTAATTGATATTAGAGGAAAAATTACAACGTTATGCACAGCGATGGTATGGGATGACATGTTTCGAAGTGCCCAACTTCTCATCAGACCCCTTCTCGGACACTGAGATACGAACCCAAGTGTCTGCACCAAAGCCGCTGTTAGAGTACTCTAAAAATTAAGCTATGACGCCCTGTAGCGTCACGATGCATTTTTGCTCTAATGTGCCATTTGCTTATTCCTTTTATACATTGTTTGGTACATATATTTTATATGTCAACTTAAGGAAAGTGGAATATTTTTAGGCGCGTTCATAGAACAGTTTTAGATACAGAAGGGCTTTTTTGCATATCAACACTTCCGTGTTATTTGTTATGCACCCGAACTGTATCTGTAACAATTATGTTATGCAGAGCGATGGTATGGGATGACGTGTTTCGAAGTGCCCAACTGCTCATCAGACCCCTTCTCGGACACTGAGATACGAACCCAAGTGTCTGCACCAAAGTCGCTGTTAGGGTACGCTAACAACTAAGCTATGATGCCCTGTAGCGTCACGATGCATTTTTGATCTAATGTGCCATTTGCTTATTCCTTTTATACATTCTTTGGTACATATAATTTATATGTCAACTCAAGGAAAGTGGAATATTTTTAGGCGCGTTCATAGAACAGTTTTAGATACAGAAGGGCTTTTTTGCATATCAACACTTCCGTGTTATTTGTTATGCACCCGCACTGTACCTGTAAGAATTATGTTATGGTGATTGTTGTTGGAGCAAAGCTCGAATTTTTTTGTTTGTTTGTTAATTGATATTAGAGGCAAAATAACATCGTTATGCACAGCGATGGTATGGGATGACATGTTTCGAAGTGCCCAACTTCTCATCAGACCCCTTCTCGGTCACTGAGATACGAACCCAAGTGTCTGCACCAAAGTCGCTGTTAGGGTACGCTAACAACTAAGCTATGATGCCCTGTAGCGTCACGATGCATTTTTGATCTAATGTGCCATTTGCTTATTCCTTTTATACATTCTTTGGTACATATATTTTATATGTAAACTTAAGGAAAGTGGAATATTTTTAGGCGCGTTCATAGAACAGTTTTAGATACAGAAGGGCTTTTTTGCATATCAACACTTCCGTGTTATTTGTTATGCACCCGAACTGTATCTGTAACAATTATGTATACCCAACTGCTCATCAGACCCCTTCTCGGACACTGAGATACGAACCCAAGTGTCTGCACCAAAGCCGCTGTTAGAGTACTCTAAAAATTAAGCTATGACGCCCTGTAGCGTCACGATGCATTTTTGCTCTAATGTGCCATTTGCTTATTCCTTTTATACATTGTTTGGTACATATATTTTATATGTCAACTTAAGGAAAGTGGAATATTTTTAGGCGCGTTCATAGAACAGTTTTAGATACAGAAGGGCTTTTTTGCATATCAACACTTCCGTGTTATTTGTTATGCACCCGAACTGTATCTGTAACAATTATGTTATGCAGAGCGATGGTATGGGATGACGTGTTTCGAAGTGCCCAACTGCTCATCAGACCCCTTCTCGGACACTGAGATACGAACCCAAGTGTCTGCACCAAAGTCGCTGTTAGGGTACGCTAACAACTAAGCTATGATGCCCTGTAGCGTCACGATGCATTTTTGATCTAATGTGCCATTTGCTTATTCCTTTTATACATTCTTTGGTACATATAATTTATATGTCAACTCAAGGAAAGTGGAATATTTTTAGGCGCGTTCATAGAACAGTTTTAGATACAGAAGGGCTTTTTTGCATATCAACACTTCCGTGTTATTTGTTATGCACCCGCACTGTACCTGTACGAATTATGTTATGGTGATTGTTGTTGGAGCAAAGCTCGAATTTTTTTGTTTGTTTGTTAATTGATATTAGAGGCAAAATAACATCGTTATGCACAGCGATGGTATGGGATGACATGTTTCGAAGTGCCCAACTTCTCATCAGACCCCTTCTCGGTCACTGAGATACGAACCCAAGTGTCTGCACCAAAGTCGCTGTTAGGGTACGCTAACAACTAAGCTATGATGCCCTGTAGCGTCACGATGCATTTTTGATCTAATGTGCCATTTGCTTATTCCTTTTATACATTCTTTGGTACATATATTTTATATGTAAACTTAAGGAAAGTGGAATATTTTTAGGCGCGTTCATAGAACAGTTTTAGATACAGAAGGGCTTTTTTGCATATCAACACTTCCGTGTTATTTGTTATGCACCCGAACTGTATCTGTAACAATTATGTTATGCACAGCGATGGTATGGGATGACGTGTTTCGAAGTACCCAACTGCTCATCAGACCCCTTCTCGGACACTGAGATACGAACCCAAGTGTCTGCACCAAAGCCGCTGTTAGAGTACTCTAAAAATTAAGCTATGACGCCCTGTAGCGTCACGATGCATTTTTGCTCTAATGTGCCATTTGCTTATTCCTTTTATACATTGTTTGGTACATATATTTTATATTTCAACTTAAGGAAAGTGGAATATTTTTAGGCGCGTTCATAGAACAGTTTTAGATACAGAAGGGTGTTTTTGCATATCAACACTTCCGTGTTATTTGTTATGCACCCGAACTGTATCTGTAACAATTATGTTATGCAGAGCGATGGTATGGGATGACGTGTTTCGAAGTGCCCAACTGCTCATCAGACCCCTTCTCGGACACTGAGATACGAACCCAAGTGTCTGCACCAAAGCCGCTGTTAGAGTACTCTAAAAATTAAGCTATGACGCCCTGTAGCGTCACGATGCATTTTTGCTCTAATGTGCCATTTGCTTATTCCTTTTATACATTGTTTGGTACATATATTTTATATGTCAACTTAAGGAAAGTGGAATATTTTTAGGCGCGTTCATAGAACAGTTTTAGATACAGAAGGGCTTTTTTGCATATCAACACTTCCGTGTTATTTGTTATGCACCCGAACTGTATCTTTAACAATTATGTTATGCACAGCGATGGTATGGGATGACATGTTTCGAAGTGCCCAACTTCTCATCAGACCCCTTCTCGGTCACTGAGATACGAACCCAAGTGTCTGCACCAAAGTCGCTGTTAGGGTACGCTAACAACTAAGCTATGATGCCCTGTAGCGTCACGATGCATTTTTGATCTAATGTGCCATTTGCTTATTCCTTTTATACATTCTTTGGTACATATATTTTATATTTCAACTTAAGGAAAGTGGAATATTTTTAGGCGCGTTCATAGAACAGTTTTAGATACAGAAGGGCTTTTTTGCATATCAACACTTCCGTGTTATTTGTTATGCACCCGAACTGTATCTGTAACAATTATGTTATGCACAGCGATGGTATGGGATGACGTGTTTCGAAGTACCCAACTGCTCATCAGACCCCTTCTCGGACACTGAGATACGAACCCAAGTGTCTGCACCAAAGTCGCTGTTAGAGTACTCTAAAAATTAAGCTATGACGCCCTGTAGCGTCACGATGCATTTTTGCTCTAATGTGCCATTTGCTTATTCCTTTTCACCATTGTTTGGTACATATATTTTATATTTCAACTTAAGGAAAGTGGAATATTTTTAGGCGCGTTCATAGAACAGTTTTAGATACAGAAGGGTGTTTTTGCATATCAACACTTCCGTATTATTTGTTATGCACCCGCACTGTACCTGTAAGAATTATGTTATGGTGATTGTTGTTGGAGCAAAGCTCGAATTTTTTTGTTTGTTTGTTAATTGATATTAGAGGAAAAATAACATCGTTATGCACAGCGATGGTATGGGATGACATGTTTCGAAGTGCCCAACTTCTCATCAGACCCTTTCTCGGTCACTGAGATACGAACCCAAGTGTCTGCACCAAAGTCGCTGTTAGGGTACGCTAACAACTAAGCTATGATGCCCTGTAGCGTCACGATGCATTTTTGATCTAATGTGCCATTTGCTTATTCCTTTTATACATTCTTTGGTACATATATTTTATATGTCAACTCAAGGAAAGTGGAATATTTTTTTTAGGCGCGTTCATAGAACAGTTTTAGATACAGAAGGGCTTTTTTGCATATCAACACTTCCGTGTTATTTGTTATGCACCCGAACTGTATCTGTAACAATTATGTTATGCACAGCGATGGTATGGGATGACGTGTTTCGAAGTGCCCAACTGCTCATCAGACCCCTTCTCGGACACTGAGATACGAACCCAAGTGTCTGCACCAAAGTCGCTGTTACGGTACGCTAACAACTAAGCTATGATGCCCTGTAGCGTCACGATGCATTTTTGATCTAATGTGCCATTTGCTTATTCCTTTTATACATTCTTTGGTACATATAATTTATATGTCAACTCAAGGAAAGTGGAATATTTTTAGGCGCGTTCATAGAACAGTTTTAGATACAGAAGGGCTTTTTTGCATATCAACACTTCCGTGTTATTTGTTATGCACCCGCACTGTACCTGTAAGAATTATGTTATGGTGATTGTTGTTGGAGCAAAGCTCGAATTTTTTTGTTTGTTTGTTAATTGATATTAGAGGAAAAATTACAACGTTATGCACAGCGATGGTATGGGATGACATGTTTCGAAGTGCCCAACTTCTCATCAGACCCCTTCTCGGACACTGAGATACGAACCCAAGTGTCTGCACCAAAGTCGCTGTTAGGGTACGCTAACAACTAAGCTATGATGCCCTGTAGCGTCACGATGCATTTTTGATCTAATGTGCCATTTGCTTATTCCTTTTATACATTCTTTGGTACATATATTTTATATGTCAACTCAAGGAAAGTGGAATATTTTTTTTAGGCGCGTTCATAGAACAGTTTTAGATACAGAAGGGCTTTTTTTGCATATCAACACTTCCGTATTATTTGTTATGCACCCGCACTGTACCTTTAAGAATTATGTTATGGTGATTGTTGTTGGAGCAAAGCTCGAATTTTTTTGTTTGTTTGTTAATTGATATTAGAGGAAAAATTACAACGTTATGCACAGCGATGGTATGGGAAGACATGTTTCGAAGTGCCCAACTTCTCATCAGACCCCTTCTCGGACACTGAGATACGAACCCAAGTGTCTGCACCAAAGCCGCTGTTAGAGTACTCTAAAAATTAAGCTATGACGCCCTGTAGCGTCACGATGCATTTTTGCTCTAATGTGCCATTTGCTTATTCCTTTTATACATTGTTTGGTACATATATTTTATATGTAAACTTAAGGAAAGTGGAATATTTTTTTAGGCGCGTTCATAGAACAGTTTTAGATACAGAAGGGCTTTTTTGCATATCAACACTTCCGTGTTATTTGTTATGCACCCGAACTGTATCTGTAACAATTATGTTATGCACAGCGATGGTATGGGATGACGTGTTTCGAAGTGCCCAACTGCTCATCAGACCCCTTCTCGGACACTGAGATACGAACCCAAGTGTCTGCACCAAAGTCGCTGTTAGGGTACGCTAACAACTAAGCTATGATGCCCTGTAGCGTCACGATGCATTTTTGATCTAATGTGCCATTTGCTTATTCCTTTTATACATTCTTTGGTACATATAATTTATATGTCAACTCAAGGAAAGTGGAATATTTTTAGGCGCGTTCATAGAACAGTTTTAGATACAGAAGGGCTTTTTTGCATATCAACACTTCCGTGTTATTTGTTATGCACCCGCACTGTACCTGTAAGAATTATGTTATGGTGATTGTTGTTGGAGCAAAGCTCGAATTTTTGTTGTTTGTTTGTTAATTGATATTAGAGGAAAAATTACAACGTTATGCACAGCGATGGTATGGGATGACATGTTTCGAAGTGCCCAACTGCTCATCAGACCCCTTCTCGGACACTGAGATACGAACCCAAGTGTCTGCACCAAAGTCGCTGTTAGGGTACGCTAACAACTAAGCTATGATGCCCTGTAGCGTCACGATGCATTTTTGATCTAATGTGCCATTTGCTTATTCCTTTTATACATTGTTTGGTACATATATTTTATATTTCAACTTAAGGAAAGTGGAATATTTTTAGGCGCGTTCATAGAACAGTTTTAGATACAGAAGGGTGTTTTTGCATATCAACACTTCCGTATTATTTGTTATGCACCCGCACTGTACCTGTAAGAATTATGTTATGGTGATTGTTGTTGGAGCAAAGCTCGAATTTTTTTGTTTGTTTGTTAATTGATATTAGAGGAAAAATTACAACGTTATGCACAGCGATGGTATGGGATGACGTGTTTCGAAGTACCCAACTGCTCATCAGACCCCTTCTCGGACACTGAGATACGAACCCAAGTGTCTGCACCAAAGCCGCTGTTAGAGTACTCTAAAAATTAAGCTATGACGCGCTGTAGCGTCACGATGCATTTTTGCTCTAATGTGCCATTTGCTTATTCCTTTTATACATTGTTTGGTACATATATTTTATATTTCAACTTAAGGAAAGTGGAATATTTTTAGGCGCGTTCATAGAACAGTTTTAGATACAGAAGGGTGTTTTTGCATATCAACACTGCCGTATTATTTGTTATGCACCCGCACTGTACCTGTAAGAATTATGTTATGGTGATTGTTGTTGGAGCAAAGCTCGAATTTTTTTGTTTGTTTGTTAATTGATATTAGAGGAAAAATTACAACGTAATGCACAGCGATGGTATGGGATGACATGTTTCGAAGTGCCCAACTTCTCATCAGACCCCTTCTCGGACACTGAGATACGAACCCAAGTGTCTGCACCAAAGCCGCTGTTGGAGTACTCTAAAAATTAAGCTATGACGCCCTGTAGCGTCACGATGCATTTTTGCTCTAATGTGCCATTTGCTTATTCCTTTTATACATTCTTTGGTACATATATTTTATATGTAAACTTAAGGAAAGTGGAATATTTTTAGGCGCGTTCATAGAACAGTTTTAGATACAGAAGGGCTTTTTTGCATATCAACACTTCCGTGTTATTTGTTATGCACCCGAACTGTATCTGTAACAATTATGTTATGCACAGCGATGGTATGGGATGACGTGTTTCGAAGTACCCAACTGCTCATCAGACCCCTTCTCGGACACTGAGATACGAACCCAAGTGTCTGCACCAAAGCCGCTGTTAGAGTACTCTAAAAATTTAGCTATGACGCCCTGTAGCGTCACGATGCATTTTTGCTCTAATGTGCCATTTGCTTATTCCTTTTATACATTGGTTGGTAAATATATTTTATATTTCAACTTAAGGAAAGTGGAATATTTTTAGGCGCGTTCATAGAACAGTTTTAGATACAGAAGGGTTTTTTTGCATATCAACACTTCCGTATTATTTGTTATACACCCGCACTGTACCTGTAAGAATTATGTTATGGTGATTGTTGTTGGAGCAAAGCTCGAATTTTTTTGTTTGTTTGTTAATTGATATTAGAGGAAAAATTACAACGTTATGCACAGCGATGGTATGGGATGACATGTTTCGAAGTGCCCAACTTCTCATCAGACCCCTTCTCGGACACTGAGTTACGAACCCAAGTGTCTGCACCAAAGCCGCTGTTAGAGTACTCTAAAAATTAAGCTATGACGCCCTGTAGCGTCACGATGCATTTTTGCTCTAATGTGCCATTTGCTTATTCCTCTTATACATTGTTTGGTACATATATTTTATATGTCAACTTAAGGAAAGTGGAATATTTTTAGGCGCGTTCATAGAACAGTTTTAGATACAGAAGGGCTTTTTTTGCATATCAACACTTCCGTATTATTTGTTATGCACCCGCACTGTACCTGTAAGAATTATGTTATGGTGATTGTTGTTGGAGCAAAGCACGAATTTTTTTGTTTGTTTGTTAATTGATATTAGAGGAAAAATTACAACGTTATGCACAGCGACGATGGTATGGGATGACATGTTTCGAAGTGCCCAACTTCTCATCAGACCCCTTCTCGGACACTGAGATACGAACCCAAGTGTCTGCACCAAAGCCGGTGTTAGAGTACTCTAAAAATTAAGCTATGACGCCCTGTAGCGTCACGATGCATTTTTGCTCTAATGTGCCATTTGCTTATTCCTTTTATACATTGTTTGGTACATATATTTTATATGTAAACTTAAGGAAAGTGGAATATTTTTAGGCGCGTTCATAGAACAGTTTTAGATACAGAAGGGCTTTTTTGCATATCAACACTTCCGTATTATTTGTTATACACCCGCACTGTACCTGTAAGAATTATGTTATGGTGATTGTTGTTGGAGCAAAGCTCGAATTTTTTGTTTGTTTGTTAATTGATATTAGAGGAAAAATTACAACGTTATGCACAGCGATGGTATGGGATGACATGTTTCGAAGTGCCCAACTTCTCATCAGACCCCTTCTCGGACACTGAGTTACGAACCCAAGTGTCTGCACCAAAGCCGCTGTTAGAGTACTCTAAAAATTAAGCTATGACGCCCTGTAGCGTCACGATGCATTTTTGCTCTAATGTGCCATTTGCTTATTCCTCTTATACATTGTTTGGTACATATATTTTATATGTCAACTTAAGGAAAGTGGAATATTTTTAGACGCGTTCATAGAACAGTTTTAGATACAGAAGGGCTTTTTTGCATATCAACACTTCCGTGTTATTTGTTATGCACCCGAACTGTATCTGTAACAATTATGTTATGCACAGCGATGGTATGGGATGACGTGTTTCGAAGTGCCCAACCGCTCATCAGACCCCTTCTCGGACACTGAGATACGTACCCAAGTGTCTGCACCAAAGTCGCTGTTAGAGTACGCTAACAACTAAGCTATGCTGCCCTGTAGCGTCACGATGCATTTTTGATGTAATGTGCCATTTGCTTATTCCTTTTATACATTCTTTGGTACATATATTTTATATGTCAACTCAAGGAAAGTGGAATATTTTTTTAAGCGCGTTCATAGAACAGTTTTAGATACAGAAGGGCTTTTTTGCATATCAACACTTCCGTCTTATTCGTTATGCACCCGCACTGTATCTGTAAGAATTATGTTATGGTGATTGTTGTTGGAGCAAAGCTCGAATTTTATTGTTTGTTTGTTAATTGATATTAGAGGAAAAATTACAACGTTATGCACAGCGATGGTATGGGATGACATGTTTCGAAGTGCCCAACTTCTCATCAGACCCCTTCTCGGACACTGAGATACGAACCCAAGTGTCTGCACCAAAGCCGCTGTTAGAGTACTCTAAAAATTAAGCTATGACGCCCTGTAGCGTCACGATGCATTTTTGCTCTAATGTGCCATTTGCTTATTCCTTTTATACATTGTTTGGTACATATATTTTATATGTCAACTTAAGGAAAGTGGAATATTTTTAGGCGCGTTCATAGAACAGTTTTAGATACAGAAGGGCTTTTTTGCATATCACCACTTCCGTGTTATTTGTTATGCACCCGAACTGTATCTGTAACAATTATGTTATGCACAGCGATGGTATGGGATGACGTGTTTCGAAGTACCCAACTGCTCATCAGACCCCTTCTCGGACACTGAGATACGAACCCAAGTGTGTGCATCAAAGCCGCTGTTAGAGTACTCTAAAAATTTAGCTATGACGCCCTGTAGCGTCACGATGCATTTTTGCTCTAATGTGCCATTTGCTTATTCCTTTTATACATTGTTTGGTACATATATTTTATATGTCAACTTAAGGAAAGTGGAATATTTTTAGGCGCGTTCATAGAACAGTTTTAGATACAGAAGGGCTTTTTTGCATATCAACACTTCCGTGTTATTTGTTATGCACCCGAACTGTATCTGTAACAATTATGTTATGCACAGCGATGGTATGGGATGACGTGTTTCGAAGGACCCAACCGCTCATCAGACCCCTTCTCGGACACTGAGATACGAACCCAAGTGTCTGCACCAAAGTCGCTGTTAGAGTACGCTAACAACTAAGCTATGCTGCCCTGTAGCGTCACGATGCATTTTTGATGTAATGTGCCATTTGCTTATTCCTTTTATACATTCTTTGGTACATATATTTTATATGTCAACTCAAGGAAAGTGGAATATTTTTTTAGGCGCGTTCATAGAACAGTTTTAGATACAGAAGTAATTTTTTGCATATCAACACTTCCGTATTATTTGTTATGCATCCGCACTGTACTTGTAACAATTATGTTATGGTGATTGTTGTTGGAGCAAAGCTCGAATTTTTTTGTTTGTTTGTTAATTGATATTAGAGGAAAAATTACAACGTTATGCACAGCGATGGTATGCGATGACGTGTTTCGAAGTGCGGAACTTCTCATCAGACCCCTACTCGGACACTGAGATACGAACCCATGTGTCTGCACCAAAGCTGCTCTTAGAGTACTGTAACAACTAAGCTATGATGCCCTGTAGCGTCACGATGCATTTTTGCTCTAATGTGCCATTTGCTTATTCCTTTTATACATTCTTTGGTACATATATTTTATATGTCAACTCAAGGAAAGTGGAATATTTTTTTTAGGCGCGTTCATAGAACAGTTTTAGATACAGAAGGGCTTTTTTGCATATCAACACTTCCGTGTTATTTGTTATGCACCCGAACTGTATCTGTAACAATTATGTTATGCACAGCGATGGTATGGGATGACGTGTTTCGAAGTACCCAACTGCTCATCAGACCCCTTCTCGGACACTGAGATACGAACCCAAGTGTCTGCACCAAAGCCGCTGTTAGAGTACTCTAAAAATTAAGCTATGACGCCCTGTAGCGTCACGGTGCATTTTTGCTCTAATGTGCCATTTGCTTATTCCTTTTATACATTCTTTGGTACATATATTTTATATGTCAACTTAAGGAAAGTGGAATATTTTTAGGCGCGTTCATAGAACAGTTTTAGATACAGAAGGGCTTTTTTGCATATCAACACTTCCGTGTTACTTGTTATGCACTCGAACTGTATCTGTAACAATTATGTTATGCACAGCGATGGTATGGGATGACGTGTTTCGAAGTGCCCAACTGCTCATTAGACTCCTTCTCGGACACTGAGATACGAACCCAAGTGTCTGCACCAAAGTCGCTGTTAGAGTACGCTAACAACTAAGCTATGATGCCCTGTAGCGTCACGATGCATTTTTGATCTAATGTGCCATTTGCTTATTCCTTTTATACATTCTTTGGTACATATATTTTATATGTCAACTCAAGGAAAGTGGAATATTTTTTTTTTTAGGCGCGTTCATAGAACAGTTTTAGATACAGAAGGGCTTTTTTGCATATCAACACTTCCGTCTTATTTGTTATGCACCCGCACTGTATCTGTAACAATTATGTTATGGTGATTGTTGTTGGGACAAAGCTCGAATTTTTATGTTTGTTTGTTAATTGATATTAGAGGAAAAATTACAACGTTATGCACAGCGATGGTATGGGATGACATGTTTCGAAGTGCCCAACTTCTCATCAGACCCCTTCTCGGACACTGAGATACGAACCCAAGTGTCTGCACCAAAGCCGCTGTTAGAGTACTCTAAAAATTAAGCTATGACGCCCTGTAGCGTCACGGTGCATTTTTGCTCTAATGTGCCATTTGCTTATTCCTTTTATACATTCTTTGGTACATATATTTTATATGTCAACTTAAGGAAAGTGGAATATTTTTAGGCGCGTTCATAGAACAGTTTTAGATACAGAAGGGCTTTTTTGCATATCAACACTTCCGTGTTACTTGTTATGCACTCGAACTGTATCTGTAACAATTATGTTATGCACAGCGATGGTATGGGATGACGTGTTTCGAAGTGCCCAACTGCTCATTAGACTCCTTCTCGGACACTGAGATACGAACCCAAGTGTCTGCACCAAAGTCGCTGTTAGAGTACGCTAACAACTAAGCTATGATGCCCTGTAGCGTCACGATGCATTTTTGATCTAATGTGCCATTTGCTTATTCCTTTTATACATTCTTTGGTACATATATTTTATATGTCAACTCAAGGAAAGTGGAATATTTTTAGGCGCGTTCATAGAACAGTTTTAGATACAGAAGGGCTTTTTTGCATATCAACACTTCCGTATTATTTGTTATGCACCCGCACTGTACCTGTAAGAATTATGTTATGGTGATTGTTGTTGGAGCAAAGCTCGAATGTTTATGTTTGTTTGTTAATTGATATTAGAGGAAAAATTACACCGTTATGCACAATGATGGTATGGGATGACATGTTTCGAAGTGCGGAACTTCTCATCAGACCCCTACTCGGACACTGAGATACGAACCCATGTGTCTGCACCAAAGTCGCTGTTAGAGTACGCTAACAACTAAGCTATGCTGCCCTGTAGCGTCACGATGCATTTTTGATGTAATGTGCCATTTGCTTATTCCTTTTATACATTGTTTGGTACATATATTTTATATGTCAACTTAAGGAAAGTGGAATATTTTTAGGCGCGTTCATAGAACAGTTTTAGATACAGAAGGGCTTTTTTGCATATCAACACTTCCGTGTTATTTGTTATGCACCCGAACTGTATCTGTAACAATTATGTTATGCACAGCGATGGTATGGGATGACGTGTTTCGAAGTACCCAACTGCTCATCAGACCCCTTCTCGGACACTGAGATACGAACCCAAGTGTGTGCATCAAAGCCGCTGTTAGAGTACTCTAAAAATTTAGCTATGACGCCCTGTAGCGTCACGATGCATTTTTGCTCTAATGTGCCATTTGCTTATTCCTTTTATACATTGTTTGGTACATATATTTTATATGTCAACTTAAGGAAAGTGGAATATTTTTAGGCGCGTTCATAGAACAGTTTTAGATACAGAAGGGCTTTTTTGCATATCAACACTTCCGTGTTATTTGTTATGCACCCGAACTGTATCTGTAACAATTATGTTATGCACAGCGATGGTATGGGATGACGTGTTTCGAAGGACCCAACCGCTCATCAGACCCCTTCTCGGACACTGAGATACGAACCCAAGTGTCTGCACCAAAGTCGCTGTTAGAGTACGCTAACAACTAAGCTATGCTGCCCTGTAGCGTCACGATGCATTTTTGATGTAATGTGCCATTTGCTTATTCCTTTTATACATTCTTTGGTACATATATTTTATATGTCAACTCAAGGAAAGTGGAATATTTTTTTAGGCGCGTTCATAGAACAGTTTTAGATACAGAAGTAATTTTTTGCATATCAACACTTCCGTATTATTTGTTATGCATCCGCACTGTACTTGTAACAATTATGTTATGGTGATTGTTGTTGGAGCAAAGCTCGAATTTTTTTGTTTGTTTGTTAATTGATATTAGAGGAAAAATTACAACGTTATGCACAGCGATGGTATGCGATGACGTGTTTCGAAGTGCGGAACTTCTCATCAGACCCCTACTCGGACACTGAGATACGAACCCATGTGTCTGCACCAAAGCTGCTCTTAGAGTACTGTAACAACTAAGCTATGATGCCCTGTAGCGTCACGATGCATTTTTGCTCTAATGTGCCATTTGCTTATTCCTTTTATACATTCTTTGGTACATATATTTTATATGTCAACTCAAGGAAAGTGGAATATTTTTTTTAGGCGCGTTCATAGAACAGTTTTAGATACAGAAGGGCTTTTTTGCATATCAACACTTCCGTATTATTTGTTATGCACCCGCACTGTACCTGTAAGAATTATGTTATGGTGATTGTTGTTGGAGCAAAGCTCGAATTTTATTGTTTGTTTGTTAATTGATATTAGAGGAAAAATTACAACGTTATGCACAGCGATGGTATGGGATGACATGTTTCGAAGTGCCCAACTTCTCATCAGACACCTTCTCGGACACTGAGATACGAACCCAAGTGTCTGCACCAAAGCCGCTGTTAGAGTACTCTAAAAATTAAGCTATGACGCCCTGTAGCGTCACGGTGCATTTTTGCTCTAATGTGCCATTTGCTTATTCCTTTTATATATTCTTTGGTACATATATTTTATATGTCAACTCAAGGAAAGTGGAATATTTTTTTTTTTAGGCGCGTTCATAGAACAGTTTTAGATACAGAAGGTCTTTTTTGCATATCAACACTTCCGTCTTATTTGTTATGCACCCGCACTGTATCTGTAACAATTATGTTATGGTGATTGTTGTTGGGACAAAGCTCGAATTTTTATGTTTGTTTGTTAATTGATATTAGAGGAAAAATTACAACGTTATGCACAGCGATGGTATGGGATGACATGTTTCGAAGTGCCCAACTTCTCATCCGACCCCTTCTCGGACACTGAGATACGAACCCAAGTGTCTGCACCAAAGCCGCTGTTAGAGTACTCTAAAAATTAAGCTATGACGCCCTGTTTGCTCTAATGTGCCATTTGCTTATTCCTTTTATACATTCTTTGGTACATATATTTTATATGTCAACTTAAGGAAAGTGGAATATTTTTAGGCGCGTTCATAGAACAGTTTTAGATACAGAAGGGCTTTTTTGCATATCAACACTTCCGTGTTACTTGTTATGCACTCGAACTGTATCTGTAACAATTATGTTATGCACAGCGATGGTATGGGATGACGTGTTTCGAAGTGCCCAACTGCTCATTAGACTCCTTCTCGGACACTGAGATACGAACCCAAGTGTCTGCACCAAAGTCGCTGTTAGAGTACGCTAACAACTAAGCTATGATGCCCTGTAGCGTCACGATGCATTTTTGATCTAATGTGCCATTTGCTTATTCCTTTTATACATTCTTTGGTACATATATTTTATATGTCAACTCAAGGAAAGTGGAATATTTTTAGGCGCGTTCATAGAACAGTTTTAGATACAGAAGGGCTTTTTTGCATATCAACACTTCCGTATTATTTGTTATGCACCCGCACTGTACCTGTAAGAATTATGTTATGGTGATTGTTGTTGGAGCAAAGCTCGAATTTTTATGTTTGTTTGTTAATTGATATTAGAGGAAAAATTACACCGTTATGCACAATGATGGTATGGGATGACATGTTTCGAAGTGCGGAACTTCTCATCAGACCCCTACTCGGACACTGAGATACGAACCCATGTGTCTGCACCAAAGCTGCTCTTAGAGTACTGTAACAACTAAGCTGTGATGCCCTGTAGAGTCACGATGCATTTTTGCTCTAATGTGCCATTTGCTTATTCCTTTTATACATTCTTTGGTACATATAATTTATATGTCAACTCAAGGAAAGTGGAATATTTTTAGGCGCGTTCATAGAACAGTTTTAGATACAGAAGGGCTTTTTTGCATATCAACACTTCCGTGTTATTTGTTATGCACCCGCACTGTACCTGTAACAATTATGTTATGGTGATTGTTGTTGGAGCAAAGCTCGAATTTTTTTGTTTGTTTGTTAATTGATATTAGAGGAAAAATTACAACGTTATGCAAAGCGATGGTATGCGATGACATGTTTCGAAGGGCCCAACTGCTCATCAGACCCCTTCTCGGACACTGAGATACGAACCCAAGTGTCTGCACCAAAGCCGCTGTTAGAGTACTCTAAAAATTAAGCTATGACGCCCTGTAGCGTCACGATGCATTTTTGCTCTAATGTGCCATTTGCTTATTCCTTTTATACATTGTTTGTTACATATATTTTATATGTAAACTTAAGGAAAGTGGAATATTTTTTTAGGCGCGTTCATAGAACAGTTTTAGATACAGAAGGGCTTTTTTGCATATCAACACTTCCGTCTTATTCGTTATGCACCCGCACTGTATCTGTAACAATTATGTTATGGTGATTGTTGTTGGGACAAAGCTCGAATTTTTATGTTTGTTTGTTAATTGATATTAGAGGAAAAATTACAACGTTATGCAAAGCGATGGTATGCGATGACATGTTTCGAAGTGCCCAACTGCTCATCAGACCCCTTCTCGGACACTGAGATACGAACCCAAGTGTCTGCACCAAAGCCGCTGTTAGAGTACGCTAACAACTAAGCTATGATGCCCTGTAGCGTCACGATGCATTTTTGATCTAACGTGCCATTTGCTTATTCCTTTTATACATTCTTTGGTACATATATTTTATATGTCAACTCAAGGAAAGTGGAATATTTTTTTTAGGCGCGTTCATAGAACAGTTTTAGATACAGAAGGGCTTTTTTGCATATCAACACTTCCGTCTTATTCGTTATGCACCCGCACTGTATCTGTAACAATTATGTTATGGTGATTGTTGTTGGGACAAAGCTCGAATTTTTATGTTTGTTTGTTAATTGATATTAGAGGAAAAATTACAACGTTATGCACAGCGATGGTATGGGATGACATGTTTCGAAGTGCCCAACTTCTCATCAGACCCCTTCTCGGACACTGAGATACGAACCCAAGTGTCTGCACCAAAGCCGCTGTTAGAGTACTCTAAAAATTAAGCTATGACGCCCTGTAGCGTCACGGTGCATTTTTGCTCTAATGTGCCATTTGGTTATTCCTTTTATACATTCTTTGGTACATATATTTTATATGTCAACTTAAGGAAAGTGGAATATTTTTAGGCGCGTTCATAGAACAGTTTTAGATACAGAAGGGCTTTTTTGCATATCAACACTTCCGTGTTACTTGCTATGCACTCGAACTGTATCTGTAACAATTATGTTATGCACAGCGATGGTATGGGATGACGTGTTTCGAAGTGCCCAACTGCTCATTAGACTCCTTCTCGGACACTGAGATACGAACCCAAGTGTCTGCACCAAAGTCGCTGTTAGAGTACGCTAACAACTAAGCTATGATGCCCTGTAGCGTCACGATGCATTTTTGATCTAATGTGCCATTTGCTTATTCCTTTTATACATTCTTTGGTACATATATTTTATATGTCAACTCAAGGAAAGTGGAATATTTTTTTTTAGGCGCGCTCATAGAACAGTTTTAGATACAGAAGGGCTTTTTTGCATATCAACACTTCCGTATTATTTGTTATGCACCCGCACTGTACCTGTAAGAATTATGTTATGGTGATTGTTGTTGGAGCAAAGCTCGAATTTTTATGTTTGTTTGTTAATTGATATTAGAGGAAAAATTACACCGTTATGCACAATGATGGTATGGGATGACATGTTTCGAAGTGCGGAACTTCTCATCAGACCCCTACTCGGACACTGAGATACGAACCCAAGTGTCTGCACCAAAGCCGCTGTTAGAGTACTCTAAAAATTAAGCTATGACGCCCTGTAGCGTCACGATGCATTTTTGCTCTAATGTGCCATTTGCTTATTCCTTTTATACATTGTTTGTTACATATATTTTATATGTCAACTTAAGGAAAGTGGAATATTTTTAGGCGGGTTCATAGAACAGTTTTAGATACAGAAGGGCTTTTTTGCATATCAACACTTCCGTGTTATTTGTTATGCACCCGAACTGTATCTGTAACAATTATGTTATGCACAGCGATGGTATGGGATGACGTGTTTCGAAGTGCCCAACTGCTCATCAGACCCCTTCTCGGACACTGAGATACGAACCCAAGTGTCTGCACCAAAGCCGCTGTTAGAGTACGCTAACAACTAAGCTATGATGCCCTGTAGCGTCACGATGCATTTTTGATCTAATGTGCCATTTGCTTATTCCTTTTATACATTCTTTGTTACATATATTTTATATGTCAACTTAAGGAAAGTGGAATATTTTTAGGCGGGTTCATAGAACAGTTTTAGATACAGAAGGGCTTTTTTGCATATCAACACTTCCGTCTTATTTGTTATGCACCCGCACTGTATCTGTAACAATTATGTTATGGTGATTGTTGTTGGGACAAAGCTCGAATTTTTATGTTTGTTTGTTAATTGGTATTACAGGAAAAATTACAACGTTATGCAAAGCGATGGTATGCGATGACATGTTTCGAAGTGCCCAACTGCTCATCAGACCCCTTCTCGGACACTGAGATACGAACCCAAGTGTCTGCACCAAAGCCGCTGTTAGAGTACGCTAAC
Organism: Merzomyia westermanni; assembly: GCA_949987695.1. Taxonomy (NCBI): domain Eukaryota; kingdom Metazoa; phylum Arthropoda; class Insecta; order Diptera; family Tephritidae; genus Merzomyia; species Merzomyia westermanni. Next base: position 11,802,934 of record OX465292.1, on the reverse strand, counting down.
AACTAAGCTATGATGCCCTGTAGCGTCACGATGCATTTTTGATCTAATGTGCCATTTGCTTATTCCTTTTATACATTCTTTGGTACATATATTTTATATGTCAACTCAAGGAAAGTGGAATATTTTTTTTAGGCGCGTTCATAGAACAGTTTTAGATACAGAAGGGCTTTTTTGCATATCAACACTTCCGTATTATTTGTTATGCACCCGCACTGTACCTGTAAGAATTATGTTATGGTGATTGTTGTTGGGACAAAGCTCGAATTTTTATTTTTGTTTGTTAATTGATATTAGAGGAAAAATTACAACGTTATGCAAAGCGATGGTATGGGATGACATGTTTCGAAGTGCGGAACTTCTCATCAGACCCCTACTCGGACACTGAGATACGAACCCAAGTGTCTGCACCAAAACCGCTGTTAGAGTACTCTAACAACTAAGCTATGATGCCCGGTAGCGTCACGATGCATTTTTGCTCTAATGTGTAATTTGCTTATTCCTTTTATACATTGTTTGGTACATATAATTTATATGTCAACTCAAGGAAAGTGGAATATTTTTTGTAGGCGCGTTCATAGAACAGTTTTAGATACAGAAGGACTTTTTTGCATATCAACTCTTCCGTCTTATTTGTTATGCACCCGCACTGTATCTGTAACAATTATGTTATGGTGATTGTTGTTGGGACAAAGCTCGAATTTTTATGTTTGTTTGTTATTTGATATTAGAGGAAAAATTACAACCTTATGCAAAGCGATGGTATGCGATGACATGTTTCGAAGTGCCCAACTGCTCATCAGACCCCTTCTCGGACACTGAGATACAAACCCAAGTGTCTGCACCAAAGCCGCTGTTAGAGTACGCTAACAACTAAGCTATGATGCCCTGTAGCGTCACGATGCATTTTTGATCTAATGTGTAATTTGCTTATTCCTTTTATACATTGTTTGGTACATATAATTTATATGTCAACTCAAGAAAAGTGGAATATTTTTTTTAGGCGCGTTCATAGAACAGTTTTAGATACAGAAGGACTTTTTTGCATATCAACTCTTCCGTCTTATTTGTTATGCACCCGCACTGTATCTGTAACAATTATGTTATGGTGATTGTTGTTGGGACAAAGCTCGAATTTTTATGTTTGTTTGTTATTTGATATTAGAGGAAAAATTACAACCTTATGCAAAGCGATGGTATGCGATGACATGTTTCGAAGTGCCCAACTGCTCATCAGACCCCTTCTCGGACACTGAGATACGAACCCAAGTGTCTGCACCAAAACCGCTGTTAGAGTACTCTAACAACTAAGCTATGATGCCCGGTAGCGTCACGATGCATTTTTGCTCTAATGTGTAATTTGCTTATTCCTTTTATACATTGTTTGGTACATATAATTTATATGTCAACTCAAGGAAAGTGGAATATTTTTTTTAGGCGCGTTCATAGAACAGTTTTAGATACAGAAGGACTTTTTTGCATATCAACTCTTCCGTCTTATTTGTTATGCACCCGCACTGTATCTGTAACAATTATGTTATGGTGATTGTTGTTGGGACAAAGCTCGAATTTTTATGTTTGTTTGTTATTTGATATTAGAGGAAAAATTACAACCTTATGCAAAGCGATGGTATGCGATGACATGTTTCGAAGTGCCCAACTGCTCATCAGACCCCTTCTCGGACACTGAGATACGAACCCAAGTGTCTGCACCAAAGCCGCTGTTAGAGTACGCTAACAACTAAGCTATGATGCCCTGTAGCGTCACGATGCATTTTTGATCTAATGTGCCATTTGCTTATTCCTTTTATACATTCTTTGGTACATATATTTTATATGTCAACTTAAGGAAAGTGGAATATTTTTAGGCGGGTTCATAGAACAGTTTTAGATACAGAAGGGCTTTGTTGCATATCAAAACTTCCGTCTTATTTGTTATGCACCCGCACTGTATCTGTAACAATTATGTTATGGTGATTGTTGTTGGGACAAAGCTCGAATTTTTATGTTTGTTTGTTAATTGGTATTACAGGAAAAATTACAACGTTATGCAAAGCGATGGTATGCGATGACATGTTTCGAAGTGCCCAACTGCTCATCAGACCCCTTCTCGGACACTGAGATACGAACCCAAGTGTCTGCACCAAAGCCGCTGTTAGAGTACGCTAACAACTAAGCTATGATGCCCGGTAGCGTCACGATGCATTTTTGCTCTAATGTGTAATTTGCTTATTCCTTTTATACATTGTTTGGTACATATAATTTATATGTCAACTCAAGGAAAGTGGAATATTTTTTTTAGGCGCGTTCATAGAACAGTTTTAGATACAGAAGGGCTTTGTTGCATATCAAAACTTCCGTCTTATTTGTTATGCACCCGCACTGTATCTGTAACAATTATGTTATGGTGATTGTTGTTGGGACAAAGCTCGAATTTTTATGTTTGTTTGTTAATTGGTATTACAGGAAAAATTACAACGTTATGCAAAGCGATGGTATGCGATGACATGTTTCGAAGTGCCCAACTGCTCATCAGACCCCTTCTCGGACACTGAGATACGAACCCAAGTGTCTGCACCAAAGCCGCTGTTAGAGTACGCTAACAACTAAGCTATGATGCCCTGTAGCGTCACGATGCATTTTTGATCTAATGTGCCATTTGCTTATTCCTTTTATACATTCTTTGGTACATATATTTTATATGTCAACTTAAGGAAAGTGGAATATTTTTAGGCGGGTTCATAGAACAGTTTTAGATACAGAAGGGCTTTGTTGCATATCAAAACTTCCGTCTTATTTGTTATGCACCCGCACTGTATCTGTAACAATTATGTTATGGTGATTGTTGTTGGGACAAAGCTCGAATTTTTATGTTTGTTTGTTATTTGATATTAGAGGAAAAATTACAACCTTATGCAAAGCGATGGTATGCGATGACATGTTTCGAAGTGCCCAACTGCTCATCAGACCCCTTCTCGGACACTGAGATACAAACCCAAGTGTCTGCACCAAAGCCGCTGTTAGAGTACTCTAAAAATTAAGCTATGACGCCCTGTAGCGTCACGATGCATTTTTGCTCTAATGTGTAATTTGCTTATTCCTTTTATACATTGTTTGGTACATATATTTTATATGTCAACTCAAGGAAAGTGGAATATTTGTATAGGCGCGTTCATAGAACAATTTTAGATACAGAAGGGTTTTTTTGCATATCAACACTTCCGTGTTACTTGTTATGCACCCGCACTGTACCTGTAAGAATTATGTTATGGTGATTGTTGTTGGAGCAAAGCTCGAATTTTTTTGTTTGTTTGTTAATTGATATTAGAGGAAAAATTACAACGTTATGCACAGCGATGGTATGGGATGACATGTTTCGAAGTGCCCAACTTCTCATCAGACCCCTTCTCGGACACTGAGATACGAACCCAAGTGTCTGCAAAAAAAACGCTGTTAGAGTACTCTAAAAATTAAGCTATGACGCCCTGTAGCGTCACGATGCATTTTTGCTCTAATGTGTAATTTGCTTATTCCTTTTATACATTGTTTGGTACATATATTTTATATGTCAACTTAAGGAAAGTGGAATATTTTTAGGCGCATTCATAGAACAGTTTTAGGTACACAAGGGCTTTTTTGCATATCAACTCTTCCGTCTTATTTGTTATGCACCCGCACTGTATCTGTAACAATTATGTTATGGTGATTGTTGTTGGGACAAAGCTCGAATTTTTATGTTTGTTTGTTATTTGATATTAGAGGAAAAATTACAACCTTATGCAAAGCGATGGTATGCGATGACATGTTTCGAAGTGCCCAACTGCTCATCAGACCCCTTCTCGGACACTGAGATACGAACCCAAGTGTCTGCACCAAAGCCGCTGTTAGAGTACGCTAACAACTAAGCTATGATGCCCGGTAGCGTCACGATGCATTTTTGCTCTAATGTGTAATTTGCTTATTCCTTTTATACATTGTTTGGTACATATAATTTATATGTCAACTCAAGGAAAGTGGAATATTTTTTTTAGGCGCGTTCATAGAACAGTTTTAGATACAGAAGGACTTTTTTGCATATCAACTCTTCCGTCTTATTTGTTATGCACCCGCACTGTATCTGTAACAATTATGTTATGGTGATTGTTGTTGGGACAAAGCTCGAATTTTTATGTTTGTTTGTTATTTGATATTAGAGGAAAAATTACAACCTTATGCAAAGCGATGGTATGCGATGACATGTTTCGAAGTGCCCAACTGCTCATCAGACCCCTTCTCGGACACTGAGATACAAACCCAAGTGTCTGCACCAAAGCCGCTGTTAGAGTACTCTAAAAATTAAGCTATGACGCCCTGTAGCGTCACGATGCATTTTTGCTCTAATGTGTAATTTGCTTATTCCTTTTATACATTGTTTGGTACATATATTTTATATGTCAACTCAAGGAAAGTGGAATATTTGTATAGGCGCGTTCATAGAACAATTTTAGATACAGAAGGGTTTTTTTGCATATCAACACTTCCGTGTTACTTGTTATGCACCCGCACTGTACCTGTAAGAATTATGTTATGGTGATTGTTGTTGGAGCAAAGCTCGAATTTTTTTGTTTGTTTGTTAATTGATATTAGAGGAAAAATTACAACGTTATGCACAGCGATGGTATGGGATGACATGTTTCGAAGTGCCCAACTTCTCATCAGACCCCTTCTCGGACACTGAGATACGAACCCAAGTGTCTGCAAAAAAAACGCTGTTAGAGTACTCTAAAAATTAAGCTATGACGCCCTGTAGCGTCACGATGCATTTTTGCTCTAATGTGTAATTTGCTTATTCCTTTTATACATTGTTTGGTACATATATTTTATATGTCAACTCAAGGAAAGTGGAATATTTGTATAGGCGCGTTCATAGAACAGTTTTAGATACAGAAGGGTTTTTTTGCATATCAACACTTCCGTGTTATTTGTTATGCACCCGCACTGTACCTGTAAGAATTATGTTATGGTGATTGTTGTTGGAGCAAAGCTCGAATTTTTTTGTTTGTTTGTTAATTGATATTAGAGGAAAAATTACAACGTTATGCACAGCGATGGTATGGGATGACATGTTTCGAAGTGCCCCACTTCTCATCAGACCCCTTCTCGGACACTGAGATACGAACCCAAGTGTCTGCACCAAAGCCGCTGTTAGAGTACTCTAAAAATTAAGCTATGACGCCCTGTAGCGTCACGATGCATTTTTGCTCTAATGTGTAATTTGCTTATTCCTTTTATACATTGTTTGGTACATATATTTTATATGTCAACTTAAGGAAAGTGGAATATTTTTAGGCGCGTTCATAGAACAGTTTTAGATACAGAAGGGCTTTTTTGCATATCAACACTTCCGTATTATTTGTTATGCACCCGCACTGTACCCGTAAAAATTATGATATGCACAGCGATGGTATGGGATGACGTGTTTCGAAGTGCCCAACTTCTCATCAGACCCCTTCTCGGACACTGAGATACGAACCCAAGTGTCTGCACCAAAGCCGCTGTTAGAGTACTCTAAAAATTAAGCTATGACGCCCTGTAGCGTCACGATGCATTTTTGCTCTAATGTGTAATTTGCTTATTCCTTTTATACATTGTTTGGTACATATATTTTATATGTCAACTCAAGGAAAGTGGAATATTTGTATAGGCGCGTTCATAGAACAGTTTTAGATACAGAAGGGTTTTTTTGCATATCAACACTTCCGTGTTATTTGTTATGCACCCCACTGTACCTGTAAGAATTATGTTATGGTGATTGTTGTTGGAGCAAAGCTCGAATTTTTTTCTTTGTTTGTTAATTGATATTAGAGGAAAAATTACAACGTTATGCACAGCGATGGTATGGGATGACATGTTTCGAAGTGCCCCACTTCTCATCAGACCCCTTCTCGGACACTGAGATACGAACCCAAGTGTCTGCACCAAAGCCGCTGTTAGAGTACTCTAAAAATTAAGCTATGACGCCCTGTAGCGTCACAATGCATTTTTGCTCTAATGTGTAATTTGCTTATTCCTTTTATACATTGTTTGGTACATATATTTTATATGTCAACTTAAGGAAAGTGGAATATTTTTAGGCGCGCTCATAGAACAGTTTTAGATACAGAAGGGCTTTTTTGCATATCAACACTTCCGTATTATTTGTTATGCACCCGCACTGTACCCGTAAAAATTATGATATGCACAGCGATGGTATGGGATGACGTGTTTCGAAGTGCCCAACTTCTCATCAGACCCCTTCTCGGACACTGAGATACGAACCCAAGTGTCTGCAAAAAAACGCTGTTAGAGTACTCTAAAAATTAAGCTATGACGCCCTGTAGCGACACGATGCATTTTTGCTCTAATGTGTAATTTGCTTATTCCTTTTATACATTGTTTGGTACATATATTTTATATGTCAACTTAGGGAAAGTGGAATATTTTTAGGCGCGTTCCTAGAACAGTTTTAGGCACAGAAGGGCTTTTTTGCATATCAACACTTCCGTCTTATTTGTAATGCACCCGCACTGTATCTGTAACAATTATGTTATGGTGATTGTTGTTGGGACAAAGCTCGAATTTTTATGTTTGTTTGTTAATTGATATTAGAGGAAAAATTACAACGTTATGCAAAGCGATGGTATGCGATGACATGTTTCGAAGTGCCCAACTGCTCATCAGACCCCTTCTCGGACACTGAGATACGAACCCAAGTGTCTGCACCAAAGCCGCTGTTAGAGTACTCTAAAAATTAAGCTATGACGCCCTGTAGCGTCACGATGCATTTTTGCTCTAATGTGCCATTTGCTTATTCCTTTTATACATTGTTTGTTACATATATTTTATATGTCAACTTAAGGAAAGTGGAATATTTTTAGGCGGGTTCATAGAACAGTTTTAGATACAGAAGGGCTTTTTTGCATATCAACACTTCCGTGTTATTTGTTATGCACCCGAACTGTATCTGTAACAATTATGTTATGGTGATTGTTGTTGGGACAGAGCTCGAATTTTTATGTTTGTTTGTTAATTGGTATTACAGGAAAAATTACAACGTTATGCAAAGCGATGGTATGCGATGACATGTTTCGAAGTGCCCAACTGCTCATCAGACCCCTTCTCGGACACTGAGATACGAACCCAAGTGTCTGCACCAAAGCCGCTGTTAGAGTACGCTAACAACTAAGCTATGATGCCCTGTAGCGTCACGATGCATTTTTGATCTAATGTGCCATTTGCTTATTCCTTTTATACATTCTTTGTTACATATATTTTATATGTCAACTTAAGGAAAGTGGAATATTTTTAGGCGGGTTCATAGAACAGTTTTAGATACAGAAGGGCTTTTTTGCATATCAACACTTCCGTCTTATTTGTTATGCACCCGCACTGTATCTGTAACAATTATGTTATGGTGATTGTTGTTGGGACAGAGCTCGAATTTTTATGTTTGTTTGTTAATTGGTATTACAGGAAAAATTACAACGTTATGCAAAGCGATGGTATGCGATGACATGTTTCGAAGTGCCCAACTGCTCATCAGACCCCTTCTCGGACACTGAGATACGAACCCAAGTGTCTGCACCAAAGCCGCTGTTAGAGTACGCTAACAACTAAGCTATGATGCCCTGTAGCGTCACGATGCATTTTTGATCTAATGTGCCATTTGCTTATTCCTTTTATACATTCTTTGGTACATATATTTTATATGTCAACTCAAGGAAAGTGGAATATTTTTTTTAGGCGCGTTCATAGAACAGTTTTAGATACAGAAGGGCTTTTTTGCATATCAACACTTCCGTATTATTTGTTATGCACCCGCACTGTACCTGTAAGAATTATGTTATGGTGATTGTTGTTGGAGCAAAGCTCGAATTTTTTTGTTTGTTTGTTAATTAATATTAGAGGAAAAATTACAAAGTTATGCACAGCGATGGTATGGGATGACATGTTTCAAAATGCCCAACTTCTCATCAGACCCCTTCTCGGACACTGAGATACGAACCCAGGTGTCTGCTACAAAGTCGCTGTTAGAGTACGCTAACAACTAAGCTATGATGCCCTGTAGCGTCACGATACATTTTTGATCTAATGTGCCATTTGCTTATTCCTTTTATACATTCTTTGGTACATATATTTTATATGTCAACTCAAGGAAAGTGGAATATTTTTTTTAGGCGCGTTCATAGAACAGTTTTAGATACAGAAGGGCTTTTTTGCATATCAACACTTCCGTATTATTTGTTATGCACCCGCACTGTACCTGTAAGAATTATGTTATGGTGATTGTTGTTGGAGCAAGGCTCGAATTTTTTTGTTTGTTTGTTAATTGATATTAGAGGAAAAATTACAACGTTATGCACAGCGATGGTATGGGATGACATGTTTCGAAGTGCGGAACTTCTCATCAGACCCCTTCTCGGACACTGAGATACGAACCCAAGTGTCTGCAAAAAAACGCTGTTAGAGTACTCTAAAAATTAAGCTATGACGCCCTGTAGCGTCACGATGCATTTTTGCTCTAATGTGTAATTTGCTTATTCCTTTTATACATTGTTTGGTACATATATTTTATATGTCAACTTAAGGAAAGTGGAATATTTTTAGGCGCGTTCCTAGAACAGTTTTAGGCACAGAAGGGCTTTTTTGCATATCAACACTTCCGTCTTATTTGTAATGCACCCGCACTGTATCTGTAACAATTATGTTATGCACAGCGATGGTATGGGATGACGTGTTTCGAAGTGCCCAACTTCTCATCAGACCCCTTCTCGGACACTGAGATACGAACCCAAGTGTCTGCAAAAAAACTCTGTTAGAGTACTCTAAAAATTAAGCTATGACGCCCTGTAGCGTCACGATGCATTTTTGCTCTAATGTGTAATTTGCTTATTCCTTTTATACATTGTTTGGTACATATATTTTATATGTCAACTTAAGGAAAGTGGAATATTTTTAGGCGCGTTCCTAGAACAGTTTTAGGCACAGAAGGGCTTTTTTGCATATCAACACTTCCGTCTTATTTGTAATGCACCCGCACTGTATCTGTAACAATTATGTTATGGTGATTGTTGTTGGGACAAAGCTCGAATTTTTATGTTTGTTTGTTAATTGATATTAGAGGAAAAATTACAACGTTATGCAAAGCGATGGTATGCGATGACATGTTTCGAAGTGCCCAACTGCTCATCAGACCCCTTCTCGGACACTGAGATACGAACCCAAGTGTCTGCACCAAAGCTGCTGTTAGAGTACTGTAACAACTAAGCTATGATGCCCTGTAGCGTTACGATGCATTTTTGATCTAATGTGCCATTTACTTATTCCTTTTATACATTCTCTATTACATAAAATTTATATGTCAACTCAAGGAAAGTGGAATACTTTTATAGGCGCGTTCATAGAACAGTTTTAGATACAGAAGGGCTTTTTTGCATATCAACACTTCCGTGTTATTTGTTATGCACCCGAACTGTATCTGTAAAAATTATGTTATGCACAGCGATGGTATGGGATGACGTGTTTCGAAGTGCCCAACTGCTCATCAGACCCCTTCTCGGACACTGCGATACGAACCCAAGTGTCTGCAAAAAAAACGCTGTTAGAGTACTCTAAAAATTAAGCTATGACGCCCTGTAGCGTCACGATGCATTTTTGCTCTAATGTGTAATTTGCTTATTCCTTTTATACATTGTTTGGTACATATATTTTATATGTCAACTTAAGGAAAGTAGAATATTTTTAGGCGCGTTCATAGAACAGTTTTAGGTACAGAAGGGCTTTTTTGCATATCAACACTTCCGTCTTATTTGTATCTGTAACAATTATGTTATGGTGATTGTTGTTGGGACAAAGCTCGAATTTTTATGTTTGTTTGTTATTTGATATTAGAGGAAAAATTACAACCTTATGCAAAGCGATGGTATGCGATGACATGTTTCGAAGTGCCCAACTGCTCATCAGACCCCTTCTCGGACACTGAGATACAAACCCAAGTGTCTGCACCAAAGCCGCTGTTAGAGTACTCTAAAAATTAAGCTATGACGCCCTGTAGCGTCACGATGCATTTTTGCTCTAATGTGTAATTTGCTTATTCCTTTTATACATTGTTTGGTACATATATTTTATATGTCAACTCAAGGAAAGTGGAATATTTGTATAGGCGCGTTCATAGAACAGTTTTAGATACAGAAGGGTTTTTTTGCATATCAACACTTCCGTGTTATTTGTTATGCACCCGCACTGTACCTGTAAGAATTATGTTATGGTGATTGTTGTTGGAGCAAAGCTCGAATTTTTTTGTTTGTTTGTTAATTGATATTAGAGGAAAAATTACAACGTTATGCACAGCGATAGTATGGGATGACATGTTTCGAAGTGCCCAACTTCTCATCAGACCCCTTCTCGGACACTGCGATACGAACCCAAGTGTCTGCAAAAAAAACGCTGTTAGAGTACTCTAAAAATTAAGCTATGACGCCCTGTAGCGTCACGATGCATTTTTGCTCTAATGTGTAATTTGCTTATTCCTTTTATACATTGTTTGGTACATATATTTTATATGTCAACTTAAGGAAAGTAGAATATTTTTAGGCGCGTTCATAGAACAGTTTTAGGTACAGAAGGGCTTTTTTGCATATCAACACTTCCGTCTTATTTGTATCTGTAACAATTATGTTATGGTGATTGTTGTTGGGACAAAGCTCGAATTTTTATGTTTGTTTGTTAATTGATATTAGAGGAAAAATTACAACGTTATGCACAGCGATGGTATGGGATGACATGTTTCGAAGTGCGGAACTTCTCATCAGACCCCTTCTCGGACACTGAGATACGAACCCAAGTGTCTGCACCAAAGCCGCGGTTAGAGTACTCTAACAACTAAGCTATGATGCCCTGTAGCGTCACGATGCACTTTTGCTCTAATGTGCCATTTGCTTATTCCTTTTATACATTCTTTGGAACATATATTTTATATGTCAACTCAAGGAAAGTGGAATATTTTTTTTAGGCGCGTTCATAGAACAGTTTTAGATACAGAAGGGCTTTTTTGCATATCAACACTTCCGTGTTATTTGTTATGCACCCGCAGTGTACCTTTAACAATTATGTTATGGTGATTGTTGTTGGAGCAAAGATCGAATTTTTATCTTTTGTTTGTTAATTGATATTAGAGGAAAAATTACACCGTTATGCACAGCGATGGTATGGGATGACATGTTTCGAAGTGCGGAACTTCTCATCAGACCCCTACTCGGACACTGAGATACGAACCCAAGTGTCTGCACCAAAGCCGCTGTTAGAGTACTCTAAAAATTAAGCTATGACGCCCTGTAGCGTCACGATGCATTTTTGCTCTAATGTGTAATTTGCTTATTCCTTTTATACATTGTTTGGTACATATAATTTATATGTCAACTCAAGGAAAGTGGAATATTTTTTTTAGGCGCGTTTATAGAACAGTTTTAGATACAGAAGGACTTTTTTGCATATCAACTCTTCCGTCTTATTTGTTATGCACCCGCACTGTATCTGTAACAATTATGTTATGGTGATTGTTGTTGGGACAAAGCTCGAATTTTTATGTTTGTTTGTTATTTGATATTAGAGGAAAAATTACAACCTTATGCAAAGCGATGGTATGCGATGACATGTTTCGAAGTGCCCAACTGCTCATCAGACCCCTTCTCGGACACTGAGATACAAACCCAAGTGTCTGCACCAAAGCCGCTGTTAGAGTACTCTAAAAATTAAGCTATGACGCCCTGTAGCGTCACGATGCATTTTTGCTCTAATGTGTAATTTGCTTATTCCTTTTATACATTGTTTGGTACATATAATTTATATGTCAACTCAAGGAAAGTGGAATATTTTTTTTAGGCGCGTTCATAGAACAGTTTTAGATACAGAAGGACTTTTTTGCATATCAACTCTTCCGTCTCATTTGTTATGCACCCGCACTGTACCTGTAAGAATTATGTTATGGTGATTGTTGTTGGAGCAAAGCTCGAATTTTTTGTTTGTTTGTTAATTGATATTAGAGGAAAAATTACACCGTTATGCACAGCGATGGTATGGGATGACATGTTTCGAAGTGCCCCACTTCTCATCAGACCCCTTCTCGGACACTGAGATACGAACCCAAGTGTCTGCAAAAAAAACGCTGTTAGAGTACTCTAAAAATTAAGCTATGACGCCCTGTAGCGTCACGATGCATTTTTGCTCTAATATGTAATTTGCTTATTCCTTTTATACATTGTTTGGTACATACAGGGTGGCTAATGAAAGCCGCTACCAAAAAAAAATTAAATAACTTTTTTTCTATTTAATGAATCTGGTTAATTTTTTTTTTATTTTGCAGATTGACTTTTACATTTAACAAAAATGGATAACTGGGACACTGAAACAAGAATTTGGATTGTCCGCCGCTATCACGCACTGGAGTCCGTAGTTTCGGTTCAAAGAGAGTATAGGCGCACGTTTGGCGGCAATCCTCCGAGCAGATGGACCATAATAAGACTTGAAAACAATTTTGCCGAGCATGGGACAGTCAACAGAAGACCTTACCATCGAAACCCTTCAGTTCGAACGCAGGAAACAATCGCTGCTGTAGCTGCTGCCATACAAAACAATCCACGTGTTTCGACAAGAAGCTTATCTGCTCAAATGGGTGTAAGCAGACAGTCATTACAGTCAATTATGCGCAAAGATTTGGCCTTATTCCCATATAAAATTCAAATAGCCAACAAACTGAACGCTGCAGACTTGCCGATTCGCTTGGAATTTTGCCAGAAGATGCTTAAAATGGTGGAAGAGGATGGAAACATGTTGAACTGTCTTTTCATGTCTGACGAGGTCCATTTCGATTTAAACGACAACATAAACAAACAAAATTGTCGAATATGGAGTGATTCCAACCCACAGATACTCCATCAGACGGAATTGCATCCACTTCGTGTCACAGTGTGGTGTGCAGTTTCATCACGCTGCATTGTCGGGCCCTACTTCTTCGAAGAAAACGGTCACACCGTTACGGTTACTGGAGACCGTTACTTGAGCATGTTGAGAGAGTTTTTCTATCCAGAATTACGCCGAATGAGAATTTCTTTCAACTCTGTGTGGTTTCAGCAAGATGGTGCAGCTCCTCATATAGCCCAACCTGTTATGACAGAATTGCGAAGAAAATTTCCCAATAAGCTGATATCCAGAAACTCCACATTCCGTTGGCCACCCAGGTCGCCTGACCTTACTGCACCTGACTTTTTCTTGTGGGGTTATTGCAAACAGGAAGTCTTCAAAGCAAAACCAACAAATTTGAATGAACTAAGGCAATCCATTCGAGAAACAATTGCGGCTATTCCTGTCTCAACTCTCCAAGCAGTAATGAACAACTTTTTGGTAAGATGCCGCACATGCATCGACGAGCAGGGGGGGCATTTAAATTCCATTATTTTTAAAACTAATTAAGCTATATTTAATAAAATTTAATGCGCTTTAACATGAATAAAAGAAAAATGAATTCCATACACTGAAAAAAAAATTATTTGAGTTTCTTAATGTAGCAAAATTCATCAGCCACCCTGTATATTTTATATGTCAACTTAAGGAAAGTGGAATATTTTTAGGCGCGTTCATAGAACAGTTTTAGATACAGAAGGGCTTTTTTGCATATCAACACTTCCGTGTTATTTGTTATGCACCCGCAGTGTACCTTTAACAATTATGTTATGGTGATTGTTGTTGGAGCAAAGATCGAATTTTTATCTTTTGTTTGTTAATTGATATTAGAGGAAAAATTACACCGTTATGCACAGCGATGGTATGGGATGAGATGTTTCGAAGTGCCCCACTTCTCATCAGACCCCTTCTCGGACACTGAGATACGAACCCAAGTGTCTGCAAAAAAAACGCTGTTAGAGTACTCTAAAAATTAAGCTATGACGCCCTGTAGCGTCACGATGCATTTTTGCTCTAATGTGTAATTTGCTTATTCCTTTTATACATTGTTTGGTACATATATTTTATATGTCAACTTAAGGAAAGTGGAATATTTTTAGGCGCGTTCATAGAACAGTTTTAGATACAGAAGGGCTTTTTTGCATATCAACACTTCCGTATTATTTGTTATGCACCCGCACTGTACCTGTAAAAATTATGATATGCACAGCGATGGTATGGGATGACGTGTTTCGAAGTGCCCAACTTCTCATCAGACCCCTTCTCGGACACTGAGATACGAACCCAAGTGTCTGCAAAAAAAACGCTGTTAGATGCATTTTTGCTCTAATGTGTAATTTGCTTATTCCTTTTATACATTGTTTGGTACATATCTGTGTCGTTTTATCATAACAACTTAAGTCTACTCAAGAAATTAGACCAATCGAAACTTTTTCTGGCGATTTCAAATAACAAAACTGCTTCACAACTTAGCCAAGCCAGTTAGATTCAATCGTTTAAAAGCAAGATAATATAAGACCGATAAAAGTCTTGCAAACTTACACGATTTTCTTATTCAAAATCGCCAGAAAAAGTTTTGATTGGTCTAATTTCTTAAGTCGACTTAAGTTGTTATGATAAAACGACACAGATATATTTTATATGTCAACTTAAGGAAAGTGGAATATTTTTAGGCGCGTTCATAGAACAGTTTTAGATACAGAAGGGCTTTTTTGCATATCAACACTTCCGTGTTATTTGTTATGCACCCGAACTGTATCTGTAAAAATTATGTTATGCACAGCGATGGTATGGGATGACGTGTTTCGAAGTGCCCAACTGCTCATCAGACCCCTTCTCGGACACTGAGATATGAACCCAAGTGTCTGCAAAAAAAACGCTGTTAGAGTACTCTAAAAATTAAGCTAAGACGCCCTGTAGCGTCACGATGCATTTTTGCTCTAATGTGTAATTTGCTTATTCCTTTTATACATTGTTTGGTACATATATTTTATATGTCAACTTAAGGAAAGTGGAATATTTTTAGGCGCGTTCATAGAACAGTTTTAGATACAGAAGGGCTTTTTTGCATATCAACACTTCCGTATTATTTGTTATGCACCCGCACTGTACCTGTAAAAATTATGATATGCACAGCGATGGTATGGGATGACCTGTTTCGAAGTGCCCAACTTCTCATCAGACCCCTTCTCGGACACTGAGATACGAACCCAAGTGTCTGCAAAAAAAACGCTGTTAGAGTACTCTAAAAATTAAGCTATGACGCCCTGTAGCGTCACGATGCATTTTTGCTCTAATGTGTAATTTGCTTATTCCTTTTATACATTGTTTGTTACATATATTTTATATTTCAACTTAAGGAAAGTGGAATATTTTTAGGCGCGTTCATAGAACAGTTTTAGATACAGAAGGGCTTTTTTGCATATCAACACTTCCGTGTTATTTGTTATGCACCCGAACTGTATCTGTAAAAATTATGTTATGCACAGCGATGGTATGGGATGACGTGTTTCGAAGTGCCCAACTGCTCATCAGACCCCTTCTCGGACACTGAGATACAAACCCAAGTGTCTGCAAAAAAAACGCTGTTAGAGTACTCTAAAAATTAAGCTATGACGCCCTGTAGCGTCACGATGCATTTTTGATCTAATGTGCCATTTGCTTATTCCTTTTATACATTCTTTGGTACATATATTTTATATGTCAACTCAAGGAAAGTGGAATATTTTTTTTTAGGCGCGTTCATAGAACAGTTTTAGATACAGAAGGGCTTTTTTGCATATCAACACTTCCGTATTATTTGTTATGCACCCGCACTGTACCTGTAAGAATTATGTTATGGTGATTGTTGTTGGAGCAAAGCTCGAATTTTTTTGTTTGTTTGTTAATTGATATTAGAGGAAAAATTACAACGTTATGCACAGCGATGGTATGGGAAGACATGTTTCGAAGTGCCCAACTTCTCATCAGACCCCTTCTCGGACACTGAGATACGAACCCAAGTGTCTGCACCAAAGCCGCTGTTAGAGTACTCTAAAAATTAAGCTATGATGCCCTGTAGCGTTACGATGCATTTTTGCTCTAACGGCCCATTTACTTATTCCTTTTATACATTTTTTATTACATATAATTTATATGTCAACTCAAGGAAAGTGGAATATTTTTATAGGCGCGTTCATAGAACAGTTTTAGATACAGAAGGGTTTTTTTGCATATCAACACTTCCGTGTTATTTGTTATGCACCCGCACTGTACCTGTAAGAATTATGTTATGGTGATTGTTGTTGGAGCAAAGCTCGAATTTTTTTGTTTGTTTGTTAATTGATATTAGAGGAAAAATTACAACGTTATGCACAGCGATGGTATGGGATGACATGTTTCGAAGTGCCCAACTTCTCATCAGACCCCTTCTCGGACACTTAGATACGAACCCAAGTGTCTGCACCAAAGCCGCTGTTAGAGTACGCTAACAACTAAGCTATGATGCCCTGTAGCGTCATGATGCATTTTTGCTCTAATGTGCCATTTGCTTATTCCTTTTATACATTCTTTGGTACATATAATTTATATGTCAACTCAAGGAAAGTGGAATATTTTTAGGCGGGTTCATAGAACAGTTTTAGATACAGAAGGGCTTTTTTGCATATCAACACTTCCGTGTTATTTGTTATGCACCCGAACTGTATCTGTAACAATTATGTTATGGTGATTGTTGTTGGGACAAAGCTCGAATTTTTATGTTTGTTTGTTAATTGATATTAGAGGAAAAATTACAACGTTATGCAAAGCGATGGTATGCGATGACATGTTTCGAAGTGCCCAACTGCTCATCAGACCCCTTCTCGGACACTGAGATACGAACCCAAGTGTCTGCACCAAAGCCGCTGTTAGAGTACGCTGTAGCATTACTCAGAATGCTTTTCACTGTCAATGCACTTCAAATATTGACCCACTTAAATTATGTTGAACCCACGGGAGTTCAACAGCATATACCAACTGACACCTATCAAATTGTCAACCCATTACTCAATGCGTCGCTTTGACCAACACACGTATCGATCAGCACGACTGATCGACACTATCGGTTGGTCAACGTGAACTACCAAATTATGTGCTGACATTGCACACAATGCAAATACTTTTAGTGTCTAAGTATTAGTATAAGTTTGTATACGTAAGTTAAGCTAGAAATGTATAAAAGAGAAAGCTTTTGAATAAAGAACAATCAATTGTGATCATACGCTACACATCAGCGATTCAATCACATTACATGGCGATCCTGCCAGTTTTGGTTTCTATTGCAATTATTTAAAGATGAAGATACAGTTTTTGGCTCTCAGCATGTAAATTTGAATTTAATAAGCTGCCTACTCTGAACACTAAACAGGAGGAAAATTTAGATGCTACAACTGGTGAGGACACTACACCATTTTATGCGGATACCTACCTGCTTTTCATGAAACCGCTATATACGGCGGGTAAACAATTGGACTCACCTGGTGGCAAATCCGTCGAATGGGCTTCACAAATAAAGGCATAAAAAGGGTGGAATAATAGAAGCAACCCAACTGGCGGTACTATATGAGGAAAAAACAAAAGCAATTAAGTTTTACAAATGCATAAATAAAAGTATCCCAAGTCAAGCATTTGAACATAATCCTAGAAGCTCTGAACAGCATAGGACAGGTAGTTAAATCAGTAAATAACATACTTACTGCAGAACACCAAATAGAAGCTTACCAATTTTTCTCCGCTGTACGAGATAAACTTGTATCTTCTTTATCAAGATATAATATAGAATTTAATATACCAACCACAATTGAGGAAAAACTTCAAATAGATTTCAATCTACTACTGTCAGAACGCGCTCAGAGCCCAACTCTGACCAACACATTCCACGACCCAGACTCAATCAATAGAGGAAAGCAAACCAAATTTTCAACCAATACACGTCCCAATAATAAACGTCACAATGCCACAAACAGTAGTTGAATTTATCAAAACTGCTTCGTCAGTATTACCAGAGTTTGATGGTAAACCGGAAAATCTACATAGTTTCCTAGATGCACTCGATATACTTGAGCAAATCAAGGATACACACGAGGCATTGGCCATTACCATGATAAAAACAAAACTGAAGGGTACGGCAAGGAATTTTATAAGCAACGAAAGCACGATAGAACAAATAAAATTAAAATTAAAAACCGCGATTAAGGGTGAATCAGTAGAAGTTTTAACCGCTAAACTCCTGAACATCCAGCAGCGTAGCAAAACTGCAAATCAGTACACAGCGGAAGTAGAGAAAATAACAAGGTCGCTAGAAGGAGCGTATATCTCGGATGGATTAAACCCAGACCTAGCCACGAGATATGCAACACAGGCAGCAGTCAAAGCCATGTGCAAAAACTGCTCTAATGACAAGGTCAAAATGATCATGCAAGCAGGAACGTTCACAACGATGAACGACGCAATCTCTAAATTTACAAACAGCTGCACCGAAATTACAGGCAGCTCTAATACAATTTTAAATGTACGACAACAAGGTCAGTACAGGAGTAATTTCCGTGTAGGTTACCGAAGTAACAACTATGGGAATTACCAAAACAGGAGATTTAGACCGCAACCAAGGTACAACAACAATTCTAGACCAAGTAGTACCAACAATAATAGTTATAACAATAACCAAAGAGGATCACAATCCCGAAATAGCAACAGACCCTACAACCAGACCCGTAACGTGCGCAGCTGCACGCAGACGGAAAACCAAGAAGCTCCACTTCAAGAGTAAAAGAAAGAAAAATATGCGTACTAAACTTACATCTAAACAGCTATATAGCAACAAGGACATCTCTAAATAATGCAATTTCAAACTTTTTAATCGATACAGGAGCAGACATCTCCATTATAAAAAAGAATCAAATTAATCAAAGTCATAAAATAAATACGGAACAAATTACAGATCTAAAAGGCATTGGTCAGGGAATAACCAGCACTCTAGGCACAATTAAAGCAGACTTAAAAGGCGATGACCTTCTTATTTACCATAAATTTCATGTCGTAGACGACGATTTCCCAATTCCATGCGATGGAATAATAGGGCTGGATTTCATAAAAAAGTACAATTGCATTCTAGACTATGGAAAAACAGAGGATAAATAAATCCTAAGACCATATGATTTTCCCCAAACAATAACAATGCATCTTACAAATTGTCTGTCCGTCAACACAATCACAATTCCGGCTAGATCGGAAGTTATTAGACAAATTAAAGTTAATACCGATAACAAAAACATTTTTATCCCACACCAAGAATTATCTGAAGGCATTTTCATAGCAAACACAATAACAAATAAGGATCAAACTTTCGTTAGAATCATTAACACTACACATAAAAACACAACTATCCAAAATTACAAAATCAATACCGAAAACTTAGATGATTACACACTAATTAAAACACAAACACACAGTAAAAATTGCACCGATACAGAAAAATTAAAAAGATTAACAAAAAATTTTCCTAAATTCATCAACCCTCAATAAACAACACTTTGCACAGAATTTATAGACATATTCGCATTAGAAACCGAACCAATCACCTATAATAATTTCTACAAACAGAAATTACACATGAAGGATGACACCCCAGTCTACATAAAAACTTACAGATTGCCTCAAACCCAGAAGGGAGAAATCAGCAAACAAATAAATAAGCTAATAGAAGATGATATAATAGAACCTTCCATATCGGAATATAATAGCCCAATCCTACTAGTCCCTAAAAAATCACTTCCAGGAAAAACAGAAAAAAGATGGAGACTAGTGGTCGATTACAGACAAGTAAATAAAAAGCTAGCAGCGGACAAATTCCCACTTCCAAGAATTGATGACATTTTAGACCAACTTGGAAGAGCAAAATATTTTTCATGCCTGGACCTTATGTCAGGTTTTCATCAAATCGAACTACACCCAGATTCGAGGGATATAACTTCATTTACAGCCGAAAATGGCACATATAGGTTCAAAAGACTACCCTACGGTTTAAAAGTAGCACCAAATTCATTTCAAAGAATGATGACCCTAGCATTCGCAGGTCTCAAACCATCCCAAGCATTTCTCTACATGGATGACTTAGTTGTATTAGGCTGTTCCGAAAATCACATGCTAAAAAATCTAAGAGACGTATTCTCCACTTGCCGAAAACACAACCTAAAATTACATCCAGATAAATGCCTATTTTTAGTCAGGAAGTAACTTATTTAGGGCATAAATGCACAAACAAAGGAATATTACCCGATCCAAGCAAATTTGAAACCGTTCAAAACTATCCAATACCGAAAACAGCCGATGAAGTTAAAAGATTCGTAGCTTTCTGTAATTATTACAGAAGATTTGTACCGAATTTTGCAGAACATTCTAGAAAGTTAACTAGGCTATGCAAAAAGAATGTTGCCTTCGAATGGACAGAAGAATGTCAAAAAGCTTTTGTCTACTTAAAGGAAGCATTAATTAGTCCAAAACTCTTGCAATACCCAGATTTCGGAAAAGAATTTTGCATAACAACAGACGCTAGTGGATACGCTTGTGGTGCAGTCCTTAGCCAAGAACACGATGGCAAACAGTTACCAATTGCTTACGCTTCAAGGTCCTTTACAAAAGGCGAAACCAACAAGTCTACAATAGAAAAAGAACTAGCCGCAATCCATTGGGCCATAACTTTCTTCAGACCATACGTATATCGCAGAAAATTCCTAGTTAAAACCGACCATCATCCACTAACATACCTATTTTCAATGAAAAGTCCTTCCTCAAAGCTGACACGAGTAAGACTAGATTTAGAAGAGTACGATTTTGAAGTGGAGTATATAGCAGGTAAAGAAAATCATATCGCGGATGCATTATCCCGCATAACAATTACAAATTTAAAAGATATGTCAGTAGAAGCAAATAAAATATTTAAAATAACAACAAGATCAGCAGCTAAAAAGATCAGTAATAAAACTGAAATTAAAGAAAGTCAATAAGAGAACCCCAAAATATACGAAGCGCTAAATAAATTTGAAGTAAAAAGACATGTCGAGCTCGTTTTCAATCCTCCGAAATTTTATTTCAAAAAAGGAAAGAAAATTTGTAGCAATTTTGATACAAGCAACCTAATTGTTGAGGATAAGATTGACTTAGGACAATTCTTTACCAGGCTCGAAAGAGAAGCCGGCAATTTAGGACTTGTACAAGTACAGTTGTCCTTAGGGGACAAATTGTTTAAAAAGAATTATACTGCAGTAGGCAAATTTATAGAAATGGGTAATAAAGTTCTCAAAAAGTTAACAATAGCTCTAACCCCAGAGGTTATATACGTGACAAATCCCGGGAAAATAAAGGAAATTCTGCATAAATATCATGACGATCCTATTAGTGGTGGCCACCCAGGAATAAATCGCATGACAGATAAGATCAAGCAGAAGTATAGCTGGCTGAACATGAAAAATGATATAAGAAAATATATAAAAAACTGCATCCACTGCAAGAAAAATAAAATTAATAAACATATCAAAGAACCAATGACAATAACGGAGACACCTCCGAAGGCATTCGATATTGTACAAATCGATACAGTAGGCCCTCTACCGCAGTCGATAAATGGAAACGAATATGCAGTTACCATTATATGCGATCTAACTAAATATTTGGTAGCTATCCCAGTCCCAAGCAAACACGCAATAACAGTCGCTAAAGCCGTGTTCGAGCATTTCATATTGATTTATGGACAAATGAAAACAATCTTGACAGACATGGGCACGGAATATAAAAATAGCTTATTCAAAGAACTGTGTAAATTGTTGAAAATTGAACATAAAACTTCAACACCGTACCATCATCAAACTTTGGGTACTGTAGAACGCAGTCACCGAACATTCAATGAATATATACGCGCATACATATCCAGTGACAAAGACGATTGGGATGAATACCTCAAATATTTCGCGTATTGCTACAATACGACGCCATCCACCACACATAAATATTGCCCTTTTGAACTCATATTTGGAAAAAACCCACCAAATTACGAATTTTTAAAAGAAAATATAATCAGCCCACTATACAATCACGAAGCTTACTACAAAGAGGTAAAATATAGACTCCAAATAGCCGAGCAAAGAGCTAGGAAATTAGTCCAAGAGGCTAAAGAAAAACAAAAAACGAATTATGACAAGAACAGCTATAGTGAGGAAATTAACATAGGAGATTTAGTATTAGTTAGAGAAGAGCCCTCCCATAAGCTAGAAAATAGATATAATGGACAATATAGAGTTAAAAATATTGATAAGAACAACAATTTTACTTTAATTCCACATAGCATAGGAAATAGCAATAAAAACAAAAAAGAAATCATAATTCATAAGAATAGACTTAAAACAGTATAACACCACTCACCACCAGCAATCCAGTTTACTCACTTTAATAAACAGGCACAAGCCAAAGAACATAAAACCCACATATTATGTTCAAAATACAACTATACACTAAATAAATAAATGTAAACGACTGAAAATAAAAAGAAAAAAAAATATATATAAATGCAATAATGACAAACGAGAAACAAATGTAAACAAGTGAAAAAAAAATTCTTATGCAATAATGGCAATAAGAGCCGAAAAACAATTAAAATTTTGTAAACGCAAACAAACCCTAAGTAGGTCAATAAGTCGCTTTAATAGTCGTATACAATTGCCTTCAAGTGTATACGACTATTCATAAGGCGGATGGTGTAGCATTACTCAGAATGCTTTTCACTGTCAATGCACTTCAAATATTGACCCACTTAAATTATGTTGAACCCACGGGAGTTCAACAGCATATACCAACTGACACCTATCAAATTGTCAACCCATTACTCAATGCGTCGCTTTGACCAACACACGTATCGATCAGCACGACTGATCGACACTATCGGTTGGTCAACGTGAACTACCAAATTATGTGCTGACATTGCACACAATGCAAATACTTTTAGTGTCTAAGTATTAGTGTAAGTTTGTATACGTAAGTTAAGCTAGAAATGTATAAAAGAGAAAGCTTTTGAATAAAGAACAATCAATTCTGATCATACGCTACACATCAGCGATTCAATCACATTACAACGCTAACAACTAAGCTATGATGCCCTGTAGCGTCACGATGCATTTTTGATCTAATGTGCCATTTGCTTATTCCTTTTATACATTGTTTGTTACATATATTTTATATGTAAACTTAAGGAAAGTGGAATATTTTTTTAGGCGCGTTCATAGAACAGTTTTAGATACAGAAGGGCTTTTTTGCATATCAACACTTCCGTCTTATTCGTTACGCACCCGCACTGTATCTGTAACAATTATGTTATGGTGATTGTTGTTGGGACAAAGCTCGAATTTTTATGTTTGTTTGTTAATTGATATTAGAGGAAAAATTACAACGTTATGCAAAGCGATGGTATGCGATGACATGTTTCGAAGTGCCCAACTGCTCATCAGACCCCTTCTCGGACACTGAGATACGAACCCAAGTGTCTGCACCAAAGCCGCTGTTAGAGTACGCTAACAACTAAGCTATGATGCCCTGTAGCGTCACGATGCATTTTTGCTCTAATGTGCCATTTGCTTATTCCTTTTATACATTCTTTGGTACATATAATTTATATGTCAACTCAAGGAAAGTGGAATATTTTTAGGCGGGTTCATAGAACAGTTTTAGATACAGAAGGGCTTTTTTGCATATCAACACTTCCGTGTTATTTGTTATGCACCCGAACTGTATCTGTAACAATTATGTTATGCACAGCGATGGTATGGGATGACGTGTTTCGAAGTGCCCAACTGCTCATCAGACCCCTTCTCGGACACTTAGATACGAACCCAAGTGTCTGCACCAAAGCCACTGTTAGAGTACGCTAACAACTAAGCTATGATGCCCTGTAGCGTCACGATGCATTTTTGATCTAATGTGCCATTTGCTTATTCCTTTTATACATTCTTTGGTACATATATTTTATATGTAAACTTAAGGAAAGTGGAATATTTTTTTAGGCGCGTTCATAGAACAGTTTTAGATACAGAAGGGCTTTTTTGCATATCAACACTTCCGTCTTATTCGTTATGCACCCGCACTGTATCTTAACAATTATGTTATGGTGATTGTTGTTGGGACAAAGCTCGAATTTTTATGTTTGTTTGTTAATTGATATTAGAGGAAAAATTACAACGTTATGCAAAGCGATGGTATGCGATGACATGTTTCGAAGTGCCCAACTGCTCATCAGACCCTTTCTCGGACACTGAGATACGAACCCAAGTGTCTGCACCAAAGCCGCTGTTAGAGTACGCTAACAACTAAGCTATGATGCCCTGTAGCGTCACGATGCATTTTTGATCTAATGTGCCATTTGCTTATTCCTTTTATACATTCTTTGGTACATATATTTTATATTTCAACTCAAGGAAAGTGGAATATTTTTTTTAGGCGCGTTCATAGAACAGTTTTAGATACAGAAGTAATTTTTTGCATATCAACACTTCCGTATTATTTGTTATGCATCCGCACTGTACCTGTAAGAATTATGTTATGGTGATTGTTGTTGGAGCAAAGCTCGAATTTTTTTGTTTGTTTGTTAATTGATATTAGAGGAAAAATTACAACGTTATGCACAGCGATGGTATGGGATGACATGTTTCGAAGTGCCCCACTTCTCATCAGACCCCTTCTCGGACACTGAGATACGAACCCAAGTGTCTGCAAAAAAAACGATGCATTTTTGCTCTAATGTGTAATTTGCTTATTCCTTTTATACATTGTTTGGTACATATATTTTATATGTCAACTTAAGGAAAGTGGAATATATTTAGGCGCGTTCATAGAACAGTTTTAGATACAGAAGGGCTTTTTTGCATATCAACACTTCCGTGTTATTTGTTATGCACCCGAACTGTATCTGTAAAAATTATGTTATGCACAGCGAAGGTATGGGATGACGTGTTTCGAAGTGCCCAACTGCTCATCAGACCCCTTCTCGGACACTGAGATACGAACCCAAGTGTCTGCACCAAAGTCGCTGTTAGAGTACGCTAACAACTAAGCTATGATGCCCTGTAGCGTCACGATGCATTTTTGATCTAATGTGCCATTTGCTTATTCCTTTTATACATTCTTTGGTACATATATTTTATATGTCAACTCAAGGAAAGTGGAATATTTTTTTTTAGGCGCGTTCATAGAACAGTTTTAGATACAGAAGGGCTTTTTTGCATATCAACACTTCCGTGTTATTTGTTATGCACCCGAACTGTATCTGTAAAAATTATGTTATGCACAGCGATGGTATGGGATGACGTGTTTCGAAGTGCCCAACTGCTCATCAGACCCCTTCTCGGACACTGAGATACGAACCCAAGTGTCTGCACCAAAGTCGCTGTTAGAGTACGCTAACAACTAAGCTATGACGCCCTGTAGCGTCACGATGCATTTTTGCTCTAATGTGTAATTTGCTTATTCCTTTTATACATTGTTTGGTACATATATTTTATATGTCAACTTAAGGAAAGTGGAATATTTTTAGGCGCGTTCATAGAACAGTTTTAGATACAGAAGGGCTTTTTTGCATATCAACACTTCCGTATTATTTGTTATGCACCCGCACTGTACCTGTAAAAATTATGATATGCACAGCGATGGTATGGGATGACGTGTTTCGAAGTGCCCAACTTCTCATCAGACCCCTTCTCGGACACTGAGATACGAACCCAAGTGTCTGCAAAAAAAAACGCTGTTAGAGTACTCTAAAAATTAAGCTATGACGCCCTGTAGCGTCACGATGCATTTTTGCTCTAATGTGTAATTTGCTTATTCCTTTTATACATTGTTTGGTACATATATTTTATATGTCAACTTAAGGAAAGTGGAATATTTTTAGGCGCGTTCATAGAACAGTTTTAGATACAGAAGGGCTTTTTTGCATATCAACACTTCCGTGTTATTTGTTATGCACCCGAACTGTATCTGTAAAAATTATGTTATGCACAGCGATGGTATGGGATGACGTGTTTCGAAGTACCCAACTGCTCATCAGACCCCTTCTCGGACACTGAGATACGAACCTAAGTGTCTGCACCAAAGTCGCTGTTAGAGTACGCTAACAACTAAGCTATTATGCCCTGTAGCGTCACGATGCATTTTTGATCTAATGTGCCATTTGCTTATTCCTTTTATAAATTCTTTGGTACATATATTTTATATGTCAACTCAAGGAAAGTGGAATATTTTTTTTTAGGCGCGTTCATAGAACAGTTTTAGATACAGAAGGGCTTTTTTGCATATCAACACTTCCGTGTTATTTGTTATGCACCCGCACTGTACCTGTAAGAATTATGTTATGGTGATTGTTGTTGGAGCAAAGCTCGCATTTTTTTGTTTGTTTGATAATTGATATTAGAGGAAAAATAACATCGTTATGCACAGCGATGGTATGGGATGACATGTTTCGAAGTGCCCAACTTCTCATCAGACCCCTTCTCGGACACTGAGATACGAACCCAAGTGTCTGCACCAAAGCTGCTGTTAGAGTACTGTAACAACTAAGCTATGATGCCCTGTAGCGTTACGATGCATTTTTGCTCTAACGGCCCATTTACTTATTCCTTTTATACATTTTTTATTACATATAATTTATATGTCAACTCAAGGAAAGTGGAATATTTTTATAGGCGCGTTCATAGAACAGTTTTAGATACAGAAGGGTTTTTTTGCATATCAACACTTCCGTGTTATTTGTTATGCACCCGCACTGTACCTGTAAGAATTATGTTATGGTGATTGTTGTTGGAGCAAAGCTCGAATTTTTTTGTTTGTTTGTTAATTGATATTAGAGGAAAAATTACAACGTTATGCACAGCGATGGTATGGGATGACATGTTTCGAAGTGCCCAACTTCTCATCAGACCCCTTCTCGGACACTGAGATACGAACCCAAGTGTCTGCACCAAAGCTGCTGTTAGAGTACTGTAACAACTAAGCTATGATGCCCTGTAGCGTTACGATGCATTTTTGCTCTAACGGCCCATTTACTTATTCCTTTTATACATTTTTTATTACATATAATTTATATGTCAACTCAAGGAAAGTGGAATATTTTTATAGGCGCGTTCATAGAACAGTTTTAGATACAGAAGGGTTTTTTTGCATATCAACACTTCCGTGTTATTTGTTATGCACCCGCACTGTACCTGTAAGAATTATGTTATGGTGATTGTTGTTGGAGCAAAGCTCGAATTTTTTTGTTTGTTTGTTAATTGATATTAGAGGAAAAATAACATCGTTATGCACAGCGATGGTATGGGATGACATGTTTCGAAGTGCCCTACTTCTCATCAGACCCCTTCTCGGACACTGAGATACGAACCCAAGTGTCTGCAAAAAAAAACGATGCATTTTTGCTCTAATGTGTAATTTGCTTATTCCTTTTATACATTGTTTGGTACATATATTTTATATGTCAACTTAAGGAAAGTGGAATATTTTTAGGCGCGTTCATAGAACAGTTTTAGATACAGAAGGGCTTTTTTGCATATCAACACTTCCGTGTTATTTGTTATGCACCCGAACTGTATCTGTAAAAATTATGTTATTCACAGCGAAGGTATGGGATGACGTGTTTCGAAGTGCCCAACTGCTCATCAGACCCCTTCTCGGACACTGAGATACGAACCCAAGTGTCTGCACCAAAGTCGCTGTTAGAGTACGCTAACAACTAAGCTATGATGCCCTGTAGCGTCACGATGCATTTTTGATCTAATGTGCCATTTGCTTATTCCTTTTATACATTCTTTGGTACATATATTTTATATGTCAACTCAAGGAAAGTGGTATATTTTTTTTTAGGCGCGTTCATAGAACAGTTTTAGATACAGAAGGGCTTTTTTGCATATCAACACTTCCGTGTTATTTGTTATGCACCCGCACTGTACCTGTAAAAATTATGATATGCACAGCGATGGTATGGGATGACGTGTTTCGAAGTGCCCAACTTCTCATCAGACCCCTTCTCGGACACTGAGATATGAACCCAAGTGTCTGCAAAAAAAACGCTGTTAGAGTACTCTAAAAATTAAGCTATGACGCCCTGTAGCGTCACGATGCATTTTTGCTCTAATGTGTAATTTGCTTATTCCTTTTGTACATTGTTTGGTACATATATTTTATATATCAACTTAAGGAAAGTGGAATATTTTTAGGCGCGTTCATAGAACAGTTTTAGATACAGAAGGGCTTTTTTGCATATCAACACTTCCGTATTATTTGTTATGCACCCGCACTGTACCTGTAAAAATTATGATATGCACTGCGATGGTATGGGATGACGTGTTTCGAAGTGCCCAACTTCTCATCAGACCCCTTCTCGGACACTGAGATACGAACCCAAGTGTCT
Organism: Merzomyia westermanni; assembly: GCA_949987695.1. Taxonomy (NCBI): domain Eukaryota; kingdom Metazoa; phylum Arthropoda; class Insecta; order Diptera; family Tephritidae; genus Merzomyia; species Merzomyia westermanni. The sequence goes on along the minus strand of OX465292.1, from coordinate 11,774,505 downwards.
GCAAAAAAAACGCTGTTAGAGTACTCTAAAAATTAAGCTATGACGCCCTGTAGCGTCACGATGCATTTTTGCTCTAATGTGTAATTTGCTTATTCCTTTTATACATTGTTTGGTACATATATTTTATATGTCAACTTAAGGAAAGTGGAATATTTTTAGGCGCGTTCATAGAACAGTTTTAGATACAGAAGGGCTTTTTTGCATATCAACACTTCCGTATTATTTGTTATGCACCCGCACTGTACCTGTAAAAATTATGATATGCACAGCGATGGTATGGGATGACGTGTTTCGAAGTGCCCAACTTCTCATCAGACCCCTTCTCGGACACTGAGATACGAACCCAAGTGTCTGCAAAAAAAACGCTGTTAGAGTACTCTAAAAATTAAGCTATGACGCCCTGTAGCGTCACGATGCATTTTTGCTCTAATGTGTAATTTGCTTATTTCTTTTATACATTGTTTGGTACATATCTGTGTCGTTTTATCATAACAACTTAAGTCTACTCAAGAAATTAGACCAATCGAAACTTTTTCTGGCGATTTCAAATAACAAAACTGCTTCACAACTTAGCCAAGCCAGTTAGATTCAATCGTTTAAAAGCAAGATAATATAAGACCGACAAAAGTCTTGCAAACTTACACGATTTTCTTATTCAAAATCGCCAGAAAAAGTTTTGATTGGTCTAATTTCTTAAGTCGACTTAAGTTGTTATGATAAAACGACACAGATATATTTTATATGTCAACTTAAGGAAAGTGGAATATTTTTAGGCGCGTTCATAGAACAGTTTTAGATACAGAAGGGCTTTTTTGCATATCAACACTTCCGTGTTATTTGTTATGCACCCGAACTGTATCTGTAAAAATTATGTTATGCACAGCGATGGTATGGGATGACGTGTTTCGAAGTGCCCAACTGCTCATCAGACCCCTTCTCGGACACTGAGATATGAACCCAAGTGTCTGCAAAAAAAACGCTGTTAGAGTACTCTAAAAATTAAGCTATGACGCCCTGTAGCGTCACGATGCATTTTTGCTCTAATGTGTAATTTGCTTATTCCTTTTATACATTGTTTGGTACATATATTTTATATGTCAACTTAAGGAAAGTGGAATATTTTTAGGCGCGTTCATAGAACAGTTTTAGATACAGAAGGGCTTTTTTGCATATCAACACTTCCGTATTATTTGTTATGCACCCGCACTGTACCTGTAAAAATTATGATATGCACAGCGATGGTATGGGATGACGTGTTTCGAAGTGCCCAACTTCTCATCAGACCCCTTCTCGGACACTGAGATACGAACCCAAGTGTCTGCAAAAAAAACGCTGTTAGAGTACTCTAAAAATTAAGCTATGACGCCCTGTAGCGTCACGATGCATTTTTGCTCTAATGTGTAATTTGCTTATTCCTTTTATACATTGTTTGGTACATATCTGTGTCGTTTTATCATAACAACTTAAGTCTACTCAAGAAATTAGACCAATCGAAACTTTTTCTGGTGATTTCAAATAACAAAACTGCTTCACAACTTAGCCAAGCCAGTTAGATTCAATCGTTTAAAAGCAAGATAATATAAGACCGATAAAAGTCTTGCAAACTTACACGATTTTCTTATTCAAAATCGCCAGAAAAAGTTTTGATTGGTCTAATTTCTTAAGTCGACTTAAGTTGTTATGATAAAACGACACAGATATATTTTATATGTCAACTTAAGGAAAGTGGAATATTTTTAGGCGCGTTCATAGAACAGTTTTAGATACAGAAGGGCTTTTTTGCATATCAACACTTCCGTGTTATTTGTTATGCACCCGAACTGTATCTGTAAAAATTATGTTATGCACAGCGATGGTATGGGATGACGTGTTTCGAAGTGCCCAACTGCTCATCAGACCCCTTCTCGGACACTGAGATATGAACCCAAGTGTCTGCAAAAAAAACGCTGTTAGAGTACTCTAAAAATTAAGCTATGACGCCCTGTAGCGTCACGATGCATTTTTGCTCTAATGTGTAATTTGCTTATTCCTTTTATACATTGTTTGGTACATATATTTTATATGTCAACTTAAGGAAAGTGGAATATTTTTAGGCGCGTTCATAGAACAGTTTTAGATACAGAAGGGCTTTTTTGCATATCAACACTTCCGTATTATTTGTTATGCACCCGCACTGTACCTGTAAAAATTATGATATGCACAGCGATGGTATGGGATGACCTGTTTCGAAGTGCCCAACTTCTCATCAGACCCCTTCTCGGACACTGAGATACGAACCCAAGTGTCTGCAAAAAAAACGCTGTTAGAGTACTCTAAAAATTAAGCTATGACGCCCTGTAGCGTCACGATGCATTTTTGCTCTAATGTGTAATTTGCTTATTCCTTTTATACATTGTTTGTTACATATATTTTATATTTCAACTTAAGGAAAGTGGAATATTTTTAGGCGCGTTCATAGAACAGTTTTAGATACAGAAGGGCTTTTTTGCATATCAACACTTCCGTATTATTTGTTATGCACCCGCACTGTACCTGTAAAAATTATGATATGCACAGCGATGGTATGGGATGACGTGTTTCGAAGTGCCCAACTTCTCATCAGACCCCTTCTCGGACACTGAGATACGAACCCAAGTGTCTGCAAAAAAAACGCTGTTAGAGTACTCTAAAAATTAAGCTATGACGCCCTGTAGCGTCACGATGCATTTTTGCTCTAATGTGTAATTTGCTTATTCCTTTTATACATTGTTTGGTACATATATTTTATATGTCAACTTAAGGAAAGTGGAATATTTTTAGGCGCGTTCATAGAACAGTTTTAGATACAGAAGGGCTTTTTTGCATATCAACACTTCCGTATTATTTGTTATGCACCCGCACTGTACCTGTAAAAATTATGATATGCACAGCGATGGTATGGGATGACGTGTTTCGAAGTGCCCAACTTCTCATCAGACCCCTTCTCGGACACTGAGATACGAACCCAAGTGTCTGCAAAAAAAACGCTGTTAGAGTACTCTAAAAATTAAGCTATGACGCCCTGTAGCGTCACGATGCATTTTTGCTCTAATGTGTAATTTGCTTATTCCTTTTATACATTGTTTGGTACATATCTGTGTCGTTTTATCATAACAACTTAAGTCTACTCAAGAAATTAGACCAATCGAAACTTTTTCTGGCGATTTCAAATAACAAAACTGCTTCACAACTTAGCCAAGCCAGTTAGATTCAATCGTTTAAAAGCAAGATAATATAAGACCGATAAAAGTCTTGCAAACTTACACGATTTTCTTATTCAAAATCGCCAGAAAAAGTTTTGATTGGTCTAATTTCTTAAGTCGACTTAAGTTGTTATGATAAAACGACACAGATATATTTTATATGTCAACTTAAGGAAAGTGGAATATTTTTAGGCGCGTTCATAGAACAGTTTTAGATACAGAAGGGCTTTTTTGCATATCAACACTTACGTGTTATTTGTTATGCACCCGAACTGTATCTGTAAAAATTATGTTATGCACAGCGATGGTATGGGATGACGTGTTTCGAAGTGCCCAACTGCTCATCAGACCCCTTCTCGGACACTGAGATATGAACCCAAGTGTCTGCAAAAAAAACGCTGTTAGAGTACTCTAAAAATTAAGCTATGACGCCCTGTAGCGTCACGATGCATTTTTGCTCTAATGTGTAATTTGCTTATTCCTTTTATACATTGTTTGGTACATATATTTTATATGTCAACTTAAGGAAAGTGGAATATTTTTAGGCGCGTTCATAGAACAGTTTTAGATACAGAAGGGCTTTTTTGCATATCAACACTTCCGTATTATTTGTTATGCACCCGCACTGTACCTGTAAAAATTATGATATGCACAGCGATGGTATGGGATGACGTGTTTCGAAGTGCCCAACTTCTCATCAGACCCCTTCTCGGACACTGAGATACGAACCCAAGTGTCTGCAAAAAAAACGCTGTTAGAGTACTCTAAAAATTAAGCTATGACGCCCTGTAGCGTCACGATGCATTTTTGCTCTAATGTGTAATTTGCTTATTCCTTTTATACATTGTTTGGTACATATCTGTGTCGTTTTATCATAACAACTTAAGTCTACTCAAGAAATTAGACCAATCGAAACTTTTTCTGGCGATTTCAAATAACAAAACTGCTTCACAACTTAGCCAAGCCAGTTAGATTCAATCGTTTAAAAGCAAGATAATATAAGACCGATAAAAGTCTTGCAAACTTACACGATTTTCTTATTCAAAATCGCCAGAAAAAGTTTTGATTGGTCTGATTTCTTAAGTCGACTTAAGTTGTTATGATAAAACGACACAGATATATTTTATATGTCAACTTAAGGAAAGTGGAATATTTTTAGGCGCGTTCATAGAACAGTTTTAGATACAGAAGGGCTTTTTTGCATATCAACACTTCCGTGTTATTTGTTATGCACCCGAACTGTATCTGTAAAAATTATGTTATGCACAGCGATGGTATGGGATGACGTGTTTCGAAGTGCCCAACTGCTCATCAGACCCCTTCTCGGACACTGAGATATGAACCCAAGTGTCTGCAAAAAAAACGCTGTTAGAGTACTCTAAAAATTAAGCTATGACGCCCTGTAGCGTCACGATGCATTTTTGCTCTAATGTGTAATTTGCTTATTCCTTTTATACATTGTTTGGTACATATATTTTATATGTCAACTTAAGGAAAGTGGAATATTTTTAGGCGCGTTCATAGAACAGTTTTAGATACAGAAGGGCTTTTTTGCATATCAACACTTCCGTATTATTTGTTATGCACCCGCACTGTACCTGTAAAAATTATGATATGCACAGCGATGGTATGGGATGACCTGTTTCGAAGTGCCCAACTTCTCATCAGACCCCTTCTCGGACACTGAGATACGAACCCAAGTGTCTGCAAAAAAAACGCTGTTAGAGTACTCTAAAAATTAAGCTATGACGCCCTGTAGCGTCACGATGCATTTTTGCTCTAATGTGTAATTTGCTTATTCCTTTTATACATTGTTTGTTACATATATTTTATATTTCAACTTAAGGAAAGTGGAATATTTTTAGGCGCGTTCATAGAACAGTTTTAGATACAGAAGGGCTTTTTTGCATATCAACACTTCCGTGTTATTTGTTATGCACCCGAACTGTATCTGTAAAAATTATGTTATGCACAGCGATGGTATGGGATGACGTGTTTCGAAGTGCCCAACTGCTCATCAGACCCCTTCTCGGACACTGAGATATGAACCCAAGTGTCTGCAAAAAAAACGCTGTTAGAGTACTCTAAAAATTAAGCTATGACGCCCTGTAGCGTCACGATGCATTTTTGCTCTAATGTGTAATTTGCTTATTCCTTTTATACATTGTTTGGTACATATATTTTATATGTCAACTTAAGGAAAGTGGAATATTTTTAGGCGCGTTCATAGAACAGTTTTAGATACAGAAGGGCTTTTTTGCATATCAACACTTCCGTATTATTTGTTATGCACCCGCACTGTACCTGTAAAAATTATGATATGCACAGCGATGGTATGGGATGACCTGTTTCGAAGTGCCCAACTTCTCATCAGACCCCTTCTCGGACACTGAGATACGAACCCAAGTGTCTGCAAAAAAAACGCTGTTAGAGTACTCTAAAAATTAAGCTATGACGCCCTGTAGCGTCACGATGCATTTTTGCTCTAATGTGTAATTTGCTTATTCCTTTTATACATTGTTTGTTACATATATTTTATATTTCAACTTAAGGAAAGTGGAATATTTTTAGGCGCGTTCATAGAACAGTTTTAGATACAGAAGGGCTTTTTTGCATATCAACACTTCCGTGTTATTTGTTATGCACCCGAACTGTATCTGTAAAAATTATGTTATGCACAGCGATGGTATGGGATGACGTGTTTCGAAGTGCCCAACTGCTCATCAGACCCCTTCTCGGACACTGAGATATGAACCCAAGTGTCTGCAAAAAAAACGCTGTTAGAGTACTCTAAAAATTAAGCTATGACGCCCTGTAGCGTCACGATGCATTTTTGCTCTAATGTGTAATTTGCTTATTCCTTTTATACATTGTTTGGTACATATATTTTATATGTCAACTTAAGGAAAGTGGAATATTTTTAGGCGCGTTCATAGAACAGTTTTAGATACAGAAGGGCTTTTTTGCATATCAACACTTCCGTATTATTTGTTATGCACCCGCACTGTACCTGTAAAAATTATGATATGCACAGCGATGGTATGGGATGACCTGTTTCGAAGTGCCCAACTTCTCATCAGACCCCTTCTCGGACACTGAGATACGAACCCAAGTGTCTGCAAAAAAAACGCTGTTAGAGTACTCTAAAAATTAAGCTATGACGCCCTGTAGCGTCACGATGCATTTTTGCTCTAATGTGTAATTTGCTTATTCCTTTTATACATTGTTTGTTACATATATTTTATATTTCAACTTAAGGAAAGTGGAATATTTTTAGGCGCGTTCATAGAACAGTTTTAGATACAGAAGGGCTTTTTTGCATATCAACACTTCCGTGGTATTTGTTATGCACCCGAACTGTATCTGTAAAAATTATGTTATGCACAGCGATGGTATGGGATGACGTGTTTCGAAGTGCCCAACTTCTCATCAGACCCCTTCTCGGACACTGAGATACAAACCCAAGTGTCTGCACCAAAGCCGCTGTTAGAGTACTCTAAAAATTAAGCTATGACGCCCTGTAGCGTCACGACGCATTTTTGCTCTAATGTGTAATTTGCTTATTCCTTTTATACATTGTTTGGTACATATAATTTATATGTCAACTCAAGGAAAGTGGAATATTTTTTTTAGGCGCGTTCATAGAACAGTTTTAGATACAGAAGGACTTTTTTGCATATCAACTCTTCCGTCTCACTTGTTATGCACCCGCACTGTACCTCTAAGAATTATGCTATGGTGATTGTTGTTGGAGCAAAGCTCGAATTTTTTGTTTGTTCAATTTTTATCTTTTGTTTGTTAATTGATATTAGAGGAAAAATTACACCGTTATGCACAGCGATGGTATGGGATGAGATGTTTCGAAGTGCCCCACTTCTCATCAGACCCCTTCTCGGACACTGAGATACGAACCCAAGTGTCTGCAAAAAAAACGCTGTTAGAGTACTCTAAAAATTAAGCTATGACGCCCTGTAGCGTCACGATGCATTTTTGCTCTAATGTGTAATTTGCTTATTCCTTTTATACATTGTTTGGTACATATCTGTGTCGTTTTATCATAACAACTTAAGTCTACTCAAGAAATTAGACCAATCGAAACTTTTTCTGGCGATTTCAAATAACAAAACTGCTTCACAACTTAGCCAAGCCAGTTAGATTCAATCGTTTAAAAGCAAGATAATATAAGACCGATAAAAGTCTTGCAAACTTACACGATTTTCTTATTCAAAATCGCCAGAAAAAGTTTTGATTGGTCTAATTTCTTAAGTCGACTTAAGTTGTTATGATAAAACGACACAGATATATTTTATATGTCAACTTAAGGAAAGTGGAATATTTTTAGGCGCGTTCATAGAACAGTTTTAGATACAGAAGGGCTTTTTTGCATATCAACACTTCCGTGTTATTTGTTATGCACCCGAACTGTATCTGTAAAAATTATGTTATGCACAGCGATGGTATGGGATGACGTGTTTCGAAGTGGCCAACTGCTCATCAGACCCCTTCTCGGACACTGAGATATGAACCCAAGTGTCTGCAAAAAAAACGCTGTTAGAGTACTCTAAAAATTAAGCTATGACGACCTGTAGCGTCACGATGCATTTTTGCTCTAATGTGTAATTTGCTTATTCCTTTTATACATTGTTTGGTACATATATTTTATATGTCAACTTAAGGAAAGTGGAATATTTTTAGGCGCGTTCATAGAACAGTTTTAGATACAGAAGGGCTTTTTTGCATATCAACACTTCCGTATTATTTGTTATGCACCCGCACTGTACCTGTAAAAATTATGATATGCACAGCGATGGTATGGGATGACGTGTTTCGAAGTGCCCAACTTCTCATCAGACCCCTTCTCGGACACTGAGATACGAACCCAAGTGTCTGCAAAAAAAACGCTGTTAGAGTACTCTAAAAATTAAGCTATGACGCCCTGTAGCGTCACGATGCATTTTTGCTCTAATGTGTAATTTGCTTATTCCTTTTATACATTGTTTGGTACATATCTGTGTCGTTTTATCATAACAACTTAAGTCTACTCAAGAAATTAGACCAATCGAAACTTTTTCTGGCGATTTCAAATAACAAAACTGCTTCACAACTTAGCCAAGCCAGTTAGATTCAATCGTTTAAAAGCAAGATAATATAAGACCGATAAAAGTCTTGCAAACTTACACGATTTTCTTATTCAAAATCGCCAGAAAAAGTTTTGATTGGTCTGATTTCTTAAGTCGACTTAAGTTGTTATGATAAAACGACACAGATATATTTTATATGTGAACTTAAGGAAAGTGGAATATTTTTAGGCGCGTTCATAGAACAGTTTTAGATACAGAAGGGCTTTTTTGCATATCAACACTTCCGTGTTATTTGTTATGCACCCGAACTGTATCTGTAAAAATTATGTTATGCACAGCGATGGTATGGGATGACGTGTTTCGAAGTGCCCAACTGCTCATCAGACCCCTTCTCGGACACTGAGATATGAACCCAAGTGTCTGCAAAAAAAACGCTGTTAGAGTACTCTAAAAATTAAGCTATGACGCCCTGTAGCGTCACGATGCATTTTTGCTCTAATGTGTAATTTGCTTATTCCTTTTATACATTGTTTGGTACATATATTTTATATGTCAACTTAAGGAAAGTGGAATATTTTTAGGCGCGTTCATAGAACAGTTTTAGATACAGAAGGGCTTTTTTGCATATCAACACTTCCGTATTATTTGTTATGCACCCGCACTGTACCTGTAAAAATTATGATATGCACAGCGATGGTATGGGATGACCTGTTTCGAAGTGCCCAACTTCTCATCAGACCCCTTCTCGGACACTGAGATACGAACCCAAGTGTCTGCAAAAAAAACGCTGTTAGAGTACTCTAAAAATTAAGCTATGACGCCCTGTAGCGTCACGATGCATTTTTGCTCTAATGTGTAATTTGCTTATTCCTTTTATACATTGTTTGTTACATATATTTTATATTTCAACTTAAGGAAAGTGGAATATTTTTAGGCGCGTTCATAGAACAGTTTTAGATACAGAAGGGCTTTTTTGCATATCAACACTTCCGTGTTATTTGTTATGCACCCGAACTGTATCTGTAAAAATTATGTTATGCACAGCGATGGTATGGGATGACGTGTTTCGAAGTGCCCAACTTCTCATCAGACCCCTTCTCGGACACTGAGATACAAACCCAAGTGTCTGCACCAAAGCCGCTGTTAGAGTACTCTAAAAATTAAGCTATGACGCCCTGTAGCGTCACGACGCATTTTTGCTCTAATGTGTAATTTGCTTATTCCTTTTATACATTGTTTGGTACATATATTTTATATGTCAACTTAAGGAAAGTGGAATATTTTTAGGCGCGTTCATAGAACAGTTTTAGATACAGAAGGGCTTTTTTGCATATCAACACTTCCGTATTATTTGTTATGCACCCGCACTGTACCTGTAAAAATTATGATATGCACAGCGATGGTATGGGATGACCTGTTTCGAAGTGCCCAACTTCTCATCAGACCCCTTCTCGGACACTGAGATACGAACCCAAGTGTCTGCAAAAAAAACGCTGTTAGAGTACTCTAAAAATTAAGCTATGACGCCCTGTAGCGTCACGATGCATTTTTGCTCTAATGTGTAATTTGCTTATTCCTTTTATACATTGTTTGTTACATATATTTTATATTTCAACTTAAGGAAAGTGGAATATTTTTAGGCGCGTTCATAGAACAGTTTTAGATACAGAAGGGCTTTTTTGCATATCAACACTTCCGTGTTATTTGTTATGCACCCGAACTGTATCTGTAAAAATTATGTTATGCACAGCGATGGTATGGGATGACGTGTTTCGAAGTGCCCAACTGCTCATCAGACCCCTTCTCGGACACTGAGATATGAACCCAAGTGTCTGCAAAAAAAACGCTGTTAGAGTACTCTAAAAATTAAGCTATGACGCCCTGTAGCGTCACGATGCATTTTTGCTCTAATGTGTAATTTGCTTATTCCTTTTATACATTGTTTGGTACATATATTTTATATGTCAACTTAAGGAAAGTGGAATATTTTTAGGCGCGTTCATAGAACAGTTTTAGATACAGAAGGGCTTTTTTGCATATCAACACTTCCGTATTATTTGTTATGCACCCGCACTGTACCTGTAAAAATTATGATATGCACAGCGATGGTATGGGATGACCTGTTTCGAAGTGCCCAACTTCTCATCAGACCCCTTCTCGGACACTGAGATACGAACCCAAGTGTCTGCAAAAAAAACGCTGTTAGAGTACTCTAAAAATTAAGCTATGACGCCCTGTAGCGTCACGATGCATTTTTGCTCTAATGTGTAATTTGCTTATTCCTTTTATACATTGTTTGTTACATATATTTTATATTTCAACTTAAGGAAAGTGGAATATTTTTAGGCGCGTTCATAGAACAGTTTTAGATACAGAAGGGCTTTTTTGCATATCAACACTTCCGTGTTATTTGTTATGCACCCGAACTGTATCTGTAAAAATTATGTTATGCACAGCGATGGTATGGGATGACGTGTTTCGAAGTGCCCAACTGCTCATCAGACCCCTTCTCGGACACTGAGATATGAACCCAAGTGTCTGCAAAAAAAACGCTGTTAGAGTACTCTAAAAATTAAGCTATGACGCCCTGTAGCGTCACGATGCATTTTTGCTCTAATGTGTAATTTGCTTATTCCTTTTATACATTGTTTGGTACATATATTTTATATGTCAACTTAAGGAAAGTGGAATATTTTTAGGCGCGTTCATAGAACAGTTTTAGATACAGAAGGGCTTTTTTGCATATCAACACTTCCGTATTATTTGTTATGCACCCGCACTGTACCTGTAAAAATTATGATATGCACAGCGATGGTATGGGATGACCTGTTTCGAAGTGCCCAACTTCTCATCAGACCCCTTCTCGGACACTGAGATACGAACCCAAGTGTCTGCAAAAAAAAACGCTGTTAGAGTACTCTAAAAATTAAGCTATGACGCCCTGTAGCGTCACGATGCATTTTTGCTCTAATGTGTAATTTGCTTATTCCTTTTATACATTGTTTGTTACATATATTTTATATTTCAACTTAAGGAAAGTGGAATATTTTTAGGCGCGTTCATAGAACAGTTTTAGATACAGAAGGGCTTTTTTGCATATCAACACTTCCGTGGTATTTGTTATGCACCCGAACTGTATCTGTAAAAATTATGTTATGCACAGCGATGGTATGGGATGACGTGTTTCGAAGTGCCCAACTTCTCATCAGACCCCTTCTCGGACACTGAGATACAAACCCAAGTGTCTGCACCAAAGCCGCTGTTAGAGTACTCTAAAAATTAAGCTATGACGCCCTGTAGCGTCACGACGCATTTTTGCTCTAATGTGTAATTTGCTTATTCCTTTTATACATTGTTTGGTACATATAATTTATATGTCAACTCAAGGAAAGTGGAATATTTTTTTTAGGCGCGTTCATAGAACAGTTTTAGATACAGAAGGACTTTTTTGCATATCAACTCTTCCGTCTCACTTGTTATGCACCCGCACTGTACCTCTAAGAATTATGCTATAGTGATTGTTGTTGGAGCAAAGCTCGAATTTTTTGTTTGTTCAATTTTTATCTTTTGTTTGTTAATTGATATTAGAGGAAAAATTACACCGTTATGCACAGCGATGGTATGGGATGAGATGTTTCGAAGTGCCCCACTTCTCATCAGACCCCTTCTCGGACACTGAGATACGAACCCAAGTGTCTGCAAAAAAAACGCTGTTAGAGTACTCTAAAAATTAAGCTATGACGCCCTGTAGCGTCACGATGCATTTTTGCTCTAATGTGTAATTTGCTTATTCCTTTTATACATTGTTTGGTACATATATTTTATATGTCAACTTAAGGAAAGTGGAATATTTTTAGGCGCGTTCATAGAACAGTTTTAGATACAGAAGGGCTTTTTTGCATATCAACACTTCCGTATTATTTGTTATGCACCCGCACTGTACCTGTAAAAATTATGATATGCACAGCGATGGTATGGGATGACGTGTTTCGAAGTGCCCAACTTCTCATCAGACCCCTTCTCGGACACTGAGATACAAACCCAAGTGTCTGCACCAAAGCCGCTGTTAGAGTACTCTAAAAATTAAGCTATGACGCCCTGTAGCGTCACGACGCATTTTTGCTCTAATGTGTAATTTGCTTATTCCTTTTATACATTGTTTGGTACATATAATTTATATGTCAACTCAAGGAAAGTGGAATATTTTTTTTAGGCGCGTTCATAGAACAGTTTTAGATACAGAAGGACTTTTTTGCATATCAACTCTTCCGTCTCACTTGTTATGCACCCGCACTGTACCTCTAAGAATTATGCTATAGTGATTGTTGTTGGAGCAAAGCTCGAATTTTTTGTTTGTTCAATTTTTATCTTTTGTTTGTTAATTGATATTAGAGGAAAAATTACACCGTTATGCACAGCGATGGTATGGGATGAGATGTTTCGAAGTGCCCCACTTCTCATCAGACCCCTTCTCGGACACTGAGATACGAACCCAAGTGTCTGCAAAAAAAAACGCTGTTAGAGTACTCTAAAAATTAAGCTATGACGCCCTGTAGCGTCACGATGCATTTTTGCTCTAATGTGTAATTTGCTTATTCCTTTTATACATTGTTTGGTACATATAATTTATATGTCAACTCAAGGAAAGTGGAATATTTTTTTTAGGCGCGTTCATAGAACAGTTTTAGATACAGAAGGACTTTTTTGCATATCAACTCTTCCGTCTCACTTGTTATGCACCCGCACTGTACCTTTAAGAATTATGCTATGGTGATTGTTGTTGGAGCAAAGCTCGAATTTTTTGTTTGTTCAATTTTTATCTTTTGTTTGTTAATTGATATTAGAGGAAAAATTACACCGTTATGCACAGCGATGGTATGGGATGAGATGTTTCGAAGTGCCCCACTTCTCATCAGACCCCTTCTCGGACACTGAGATACGAACCCAAGTGTCTGCAAAAAAAACGCTGTTAGAGTACTCTAAAAATTAAGCTATGACGCCCTGTAGCGTCACGATGCATTTTTGCTCTAATGTGTAATTTGCTTATTCCTTTTATACATTGTTTGGTACATATATTTTATATGTCAACTTAAGGAAAGTGGAATATTTTTAGGCGCGTTCATAGAACAGTTTTAGATACAGAAGGGCTTTTTTGCATATCAACACTTCCGTATTATTTGTTATGCACCCGCACTGTACCTGTAAAAATTATGATATGCACAGCGATGGTATGGGATGACGTGTTTCGAAGTGCCCAACTTCTCATCAGACCCCTTCTCGGACACTGAGATACGAACCCAAGTGTCTGCAAAAAAAACGCTGTTAGAGTACTCTAAAAATTAAGCTATGACGCCCTGTAGCGTCACGATGCATTTTTGATCTAATGTGCCATTTGCTTATTCCTTTTATACATTCTTTGGTACATATATTTTATATGTCAACTCAAGGAAAGTGGAATATTTTTTTTTAGGCGCGTTCATAGAACAGTTTTAGATACAGAAGGGCTTTTTTGCATATCAACACTTCCGTATTATTTGTTATGCACCCGCACTGTACCTGTAAGAATTATGTTATGGTGATTGTTGTTGGAGCAAAGCTCGAATTTTTTTGTTTGTTTGTTAATTGATATTAGAGGAAAAATTACAACGTTATGCACAGCGATGGTATGGGATGACATGTTTCGAAGTGCCCAACTTCTCATCAGACCCCTTCTCGGACACTGAGATACGAACCCAAGTGTCTGCACCAAAGCCGCTGTTAGAGTACTCTAAAAATTAAGCTGTGATGCCCTGTAGCGTTACGATGCATTTTTGCTCTAACGGCCCATTTACTTATTCCTTTTATACATTTTTTATTACATATAATTTATATGTCAACTCAAGGAAAGTGGAATATTTTTATAGGCGCGTTCATAGAACAGTTTTAGATACAGAAGGGTTTTTTTGCATATCAACACTTCCGTGTTATTTGTTATGCACCCGCACTGTACCTGTAAGAATTATGTTATGGTGATTGTTGTTGGAGCAAAGCTCGAATTTTTTTGTTTGTTTGTTAATTGATATTAGAGGAAAAATTACAACGTTATGCACAGCGATGGTATGGGATGACATGTTTCGAAGTGCCCAACTTCTCATCAGACCCCTTCTCGGACACTTAGATACGAACCCAAGTGTCTGCACCAAAGCCGCTGTTAGAGTACGCTAACAACTAAGCTATGATGCCCTGTAGCGTCATGATGCATTTTTGCTCTAATGTGCCATTTGCTTATTCCTTTTATACATTCTTTGGTACATATAATTTATATGTCAACTCAAGGAAAGTGGAATATTTTTAGGCGGGTTCATAGAACAGTTTTAGATACAGAAGGGCTTTTTTGCATATCAACACTTCCGTGTTATTTGTTATGCACCCGAACTGTATCTGTAACAATTATGTTATGGTGATTGTTGTTGGGACAAAGCTCGAATTTTTATGTTTGTTTGTTAATTGATATTAGAGGAAAAATTACAACGTTATGCAAAGCGATGGTATGCGATGACATGTTTCGAAGTGCCCAACTGCTCATCAGACCCCTTCTCGGACACTGAGATACGAACCCAAGTGTCTGCACCAAAGCCGCTGTTAGAGTACGCTAACAACTAAGCTATGATGCCCTGTAGCGTCACGATGCATTTTTGCTCTAATGTGCCGTTTGCTTATTCCTTTTATACATTCTTTGGTACATATAATTTATATGTCAACTCAAGGAAAGTGGAATATTTTTTTAGGCGCGTTCATAGAACAGTTTTAGATACAGAAGGGCTTTTTTGCATATCAACACTTCCGTGTTATTTGTTATGCACCCGAACTGTATCTGTAACAATTATGTTATGGTGATTGTTGTTGGGACAAAGCTCGAATTTTTATGTTTGTTTGTTAATTGATATTAGAGGAAAAATTACAACGTTATGCAAAGCGATGGTATGCGATGACATGTTTCAAAGTGCCCAACTGCTCATCAGACCCCTTCTCGGACACTGAGATACGAACCCAAGTGTCTGCACCAAAGCCGCTGTTAGAGTACTCTAAAAATTAAGCTATGACGCCCTGTATCGTCACGATGCATTTTTTCTCTAATGTGCCATTTGCTTATTCCTTTTATACATTGTTTGTTACATATATTTTATATGTAAACTTAAGGAAAGTGGAATATTTTTTTAGGCGCGTTCATAGAACAGTTTTAGATACAGAAGGGCTTTTTTGCATATCAACACTTCCGTCTTATTCGTTATGCACCCGCACTGTATCTGTAACAATTATGTTATGGTGATTGTTGTTGGGACAAAGCTCGAATTTTTATGTTTGTTTGTTAATTGATATTAGAGGAAAAATTACAACGTTATGCAAAGCGATGGTATGCGATGACATGTTTCGAAGTGCCCAACTGCTCATCAGACCCCTTCTCGGACACTGAGATACGAACCCAAGTGTCTGCACCAAAGCCGCTGTTAGAGTACGCTAACAACTAAGCTATGATGCCCTGTAGCGTCACGATGCATTTTTGCTCTAATGTGCCATTTGCTTATTCCTTTTATACATTCTTTGGTACATATAATTTATATGTCAACTCAAGGAAAGTGGAATATTTTTAGGCGGGTTCATAGAACAGTTTTAGATACAGAAGGGCTTTTTTGCATATCAACACTTCCGTGTTATTTGTTATGCACCCGAACTGTATCTGTAACAATTATGTTATGCACAGCGATGGTATGGGATGACGTGTTTCGAAGTGCCCAACTGCTCATCAGACCCCTTCTCGGACACTGAGATACGAACCCAAGTGTCTGCACCAAAGCCACTGTTAGAGTACTCTAAAAATTAAGCTATGACGCCCTGTAGCGTCACGATGCATTTTTGCTCTAATGTGCCATTTGCTTATTCCTTTTATAAATACATTGTTTGTTACATATATTTTATATGTAAACTTAAGGAAAGTGGAATATTTTTTTAGGCGCGTTCATAGAACAGTTTTAGATACAGAAGGGCTTTTTTGCATATCAACACTTCCGTCTTATTCGTTATGCACCCGCACTGTATCTGTAACAATTATGTTATGGTGATTGTTGTTGGAGCAAAGCTCGAATTTTTATGTTTGTTTGTTAATTGATATTAGAGGAAAAATTACAACGTTATGCAAAGCGATGGTATGCGATGACATGTTTCGAAGTGCCCAACTGCTCATCAGACCCCTTCTCGGACACTGAGATACGAACCCAAGTGTCTGCACCAAAGCCGCTGTTAGAGTACGCTGTAGCATTACTCAGAATGCTTTTCACTGTCAATGCACTTCAAATATTGACCCACTTAAATTATGTTGAACCCACGGGAGTTCAACAGCATATACCAACTGACACCTATCAAATTGTCAACCCATTACTCAATGCGTCGCTTTGACCAACACACGTATCGATCAGCACGACTGATCGACACTATCGGTTGGTCAACGTGAACTACCAAATTATGTGCTGACATTGCACACAATGCAAATACTTTTAGTGTCTAAGTATTGGTGTAAGTTTGTATACGTAAGTTAAGCTAGAAATGTATAAAAGAGAAAGCTTTTGAATAAAGAACAATCAATTCTGATCATACGCTACACATCAGCGATTCAATCACATTACATGGCGATCCTGCCAGTTTTGGTTTCTATTGCAATTATTTAAAGATGAAGATACAGTTTTTGGCTCTCAGCATGTAAATTTGAATTTAATAAACTGCCTACACTGAACACTAAACAGGAGGAAAATTTAGATGCTACAACTGGTGAGGACACTACACCATTTTATGCGGATACCTACCTGCTTTTCATGAAACCGCTATATACGGCGGGTAAACAATTGGACTCACCTGGTGGCAAATCCGTCGAATGGGCTTCACAAATAAAGGCATAAAAAGGGTGGAATAATAGAAGCAACCCAACTGGCGGTACTATATGAGGAAAAAACAAAAGCAATTAAGTTTTACAAATGCATAAATAAAAGTATCCCAAGTCAAGCATTTGAACATAATCCTAGAAGCTCTGAACAGCATAGGACAGGTAGTTAAATCAGTAAATAACATACTTACTGCAGAACACCAAATAGAAGCTTACCAATTTTTCTCCGCTGTACGAGATAAACTTGTATCTTCTTTATCAAGATATAATATAGAATTTAATATACCAACCACAATTGAGGAAAAACTTCAAATAGATTTCAATCTACTACTGTCAGAACGCGCTCAGAGCCCAACTCTGACCAACACATTCCACGACCCAGACTCAATCAATAGAGGAAAGCAAACCAAATTTTCAACCAATACACGTCCCAATAATAAACGTCACAATGCCACAAACAGTAGTTGAATTTATCAAAACTGCTTCGTCAGTATTACCAGAGTTTGATGGTAAACCGGAAAATCTACATAGTTTCCTAGATGCACTCGATATACTTGAGCAAATCAAGGATACACACGAGGCATTGGCCATTACCATGATAAAAACAAAACTGAAGGGTACGGCAAGGAATTTTATAAGCAACGAAAGCACGATAGAACAAATAAAATTAAAATTAAAAACCGCGATTAAGGGTGAATCAGTAGAAGTTTTAACCGCTAAACTCCTGAACATCCAGCAGCGTAGCAAAACTGCAAATCAGTACACAGCGGAAGTAGAGAAAATAACAAGGTCGCTAGAAGGAGCGTATATCTCGGATGGATTAAACCCAGACCTAGCCACGAGATATGCAACACAGGCAGCAGTCAAAGCCATGTGCAAAAACTGCTCTAATGACAAGGTCAAAATGATCATGCAAGCAGGAACGTTCACAACGATGAACGACGCAATCTCTAAATTTACAAACAGCTGCACCGAAATTACAGGCAGCTCTAATACAATTTTAAATGTACGACAACAAGGTCAGTACAGGAGTAATTTCCGTGTAGGTTACCGAAGTAACAACTATGGGAATTACCAAAACAGGAGATTTAGACCGCAACCAAGGTACAACAACAATTCTAGACCAAGTAGTACCAACAATAATAGTTATAACAATAACCAAAGAGGATCACAATCCCGAAATAGCAACAGACCCTACAACCAGACCCGTAACGTGCGCAGCTGCACGCAGACGGAAAACCAAGAAGCTCCACTTCAAGAGTAAAAGAAAGAAAAATATGCGTACTAAACTTACATCTAAACAGCTATATAGCAACAAGGACATCTCTAAATAATGCAATTTCAAACTTTTTAATCGATACAGGAGCAGACATCTCCATTATAAAAAAGAATCAAATTAATCAAAGTCATAAAATAAATACGGAACAAATTACAGATCTAAAAGGCATTGGTCAGGGAATAACCAGCACTCTAGGCACAATTAAAGCAGACTTAAAAGGCGATGACCTTCTTATTTACCATAAATTTCATGTCGTAGACGACGATTTCCCAATTCCATGCGATGGAATAATAGGGCTGGATTTCATAAAAAAGTACAATTGCATTCTAGACTATGGAAAAACAGAGGATAAATAAATCCTAAGACCATATGATTTTCCCCAAACAATAACAATGCATCTTACAAATTGTCTGTCCGTCAACACAATCACAATTCCGGCTAGATCGGAAGTTATTAGACAAATTAAAGTAAATACCGATAACAAAAACATTTTTATCCCACACCAAGAATTATCTGAAGGCATTTTCATAGCAAACACAATAACAAATAAGGATCAAACTTTCGTTAGAATCATTAACACTACACATAAAAACACAACTATCCAAAATTACAAAATCAATACCGAAAACTTAGATGATTACACACTAATTAAAACACAAACACACAGTAAAAATTGCACCGATACAGAAAAATTAAAAAGATTAACAAAAAATTTTCCTAAATTCATCAACCCTCAATAAACAACACTTTGCACAGAATTTATAGACATATTCGCATTAGAAACCGAACCAATCACCTATAATAATTTCTACAAACAGAAATTACACATGAAGGATGACACCCCAGTCTACATAAAAACTTACAGATTGCCTCAAACCCAGAAGGGAGAAATCAGCAAACAAATAAATAAGCTAATAGAAGATGATATAATAGAACCTTCCATATCGGAATATAATAGCCCAATCCTACTAGTCCCTAAAAAATCACTTCCAGGAAAAACAGAAAAAAGATGGAGACTAGTGGTCGATTACAGACAAGTAAATAAAAAGCTAGCAGCGGACAAATTCCCACTTCCAAGAATTGATGACATTTTAGACCAACTTGGAAGAGCAAAATATTTTTCATGCCTGGACCTTATGTCAGGTTTTCATCAAATCGAACTACACCCAGATTCGAGGGATATAACTTCATTTACAGCCGAAAATGGCACATATAGGTTCAAAAGACTACCCTACGGTTTAAAAGTAGCACCAAATTCATTTCAAAGAATGATGACCCTAGCATTCGCAGGTCTCAAACCATCCCAAGCATTTCTCTACATGGATGACTTAGTTGTATTAGGCTGTTCCGAAAATCACATGCTAAAAAATCTAAGAGACGTATTCTCCACTTGCCGAAAACACAACCTAAAATTACATCCAGATAAATGCCTATTTTTAGTCAGGAAGTAACTTATTTAGGGCATAAATGCACAAACAAAGGAATATTACCCGATCCAAGCAAATTTGAAACCGTTCAAAACTATCCAATACCGAAAACAGCCGATGAAGTTAAAAGATTCGTAGCTTTCTGTAATTATTACAGAAGATTTGTACCGAATTTTGCAGAACATTCTAGAAAGTTAACTAGGCTATGCAAAAAGAATGTTGCCTTCGAATGGACAGAAGAATGTCAAAAAGCTTTTGTCTACTTAAAGGAAGCATTAATTAGTCCAAAACTCTTGCAATACCCAGATTTCGGAAAAGAATTTTGCATAACAACAGACGCTAGTGGATACGCTTGTGGTGCAGTCCTTAGCCAAGAACACGATGGCAAACAGTTACCAATTGCTTACGCTTCAAGGTCCTTTACAAAAGGCGAAACCAACAAGTCTACAATAGAAAAAGAACTAGCCGCAATCCATTGGGCCATAACTTTCTTCAGACCATACGTATATCGCAGAAAATTCCTAGTTAAAACCGACCATCATCCACTAACATACCTATTTTCAATGAAAAGTCCTTCCTCAAAGCTGACACGAGTAAGACTAGATTTAGAAGAGTACGATTTTGAAGTGGAGTATACAGCAGGTAAAGAAAATCATATCGCGGATGCATTATCCCGCATAACAATTACAAATTTAAAAGATATGTCAGTAGAAGCAAATAAAATATTTAAAATAACAACAAGATCAGCAGCTAAAAAGATCAGTAATAAAACTGAAATTAAAGAAAGTCAATAAGAGAACCCCAAAATATACGAAGCGCTAAATAAATTTGAAGTAAAAAGACATGTCGAGCTCGTTTTCAATCCTCCGAAATTTTATTTCAAAAAAGGAAAGAAAATTTGTAGCAATTTTGATACAAGCAACCTAATTGTTGAGGATAAGATTGACTTAGGACAATTCTTTACCAGGCTCGAAAGAGAAGCCGGCAATTTAGGACTTGTACAAGTACAGTTGTCCTTAGGGGACAAATTGTTTAAAAAGAATTATACTGCAGTAGGCAAATTTATAGAAATGGGTAATAAAGTTCTCAAAAAGTTAACAATAGCTCTAACCCCAGAGGTTATATACGTGACAAATCCCGGGAAAATAAAGGAAATTCTGCATAAATATCATGACGATCCTATTAGTGGTGGCCACCCAGGAATAAATCGCATGACAGATAAGATCAAGCAGAAGTATAGCTGGCTGAACATGAAAAATGATATAAGAAAATATAAAAAAAACTGCATCCACTGCAAGAAAAATAAAATTAATAAACATATCAAAGAACCAATGACAATAACGGAGACACCTCCGAAGGCATTCGATATTGTACAAATCGATACAGTAGGCCCTCTACCGCAGTCGATAAATGGAAACGAATATGCAGTTACCATTATATGCGATCTAACTAAATATTTGGTAGCTATCCCAGTCCCAAGCAAACACGCAATAACAGTCGCTAAAGCCGTGTTCGAGCATTTCATATTGATTTATGGACAAATGAAAACAATCTTGACAGACATGGGCACGGAATATAAAAATAGCTTATTCAAAGAACTGTGTAAATTGTTGAAAATTGAACATAAAACTTCAACACCGTACCATCATCAAACTTTGGGTACTGTAGAACGCAGTCACCGAACATTCAATGAATATATACGCGCATACATATCCAGTGACAAAGACGATTGGGATGAATACCTCAAATATTTCGCGTATTGCTACAATACGACGCCATCCACCACACATAAATATTGCCCTTTTGAACTCATATTTGGAAAAAACCCACCAAATTACGAATTTTTAAAAGAAAATATAATCAGCCCACTATACAATCACGAAGCTTACTACAAAGAGGTAAAATATAGACTCCAAATAGCCCAGCAAAGAGCTAGGAAATTAGTCCAAGAGGCTAAAGAAAAACAAAAAACGAATTATGACAAGAACAGCTATAGTGAGGAAATTAACATAGGAGATTTAGTATTAGTTAGAGAAGAGCCCTCCCATAAGCTAGAAAATAGATATAATGGACAATATAGAGTTAAAAATATTGATAAGAACAACAATTTTACTTTAATTCCACATAGCATAGGAAATAGCAATAAAAACAAAAAAGAAATCATAATTCATAAGAATAGACTTAAAACAGTATAACACCACTCACCACCAGCAATCCAGTTTACTCACTTTAATAAACAGGCACAAGCCAAAGAACATAAAACCCACATATTATGTTCAAAATACAACTATACACTAAATAAATAAATGTAAACGACTGAAAATAAAAAGAAAAAAAAATATATATAAATGCAATAATGACAAACGAGAAACAAATGTAAACAAGTGAAAAAAAAATTCTTATGCAATAATGGCAATAAGAGCCGAAAAACAATTAAAATTTTGTAAACGCAAACAAACCCTAAGTAGGTCAATAAGTCGCTTTAATAGTCGTATACAATTGCCTTCAAGTGTATACGACTATTCATAAGGCGGATGGTGTAGCATTACTCAGAATGCTTTTCACTGTCAATGCACTTCAAATATTGACCCACTTAAATTATGTTGAACCCACGGGAGTTCAACAGCATATACCAACTGACACCTATCAAATTGTCAACCCATTACTCAATGCGTCGCTTTGACCAACACACGTATCGATCAGCACGACTGATCGACACTATCGGTTGGTCAACGTGAACTACCAAATTATGTGCTGACATTGCACACAATGCAAATACTTTTAGTGTCTAAGTATTAGTGTAAGTTTGTATACGTAAGTTAAGCTAGAAATGTATAAAAGAGAAAGCTTTTGAATAAAGAACAATCAATTCTGATCATACGCTACACATCAGCGATTCAATCACATTACAACGCTAACAACTAAGCTATGATGCCCTGTAGCGTCACGATGCATTTTTGATCTAATGTGCCATTTGCTTATTCCTTTTATACATTCTTTGGTACATATATTTTATATGTCAACTCAAGGAAAGTGGAAATATTTTTAGGCGCGTTCATAGAACAGTTTTAGATACAGAAGGGCTTTTATGCATATCAACACTTCCGTCTTATTCGTTACGCACCCGCACTGTATCTGTAACAATTATGTTATGGTGATTGTTGTTGGGACAAAGCTCGAATTTTTATGTTTGTTTGTTAATTGATATTAGAGGAAAAATTACAACGTTATGCAAAGCGATGGTATGCGATGACATGTTTCGAAGTGCCCAACTGCTCATCAGACCCCTTCTCGGACACTGAGATACGAACCCAAGTGTCTGCACCAAAGCCGCTGTTAGAGTACGCTAACAACTAAGCTATGATGCCCTGTAGCGTCACGATGCATTTTTGCTCTAATGTGCCATTTGCTTATTCCTTTTATACATTCTTTGGTACATATATTTTATATTTCAACTCAAGGAAAGTGGAATATTTTTTTTAGGCGCGTTCATAGAACAGTTTTAGATACAGAAGTAATTTTTTGCATATCAACACTTCCGTATTATTTGTTATGCATCCGCACTGTACCTGTAAGAATTATGTTATGGTGATTGTTGTTGGAGCAAAGCTCGAATTTTTTTGTTTGTTTGTTAATTGATATTAGAGGAAAAATTACAACGTTATGCACAGCGATGGTATGGGATGACATGTTTCGAAGTGCCCCACTTCTCATCAGACCCCTTCTCGGACACTGAGATACGAACCCAAGTGTCTGCACCAAAGCCACTGTTAGAGTACGCTAACAACTAAGCTATGATGCCCTGTAGCGTCACGATGCATTTTTGATCTAATGTGCCATTTGCTTATTCCTTTTATACATTCTTTGGTACATATATTTTATATGTAAACTTAAGGAAAGTGGAATATTTTTTTAGGCGCGTTCATAGAACAGTTTTAGATACAGAAAGGCTTTTTTGCATATCAACACTTCCGTCTTATTCGTTATGCACCCGCACTGTATCTTAACAATTATGTTATGGTGATTGTTGTTGGGACAAAGCTCGAATTTTTATGTTTGTTTGTTAATTGATATTAGAGGAAAAATTACAACGTTATGCAAAGCGATGGTATGCGATGACATGTTTCGAAGTGCCCAACTGCTCATCAGACCCTTTCTCGGACACTGAGATACGAACCCAAGTGTCTGCACCAAAGCCGCTGTTAGAGTACGCTAACAACTAAGCTATGATGCCCTGTAGCGTCACGATGCATTTTTGATCTAATGTGCCATTTGCTTATTCCTTTTATACATTCTTTGGTACATATATTTTATATGTAAACTTAAGGAAAGTGGAATATTTTTTTAGGCGCGTTCATAGAACAGTTTTAGATACAGAAGGGCTTTTTTGCATATCAACACTTCCGTCTTATTCGTTATGCACCCGCACTGTATCTTAACAATTATGTTATGGTGATTGTTGTTGGGACAAAGCTCGAATTTTTATGTTTGTTTGTTAATTGATATTAGAGGAAAAATTACAACGTTATGCAAAGCGATGGTATGCGATGACATGTTTCGAAGTGCCCCACTTCTCATCAGACCCCTTCTCGGACACTTAGATACGAACCCAAGTGTCTGCACCAAAGCCACTGTTAGAGTACGCTAACAACTAAGCTATGATGCCCTGTAGCGTCACGATGCATTTTTGATCTAATGTGCCATTTGCTTATTCCTTTTATACATTCTTTGGTACATATATTTTATATGTAAACTTAAGGAAAGTGGAATATTTTTTTAGGCGCGTTCATAGAACAGTTTTAGATACAGAAGGGCTTTTTTGCATATCAACACTTCCGTCTTATTCGTTATGCACCCGCACTGTATCTTAACAATTATGTTATGGTGATTGTTGTTGGGACAAAGCTCGAATTTTTATGTTTGTTTGTTAATTGATATTAGAGGAAAAATTACAACGTTATGCAAAGCGATGGTATGCGATGACATGTTTCGAAGTGCCCAACTGCTCATCAGACCCTTTCTCGGACACTGAGATACGAACCCAAGTGTCTGCACCAAAGCCGCTGTTAGAGTACGCTAACAACTAAGCTATGATGCCCTGTAGCGTCACGATGCATTTTTGATCTAATGTGCCATTTGCTTATTCCTTTTATACATTCTTTGGTACATATATTTTATATTTCAACTCAAGGAAAGTGGAATATTTTTTTTAGGCGCGTTCATAGAACAGTTTTAGATACAGAAGTAATTTTTTGCATATCAACACTTCCGTATTATTTGTTATGCATCCGCACTGTACCTGTAAGAATTATGTTATGGTGATTGTTGTTGGAGCAAAGCTCGAATTTTTTTGTTTGTTTGTTAATTGATATTAGAGGAAAAATTACAACGTAATGCACAGCGATGGTATGGGATGACATGTTTCGAAGTGCCCCACTTCTCATCAGACCCCTTCTCGGACACTGAGATACGAACCCAAGTGTCTGCACCAAAGCTGCTGTTAGAGTACTCTAAAAATTAAGCTATGACGCCCTGTAGCGTCACGATGCATTTTTGCTCTAATGTGTAATTTGCTTATTCCTTTTATACATTGTTTGGTACATATATTTTATATGTCAACTCAAGGAAAGTGGAATATTTGTATAGGCGCGTTCATAGAACAGTTTTAGATACAGAAGGGTTTTTTTGCATATCAACACTTCCGTGTTATTTGTTATGCACCCGCACTGTACCTGTAAGAATTATGTTATGGTGATTGTTGTTGGAGCAAAGCTCGAATTTTTTTGTTTGTTTGTTAATTGATATTAGAGGAAAAATTACAACGTTATGCACAATGATGGTATGGGATGACATGTTTCGAAGTGCCCCACTTCTCATCAGACCCCTTCTCGGACACTGAGATACGAACCCAAGTGTCTGCAAAAAAAACGATGCATTTTTGCTCTAATGTGTAATTTGCTTATTCCTTTTATACATTGTTTGGTACATATATTTTATATGTCAACTTAAGGAAAGTGGAATATATTTAGGCGCGTTCATAGAACAGTTTTAGATACAGAAGGGCTTTTTTGCATATCAACACTTCCGTGTTATTTGTTATGCACCCGAACTGTATCTGTAAAAATTATGTTATGCACAGCGAAGGTATGGGATGACGTGTTTCGAAGTGCCCAACTGCTCATCAGACCCCTTCTCGGACACTGAGATACGAACCCAAGTGTCTGCACCAAAGTCGCTGTTAGAGTACGCTAACAACTAAGCTATGATGCCCTGTAGCGTCACGATGCATTTTTGATCTAATGTGCCATTTGCTTATTCCTTTTATACATTTTTTGGTACATATATTTTATATGTCAACTCAAGGAAAGTGGAATATTTTTTTTTAGGCGCGTTCATAGAACAGTTTTAGATACAGAAGGGCTTTTTTGCATATCAACACTTCCGTGTTATTTGTTATGCACCCGAACTGTATCTGTAAAAATTATGTTATGCACAGCGATGGTATGGGATGACGTGTTTCGAAGTGCCCAACTGCTCATCAGACCCCTTCTCGGACACTGAGATACGAACCCAAGTGTCTGCACCAAAGTCGCTGTTAGAGTACGCTAACAACTAAGCTATGACGCCCTGTAGCATCACGATGCATTTTTGCTCTAATGTGTAATTTGCTTATTCCTTTTATACATTGTTTGGTACATATATTTTATATGTCAACTTAAGGAAAGTGGAATATTTTTAGGCGCGTTCATAGAACAGTTTTAGATACAGAAGGGCTTTTTTGCATATCAACACTTCCGTATTATTTGTTATGCACCCGCACTGTACCTGTAAAAATTATGATATGCACAGCGATGGTATGGGATGACGTGTTTCGAAGTGCCCAACTTCTCATCAGACCCCTTCTCGGACACTGA
Source organism: Merzomyia westermanni (assembly GCA_949987695.1). Classification (NCBI taxonomy): domain Eukaryota; kingdom Metazoa; phylum Arthropoda; class Insecta; order Diptera; family Tephritidae; genus Merzomyia; species Merzomyia westermanni. The sequence continues at coordinate 11,747,669 of OX465292.1, read as the reverse complement.
GATACGAACCCAAGTGTCTGCAAAAAAAAACGCTGTTAGAGTACTCTAAAAATTAAGCTATGACGCCCTGTAGCGTCACGATGCATTTTTGCTCTAATGTGTAATTTGCTTATTCCTTTTATACATTGTTTGGTACATATATTTTATATGCCAACTTAAGGAAAGTGGAATATTTTTAGGCGCGTTCATAGAACAGTTTTAGATACAGAAGGGCTTTTTTGCATATCAACACTTCCGTGTTATTTGTTATGCACCCTAACTGTATCTGTAAAAATTATGTTATGCACAGCGATGGTATGGGATGACGTGTTTCGAAGTACCCAACTGCTCATCAGACCCCTTCTCGGACACTGAGATACGAACCTAAGTGTCTGCACCAAAGTCGCTGTTAGAGTACGCTAACAACTAAGCTATTATGCCCTGTAGCGTCACGATGCATTTTTGATCTAATGTGCCATTTGCTTATTCCTTTTATAAATTCTTTGGTACATATATTTTATATGTCAACTCAAGGAAAGTGGAATATTTTTTTTTAGGCGCGTTCATAGAACAGTTTTAGATACAGAAGGGCTTTTTTGCATATCAACACTTCCGTGTTATTTGTTATGCACCCGCACTGTACCTGTAAGAATTATGTTATGGTGATTGTTGTTGGAGCAAAGCTCGCATTTTTTTGTTTGTTTGATAATTGATATTAGAGGAAAAATAACATCGTTATGCACAGCGATGGTATGGGATGACATGTTTCGAAGTGCCCAACTTCTCATCAGACCCCTTCTCGGACACTGAGATACGAACCCAAGTGTCTGCACCAAAGCTGCTGTTAGAGTACTGTAACAACTAAGCTATGATGCCCTGTAGCGTTACGATGCATTTTTGCTCTAACGGCCCATTTACTTATTCCTTTTATACATTTTTTATTACATATAATTTATATGTCAACTCAAGGAAAGTGGAATATTTTTATAGGCGCGTTCATAGAACAGTTTTAGATACAGAAGGGTTTTTTTGCATATCAACACTTCCGTGTTATTTGTTATGCACCCGCACTGTACCTGTAAGAATTATGTTATGGTGATTGTTGTTGGAGCAAAGCTCGAATTTTTTTGTTTGTTTGTTAATTGATATTAGAGGAAAAATTACAACGTTATGCACAGCGATGGTATGGGATGACATGTTTCGAAGTGCCCAACTTCTCATCAGACCCCTTCTCGGACACTGAGATACGAACCCAAGTGTCTGCACCAAAGCTGCTGTTAGAGTACTGTAACAACTAAGCTATGATGCCCTGTAGCGTTACGATGCATTTTTGCTCTAACGGCCCATTTACTTATTCCTTTTATACATTTTTTATTACATATAATTTATATGTCAACTCAAGGAAAGTGGAATATTTTTATAGGCGCGTTCATAGAACAGTTTTAGATACAGAAGGGTTTTTTTGCATATCAACACTTCCGTGTTATTTGTTATGCACCCGCACTGTACCTGTAAGAATTATGTTATGGTGATTGTTGTTGGAGCAAAGCTCGAATTTTTTTGTTTGTTTGTTAATTGATATTAGAGGAAAAATAACATCGTTATGCACAGCGATGGTATGGGATGACATGTTTCGAAGTGCCCTACTTCTCATCAGACCCCTTCTCGGACACTGAGATACGAACCCAAGTGTCTGCAAAAAAAAACGATGCATTTTTGCTCTAATGTGTAATTTGCTTATTCCTTTTATACATTGTTTGGTACATATATTTTATATGTCAACTTAAGGAAAGTGGAATATTTTTAGGCGCGTTCATAGAACAGTTTTAGATACAGAAGGGCTTTTTTGCATATCAACACTTCCGTGTTATTTGTTATGCACCCGAACTGTATCTGTAAAAATTATGTTATGCACAGCGAAGGTATGGGATGACGTGTTTCGAAGTGCCCAACTGCTCATCAGACCCCTTCTCGGACACTGAGATACGAACCCAAGTGTCTGCACCAAAGTCGCTGTTAGAGTACGCTAACAACTAAGCTATGATGCCCTGTAGCGTCACGATGCATTTTTGATCTAATGTGCCATTTGCTTATTCCTTTTATACATTCTTTGGTACATATATTTTATATGTCAACTCAAGGAAAGTGGAATATTTTTTTTTAGGCGCGTTCATAGAACAGTTTTAGATACAGAAGGGCTTTTTTGCATATCAACACTTCCGTGTTATTTGTTATGCACCCGAACTGTATCTGTAAAAATTATGTTATGCACAGCGATGGTATGGGATGACGTGTTTCGAAGTGCCCAACTGCTCATCAGACCCCTTCTCGGACACTGAGATACGAACCCAAGTGTCTGCTCCAAAGTCGCTGTTAGAGTACGCTAACAACTAAGCTATGACGCCCTGTAGCGTCACGATGCATTTTTGCTCTAATGTGTAATTTGCTTATTCCTTTTATACATTGTTTGGTACATATATTTTATATGTCAACTTAAGGAAAGTGGAATATTTTTAGGCGCGTTCATAGAACAGTTTTAGATACAGAAGGGCTTTTTTGCATATCAACACTTCCGTATTATTTGTTATGCACCCGCACTGTACCTGTAAAAATTATGATATGCACAGCGATGGTATGGGATGACGTGTTTCGAAGTGCCCAACTTCTCATCAGACCCCTTCTCGGACACTGAGATACGAACCCAAGTGTCTGCAAAAAAAAACGCTGTTAGAGTACTCTAAAAATTAAGCTATGACGCCCTGTAGCGTCACGATGCATTTTTGCTCTAATGTGTAATTTGCTTATTCCTTTTATACATTGTTTGGTACATATATTTTATATGTCAACTTAAGGAAAGTGGAATATTTTTAGGCGCGTTCATAGAACAGTTTTAGATACAGAAGGGCTTTTTTGCATATCAACACTTCCGTGTTATTTGTTATGCACCCGAACTGTATCTGTAAAAATTATGTTATGCACAGCGATGGTATGGGATGACGTGTTTCGAAGTACCCAACTGCTCATCAGACCCCTTCTCGGACACTGAGATACGAACCTAAGTGTCTGCACCAAAGTCGCTGTTAGAGTACTGTAACAACTAAGCTATGATGCCCTGTAGCGTTACGATGCATTTTTGCTCTAACGGCCCATTTACTTATTCCTTTTATACATTTTTTATTACATATAATTTATATGTCAATTCAAGGAAAGTGGAATATTTTTATAGGCGCGTTCATAGAACAGTTTTAGATACAGAAGGGTTTTTTTGCATATCAACACTTCCGTGTTATTTGTTATGCACCCGCACTGTACCTGTAAGAATTATGTTATGGTGATTGTTGTTGGAGCAAAGCTCGAATTTTTTTGTTTGTTTGTTAATTGATATTAGAGGAAAAATTACAACGTTATGCACAGCGATGGTATGGGATGACATGTTTCGAAGTGCCCTACTTCTCATCAGACCCCTTCTCGGACACTGAGATACGAACCCAAGTGTCTGCAAAAAAAACGATGCATTTTTGCTCTAATGTGTAATTTGCTTATTCCTTTTATACATTGTTTGGTACATATATTTTATATGTCAACTTAAGGAAAGTGGAATATTTTTAGGCGCGTTCATAGAACAGTTTTAGATACAGAAGGGCTTTTTTGCATATCAACACTTCCGTGTTATTTGTTATGCACCCGCACTGTACCTGTAAAAATTATGATATGCACAGCGATGGTATGGGATGACGTGTTTCGAAGTGCCCAACTTCTCATCAGACCCCTTCTCGGACACTGAGATACGAACCCAAGTGTCTGCAAAAAAAACCGCTGTTAGAGTACTCTAAAAATTAAGCTATGATGCCCTGTAGCGTCACGATGCATTTTTGATCTAATGTGCCATTTGCTTATTCCTTTTATAAATTCTTTGGTACATATATTTTATATGTCAACTCAAGGAAAGTGGAATATTTTTTTTTAGGCGCGTTCATAGAACAGTTTTAGATACAGAAGGGCTTTTTTGCATATCAACACTTCCGTGTTATTTGTTATGCACCCGCACTGTACCTGTAAGAATTATGTTATGGTGATTGTTGTTGGAGCAAAGCTCGAATTTTTTTGTTTGTTTGTTAATTGATATTAGAGGAAAAATTACAACCTTATGCACAGCGATGGTATGGGATGACATGTTTCGAAGTGCCCAACTTCTCATCAGACCCCTTCTCGGACACTGAGATACGAACCCAAGTGTCTGCACCAAAGCTGCTGTTAGAGTACTGTAACAACTAAGCTATGATGCCCTGTAGCGTTACGATGCATTTTTGCTCTAACGGCCCATTTACTTATTCCTTTTATACATTTTTTATTACATATAATTTATATGTCAATTCAAGGAAAGTGGAATATTTTTATAGGCGCGTTCATAGAACAGTTTTAGATACAGAAGGGTTTTTTTGCATATCAACACTTCCGTGTTATTTGTTATGCACCCGCACTGTACCTGTAAGAATTATGTTATGGTGATTGTTGTTGGAGCAAAGCTCGAATTTTTTTGTTTGTTTGTTAATTGATATTAGAGGAAAAATTACAACGTTATGCACAGCGATGGTATGGGATGACATGTTTCGAAGTGCCCTACTTCTCATCAGACCCCTTCTCGGACACTGAGATACGAACCCAAGTGTCTGCAAAAAAAACGATGCATTTTTGCTCTAATGTGTAATTTGCTTATTCCTTTTATACATTGTTTGGTACATATATTTTATATGTCAACTTAAGGAAAGTGGAATATTTTTAGGCGCGTTCATAGAACAGTTTTAGATACAGAAGGGCTTTTTTGCATATCAACACTTCCGTGTTATTTGTTATGCACCCGAACTGTATCTGTAAAAATTATGTTATGCACAGCGAAGGTATGGGATGACGTGTTTCGAAGTGCCCAACTGCTCATCAGACCCCTTCTCGGACACTGAGATACGAACCCAAGTGTCTGCACCAAAGTCGCTGTTAGAGTACGCTAACAACTAAGCTATGATGCCCTGTAGCGTCACGATGCATTTTTGATCTAATGTGCCATTTGCTTATTCCTTTTATACATTCTTTGGTACATATATTTTATATGTCAACTCAAGGAAAGTGGAATATTTTTTTTTAGGCGCGTTCATAGAACAGTTTTAGATACAGAAGGGCTTTTTTGCATATCAACACTTCCGTGTTATTTGTTATGCACCCGAACTGTATCTGTAAAAATTATGTTATGCACAGCGATGGTATGGGATGACGTGTTTCGAAGTGCCCAACTGCTCATCAGACCCCTTCTCGGACACTGAGATACGAACCCAAGTGTCTGCACCAAAGTCGCTGTTAGAGTACGCTACCAACTAAGCTATGACGCCCTGTAGCGTTACGATGCATTTTTGCTCTAACGGCCCATTTACTTATTCCTTTTATACATTTTTTATTACATATAATTTATATGTCAACTCAAGGAAAGTGGAATATTTTTATAGCCGCGTTCATAGAACAGTTTTAGATACAGAAGGGTTTTTTTGCATATCAACACTTCCGTGTTATTTGTTATGCACCCGCACTGTACCTGTAAGAATTATGTTATGGTGATTGTTGTTGGAGCAAAGCTCGAATTTTTTTGTTTGTTTGTTAATTGATATTAGAGGAAAAATTACAACGTTATGCACAGCGATGGTATGGGATGACATGTTTCGAAGTGCCCAACTTCTCATCAGACCCCTTCTCGGACACTGAGATACGAACCCAAGTGTCTGCACCAAAGCTGCTGTTAGAGTACTGTAACAACTAAGCTATGATGCCCTGTAGCGTTACGATGCATTTTTGCTCTAACGGCCCATTTACTTATTCCTTTTATACATTTTTTATTACATATAATTTATATGTCAATTCAAGGAAAGTGGAATATTTTTATAGGCGCGTTCATAGAACAGTTTTAGATACAGAAGGGTTTTTTTGCATATCAACACTTCCGTGTTATTTGTTATGCACCCGCACTGTACCTGTAAGAATTATGTTATGGTGATTGTTGTTGGAGCAAAGCTCGAATTTTTTTGTTTGTTTGTTAATTGATATTAGAGGAAAAATTACAACGTTATGCACAGCGATGGTATGGGATGACATGTTTCGAAGTGCCCTACTTCTCATCAGACCCCTTCTCGGACACTGAGATACGAACCCAAGTGTCTGCAAAAAAAACGATGCATTTTTGCTCTAATGTGTAATTTGCTTATTCCTTTTATACATTGTTTGGTACATATATTTTATATGTCAACTTAAGGAAAGTGGAATATTTTTAGGCGCGTTCATAGAACAGTTTTAGATACAGAAGGGCTTTTTTGCATATCAACACTTCCGTGTTATTTGTTATGCACCCGAACTGTATCTGTAAAAATTATGTTATGCACAGCGAAGGTATGGGATGACGTGTTTCGAAGTGCCCAACTGCTCATCAGACCCCTTCTCGGACACTGAGATACGAACCCAAGTGTCTGCACCAAAGTCGCTGTTAGAGTACGCTAACAACTAAGCTATGATGCCCTGTAGCGTCACGATGCATTTTTGATCTAATGTGCCATTTGCTTATTCCTTTTATACATTCTTTGGTACATATATTTTATATGTCAACTTAAGGAAAGTGGAATATTTTTAGGCGCGTTCATAGAACAGTTTTAGATACAGAAGGGCTTTTTTGCATATCAACACTTCCGTATTATTTGTTATGCACCCGCACTGTACCTGTAAAAATTATGATATGCACAGCGATGGTATGGGATGACGTGTTTCGAAGTGCCCAACTTCTCATCAGACCCCTTCTCGGACACTGAGATACGAACCCAAGTGTCTGCAAAAAAAAACGCTGTTAGAGGACTCTAAAAATTAAGCTATGACGCCCTGTAGCGTCACGATGCATTTTTGCTCTAATGTGTAATTTGCTTTTTCCTTTTATACATTGTTTGGTACATATATTTTATATGTCAACTTAAGGAAAGTGGAATATTTTTAGGCGCGTTCATAGAACAGTTTTAGATACCGAAGGGCTTTTTTGCATATCAACACTTCCGTGTTATTTGTTATGCACCCGAACTGTATCTGTAAAAATTATGTTATGCACAGCGATGGTATGGGATGACGTGAGATACGAACCTAAGTGTCTGCACCAAAGTCGCTGTTAGAGTACGCTAACAACTAAGCTATGATGCCCTGTAGCGTCACGATGCATTTTTGATCTAATGTGCCATTTGCTTATTCCTTTTATAAATTCTTTGGTACATATATTTTATATGTCAACTCAAGGAAAGTGGAATATTTTTTTTTAGGCGCGTTCATAGAACAGTTTTAGATACAGAAGGGCTTTTTTGCATATCAACACTTCCGTGTTATTTGTTATGCACCCGCACTGTACCTGTAAGAATTATGTTATGGTGATTGTTGTTGGAGCAAAGCTCGCACTTTTTTGTTTGTTTGATAATTGATATTAGAGGAAAAATAACATCGTTATGCACAGCGATGGTATGGGATGACATGTTTCGAAGTGCCCAACTTCTCATCAGACCCCTTCTCGGACACTGAGATACGAACCCAAGTGTCTGCACCAAAGCTGCTGTTAGAGTACTGTAACAACTAAGCTATGATGCCCTGTAGCGTTACGATGCATTTTTGCTCTAACGGCCCATTTACTTATTCCTTTTATACATTTTTTATTACATATAATTTATATGTCAACTCAAGGAAAGTGGAATATTTTTATAGGCGCGTTCATAGAACAGTTTTAGATACAGAAGGGTTTTTTTGCATATCAACACTTCCGTGTTATTTGTTATGCACCCGCACTGTACCTGTAAGAATTATGTTATGGTGATTGTTGTTGGAGCAAAGCTCGAATTTTTTTGTTTGTTTGTTAATTGATATTAGAGGAAAAATTACAACGTTATGCACAGCGATGGTATGGGATGACATGTTTCGAAGTGCCCAACTTCTCATCAGACCCCTTCTCGGACACTGAGATACGAACCCAAGTGTCTGCACCAAAGCTGCTGTTAGAGTACTGTAACAACTAAGCTATGATGCCCTGTAGCGTTACGATGCATTTTTGCTCTAACGGCCCATTTACTTATTCCTTTTATAAATTTTTTATTACATATAATTTATATGTCAACTCAAGGAAAGTGGAATATTTTTATAGGCGCGTTCATAGAACAGTTTTAGATACAGAAGGGTTTTTTTGCATATCAACACTTCCGTGTTATTTGTTATGCACCCGCACTGTACCTGTAAGAATTATGTTATGGTGATTGTTGTTGGAGCAAAGCTCGAATTTTTTTGTTTGTTTGTTAATTGATATTAGAGGAAAAATTACAACGTTATGCACAGCGAAGGTATGGGATGACGTGTTTCGAAGTGCCCAACTGCTCATCAGACCCCTTCTCGGACACTGAGATACGAACCCAAGTGTCTGCACCAAAGTCGCTGTTAGAGTACGCTAACAACTAAGCTATGATGCCCTGTAGCGTCACGATGCATTTTTGATCTAATGTGCCATTTGCTTATTCCTTTTATACATTCCTTGGTACATATATTTTATATGTCAACTCAAGGAAAGTGGAATATTTTTTTTTTTTAGGCGCGTTCATAGAACAGTTTTAGATACAGAAGGGCTTTTTTGCATATCAACACTTCCGTGCTATTTGTTATGCACCCGCACTGTACCTGTAACAATTATGTTATGGTGATTGTTGTTGGAGCAAAGCTCGAATTTTTATGTTTGTTTGTTAATTGATATTAGAGGAAAAATTACAACGTTATGCACAGCGATGGTAAGGGATGACATGTTTCGAAGTGCCCAACTTTTCATCAGACCCCTTCTCGGACACTGAGATACGAACCCAAGTGTCTGCACCAAAGCCGCTGTTAGAGTACTCTAAAAATTAAGCTATGACGCCCTGTAGCGTCACGATGCATTTTTGCTCTAATGTGTAATTTGCTTATTCCTTTTATACATTGTTTGGTACATATAATTTATATGTCAACTCAAGGAAAGTGGAATATTTTTATAGGCGCGTTCATAGAACAGTTTTAGATACAGAAGGGTTTTTTTGCATATCAACACTTCCGTGTTATTTGTTATGCACCCGCACTGTACCTGTAAGAATTATGTTATGGTGATTGTTGTTGGAGCAAAGCTGGAATTTTTTTGTTTGTTTTTTAATTGATATTAGAGGAAAAATTACAACGTTATGCACAGCGATGGTATGGGATGACATGTTTCGAAGTGCCCAACTTCTCATCAGACGCCTTCTCCGACACTGAGATGCGAACCCAAGTGTCTGCACCAAAGCCGCGGTTAGAGTACTCTAACAACTAAGCTATGATGCCCTGTAGCGTTACGATGCATTTTTGCTCTAACGGCCCATTTACTTATTCCTTTTATACATTTTTTATTACATATAATTTATATGTCAACTCAAGGAAAGTGGAATATTTTTATAGGCGCGTTCATAGAACAGTTTTAGATACAGAAGGTTTTTTTTGCATATCAACACTTCCGTGTTATTTGTTATGCACCCGCACTGTACCTGTAAGAATTATGTTATGGTGATTGTTGCTGGAGCAAAGCTCGAATTTTTATGTTTGTTTGTTAATTGTAATTTTTACGCACCTAAAAACAAATATTTCACTTTCCTTGAGTTGACATATAAAATATATGCACCAAAGAATGTATAAAAGGAATAAGCAAATAGCACATTAGAGTACTCTAACCGCGGCTTTGGTGCAGACACTTGGATTCGTATCTCAGTGTCCGAGAAGGGGTCTGATGAAAAGTTGGGCACTTCGAAACATGTCATCCCTTACCATCGCTGTGCATAACGTTGTAATTTTTCCTCTAATATCAATTAACAAACAAACATAAAAATTCGAGCTTTGCTCCAACAACAATCACCATAACATAATTGTTACAGGTACAGTGCGGGTGCATAACAAATAGCACGGAAGTGTTGATATGCAAAAAAGCCCTTCTGTATCTAAAACTGTTCTATGAACGCGCCTAAAAAAAAAAAATATTCCACTTTCCTTGAGTTGACATATAAAATATATGTACCAAAGAATGTATGAAAGGAATAAGCAAATGGCACATTAGAGCAAAAATGCATCGTGACGCTACCGGGCATCATAGCTTAGTTGTTAGAGTACTCTAACAGCGGCTTTGGTGCAGACACTTGGGTTCGTATCTCAGTGTCCGAGAAGGGGTCTGATGAGAAGTTAGGCACTTCGAAACATGTCATCCCATACCATCGCTTTGCATAACGTTGTAATTTTTCCTCTAATATCAATTAAAAATTTTGCATACAATGTTTCAAGAAAATTTAAAGATTTACGCATTTGAAATCAATTATATAATTTTATCAAAAAATGTCTATAATTAAAGAAGAAGAAAGTTACTTTTTAGAAATGTTTTCTAAGGGTAATGTTTGCTCTGAATAGCGACTATATTTTTATTGAAATTGGTTTCATTTATTCATATAATGATAGATATATTTTTATATCTGATGACATATATTTTATATCTGATGACTGAATTTTCAATAAAGTGGTTTGTAATCTAATTTAGTAATTTTCGTGTAGTTTTAGACCAAAAATTTACTAACTTACTCTGAAGTGGTGCAGTTACTGGTATTATACTGATGCATGGGCTGACTAGTATGACGTCTGGTATGATTCTGGACTGACTAGTATGTAAACTGGTATGATCCTGATGTACATACAGACTACTATTTTGAAGAGTATGATATCGATGTATATGATGACTAGTATGTCAACTGGTACATAGCGGATGCAGAGACTAAGTAGTATGCTAATTGGTATGGTGCTGATGCAGATGCGGACAATTTCCATTTCGTAGAACATCGCTCAGTTGCTAATATGGAAAAATTACAGAACTCGAACTAGTTAAACCGGTTTGGCAAACTAGTATTTGACTGGTATAAAACTAGTAGAATTGACTGCAGGGTACCTCCTGAGGAAATTTAGGCCGAGCTTCTCTACCAATTTGTGGTGCGCTGCTTCTAATCAGCGGGACCTACAGTTTTTTTGCCGATTCGGATTGAAATATATGAATTTTTGCTGAGAAAGCTTCCATGGCACATGGCAAAAACGTTTTCAAACCACTCTTGATGTTACCTGTACCAGGGTTCGAACATTCGGGGTGGTAGGCCAGCATAAATACCGCCACACCATGGCGGCCGCCAAAACTTATACGGTTGTGCTAAATAACGTTAAGCAACACCACCAACTTCGCCCCTTTCGTGCGCCTCCTTTATTTTAATGTTGGATAAAATGATACAAGTGGCAGAAACTAGCCGCGCTATACAAATAATTGTTGTCGTATACCGACGACATTGCTATCATTGGCATTAACAACCGTGCAATAAAGTCTGATTACTCCAAACTAGAAAAAGAAGCGAAAAATGGATTTGGTGGTGAACGAGGGCAAAGAAATGCTACACTCTATAAGTAATTTATGTTTCAAACTAGCAGCAATATCTTTTCTCAATTCCTAACTTACTTTAAATTGTATTTTATCTTCTCTATTATAAATTTATTAAAAATATTTATTAGTCGCAATTTCTATGTTAAATTGCCGGTATTGAAAATATGTAAATTTGTATCTGCAGTATCAAGTGCATGACGGGTTATACTCGTATAGGTATAATTCATTTTTTAAAATTTTATCTACCTATTTAACTGTTATTTTTTCTGTTTTGCACCTATATTTTGTAAGATTTTTATTGTAATAACTTTACCAGATTGATGTACTACCTAAAAGACTTACGTCTTACTTGTCTCTCTCTATGGCGCGATATACAACAGGTATATCATCATAAACCTCCTAAGAGATTTTTGCGCTAAGCTTCTCTTCCAATTTGTGGTGTGCCGATTTGAATTTTCCCTACGAGACGAATTTTTGCTGAGAAGCCTGTCATGGCAGAAATACACTCGGAGAGTTTGCCAAACCACTGCCGAGGGGCGACCCCGTTTTGAAAAACTTTTTTTCAAATCACTTTTGATGTTACCTCTACCAGGGCTCGAACCATGGACCTTCGGTGTGGTAGGCCGGCAACACTACCTTCACACCACGGCGGCCGCCATGTACAAACAATTTAAATAAATTAAATTATCGCACTATATATGGTGCAGAAGCGTGTACACTGTACACTGACAACAACTGATGAGGCGGCTGTGGGAGTATTCGAGATAAACATTTGTGGACCTCTACTCGTTAGCTGGCTAGTACAGGAGAAGCTATTTAATGACAAGCTGTATGAGCTTTACGGAGACGCCGGAAGGGCCAAGTGGAGACCGATGTACGATCCCGTGGTGTTCAATTGGCGCCTGTTGGCGCAACGAAGAAACGACAGGGCAGCTTTGTAGCGCAAAAATACGTCCCATCATAGTACTACAAAAGTTTAAAAACCTCAGTTGAAGGGTCAATCGATGATATTTTAGCACAGCACAAACCTGTATTCAGCTTTTACCTTGGATAATTGCATGTGTTCTTCAAAGAATGAAGCTAACTTGTCGCAATCACCCACTTTACTTATGTACTTCAGCGAATCTAGGAATAAGTACATGGAAACTAGGTAAAATATATTCGTTCTCAAGAAATTTTTCTGTCAAATTCTGTGCTAAATCATCGAAACGGGTGAGAAATGTTTTGACTCCTAAATACGCTTTCCTCGATGCTATTTGTGGGTCGCACGGGGAGTTCAGTATCAAACAGGTCTTCAGCTGCCGATCTATTTTCTCGGTGCGGTGAATCGAAGAGGCGACGTCTAACGAAATACCCACGGCGAAGTAGTCAAACTTTTTTGAATAGCGGGAAGAAGGGTTGGTGCTGTTCAAGTTATAGACCACGGTTTCCTAGCGATTTTTTCTGGGGTGATGACAATGCATATTAGAAGGTCCAAAAATGTAATGGCTTTCACTGTCTGGAGCGTGTTGTTTGATGGCACCTTGTGAAGTGCTTGATCTTAAAATTCAGAAATCGGTGAAATTTTCCATGCTTTTGCATCTTATCTTTTTTTCAGTTTTCTAAATTTTTCCATTTTTGGTTTCATATTGTGTAACTTCACGAACCCCACCAATGGATAGAAGAAATGTGGAATATGTAAGTTTAACGTATAATCTACATATTTCTGATACAGCGAAAGAGAAAAAATGTCAAATAGATTTCAGCTGGAGCTGATCAGAAATTTGAAAAAGTAACCTAAATATTGATAGATAATATGGGCTCATATTCTTAGAGGCCTCTTCTTTCTCCTAAGGGTGATTTCGAAGGAAAACATTTTTTTTTTTTCAAATACCGTCATATACACATAGTACCATATTGTTTTAACATATAATTTGTATAAGTTGTCAACGAGCTTCTGTGGTTATATTATCTTTAGACAACAACCTTAATGATTAGACTTTTCTCGCAACACTGTGCCATGTAAAAATGTAGTACTTCTGGAATTTTAAGTTTTGACGTCGCTGTTATGCATTTTTTAGGTAACTTTATTTTAAAAAAATACATTAACAAAAATCAAGGGGTTGATAAAATGACAGCTGTTTCAATGATACCATGTATATCTCGTCAGTCTTTTTCCAGGAAGTGGAATTTAAACTTGCACACCCTTCACGATTACCGTTTTTGCTATGCTAATGACTGGCTCTTATGTTATTTTTTGTATGAATGAATTGGATAGAAAATGCTTAAATGCATTTGATACCGAGCTATCCGAATTCGCACGCAAAACATACGTACATTACTGTTGCTAGTATCATAAGAATAGAAGTAAATATTTAAGTTAAAATACAAATGAAGTAAAAACTAAATAAGTCAAAGTTATCCATTTTTATTACCAAAAATGTTTCACGGTTTTAAGCTTCGTAACTTTCTGTCATTATTTATTTTGCAAATTCCAAAATTTTTTAATTAAAAACTTTGTTGTGCCAGAATAATTAACGGACAACGAGGGATTGCGATTTCCAATTACATATATGAATAAAAGATACACTTGCCGGGGAATTTCTGTAATAACTTTTGTTTAAAACTAAATTATAGTTATTTAGAAGGATTTTCTTAGCTCAGTTACTGGCAACACTTATTCATATCTACTTTTATATCTATGGACTCATACCCGTGTATAAACTGTTTAATTACATTATTGCTGATACTAGGATTTACAAGTTGCTGCACAAATTTAAAAGGCATATGTTATGAACACAAGGGTGACATACAAGTCTATTAGTGGTTATTCCACTATTACCAGCTAATAACGGGTATATTTATTAACGTTTTTTAAGTATTTACTTTAGTTCACAACTAGTTTCACCAAACACTTAACATTTAGTTAATATATTTTCAAATTAAGTATTTTGTGTGCATACATGTATTCACATCGTGATAACTTTTTAAACAACCTATCTCACCACTACAGTAGTACAACATAAATTCTAACATTTTCATCCCTAAACCTTTTCTACATATTGTTTCATGTCAATGCTTTGGCTTTCATCCCCACCAACTCTCTACCCAACAAACATCTCAAAAACATTTCTTCAAACATAGGGAAATTTATTGAGGTGTTTTTTTAACTAGGAAAGTTTATATTAAGCAAAATTTTCTGAACACTAATTAACCGATTTTCATATCATTTAATAGGTATTTATAATTTCCTTCCATTCGATATACATAGATATTTTCAATGTGCAGTGTAAAGTTTATATAAAATTTGTTCGAAGCCTAATTTGTTAAATTTCAATAACCTTCACAACTGTATGCATAATACTATAATAAAGTAGAAAATCAATCAATCACAGTTTAGAGTCCTATTATAGTGCCGCTGGGCGGCGCACGGATCGAGATATATGGGAAATTCGATTAAAATCTTGGATTGGAATCTTGCCTTTTTAGGTAACTTCCCGTTGAGCTAGACACTTGAAACTTGTAACATAGTTCCGAACTCCCTGACAATGCGATGTGAGATATACGGAAAATTCATTTAAAATTTGGTATTTTGCGATTGATTTTTAAGTAACTTCTCAGTAAGCTGGAGCATTGAAACTTGACACATAGATCAACAGTAAAATGCCGTGCAATCCTAGTACACAAAATTCCGCTAGATGGCGCTCTTATTTTGAAAACTGGAAATCGCTGAAAAACGAGGGGAATTTTGCGATCGATTTCTGAGTAACTTCTCAGTGAGCTAGGAACCCGGTACCAATGCAATATTTCATCAAAAAGTTTTCAAAAGGTGACACTACTTATTTTGAAATTGAGAATTTTGCCATCGATTTTTAACTAACTTCTTCTTGACCTAGTTTCTTGAAACTTAGCACATAGTTCAAGACACTAGGGCAATATAATTTTTAGAAATCAAAATTCCGCTAGGTGGAGCACTGATCGACATAACTTAAAATCGCTCAAAATCTTTGAAAAACGGGCGGAATCTTGCGATCGATTTTTAAGAAACTTCCCGGTAAACTAGAGACCAGAAACTGAACACGTTGTTCAGAACCCAGTGACAATGCAATACTTATTTAAAAAAAAACGTTAGGTGCCGCTCTGATCGTGTTAACTGAATATCGGTGAAAACCGGGGGGAATCTTTAAGTAAATTCCTGGCAAACTAGAGATCCTAAACTTGATGCATGCTTCAGAACAACGCAGTATTTGATTGAAAAAAAACGGTCCTCGTACAGAATAGCTAGATTGTAACAAACTAACAGGAAAGCCACCATGCAACGAGGATGAGAAGAAAGAAATGGAGGGAATACGACCATTGACGACATCCACCAAAGATGATAATTCACCGGCTTCACCAACTGTGATAATTAGCACCAACATTTATCCTCTTTGTCCAATCCCC
The DNA here is from genome assembly GCA_949987695.1 of Merzomyia westermanni. Taxonomy (NCBI): domain Eukaryota; kingdom Metazoa; phylum Arthropoda; class Insecta; order Diptera; family Tephritidae; genus Merzomyia; species Merzomyia westermanni. Next base: position 11,731,768 of record OX465292.1, on the reverse strand, counting down.
GGACAGATATGTATGTAGTACGTCCGAGCAACACCGAACAGCGGGTAGCTAAATCTGAACAAATAAACTGAAGCATTTTCACTTAGGAATTACTAAGTACCTACTAATCACAATTGCAATTGCCTGTTTGTAGGTAGCACTAAAAACTATAAAATGAAAAGATGATGTAATAAATTTATGAGATTTGAAAATATAAAGGTGAGGTGCACGTTTCCAAGCTAAGGCAATTAATTTTTTGAAGCCCAAATGAAAGTTCGGCAATTGACAAAAATGTAAAGTCTTTTAATTGCACTCCATTTTTATATTTTCAAATTTTACAAATTTATTACATTTATTATAATTAAAATGTCAAAACTAAAACTCACAGATACAATGTCTTTGTTTAAGGACAAATTTGCTGCTACTTTTTAGCGACATAAGCATAAGGGTTGTCTTCAACAATTTGTTTTCATCTTTCTATTTGATTTTTTCTTTATTTTTCATATTTTATACATATAAAGTCTAAGCTAACACTGCCTTCCATACCATGTTCCTAGTACGTGGCTGATTTTCTTTCGGAAGCATTACTTTCAACGTATTTGTTCGCTTAACTCTTCAAAACGCCACATATAACAAACCATGTTCAGACATCGATGAATATAGCTCACTTCTCGGCTTAGATACACTTTACAAACATCTCCGAACCAATTTTTCTATCCTCAGAATTTTTTTTTACCTATATACACTTTTAAGAACTCACTTTTTCCTTAAGTGTCACCGATTTATACATTCCTCAAATAACAATACTGTTTGACGCACACCGGTTAGATGCCAAAATATTATTTGACATGAAGAACTTCCCATGGCGACATCTATCGTTTAGCACTTACGAGAAAAGCTCAAGTGACAACAAAAAGTGGCACTTAAAAATTTTTTTTTTGTTTTTTTTTTTTAAATATACCTTTCGTTTGATACCGATATGCTGGCATATTTCATTTCATTTTAAAAAAATCAGATAGGTGGTAGAAAATGCTCAGAATGTGCTAACTACACTATGCACATACCAAATTTCATCGAAACCGGTTGAGCCGTTTTCGGGATGTTCTGAATATACGTATATTTGTATATAGAACAGCTAGTTTAAAGTTATATGATGTAATAAGCTCAGGTGGCAACCCTACTTCGAAATGCTTTCTTTTTAATACGCAGGAAAATACCTTTCGTTTGATAGCCATATTGGCATATTTAATTTCATTTAAAAAAATATGAGAAAGGTAGGTAGAAATTCTCAGAATGTGGTACACTATGTACATACCAAATTTCGTCCAAATCGGTTGAACCGTTTTTGAGATAGCCTTGATATACAAGAATAGCTCGTTTAAAGTTATAAGATGTAATAATGTGGTTAAGGAAGTATTACGTTCTAGCATTAAAACTGGATAATAGTGTCCTACTGCAGCCTAAGTTATGGATGATGCCCATGCTGATTATCGGTATATACGGGTACTCCTTCACAAAAACAAACTCAATACATATAAATTCATTTATACAGCATGGATATATAACTCCTTTATTATCGGTTAAAACTATACATGTCTTTAGATACCCCTTTACGGCCGATTTGTATCAGTTTTCGGTGGCTTCTCATTAACCACTGCCACCACCAAAGGAACACTTATTTCAGGTGCGTTAACACATTGCCCTTTTACCGGCTTTATCAGTGACTTCATGGTATTAAAACCAATACCCTGATGGAACAGGGGAATATTTCAAATCAAGTACATTAATTGCATGAGGCTCAGATGAATTATTACTTAAAACATAAAAAATTAAAAACAGCATGGAATGCCCAAAAATGGCCATTACCCATGCTGATGATTAGACTTGCCACATTTTCAGACTGCGGTATCAGTACTTTGGGGTCTGGCCATCAGTTCATGAAAGTAAAAATCAGTACCAACAAATTTCAAAATATTTTATTGTCAAACGAATTTAATACAAAACACTGCTAACGGTGTTTTTCACAAAAAAAACTATATATCATGTCTCCGATTTAGAATTAGCCTAGGGTAGTTTCTCGGTTTTTCCCAATAACTTTGCACCACAATAGAAAATTTTATTTTCCAAGGCGGATCCGGATTCTTTGTACTGATAGGCGCTTTTCGATACTTCTCGACATTTTTGGATGCGCTTTAGCAGTCGGAGGTTAAAGTTAAGTATAACACAGTTGAAGAACAGTGCTATCACTACATATCTATTTTGTAATTAAAATGATGTGGTAATTAAGAAAAGAGCAATGTAGAATCAACCAAAAATTCATTAATAAAACAAATATTGCAGAGTTAATAAACCCAACACAATCACGTCAATAGATTTAATAGTGATTTTTGTGTGAGAAACAACTGAAAAGTGTGCAGAAAAATAATTGGGATCAATTAGCAATTCTGAGTGAACTATTGCCTGCGGATAATTTGTTTATTTTGTTTTTTTTTTGGATTTTATGAAACGGTGTGGATTTCTTCCTTTAAGAAACGGTGTGGATTTGGATTTTGTGTATTTTTTTAGCTGTGGATTTCGGGTTTATGGAGGTTTAATCGCACTCCCAGTAAGCAGACGACAGCAGTGCTAAGTATAGTTATGATGTAAATGCTCCTTTATCAACGGAAATCGTTGATTGTTGTGAGAACAACTTAACACGATATGTTTTGTGGTGGTTCTAATCAATGCCAAATGCAAAGGTAATGCCTATTAATCCGTTGGACTCTACCGATTATTGGAAAGTTAAGTTCCTCCCGTAGGAAAATACCTACTAGGAAATTGTAGGTAAATTTTTTGGTCACCTTGAGCCTTTTCTATGCATTTGTATAAATGTAGTTATGGATAATAATGCAATCAGGTTATAGATCTAAATATTATAAAAAGAATACAGAAGAGAGAGAGTGGGACAGATAATTTTTCTAAACGGGGTAGCCCCTCGTTAGTGGCCGGCAACCCTCCTAGCATATTTCTGCAATAAAAACTTATCAACGAAAAACTTAACTGAATTTGACAAAGATAATCCGCATACTACAAATCGGAAGAGAAGCTTAGCCTTAATTCCTCGAAAGATCAAATCCAAAGCATTGCTTCCGTATGAGTACGCTGTAGAGACCTTTATTTATTTATTTAGACTTCAAATAAATTTGAAGACTAACATACTATAAAGAAAAGAGCACTAGCTGCTATGGCTTTCGGCGCAATGCAGTATGATATTTATTTATTTTAAGTCGACACTAAACAAAGCGGTCGACTATTGAAAATATAAAACATGGTATTATAAAGCAGAATATAATATTAAATATACAAAACATACAAAAGTATAAGTAACAAAACAGAGGATAGCATAGATCTAATTATTTATATATTATTTGCGTGCAGCTAATTGGAAGGTTGGAGAGGCCATGTCACCAATCCACCCTCTCATTCGGTCGATTCATTCGTTTAAGGATGTGGTTAGAAGTCCCAAGGACCAACTTTATGGCTGGGGAGGCCGTGTCCCCAATCCACCTTCACATTCGGTCGATTTATTCTTTTAAGGTTATACGTAGAGATCTGAAGGATAACTTGGATGGTTGGAGATACCGTGTCCCAATCCACCCTCTCATTCATCGATTCATTAGATCGATTTAATAACTTGGAAGTGATGACCTTTTATGTAAGAGAAGAGGGTGAACCCTATTTTGTTTATCAGCCTGCAGTTAGTTATGCAAGTATTACGTTAGATAAAGAGCCAAAATAACATTCAAAGCTGATACAGCTATATGAGTTGTTCTAAGATAAACACCAGACATTCAGAGGATTGTTTTTGGCAAAGTTTTGACGATAAATGGGTAATTGCAATGGTACATAGTGCCTCGACGTCCTAGCACGAACAGCGAAAGTCAGTCGGCTACCAAGATCAGATGAGTCAATTTGGCCGATAATCAGCTTATGGAGGGACATTATGCCTAGTAAATTTCTACGATTTTCCAATGAAGAGAAGGATATTTCTATAGGCGGCAGGTGCATATTTGGATTTCAATTAAGACCACGCAAAGAAACGATCAAAAATTGCTTTTGGACTGACTCAATCCGCTTTCTATGATCTTGATGCACAGGGCACCAGACCACGAGCAATATTCAAGTAAGAAATTTCGTGAGGTACGGGTCATTAAATTATTTAGCCTACCTTTTGGCAAATCCAAGCACACCCATGGCTTTGTTCGCAATCGATAAGATGTGCATATTAAAACTTAATTTATGATCAAATACATAATGACCTAGATCAAATACATAAGATAAGCGTTCCAAAAGGAAAGGCCTGGGTATAAGGCCCGACCGAAAACTGATACAAGTCGTTCGGATGGGGTATCTAAAGATGCGTATACATACCAGGATAAAGAATCCGAAATCGAAGTGCAACTTTCATTAGCTAATCAAAAGTATTGACCAACAAATGGTTCGTTTCGGTAATCAAGCAAGTAAACGCGTACCGATGACAGGATACAGCATCCGAAATCGGGGTATATCTGCATGTAGCCATTTAAAGTGTGTCCGATTTTCCAGACTTCTGGAATCATGGATAATTTTTGTCTATATAGAAATTTTAGGGGAAACTATGCTACAATAGGATGAAGACGACATTCCATTTCAATATCTATATCAGCAAGATAATGAACCAAAACATACAATTAAGAGGGCTCCGGGTTTAAAATATGCTCGAGTCGTAAAAGGCGACTAAAATGTTTAAAAGTGCAACTCGATGGTTGATCTACGGATATGATGCCTCTCATTACCCATCTTCTCCTTCCTTATTGAAGGAGAGGTGTCATGACCTAGAAGGTTGTACTGGTCATATCAAATCGGGCATGTGCCGCAAGGGAGTACCGGAGCAAAGGACTGTCACTTTCGGCAACACTCCCCAAAACCTTCGGATAGTGTTTTATTCGATGGTTTTAATGGGAAGAAGAGATATGTTAGTTTAGCTTCTTCATGCCATAACTGCAATTTCACATTCCGTTAGCCATTCATTCGTGTAATGGTATTCGGTGGCACAAAAAACTTGCAAGGAGACAGTATTTGACATTTCATTTGTAAAAGTTGCAAGACTCTGCTGAGAAAGGTTCACTCAGTAAGATTTTTAAATGAAAAACAGGTCATCATGACTTAGCAACACAACAACAAAAGTAGGAATTTAGCTGACATAAAAACCAGCGTTCAGTTAATTTAATGGTTAGCAGCGCGTGTCAAACTTTGTTCGACAAAGAAGTCTAGCAGCTTCCGAAATGGATGTATAAGAAAAGCTATGGCAGATGTCTCTAAATTTGCCTTCTCTATTGTAATAAAAACTTTTAATAATTAAGTAAAAAAAAAATACAAACAATTTTTATGAAAATTTTTATACTTTGTCTTGAGCTCATGTATAGTCTTGGATAATTTACAAATGCAGTAAAACCACAATTTAGTTTAATTGTTGGTGTACAATATAAACAAAACCGATTAGCACAAGCAAATAGTGGGAAAATAATACTGTGAAACAAAGGTCCACCATAGGCAGTGATCGATACCGCCAATGTAATAGTAAAAATTAATAGAAATAGGAGTTCAGCTGACAGAAAGCAAGCGTTCTGCTAGCTCAATGGTTAGCATTACTTACGACATGAGTGACTAGCCAATTTCTAACCCTTCTTGCTCACATTTTCGAGGATTAGATGCATCTTTGTTGAAATCTTGTTGTTTCTGTTCACAGCCTTTGTGAGCGTACCGTGATACGAAGTAATTTCCGCAATAAAATTCTGGAACTGAATGATAGCCCCATGATCATGATGGATATAGCCGATCGTCAGAAGTTCACGCCCATACATCAGATAGCGGCAGAATAACCAGTACTTTGACAACGTATTGTGATCATAGCGAACCCAATGGCTGGTAGCTTTTCTGCCGAAGTGCGGTGTTGATTACCCACCAATATTGGCTATTGAGCCTTCATATCTTTCATATTCTTTCTTTCTATGGGATTTGGTTGATACAGGGGTGCAAACGCTTAGCTTTTGCATAACCGGCGAAACAAATTGTACCCCGTTGTCGCTGATGATTCGCCTTGGAACTCAATACCGTCAGAGCACCTGGTCTATCAGCGTCCTCATACAGTTTTCAGCAGAAGCTGGCAACGTCCTCGACGATATATATCCACTGCATCCCTTCGTCATTAGGTAGCAACGGCCAAACCAATCGATAGCTATGGTCTCAAATCGCTGTTTACTTGACGATTTTTATATAAACATAGAATTTTTATTACAAGTAAAAGAAAAGGGAGTAATTCATTTTGACATTTGTTCTCAGGATCTATATTACAGGGTTGTACTAATTGGTACAAAGTGCATGATAATGTATTACGGATATCGTTCCATTTACAACACCCTTCCTGAACGAGTATTTTGCTTTTTGCTCATGCATTTTGCACATTGGATTTAATAAAGACCAACAATTCATTTTAACATTAATATACATATGTATATGTGTATTAAGTATTTGAGACCAATTTTGTGAGGGAAATGTTCTAGTTTAGTAGAAGAAATGGCTTTTGTTAAGATGTCTCCAACCATCTAGTTTGTTGACAAGTACATGAGTTGCATTTGCTTGAGTTCAATTGAATGACGAACGAATTTCGTTTATACGAGTATGTCTACGTGTTTCGTTCGTGGCGAATGCGAATTATTTAATGCTACTTGGATGGCACTTTGAATATCGCAAAACAGAATCGTGGACTTCTCATGTCTTGGAATTAACTCAGCTGCTACTATGGATTTGTACTCCGAATCTGTACTTGATAGTGCGATCGTTTATTGCTTCTTTGTGTTCCAGAATATTGAGGCTGATTGCAAAATAAATGTATAATAGAACCCCGGTCGTCAATGTCTCCAGCCCAATCTTCATCACAATACCCTATTGTGTTGTCGTTACACTTTTTGTACACCAAACATTTTTCAATGGTGCCTTTCAGATACCGCATAACATGTTTGGCTGAGGTCTACCTGCTTAGAACATTGACAGCGTAACAAATATCTGGTTTAGTGATTTGGGCCGCAAATAGTAAACACCCCACAGCCTGCATATAAGGGACTTTTAACAGGTCTTGTGTTGCTTTGTCGTTTGATGGAGACATGTTCTTGGATAGCTTTTGATTGCAGTCAATTGTTGTAACGCTCCAATATATTTAATATACGAGTATACTGCGTCTGATCGATGTTTACGAAATTTTAACCACGGCTTATTTTAATACCGAATATATTTGTTGCTACACCCAAATACTTAATTTTAAATTTCTTTGAAAGATTATCTTTGATGGCATTTGACATAATTATTACGTCATCAACGTAGATTGCAACAAGTAACATATTGTGATCAGATCCATTATAATATATGCATGGGTCAATTTCACTTCTAATGAGTCCCATATTCAACCACTCTTAATTGAGGGTGTCATTCCAAGCGCGTCCCGACTGTTTGAGAGCATAAATGGATTTTAATAATTTATATACCTTACCTGGCGCTCTTGCATAAACACCCTTCCTTTAATTTTCCATATAGGTAGGCAGAAACTACATCCATCTTGTGTATAACCATAACTTATTTGACTGCCAATGCTATCAAGAAACGTATGGATTCGTATCTCACGACAGGAGCAAATGTTTCGAAATAGTCGATGCCTACCTTTTGTGCACAGCCCTTTGCTAGCAGTCTGGGTTTTCTGTGCAATGGAGCACCATCAGCGACATCCTTTGTTTTATATACCCACATTGACTTAATAGCCTTTTTGTCGCGTGGCAGATCGGCCAGTGTCCATGTGTCGTTTACCAACAACGAATCTATTTCACTTTGCATTGCATCTTGCCACTCATTTCTGTTGGCTGAAGATAATGCTTCTTCAAATGTCTCAGGAGCATTTGATGCGAAATGCCCGAATGTGCTGCGTAAAAGTTATGTGACGGTACTTACATTTTTGCAATCCTTTCGGAAAGAGGCACTTCATTCATGTTCTTCTTCTTCATCGGGGCTCGCGATGACAATAGAATAATGATAATCCTCTTCACAATCCGTATTCCTATCAACTATAGTCAATTTGTCACCACTCGGCCACACTCCTAAATTGATATCGTTGACATACCCTATGTTTATTTTTTGTTTCTAATAACACAACATCTCTGCTGATAAAGATTTTTTTTGGTAAGTGTTTTTAACAATCTGTATGCTTTGCTGTAACCCACCATGATGCATTCTATAGATTTTTGGTTTAATTTGTGCCGTATCTCCTTTGGAATATGAACCATCGCGATAAATCCAGAGACTCGTAAGTGCATTATTACCGGCTTACTTTCATACCAAATTTCATAAGGGCTATGATTATCATCTCTACATGGTACACAATTCGTCAAATAAGCAGAGGCTTGCAGAAAAAGCCGTTGGTCTAAACCAGTATCAATTAACATGCAGCGAATGCGGTTCATTCCGTCTGCCACACCATTTTGTTCTGGAGGCTACGGAAAGCTATTCTGGATAATTATTCAACTCTGCCTCCAAAATTTTTTAAAGTACTCATTGACGTACTCTTTGCCATTGTCTGTGCGCAGGACTTTTATAGCTTTCCGCACTGATTTTCTGCCAAAGCCTTAAAACATTTGAACTTTTCAAATACGTCAAATTTGTGTTGTATGGAATACGCGAAAACTTTTCGAGAGTAGCCATCTACGAAGCAAACCAAAAAACGTGAGCCAGAGAAAGATTTCATGCGTAAAGGCCCTAGCACGTCTGAGTGCAGTACTTGTATTTCTAACAATTGTTTTGCTCATGTTCCTATATTTTTTTCTGCTTTCTTATCTGTTTACCTTTTATACATACAGTGCACAGTTCAGCACCAGGTTTACCAAAATTTGTTCCGACACTAGAGTTTTGCACTTTTTGCAAAAGTGTTTTTACCAATATGTCCCATTCGGCGGTGCCATAGATTGAAATAACTTTCCGCAACAAACACTTTCTTTGGTGTATAATTTTCTACACAGTTTAGTCGATATAGATTATTATAGGTCGAAGTCGTTGCTAAACCTTTATTTCTTTTATTGGAAATTTTGCATGTTTCACCTTCAAACAACTTTTTATTGCCATTCATTGTCATTTGGCGGACAGACAAGAGATTTGCACATAAATTTGGTACGTATTTCACGTTCTGGACAGTTGCTTTTGTAATTGCTTTTTCGTTGAAGAGAGACAAACTCAGATCGCCCGCGCACTCAACAGAGAGTTCACTATTATTTGCAACTACAAATTTTTTTGTCTTTTACATCGTGTAGTTGTTTGTCACATGGTTGCTTGCGCCACTACCAATATACCAATTTTCGCAATTGCTGTTTTTGATGTGCACTTCTTCTGTACTCTTCGCGCGCGATCTTGTGTGATTGCACTTGTTTGTTTAGCTGTTCGCCTTTATTGCAAACAGAACCTCTTCTCTTTCGTTATTATGTTTTTTCGAATTCTCCATGTATTTTCTCTTCTTAATTCTCTTTGGACAATTTCTAGAATACTGTCCAGTGGCTTTACAACTGTGACATTGAAATTTGTTAAGGCTTTTTTTATGCTTTGAATATAAAGCTTTTCCGTATCAATACTAACAAATTTTGCGTCTTGGAGGAGTAAATTTTTTACCATGTCTGCGGTTAGTTAGTCGATTGTCATTACCAAAGGCCTGAAATCGTTGGGTAGTCCAGCTAACATTAATGATGCGGCTAATTCGTGGTATTTAAACCTGCATTTTTTACCTTTGGTGAAATCATGACGATATCTTTTATACACTCCTGCATGGAATCGTGACTTTCCAGGCGAATGCTAACTAATTGTTTCAGAAGCCCTCGTTTTCTAGTTAGTCCTGTATCTTTATATGCGTTCATAAGTGCAGTCCACGCTTCCTTAGCTATTTTGGGACTCGCAATGTGTCCAAAATTTCTAGGCTCAGACTGCCACGCAGTCTTTCCAATTGAAATGATGCAGGTAACGTTGAAAAAGACAACTTATTTAGCACGAAAACTGTTCACTTGTAGTATTTCGTCACGGGGCAAAGGGCCGATAACCTGTTGGGTTTAGAGGTTTTTATTCATTTTGACATTTGTTCTTAGGATGTACGCATAGATAAATACCTATATTACAGGGTTTTAATAATTGGTACAAAGTGCATGAGTATATGAAAATGTATTACAGATATCGTTCCATTTACGACATTCAGATTTGACACTTTATATCTTTAACAATCAATACAATTCTTAACGTGGTTTTAGATGTTTGCGAATTCCAGGCCAGTAGTATGGATACATTATTTTATTTGTTGTTCGGTCGACCCCATAATAACCCGCTGTATATTTATTATGATAGTGGTCCAGTATCGCCAGACGTTAGAACATAGCACAGCATATAGGAATATAATACACCTTCTTCATGGTGTAACCTCTTCTAGACCAATGAATCGCATCGTCTGTTTTATTTTCAAAGCACTCAATAATTTGTTTTATTGTATTGTATTGTATTGTATTTTATTAAACAATTTCTTGATGCATACGTATTGACCTAAGATTACAATATTACATTAAATAATTTCAAATTACTATGCAGCATAAGAAAAGCATGTGGCATTTTTATATTAAAGTTTAACATATGTAGTTCTAAATGCCAGTCCTAGCTTTGGTATATTGATTTGTGTGGGGTGTACAAAAATAAAAATATTATGAAGAGTTTAAATTATACATTAAATTAAATCATCAAAGATATGAAAGAGAAACAATAATAAATATTTGCAGCTTCCTAAGGTAAGTACGGTTTATAGGGTCGCCCTCAGCATCGTTTCTAACTCAAAGTGATTATAACCAAAAAGATACAGCTTAACTTCTTTTTTGAATAAGTTGACATTTCTTATTACCGGTACAGTGGCAGGAAGGGAGTTGAAAAATTTGCACGACGTGCATGTGTAAAAACTTCTAAAGTGCGACGTCCTCTCTCTCTCTATGGCGTGATATACAACAGGTATATCATCATAAACCTCCTAAGAGATTTTTGCGCCAAGCTTCTCTTCCAATTTGTGGTGTGCCGATTTGAATTTTCCCTACAAATTGGTGGGACCTACAGTTTTTTGCCGACTCCGAACGGCATCTACAAAGGAGACGAATTTTTGCTGAGAAGCCTGTCATGGCAGAAATACACTCGGAGAGTTTGCCAAACCACTGCCGAGGGGCGACCCCGTTTTGAAAAACTTTTTTCAAATCACTTTTGATGTTACCTGTACCAGGGCTCGAACCATGGACCTTCGGTGTGGTAGGCCGGCAACACTACCTTCACACCACGGCGGCCGCAGTGCGACGTCCTAGTATGCGGAATTTGTACGGATAGCCTGCCTCAGTCAACCACAAAAAAACCGATCGATGCAAACCACCCCCGTTTCTGAATGTACACGCACAACACATGCACACACGTACACAAACAGACACCCATGCTGACGTTACCTGCTACCTACTATAAATACAAGACAAACGACCACAACAGATCAGAACGAAAATCGACACTGATGATGGCACAACGCCGAAACCGGTTTGTCTCAAAACCAAATTTGACAAGGGAGGACGAAAAATCGTTCCAATATACATCAATACCAGCGCAACTTCTTTTCTCATCCAAAGCTTTGTAGACGTTGGTGCAAAAATCCAGCAGAGCGTCTTCTGTTGGTAGTTCAGAACGAAAGCCAAACTGCAAGGAGTAAAAAGGGTCGCATTATTTAGAAAATTAGGAATTCTGTTTTTAACAGCCTTTTCAAAAACCTTAGATATGACCGAGAGCAGTGATATAGGTCTGTAATTATTAACATCTTTTTTATCGCCTTTTTTCAAGATCGGAATTACAATAGCACATTTCAGACCATCGGGAAAAATGCCCTGAGTAATGCTGGTGTTGAATAAGTATATCAGTATATCAACCACATTAAAATATATCCTTTTTAAAATTAAATTGGAAATACCATCCTCACCGCATGAACTAGAGTTTTTTAAGGTTTTTATAATGCTTATAATTTCGAAACCTGTGATAGGGTCAAAAAAGAAGCTATTTCGAGCATCTTGGCACGATGGTAGATGGATTGCAAACTGACAATTGCAGTTAGTTAATACTGTGTTCCCAACTGTTGTAAAGTGTGTGCTAAATTTATTAGCTACTTCCACAGCATCCTCAATCGACTGACTTCCAGCTTGCAATACTATTCGCTCATTATCTTCTTTTTCACCGTTTCGGTTAAGAAGGATATTGACAACTTCCCATTCTTTTTTAATACTACCAAGTGCTGAATTAAACTTATTTCGAAAAAAGTTTTCCCGTGTCAGTCGTATGGCCTTATTGGTGCTATTACTAATTTTATTGTATCTAGTGCGAAGCCTTCTATTACTAGGATGCTGAGCACACTTTTTCCTTAGTCGGTTTTTAAGCTTTATTTTCTGTAGGAGACCCCGAGTAATCCAAGGCTTAAACCTCACATTTTTTTTACGATTATTAACAGTATACGAACAGTTGAGAATGTGCGCGTTTAAGGTATCTAAAAATATGGAAAAAGCTACCGATATGTCATTTTCAGCGAGGGCATTCGACCAATGTTCGAAACATAGCTTATGGTTCAGCATAGCGAAATTAACTTTGGTATATGATTTCTGAACACGGTGAAGTCAAACCGTTGCCAGCCATTAATGCCAAATAATCGTCCGTTGTATTACAGTGATGCAAAAGGTCTAAATTAAAATCACCTAGTATAAAAAAGTTTGTCGTTTCTTCACATAGCACGAAACTGTAGTATTCTTGAATAAATTCAGGAATAGGAACAGATTGTAGTCTGTATACCCCTAGGAAAACAAATTGTTCGCCTTTTATATTAAGAGAAAGTTGTAGCATATCAGCACTATAAAGGTTTTTACTTACTGAGGTACACTCATAAGTATCGCGCACAAAGGCTCCAACACCTCCCGCACTGTATCTATCATTCGCATTGGCATAAAATTTGTAATGAGGTATGCTGTAATCACTTATTTCATAAGAATAAATCCAAATTTCCGTTAAAAATATAATATCAGGTAGGCAACCTAATGCATCGATATGACTTAAGAGCAAGTCAAAATTCTGCCTAAGGCTACGTATATTCTGATGAACAACTTTTATATCGTTAGAACCTACTGAGGGCGTTTTTTGAAAATAATTTTTGCTAGCGATGATTGGGTTATCACCAATCAGAACGTCAACAAACATCGATGAAAAAAATAAATAAATGAAGAAAAAAACAAGAACAAAGAGTATAGCTACAGAGTAGCTAATCAGCAATAGATTTTATGTCATCGGAAGTTCTGATGTTAATAACCCTCTCATTTTCAGATCTTTTTAATAAGAAGCTCGATTTCCCTAACCATAAATATTTGTAGTGTTTCTCTTTCTTCAATTTATATGCTGCCGTAAACAAAGCTCGATTAAAACCCGTGAGAGCATCATTAATATATATTTTGTTATTGCTGGATCCATTAAAAATTCGCGCTGTCAGCTACGTGCTTTTGTTTTCCTCGCTGACATAACTCTCTTCTTGGTATCAGTTGAAGAGAAATGCACGCATATAACATTGCGGGTGAGCGAAGCGTCATTTTTTTGTTTTATGCTTCTTACTACGCATTTTTCAATCTCCGATGGTGTCACTGAGATGCCCAAAGTGTCCACGATTTTCTGCATACATTCTTCCGCATTGTTGCTATGTTCTTGTGGAATGCCAGTAATTTCAATCACATTGTTAAGGTCTCTCTAGTCTCTCCAGTTAAGCTTGCTCTCTAACGCAGTCACCTTTTCTTTTAATGCTTTATTTTCATCAGCAAGCATACTCAGTGTGCTAAGCATTTCAGAGTTAACACTTCTTAGGGCAACTATCTCTTCATATAGCAGCTGAAGAGTGATTGGCTTTTTGCTGCTTTCAGGTAATCCGCAAGGTTGTTGACCCGTAGATTTTACTGCCTGGACCTGAGTTTTCACTTAATTGCCACTTTTATTTTTCATGCTAGTCGTATTTGCATGTGTGTTACATTGAGCTGCATGTTGTTTTTGTTGCTCTGTACCTGCTGTAGCTGAGTCCTTGTCTAGCGCAGTGGGAGTTGGGGGGCGATTGGTGGCTCAGGAACAGCTTCCATTAGTGTCAGGGACTGCGTCTGCATCGATTTGCGGCGGAGGATGGAACATCCCTCACATCTATATTTAAGATTATTGGCTTTCATGTATTCCACATCAGGTGACTTTGGCCGGATCTGCGCGGTCAACTTTTTGCTTGCAAACTTGGCAGTTCATAATTATTTATGTAAATTATTTAGTATAAAGAAACAAAAAAAACTAAATCAGTTTAGTGAGACGAAATAATCAAATGCGCGCACCCCACACACACCGAAAAACACGTCCACTCGTAACGAAGTCCTGGCTCGTCCAGTTGTCCTTCTCGAAACTTCTTCGCTTCTCGTCTTGGCATATAAACTTCAAAAGAGCATATGTTGCACGATTCTTAGAAAACGTGTTCTGCATCACAAGGTTCCTCCAGGCTTTTAGTCAATTTGTATGTTGCAGGGTTATATAAGCAGTGCCCATCGTGGAAGCCTTCCTATTGACGATTTCAATGTCATCAGCCGTTTCACGGTCGGTGGTTAGTAATGAGCTTCACATCGGAGCCTTACAATAGCTAGGGCTTTCCGCTCTATCGTTGAATAGTATTGTCCGGCTTTTGACATCAATCTACTTACGTACTCTATTAGTTCATCCAAATGTTATGCATACTTCTTGGAGCATTACATTATATCATCCAAATATGCGACTAAGATTATGTCACTCGGCGATATCTTAAGGTGATCTATCAAGCGCTGCAAAGAAAGAGATTTGTACATTCCAAATGGCGTAAGAAAAGCAGTTTTGTATTGGTCTATTTTCTCCATACCGACTTGCCAATATCTCAACTGAAGGTCCAGTGTCGACTTATATTTTGCAATTTTGCTTCATGCAGCCGATTCTATCACCTAGCTGTTTTCGCTGTGGTGATAGAAGGCTTCGAATTGTATGGACAGTAACACATCCAGCTTCGCCCTCTCTTGTTGGCAATTCCACGTGGGAAGAAATTATCGTAGCTCAACTTAGGGGAATCAGTATCCTTTGTTTTAACTGGAGGTGCGAATAGACGAGAAGGGCCTTTAGGTGTAGTTTCACCGAACGCTAGAGATTTTGCACGGAGTGTGGTGAGAAGTCTTTCGATTGTGGGTGTTTGTTCTTCACATATAGACCATAGCTATTTTCTGTACAAATCTCTGGGTAATCGGGAGCAGCGTCGGTGGTACTATATTTTTCCACGTAACTTATAAAGTTCGATAGCTCGTTTGTCGCTTTTTTACGCGGTGAATGCCAGCACTGTCCAGAGCTAAAGGTAATTTACCCGAGTTGGGTGTCGCCAAATCGTACTTCACCTTATCTTCACTTTCGAAGTACCAAAAACGTTGATCTATACTCAGCACGATACCAGCTTGCTCCAAAAAGTATGGCCCTATGAGTGTACGGTTTGGCTACGCATCAGGCAGTGATATAATTCGTATCTTCCTTTGCCTTTTGCCGAGAGTGATGTCACAAATAGTGGGCAGCACCTTTTGAGTGGTGGTGGTACCATCTGCCAAAGTGACATCCGTCATCACATCCTAAAGCACACACCCCTTGCTCGTCATCACTTTGTTTAAATGAGCGCTGGCTACAGTAGTTTTCGATACAGTATCAAATAGCGCTTCACCCTGCATATCAAATATCTCAATGTAGACCCATGGAATTGCTCTTCTAACAATGGTCGTCTATACGCTGTTGAAGGACAGATATTGTTGGCTCTCATTGCAATTCCCACTGCATTTTAGGCAGTTTGCAAGGTAAAATCTAGGTGCACCATCACGTTTCACTTGCGGCGCTGCTGTAATAGTATTTGCTATAGCCTGATGTTTCTTTTGAAGCAAACATCTTCACTGTGTCCTCGTAGCCTACAAAATTAATGAAATGAAATGCTTCGCAGTGTAAGCGGTCTCTGACTTTTATCGACCAGAGGCCGTATACCATGTTTAGTTGCAAAGTTTCACTTATGGGATTCGTCAACTGAGTCGTTTTTTGCAGATAAATCTGTGGCTCTCGCCCTTGTTAATTTTGCTCAAACAAATTTTAAAAAAAAATTTCCAATCAGAAGTTGGAAGGGAAAATGTTGACCGGATGAGCTCTATTGCATATTCACCGTTTTCTTCACGCCAATCCACCATGTTGCAGCGTATTCCTCAAGCAATAGTGGCATACCGCGCAAGGTACTAGTGTCTGATATCTTTTCGATATACACCGTTATGGCTGTCATAAATTCTTCTGCTGCTGCGGAATCGCGTTGCTCTCGAAACCATGATGTACAATGCGTGAAAGAACCGGTATTTTTATTACATGAAATTGTCGATAAAATTTGGTTAAGCTGGTCCGGTGAAAACGTTGCTATGCTTGCTGTTGTTGGTAAGTTACGATTGTAATGGTTCGTGAGCACTAAGTTGGGCGCTATCGAAGAATCGTTGTGGCTGTTTTCCCCGTAAATAATGAGGCATTTATTAAACAAATAATAAGTAAAAATATGTATTTAATATACAGAACACTCACCTTAGCTTTTTATAAGTTTGGATTGTCCGAAACAATATCGGACGAGAATGGCACTCACAAGTGGCCAGTGGCTGATTAAAATATAAGCGAAGTGAAAATATTATACAAGTGCTAGCCAGCAATTCGTTATACATAAAACATAAATTGTAACTAACACAGTGTTGTACTTTTGTGTGACATAAAACATACCATAAGCTGAAATTTTAAAATACCATAAAAAATTGTGACGAACTTTATGATTTCTAAATTATTCCTCCTGGATTCGGTCACTATAAAGGCAAATAAAGTGGTGGGAGTGTTACTGAGTTAGGGATAGTACGTGCTTGAGAATATTCGCCACACTGCCCTCCATGTAAATCGGATCGTCCCGATCAGACACATTGCCCGAACCAAATGCAGCTAGCCTTTCCAGATGCACTACCTTCATCTTATTCCTTGACCTTCCAATAGCTTGTATGCCATAGACAACATCGTTGATCCGTTTAATGACTTTGTGTGGGCCTTCCCAGTTACACTGAAATTTCGGGGAAAACCCTTTCTTACGTTGTAGGTTGTATAGCCACACCAAATCTCCATCCATAAAACCTTCTGAATTTATTACTCACTCATGATCTTGGTCCATTGTCTCACAAAGTCGTGTATTTCTCTCATTTCCTCTTTGAAGACGCTAGTGAATCTCCGAGCATTTATTTCGGCATCAGCAGTTATCCCAAACTTCAAGTCAGCTGGCAACCGAAAATAATTTCCAACAATGACCTTTGCAGGGGTCTGACCCGTTGTTTCATGTACTGCATAGCGATATGCCATCAGGAACAATGAGATGTGACTATCCCAATCCATCTGGAACCTATCCCCTACTTTCCTTAGGTGGTTCTGAATCGTTCAACCATGCCTTTTGATTGAGGATGCAGTGCAGCTGTTCCAGTTTTCCGAATGCCCAATGCCTTGCAAACTTCCTGGAATACAGCTGCTTCAAAATTCCTGCCGTGGTCAGAATGTAGCTCCATCGGTGCATCAAACCTTGCTACTCAATTATTACTGAACACTTCTGCTTGATTTGGAATAGGGTACACTTCTGGCCATTTGCTGAAATAGTCTATGACTACTAGCACATATTTATTTCCGGATTCGGTGGCAGGAAATAGACTAGTACATCCATGGCAATCCTCGCAAATGGTGCACCTAAATTATACTTCTCCTTCTCTTGTAGATGCTTCTTCCATTTATGGCCTTCAGTATTGAACCTATATTGTTCCAGCTGATTTTTAAGTTGCTGGATTTTCTGCTCATTCAACTTTGCCATGTCTTTGTTATCCTTGAAAAGTCTCGGTATTTATTTAACAGTACCATTTCTGACACCAATGTGACGAATTCGATGATTTCTCAATTATAAAGTCAAATAAACACACGCAAAAATACTATAATAAATAGCTAGTTTTTTTTACTAGTCATAAACGCGATACAATTTTAAGAGTTTGGTAACTTCACAGTAGTTTACTGAACAGCACTTGAAAATAAACTGATCCCCTGCCTTGCTTGTATGCTGCATTTTATAGTCTGGCCGAGCGCCAGTTTCATCACCTTCAACCGTCTCCACCGTTCTGTATTGGTCCTGTACAGGGTTGCCAGTATTTGGTTTTTAAACAAGTCGCCAGATTCTCCCTTCTCTGCCGAACGGCATCTACAAAGGAGACGAATTTTTGCTGAGAAGCCTGTCATGGCAGAAATACACTCGGAGAGTTTGCCAAACCACTGCCGAGGGGCGACCCCGTTTTTGAAACACTTTTTTCAAATCACTTTTGTACCAGGGCTCGAACCATGGACCTTCGGTGTGGTAGGCGGGCAACACTACCTTCACACCACGGCGGCCGCCGCCCTTCAATGTCGCCAAATAAGTCGCCAATAAAATTTCCATCCAAACGAAACCTGTATAACTTACCCACCTATGCATTATTTTAGTTTCATTTCATAAGACAAGTATTTATTTGTCACATTAAATATAGTTTGTATTTATTAATTATACAAATACAGGGAAAATCAATAGTTGTTGCGATTTCATACGCCCTTCCACTTCTTTTTGTAGAGTTTCTTGCTCTTCTGAATTTAACCTCGGATATATCTGTGGTCAGCCCGTGCGCATAAAATATCCGAGGGGGGTTTAAACTCAAGTTACGTAATCAGTGAAAAAAGATATGAAATTTATTTTCGGAGTACGGAAATTTTATTGTCAAAAGGCGTATTTAGTTACAATTATTTAATAAATCAACTCTTCGAGGTACTGAAAAAAACTCTTTCAAAATTATTTGCGGTTCGGTTTTGACATCGCGATGTACACTGAGTGAGGCTAAGCCGTTCAGACGGTCTTCAGAGATTGTTGATCCCAAATACGTTTTTAGTCATCGCAAAGTTGAGAAGGATCGTTCATTCGTCGCTGTTGTCACAGGCAAAACTGCCATAACGCGAAGCAATGTGTTAACATTTGGAAACGCATCTTCATTACAAATATCGAGTGCTTCAAGTGAGTTTTTTCTTTCCTTTCGATCTTGCAATTGTGTCAGAAACGAATCAATGTACGGTATGTAGATTGTTATACGGAAATTATCTTCAACTGAATCAGTTTGTACGTTGGAACGTTGGGTCTGGTTCGACGCAATCCTTGGCTTTCGCAATTCAATTTCGTATTGCTCACTAATTTCGCTCACGGTTTTGAAAATTTGTCTGAACTCCCCCTTAGCCTTTTCTCTTCTTTCCATCAAAATTTGTTTCACAGCATCAGCCAATTTGATAGCCTCTCCCAGATCTTGATTTTCTCCATGAAGTACTCGACTCAGAGACAATAAGAGAGAATGTACCGAGCTCAAATATGCATAGATATCTGGAAATTTGCGGTTTTATGGCTGAAAGCAGTTGGAAAGCTCGGGACGAAGTCTTTGGGTCTTTCCAGTTGATGGAAATCACTTCAAGAGCGCGAATTACTGCTGGTTGAAAACGGAGATATGTTGCGACGGACTCATGCTATTCTGCTATTCCCCTTCCAGTAAAATCGGTGATAGGAATAAAACATAAAAATCTTCCTGAATGAAGAACTTTTCGCTGCATTTATCCAAGTAGCGAATGCAAGTTGAACTTTGTTCTACTCCTGCAATGTCTGCCGTGTCATCTCCCAGAAAAGAAAAGTCCTTCGATTTGTTCACTCGATCGGTGTTGTAACTCATGATGAGGTGGTGACAAATGTTGATTATTTCATTCTGGACACGGTTGCTTATGTATATAGCATTCTTTGGTGAATCACTCAGGTGTTTTTTCAACTGCTCATTAGTTTTGGTTCGACCCCCCAAAACCCCTCCTCCCTTGCGCACGGGCCTGTCTGTGGCAATAAAGGCAAACTACCAAGTTATTTTTTTGAACTTTTCAGTAGAACGCTTTGAAAGTTGAAATTGTAGTGTAAATGTATGGAATTGAGATATAGTGTTTTGTTCATAAAATCCCCAACTTTGTAGCCAAAGCCGTGAAATTATGTGTGGTTATAGACCTTAGTATGGAGAACACAATGGTGGTACTATCTCATTTTCGACCAAACTTGAGTTCGGCTTTTTCCGCTTATTGCCACAGATATGATGTCATACTTAAAAGTCTTAATCATCGTTTTTGATGGTTGGCATTTTTTACAGAATGTATTTCTCTTACAAAAAAAAAGACGTAGCAAATTATTTGGCATTTCGATTTGCAATCTATTCCTTGATTCAGTTTTGATTGCATTTAATACCGAGAATGTTCTTGCGATGTGGGAATGGCTGGTGGGTAAACCCAAAATTTGTAAAACATAACAAAACATAACTCCTTAAATGTCGGCCAAAAATCGTAGTTGCTCTGATAGCTAGTTAAACCATTCGGTACATTAGTCCAGTTGATTGCCAGAAACTTATTCAACTGATTTTCAATTCTACTCAAAGATTTTTCATCGCTCATATTTAATTCCAGAAATGGTAAATCTTTGGGTTCAGACCGATTTTGATTTTAACCAATTTTTGGATAAAATATCTGAATTTTCTTAAAATGTATCAAACTTGTTGGCAACCGTTTATCAATTTCTTTGAAAAGGAATTTAATATATTCAAAAGCTTTCCTCTCAATGACAGTTTCATCACCTATGGAAATCTCTTAAACCATGAACTTTTCTCTTTATAATAAAGTATGCCCAAATTTGCTTCCTCAGGAAGACATTTCACTAAGTCATTGTCCACATTTTTCATCAAAATATTTGTATCCCTGGTGTTGACAAAAGTGGGCTTGATCGCTAAATACATCGTTGACATATTCGCCAGAAAATTGTATGCCTACGCACATATTATTTTCTTATCATATGATACGAATAATTATCCTGCGTACCTATTGATGTGCTTCACACTCTCGTTTGTTTTCTACTTCATCTTCTCGTAAAATGCATTGGCAAGGTGTAGATAAAGGATGATAACAGAGTTAAAAATTACTAGAGTTCGCCCAGTGGTTGAAATTCAACCAATAAACTTTATTTTATTTTATTTTTTTTGCTGTAGGTATGTTTTATCCGCCTTGTTTTCTTCCTTTCTATGTCGTTCCTTTCCTCTAACATATTTTTATTTTCCTTGATTTCTTTTTTTACTCTCTTATTTTATTTTTTACTTTCCTCAAACTTCTTTTCCTTTCCCTTCCCTTCCTTTTGTTTTCTTGCTTTCCCCTTCGTTTTCTTACCTTTCCTTTAATTCCCTTTCCCTTCCCTTCCTTTCATTTCCTTACCATTCCATTCTTTCCTTTAATTTTACTTCCTTTCCCATCCTTTCCATTCCCTTCCCTTTCCTTCCTTTCCTTTCCTTTTCCTTTTCCTTTTCTTTCCTTTCTTTTCCTTTCCTCTATTTTCCTTTAATTTTCTTCGGTGTTTAATACTCTTTATGAGTAATCATTTATTTTATTTTTGTAAACCCTGTTTGTAGGTATCAGCAATGAATTTTACATATTTGCTCATATTTTACATTGCTTGTTTAATGTATCCAACAAAGCAACTTTTCGTGCTCTTAGGAGAGCAGCTGACACTGGGCATCGTAGCCAGTAAACAATACAATAACAACAACTAAAGCAAAAATGCATGACACAACAGAGTATCTATAGTGCGAATACTTATTTTTCATTGGTCCACTACCAACTCTTCGCACTCACAGTGAGAGCCGACCACACGAATAACACAAAAACATGCATGGCAAGTCAACTCACACTACTACGGCTTTAATTTTTTCCTACAAAGCAACTCCTCGGCCATGCTCACGATTCAGCATAGTACACAAAAAGCAAGTACACACACACAGCGTGTCTATAGTGTGAATAAGTAAATATGTAGTGGTGTGACTTTTATGTTAAAGTTTTTATATTAAAATGATTTTTTAAATTTTTTTATTTACGGATAAGAGTACAACTCAAAATTTCCTATCTATACATATATAATTTGTATACCTTAGAATTATAGTTTAGCAGAAAACGGTTCTACATTGCATTCATCTTGTCTATTTATATATAAGGTATTTAAAAATTTATTCAAGCTTCAGAAAATTTGGATAGTCACCAAAAAGTCGCCATCGCCAATTGGCGACATTTACTCTACCTCGTATTGGCAACACACTCAGGCCGTCTTACAGGTGGGAGTGTTATTGAGTTAGGGATGGTACGCGCTTGAGAATATTCGCCACAATATGTAAAAACAGATCTGCTACAATTTTCCCAAGCATGTCTAGTAGCTGGTGGCCTCCGCCGTGGTGTGGCGGTAGTGTTGCTGGTCTACCACACCGAAGGTCCAAGGTTCAAACCCTGGTACAGGTAACATCAAAAGTTGTTTGAAAAAGTTATTTCAAAAAAACGGGGTCGCCCCTCGGCAGTAGTTTGGCAAACTCTCCGAGTATATTTCTGCCATGGAAGGCCTCTCAGCAAAAATTCATCTGATTTGCAGATGCCGTTCGGAATCGGCAAAAAACGGTCGACCTTAATCTCATCAGGAGGTGTATAGCGCTGCAATTATTTATTTATTTATTAGGCTCAGCGTTTATTTTGGATACGGATGCGAGTGGTTATGCTAAAGGAGGTGTTTTGTCACATAGTTTCGATTGGCGGGAGGAGGCATATTATAGCCCAACAACCGGAAAGCCTGAAAGGCAATATTGTTTAACACGTAGATAACTGTTGCCATTCGGAGAGTACGTCAAACCTTTCCATATGTGCCTCTGTGGGCAGAGATTGCACTTCAGAATAGATTATGCAGCGTTGAATGGAAAGAGGAGACATTAAGCATTGAAGCTTTTTACCATACACGGCTTAAAATTTGAGCCTAAATTTTAAACCATTCGTCGGTTTAAGCAATTTTTTATATGTTTTTGTAATAAATTCCAAACCGTTAAATTACCTATACCAATTTTGAAATAATTGCGAATTAGATTTAAAACTGAACTGAAACAAATGTCTAAAGTTTTTTTTATATCTTTTCGTCAGACGACTCTGATACGGGAACGTCGGTTCGAATCCTACCAACTAATACAAATTTTTTAAAGTTTTTTAATTTTGAAGACATTTCCGGTTTAAAATTTAAACTCTTTTCTTTACGGTCATTTTCTGGAAAACAGGCACAATTGAAATTCCAAACCAAATCTGGTTTGGACATATATGTAGCCCAGAAAAGTTTAAAATTTAGGTTAAAATTTTTAACAGTGTAGTCATCTCTATAGACCAAATTTAAATGCATTCATTGCATGTCTCAATGACAGGTCTTTGATTCACAAAAATTTCCGTATTGGATTCCAAATTCTTTCTCAAGAAAAGGTGTTTAGTAGCCTTAACGCTAACGCAGTCGGTGATTTAAGAAAATTATATAATTTGTAGTCTTGTGCCCTGAATTTAGATTTCGATTCGAGATTTTTTAAATTTAAATTTTTTAATAGAAAGTCTAGAAAAATGTATATAAAAGTTGAATAACTTTATTAAAATTTTAATTTATTTGCATTAGCCCTATACCTTTTTTACTATCCAACGTTGAATATATTTTGAATAATGTTTGAATTCCTTGTTAATTTAAGTTAAAATATTTAAAAGTAAAATGCATTGCATTAATTTTTTTTATTTGCAAACACGTATTTCCATTTAAGACGAGTTGGTTTTGTAACAATTTGAATTTGTAACATATCTTTAGAAATTAAATCATTCCTCTCCAAATTATTGTGCGCCACTGTAATTGACACATACTACAAAAGTCATTCGATGTTTTTAATGGGAAGTAACGATCTGTTAGTTTTATGAACATAACTGTATTTGCTATAGTTTAAGCACGAATATAAGTTTGGTGTCATACCATAGTCAGAATAGAATTTTATAGATTAAAATGCTATCCAAATATCTTACAAATATAGGAGACAAAATTAAAGAGACAATGTCACATTCTAGCTTCTTTATTTTCATTCTTACATTACCATTTCACATACCGTTAACCATTCATTCGTCTAATGGTATTCGGTGACATAAAAAACTTGTAAGGAGACAGAATTTCACATGTGATTTAGAGGGAAAGTTGCAAATTTCTGTTACGATGCAAAGAGGAGATGCCAATAAATAACACCGATCTTTCGAGAACACTAAGAGCGAATAACCAAGAAAGTTCTTGGTGCGTAGGCAAGCACCTTGTCGGACTATATAAGGCAGTGACCAAGCAAGGCAGGTTGACCAGTTTATTTTCAAGTGTTGTTCAGTGAACTATTGCGAAGTTACCAAACTCTTAAATTTGTATTGCGTTTATTACTAGTAAATAAAACTAGTTATTATTTACCATATCTGTGCGTGTGTTTATTTGACTTTATAGTGATCGAACCCAGGATTGATAATTAAGGAATCATCGAATTCGTCACAATTGGTGTCAGAAGTGGGATTGTTAAATAAATACCAGTGATTTCAAGGATAACAAGTACATGGCTAAGTTCAATGAATTGAAGATGCAGCAACTCAAAAATGAGTTGGAACAACGCGGACTAAATACTACAGGTAATAAATACGAGCTACAATCACGACTACGGGAGGCAATGGAATCGGAAGGAATCCACGTTGATGATTATGTTTTCCATCTTGTGGGGGAGGCATCGACGAAAATGGAAGAGAAAAAGGAGCCTCCGAATACAGTGCCAAGTGTTGGCTGTATTGACTCAGATGTCATCAAGCATTTCAACACAGCTGGAAGAACAGAAGACACACATGTCATCTCAGCTGGAAGAACAAGATACACGTATTACATCCAAGTTGGGGGCACGTATTTCCGAAATATAATCACAAAGTTCAGCACAGGTGTTATCGCAGATCTCTGCAAAGCTGGAAGAGCAGGAAGCTAGAGGCACGCATGGCCGAGGTAGATGCGTTCAGGGGCCGTATCCAGGAGTTGGAACTGAACCGTCCACCTGCTTCAGCGAATACTCCCAAGGTAAAATCCCCGTCATTTGATGGTTCTGTTCCTTTCGGCTGCGGTGAATAATTGGGTCACGGAAGACAAAGTTGCTGCACTGTTTGTGGCATTGAAGGGTCCTGCAGCCGAAATCTTACAGACGATTCCCGACAGTGAACGCAATATCTATGAAGCATTGATGGGTGCAGTTGAGAGACGCTATGGTAGCGAACATCGGAAGCAGATATACCAAATAGAGCTACAGAATCGCTATAAGAAGGCTAATGAGCCATTGCTGGAATTTGCATCGGACGTCGAGAGGTTGGCCCATCTAGCAAATGCGGACGCACCCGTGGAGTACACTGAGAGGGTAACCATCCAAAGTTTTATAAATGGAATACGCGATGTAGAGACGAAGCGGGCCACATATGCAAACTCAAAAAGGACATTCGCTGAAACGGTATTGCATGCTCTAACGCAGGAAACAGCCTCGCTTTTGAGTAAACCTGCATGCAAGGCTTATCGCGTAGAAGTGGAAACTCCGGCTTGGGTCGACAAAATTTTGGACGCGTTGAACGGAGTACAGAAAAAAAGCCATGGCGCCATTGAATGCTTTAAGTGTGGAAAATCTGGTCATATAGCACGTTATTGCGGCTCTAGTAATCCTGGCAATTTAAGTGGACGTAAACGCAAAGCTGGAGAAGATGAGCAAGATGAATGCCCCATAATCTCTGTGTCACAACTCGAATGGAAAGCGAGTAATGTTACTGTTGAAGGCTACGTGGACGGGAAAGAGCGCTTGCTGACTGTGGATACTGGTGCATCACATTCCATTATTCGGAGGGACTTGGTCAGCGGAAAGGTGAGACCACTGCGGAAAACTAAGTTGTGGACAATAACTGGTGAAAGAAAGCAATGTGGACAGTTACTGGGAGAGGTGACATGTAAGATTGCGATTGGGAATGTAGCTACGTATCACAACTTCTTGGTAGCGAATATTGTCGACGAAGTCATCCTTGGCGTCAACTTCTTGGCTGAGAGAGACATGCACATCAACGTAAGGAACAGGGTTATGACTTACAACGGCCGAGAAGTTCCTCTGGCCTTTAGACATAATAGTGGCTATACCACCAAGGAGTGATTTTGAAGATGAAGCAACAGGAGCCTCGTAAAGCAGAGGTAGCTCATCGACCAAAAGCTTTCACGGACAGTTACCTCCTGAAGAAGATTCGGCAAGGCCAGGAGAAAGATCCAGATTTGGTACGAGTGTTGAAAGGGCTGCAGGAGAACAAACAGCCAAGAAGAGGAGAGATGATCAGAGAGAGTCGCATCGCAAAAGCATACTGGGCACAATGGAGTAGCTTAAAGCTAGCATCTGGTTGTTTGCATCGGATATGGGAAAGTGAAGATGGCCAAAATCATCGAGCACTTATTGTTGTTCCCCAGGCAAGAATTCCAGATGTCATCAAAGCGTCGCATAGTTACCCAGATGGAAGGCATATGGGAATAAAGAAAACATTGCAAGAGGTAAAGCGGCGCCTTTTGAGTATTTTCTTTGCAAAAATCATAACTTTTGAACCAATGAAGATATTTTAAAAATTTAAAATGCAAATGAAATATAATTATTTGAAGTTTTATTGTGTGAAAAATCAGAATGTCACAGATACAGGGTGCTTCTGAAAAATTCGTCAAATTCGAAAATTTTTAGAAAAATGCAAAAACAAAATGTTTTTAGTAAAAAATAAAAAAAATTAAATGAGATTTGTCTTATAATGACGTATTTAAGCGTGGCACTGCCCACTTGTGACAAAAAGTTGTATCTAAGTAGTCGCGTAATCAATAACTACCAAAATCGATAGACGTATTATTTCTTTTAAATGACAATACTCTTATAAAACTCAAATGTCCGTTTTTGGTGCCACAGTAACAAGGTGCTTCAAAATTGTTTTCTTTTTTTAATTTACAAGCCAAATATGTATTTTATTAATAACTAAAGTTATTGAAAGTGGTTCAACGAAATTTTATTTGAGCTAAAGAGTAAACAGCCAACGAATTTTGGAAAAGGGAAGTGGCACTGCCCATTTATGCTAAAAAGTTTGATCTTAGTAACCGATTTACCAATTTGTACCAAACTCGATAGACGTATTGATTTCTATAAAAATTTAATACTCGTTTGAAGGCGAAATGCCTAAGCTTTAAAATAAATTTGATAAACTTTAGAGAAATCCAATAACGAAAAGTATGTATTTATAAATTACTAAATTAGTTAATTCTTTTGTTTGAAATAAAAAATTAATTTGTACATAGATATCTTATTTTTCAATAAAGTAACAAAATTGATTAGTAAATCTCTTTTTCATTTATGTGATAAGAAGTGAGAAACTTATTTTATCTTAACATAGTCATCGTCACTGGAACATATATCTAACAAAGCAACCATTTCTGAGCTATACGCATCTGTAAGATCTTTTTGTGTTCTTACATACCTCATAGATGATATGACTGGATCAGAATAGATAGCTAACGTGTTGAAAAGGTCTTCGTTTTGTCTAACTCGTGATACTTTGCAGGTGTTCATACATCTATATCTCTTGTAGTCCTTGTTTTTAGATTTTTGAGCTTCTTCAGACAATTCTCTTAATGGTAAGCACTGGTACTCTATTAAATCTTTTCCATGTGCTAAAATTTTATGTACCGTTGGTGTAAGTTTCTTCTCAGGATACTTTTGATGCAGCAACTCTGTAGTTTTAGATGCATATTCTCCAAATTTGGGTCTATTAACTGGTTCATGGCAGTTTAAAATATTTAAAATTACTCCCAATCTTTTCACAATATCTCTATCAACTCCTGTTGTGCGAGCAGTCACTTTATCGTTTTCAAAAAATCTTCTTGAGGAGAATATAGTTGATGACGGACGTGGATTTTTCCAATATTCTGAAGCTTCATCAATTAGTCGTAATGGAACAATAGAAGCCATAAACATATTACTATCTGTAATCGTTTCATCGTCTAAATTTATTCTTTGTTTATATGCGCTTTGTCCTGATGATCCATCACAGCCCCACTTAGTCATCAATGCTAGCTCCTTTGGCAGTGATTTCAACTTTTCTTTAGTAAAACTTTGAAGGAGTCGTGTAGACGTATGGTCCATTAGGTTTTGTAGCTCAATTTCAGCTCATACTTCGGTTATTTTGGGACTTAGAGGAACTGCTTCTTTCTTGGTTTGAGTAATTTTTTCGTATCCAGGTAAAATATCGGCATTACGTTGCAATAATGACTTACGCAATATAATATATTTTTTCTTCGCTAAACCGAGATCTATAAATAGCGCCAAAGCTTCTTCGGGAGTGTATTTCCTAGGTAGCGCATTTGGTGGTGTGGGAATGCTGTTTTTGATCCTCATCAGTCGCACTGGACTTGCTACAGCAACTGCTTCTGTTATATGAGACTTCACGTTCTCTTCGTCTTTTTTATATTTAATAGCCAGTGCTTCTGAAAGATGAGTCGTGGCCATAGCTTTTGTGGTATCAGACAGCTTCCTTTTCCTTGTGTAGGTAGAACACTCTTCTATGGGTTTTGTTGGTCTCCCTCTAGTTGGATTGGTTGACGAGCTAGGCGTTTCTTCGTCCAAAAAAGTTTTGTCAGCTAGCCACTTTTCATGCTTGCTTAGATATTTTAAATTGTTACGATAGACGTCCTTCCATTTTTTTCCTATCATAATGTATTGTAAACCAATTTTTTCTTCCAGGCCTTCCTTTTCTTTAATGCTTGTTTCACTCGCTAATTCTGTCATAATAGCATCAACGTCTTGACTTTGTAGATTTAAACACCGCAAATAGTTACGAGTTTTCTAGATACATATTAGAATTGGCTTCGAGTGTATCTGACTAAATATTAAAATGTGAACTATATTTAAAAATACTATTCACTTTATTTAAGTAAACAGAATACTAAGTTCCTTAATCTCCAAAAGACGAATGATAATGTGCATTGTATGATGGATAGCTTTATATACCTACTCAAATTATTAAAATGAATTTCAGGTATACAATTCGTAACTAAAAAAATGTATGTTGTTAACAAGTTCCAATAACAAAAACGACCTTACGGCCGTACTGAATTATATATACCTGCTCAGGCGCGTATTTATGCCCAAGGTTGTTTAACTTTATTTGATGTAAAAAGTAAAGTTGCAGCTGGACGCAGGTAGACTTTATGAATTTAGGTAACTGAATATTTCACAAATAACTACTGTTTATCTGACGGAGCACATATTTTAACATTTTTTTATTTGCCATCAAAGTGTTAAAAAGGGCCTAAAAATAGGTATTTCGAAAAACAGGTATATCCGCCAACTTTTAACAAAAAAACAAACAATTTTTCTTTGTTTCAATCCTAAATTAAATTATCTTTAATTGCTATACAAGAAAACGACAACCGGCCGAGTTATTTACTCACAAAACCATTTTAAATACAACGAAAAAAAAGAAAATTTTCAAATTTTTTCCAATGTTGAAAATTTGTTAACTTTGAGCGGCTCTACCTGGTAAACTATAATTTTCTGTGAAAGAACAGTTGTATATTTTTGATCCCTGGAAAATTCTCTATTAGAAACATGTATTAGATTTAGCGAACGCTTTCATGTATTTTTTGATTTTTGCCATGCTTTAACGGCAGAGGCGCCACTGTGCGGCGGTTCCATTGGATTGGTTGCAGGAAATTTGTAAGGGAATGGATTAATAACTGTGCAAAGTGTGCTGCGGATAAAAGACGAACATCTGGTGGTCATGTTCCGAGGAAGCAACGCAACTTAGTGGATAAAGTGAAACAGTGCACTGGGCATGAGAGAATGGAAAGAATCCTGAAGAAGTGAGTTACAGGAATATTTGCCGGGTACCACTGGAAACGAAAGAGACGGCACATTAAGAGCGGGATTAAGAACGGATAAAATGGTTGGAATATGTGACAATGAAATGCATTGTGTGAATCTCTGCAGGAGGGGATTTATGGAGTTTCAATCCCTGGAGGAAATAAGGTTTAATAAAGCGGTGCCATTGAGTGTCTAGCAGCGTTTGATTCGGGCAATGTGTCTGATCGGGACTTAGGTGGAGGGCAGTGTGGCGATTCTTCTCAATCATGTACCATCCCTAACTAAATAACACTCCCACCACTATTTAAACACAACAGAGATAACGATGGCTACGCTTACGCATGAAAGAATGTACCAAGCAAGAGGAAGAGAGATCGCTCGAGTGTTTTCGAATACGATGCAAAGAGGAGATGCCAATAAATAACACCGATCCTTCGAGAACACTAAGAGCGAATAACCAAGAAAGTTCTTGGTGCGTAGGCAAGCACCCTGTCGGACTATATAAGGCAGTGACCAAGCAAGGCAGGTTGATCAGTTTATTTTCAAGTGTTGTTCAGTGAACTACTGCGAAGTTACCAAACTCTTAAATTTGTATTGCGTTTATTACTAGTAAATAAAACTAGCTATTAGTTACCATATCTGTGCTTGTATTTATTTGACTTTATAGCAGAGCCGCCCAAAATAATGCGCAATTTTTCATGCCTATACTCGGAGTATAGGCAAGCAAATGCAGTCTAAACATGTACGGTATGAAGCTAATTCTGCCAGCGTCAAAAAAAAAGATCGTCAAAAACGACTAAGCTTAGGTTTCTGACTTCGGCACATGCGAAGCAATGCTTTTGCTATTCAGCAGTTGAGCAAAGAAGAACGTGCGCACATACATAGCAATATTATTTTTTGATATACACTTGCAAAAAAACATTGGAAATGTTCAATGAAGAATGGCTGTACAATTTCACTTTCAATTTAAACAAATAGCACGATTTCACTCAGTGTACTAAGCAAACGCGCGCACACAATCATACGCTAGCAGATATCAAATGTGTGATTGTATGCGTTGGTAAATAAATTGCGCATTATTTTGGGCGGCTCTGCTTTATAGTGATCGAACCCAGGATTGATAATTAAGGAATCATAGAATTCGTCACAGTATGTTGCTGACAATGCCCTCACGAACAGTCGGCCGAATGACATACATACGAAAGAAAGGAATCATGCGAGTTTTGGAATGCGTGAGATTGAGTAAATTTTTCATTAGATTTAACTTTTAAATGATAAAAATAACTATATATTTGCAAAATATAATTCCCGTGGTAATTTTTCAATGCTAAAAATCAAGTGTATATTTGCACGAATTGATTTAGTTTAACAGAGATCTATGTACGCGTCTCTTGCAAGTATTGCCAGCTCAGTTTAATTGAGATATTTTCGTTGAATTATTTCGTTACATTTTGATAATTTAGTTTTGTGAATTACTGAAACTAAATTATTTTGTGAATTACAGAAAGGAAATCATTTTGATAGATTTTATTTTGTGAATTAACGAAACGGAATTATTTCGTAACGTTTTTTTTTGTGGACTAACGAAACGAAATAAACTCGTTTCGTTCGTAGAAAACCACAGTTCTGTTAGCTTAAAGATTAGCAGAGCGTGCCAAAATTAGTTTGATGAATTAGTCTAGCAGCGGTTGTCTCTGAATTTACTTTCTCTAACTAATAAAAACTTTTAATAGTTAGTTAAAAAAACGTTATTAAAAATAACAAGTAAGGAACAGGACAGATAGACATATCGAGAGACGGACATGACTACATCGACGCAGGTCATCCTCCTGATCATTTCAGGATACTTTTTGATAGGACTATTTTTTTTTTCTTCTCATACGTATAAACATTTCATGTTCATGAAAGGTATGAAAATCAAAAAAGATATACAACTTCCCTTTTGCAGTGGGGTATTAACTACTTGCCCGTATATTTTACTTTTCATCCCGAACGTTTTGATATACATTAAGAAAAATATATCTCGATTCGTTTATGCCGAATGAGTAATACCTATACCTTGTGTGCTTAACAAAAATAGATATAAAAAATGTGTGTCTTTATGAAATTTTCACATTAAATACTTGGGTTCACTGGGTACAGCATAGACAATATATAATTTTGGAAAAGTAGGCGGAGCCACGCCCCCAGGCTATATAAAGTTTCAATTCGTCATAACTCTGAACTTTTTTGGTCTAATTTAATGAAATTTGGATATGTGTCACTTAGTCAATATCTAAATATATTTTAAAAATTGGGCGGTGCCACGCCCTCATATTTTGTGTTTTGTTTTGCTCTTGAACTTTCACGATATGTTGAGACACAGTCTGTATATAGCTTTTGGAAAAGCCCCCAGGTTATATAAAGCTGCAGTTCGGTATAGTTAGGAGTTTATTTAGTTCAAGTTAATGACATTTTATGGCGGCCGCCGTGGTGTGAAGGTAGTGTTGCCGGCCTACCACACCGAAGGTCCATGGTTCGAGCCCTGGTACAGGTAACATCAAAAGTGATTTGAAAAAAGTTTTTCAAAACGGGGTCGCCCCTCGGCAGTGGTTTGGCAAACTCTCCGAGTGTATTTCTGCCATGACAGGCTTCTCAGCAAAAATTCGTCTCCTTTGTAGATGCCGTTCGGAGTCGGCAAAAAACTGTAGGTCCCACCAATTTGTAGGGAAAAATTCAAATCGGCACACCACAAATTGGAAGAGAAGCCTGGCGCAAAAATCTCTTAGGAGGTTTATGATGATATACCTATTGTATATCGCGCCATAGAGATAGATAATGACATTTTATATATGTTCTATGTATCAAAACGTCAAAACAACGTCTACCGGGTTTCCATTATAAAATGGGGAAAGCAAGCAAT
The DNA here is from genome assembly GCA_949987695.1 of Merzomyia westermanni. NCBI lineage: Eukaryota > Metazoa > Arthropoda > Insecta > Diptera > Tephritidae > Merzomyia > Merzomyia westermanni. Next base: position 11,698,822 of record OX465292.1, on the reverse strand, counting down.
GAATTTCAGCAATCTTTTGTAAAACTGAGAGACTAGTTTGCTTTCAAATAGACAGACGGACAGACAGACAGACGCTCATCGTGCTGATCATTTTAGTGAACTTTTCTCTTCTTCTTCTCATACTTAAATACATTTAATGTTTATGAAAGATATGAAAATCAAAAAAGATATATAACTTTGCTATTGCAGTGGGCTATTAACTACGTCCCGGAATATTTTGCTTGTGTTTCCTCCGATTTCGCTAATTTTTGGCAGGAGTATAATACATACTACTGAGAAGCAGCTGACCAATTTTCATTGAAATATCAAAGTTGAATTATAAGCGACTGCCTTTGAAAGTAGCAGAAATTTTATGTTGAAAAGTGGGCGGCGCCACGCCTACTTCTTCAAAATTGACAAAAATTTTTTGCGGCCGTGTTGTTCTTAAAACGCTTAGGCAACTAAAGTAAATGGTAATTGTTTCCTTTAGGAGACAACTGCTAAAACACGTCCAAAAATATCGGGACGGGTATCGAAACGCGTCTTTTGATACCTTTGCCGATAACTTCGGACGTGTTTTAGCAGTTGTCTCCTAAAGGAAACAATTACCAAGTTAATATACCTTGTGTGCGTAGTTCTTACTCTTGGCTTTGAGCTCATTTATAGTATTGGATACTTGACAAATGTACAGGTCGTAAAATCGGCAATTCAATTGAATTGTTGGTAGGTATGTAAAATAAACTGAACCAATGAGTACAAGCGAAGGGTGTGAAAATAAAAAAAGACTTCAAAACAAAAAATCCATTTTTGTCAGCGATTAGTATGGGAAGATGGTTGTGCATGTGCAATTTTATTGTAAAAATGAATAGCAATAGGAGTTTAGCTTACAGAAAAACAAGCGTCCTGTTAGCTTAATGGTTTACAGGGCGTGCCAAAATTTCTCTGATACAGCTTGCGAGATGGATCCATAACAAAAGCTATGGCGGTTGTCTCAAAATTTTCCTTCTCTATTCTAATCAATTTTTTTAATATAAAAAAAAAATTTATTAAATATAATTATAATTTTATTTTTAGTGTTGGTTTTATAGTCTGTTCATTTTTACATATTTTTGTAAGTTTAACGAGCTCAAGACCAGTTGATAATAGTTTTCCTCTCATCAAAAATAACAATAATTGATAATAATTTTCCTCTCATCAAAAATAACAATAATTAACTAAGAATTATTATCAACTGGTCTTGAGCCCGTTAAACTTACAAAAATATGTAATAATCATAATTTGCATAAAAATTATTATTCTTAGCCTTGAGCTCATTCGAAGTCTTGGACACAACAACTTTAAGCCATAAGTTATTAATCAATGATAAAAAAAGCAGAAACTTGCTTGCAAATGTTTATAAATTCTTGTTCGGGCGAAACATTTAACGTTTCAGATTTAGAGAGAATTTAACAAAATTTAACAAAATTCTCTCTTCCATTTGTTTGCGCCCCATAATCCAATAACTTATACTTAAACAAATAAGAAGAGCGGTATGTTAGTCTACGCAGAAGATTTCATTCCTTTCATGAAATCGAATCACGATTTTCGCTTTCCGATCCTTATTCACAAAAAAGTACAAATTGTGCTAAACGGGACCTCTTACCTTGTTAATTGAAATATGTATAGCCCAAACCCCGTTTGTCGCAAAAATGGGATGATCCCTAAACCAATCTTGCAGAAAAAAGAAAAAACTGGTAGCCATCACCTTGATACAAGTTTATTAAGTGAAAAAACTAGCAGATTCCGACTATGGGTTTTCACAAAGTGAGAAACCGCCATTTTCTTATTATTCAAAATTGGTTCAAACAATGGCATAGTAAAGTATAGGTACGCCATGTTCCAAACAAATTCTTCGATTGGATCTGAAATTGCAGTATCGCAAAACTGCATCAAAAAATTAAACTCCCCAAATTTGCTATAATCTATTTATTAATGGGTTAACATAGGTTAGGTTAGGTTGTGCTGGCAGGCCAACGCAGTGGCCTCACATAGACGCATAGCGTCCGTAGTGTTACCAGAAAAACTTTGACGACCTCTTGTTATACAGTTGACACTTCAGTGTCTATTTTACAAAACAGTAATGTTTTCTTCGCAAAAACCAGAAGCCTACTTGGGCCTATTTCTGTCAGTGAAGCTAGGTTGGGCAATTGTCCCTTTCCAAATGTTTGAAGCCGCAGTCTGGATAGAGCGGGGCATGTGCACATGACATGCTCCACAGTCTCCGTCTCCGCTTTGCATTTCCTACACATGCTGTCGGAAACAAGACCGATCTTGTGGGCATGGCCTGCCAGAAGGCAGTGCCCTGTAAGGATACCAATTAGCAGTCTACAGTCTTCCCTTTTGAGGGATACAATTGTTTTTGTAAGTTTCATGTCGTACGATTTGCACAGGATTTTGGAGATTTTACAGCCTTGCACTTCTTCCCATGCTTTATCTGCTTGTTTAACCATGTGTAAATCGCACCTACGCTTTAATTCCCTTAGCGGGATGGGTACGTTAATACTGTTGCTCGCATCTAGTGCCACTCCACTCTTTGCTAGCTCATCAGCTTTCTCGTTTCCCTCTATACCTTTGTGGCCTGGGGTCCAAAAGATATGTACTCTATGTTCTATACTAAGTTTTTCAAGACTTCTTTTGCACTCTAGTACGCTCAAAGAAGTGCTACTATTTGAGATTATGGCCTTGATAGCCGCCTGACTGTCGACGTAAAAGTTCACCCGCTCTCCGAGCGCTAGACTTTCTACAGCTATTTCTGCTCCCACTTTAATGGCTATGACTTCCGCCTGGAATATACTGCAATGATCTGGCAATTTCAATGATTTAGTGATCCCCAAGTCATTACAGTACACTGCGGCTCCTACTCCTTCCGTCATTTTGGAACCATCTGTATATATGTGTACCGTGTTTTCCGTCATTTCTGCACCTCTCCTCCAGCCATCCTCCTCTATAGTGGCTTCCAGAACCTCTTCGAAGCGCAGGAAAGGGACCGTGTAGTCTACATGTCTTATCAAGGAAGACGCTATACTACTATGGCCAAATGATCTGCACTCAAACTGCCCCGTGGCATATAGCCTGTTTGCAGTTGTTAACGCTATGTTCTTTGCCGTTATGTTTGCGGGCGGTAGATGCAAAATGGCGTGTAACGCTGCTGTCGGTGTGGTTTTAAGCGCACCCGTTATGCTTATCATAGATGTTCTATACACTCTCTCTATTGACTTCATATACGTTTTCTTCGTTAAGGCGGTCCACCAAACCAGGACCCCATGGAATAAAATTGGTCTAACAATCGCATTGAAAACCCAATAAGACAAGGCAGGCGAAAGACCCCAAGTGCAGCCCAGCATCCTCTTACAGATATACAGAGCTGCTGAGGCCTTTTTCGACCGTTCTTGTACGTTGAGTTTCCAACTCAACTTGCTATCCAGTATAATACCTAAATATTTGGTACTAACCTTCGGTTCTAATACCACATCTCCTAGTTTTGGCTTTACCCAACTTGGTACTTTGTATTTTCTGGTAAATAATATTAGGTCTGTCTTATCAGCATTTGTGCTCAGCCCAACCTCGCAGGCCCAGTCATGGATGACCCTAAGCGCCTGGTTCATCAGCGAGCTGAGCGTCGATAGACATTTCCCGCTTATTATGACTGAGACGTCATCTGCATATGCTGTCAGTTTTACTGGCCCCCCTTCGAACTGCTTGAGCAGTTTGTTAAGGGCCAGGTTCCACAGCAGCGGCGATAGTACTCCACCCTGCGGGGTGCCTCTATGTACTACTTTTGTGGTTTCGTAACCGCCCCAACTGGAAGTGATCTTCCTGCACCCCAGCATGCAGTCGATCCAATTTTCCAAGGCGGGATCCACCTCAATGTGTCGTAGTCCGTCCATTATGGCTCGCTTTGAAAGATTGTTGAATGCTCCTGCTATGTCTAGGAAGACACCTATTGCAAATTCCCCATGTTCTAGAGCTTTCTCTATGTGCATAACGACCCTATGCAGAGCTGTGCCCACAGACCTGCCCTTGGTGTATGCGTGTTGTGTATTGGAAATTAAATCCTCCTTCACATTTAATTTAATGTGAGTGTCTATTAGCCTCTCGAGGGTTTTTAGTATAAATGACGTCAGACTAATCGGCCTGTAGTCTCCAGTGTACATGTGACTGCTCTTGCCTGCCTTCGGTATGAACACCACACGGGCAGTTCTCCATACTTCCGGCACGTGCCTCAGTCTTATGCAACTTTCGAATATTACACTAAGCCATTCTATGGTTCTCTTTCCGGCCATTTGGAGCATGGCGGGGAAGATCCCATCTGGGCCTGGCGACTTAAACTTGGAAAACGAGTTTAGTGCCCACTTAATTTTGGAATGTGTTATCAGTCCTTCAATATCACGCTCCTGTATTGATGAGCCTATGCTATTTATTTGTCCGTCAATGCCTTCTTCTGATGGAAAGTGAGCATTGATGAGTGATTCGAGGGATTCTGCACCATTACGCGCCCATTCCCCATTTTCCTTTTTAATAAGGCCCTGAACTTGTACGCCCTTCGAAAGAACCTTTCTCAATCTCGCAGTCTCATTGGAACTTTCCATGTCACCACAGAACTTTTGCCAAGAGATTCTTTTTGCTGTACGAATTTCTTTCTTGTACATCTTTAGCAGATCTCTGTACTCGTCCCAGCACTCAGCTGAGTCCGCTAGCTTTGCTAGCTTGAATAAGTCTCTAGTCTGGCTCCTTAGGGCACCCAGCTCTTTACTCCACCATGGTGGTTTCGTTTTGTTCCTGGGTTTCCTGAGGGGACAGGCTGATTTATAAGCTTTTGTTAGTGTTGTTGTTAGGATATCTGTGGATTTCTCCAGATCCTCAACATTACTAATCGTCTCTGGTTGCCGAAGCTTTGATTTCAGATACACTTGAAAGCGGGTCCAATTTGTTGTTTTGGGATTTCTAAAAAGTTCCCCTCCTTTAACTGTACTTAAAGCTATGTTATAACCAATGTACGCATGATCCGAGAAGGAGGGTCTGTTTAGGACCCTCCAGTCGGATACGGCTGTACTTGGTTCCGAACAAAGAGTGATATCTAATACGTTTTTGGACGTTGGTCCCACGTATGTGGGAGTGTTCCCTCTATTAACTACTTGTAAACTACTTTGGAGTAAGAAACAAAAAAGCGACTCACCCCGTTCATTGATGTCATCACATCCCCATACATGGTGGTGTGCATTTGCATCCGCGCCAATGACGATATTTCGCCCTACGCGCCTGTAGCCTGCCTCCAGCATCTCTAACTCACGCGGGGGAGCGTCAGCATCGTGCGCCATGTAGCAGGATGCTATGACAAGAGCATCCCCCGTTCCTCGTTCTATAGCTACTACCGCAAGGTCTTCAGTACTGAAATTAGACAACAAATATGAGTTAAGTGTTTTACTTACCATAACAGCTGCTCTAATCCTACCTTCCACGTTTGCGTGATACGTCTTATATCCATGTGCGTTAAGTCCAGATACCCTTCCTCCGGCAGAGAGCCATGGCTCCTGGACTAGCGCCACATCGAACGACTTCTCCCCCAGAGCCAGGAGAAGCTCGCTCGACGCTACTTTACTGTGATGGAGGTTTATTTGAAGGACTCTTAACATCATCAATGTTATTGTCCCCCTCCACCTCCATCACCTTCGTCCCTCCTTCCCCTTCCACGATCCTCAGGCTCTCGAATGGGTTAACATATTTTCCAATAATATTCGTTTAAAAAAATTCGAATACCTATTCGACAGTTCCGAACTAGTTAAAAATTCGAAGGTTGGGATGTAGTTCGTTTATTGCTAATATTGCTCTAGTTCTGAACCATTTCCAAATCCTGCAGTTTGTATGTAGTTAGTTTGGAATAAAAAAAATGTTGGAAGAATTTTGGAGCTCTAGGCTACCCAAATATATGCACAATAAAAATTCCAAGGAATTTGTTTTATTATAATATACAATATATTCTGCGATATTTCGACTTCAGTTTGAAGTCATCTTCTTCTTCTTCTTTAAATGGTCATCTAACCGCCCGGGCGATTTTGACCGTCCAGCATAGCTCGTTTCTTCGTTGCGCCAACTGGCGCCAATTGGAGACACCGCGGGATCGCAAATCGGTCTACACTTGGTCCCTCCATCGGAGTGGTGGTCTCCCTCTTCCTCTGCTTCCACCGGCGGGTGCCGATAAGAATACCTTCTGGGCTGGAGCATCATCGCTCATTCGCACCACGTGGCCTAGCCAGCGAAGCCTGTTTTAATTCGCTGAACTATGTCGGCGTCTGCGTAAAGTTCATACAGCTCATCATTAAATCTTCTTCGGTACTCGCCGTCGCCAACGCGTAGAGGTCCACAAATCTTTCGAAGAACCTTTCTCTCGAATACTTCCAGAGCCGCTTCATCAGATGTTGTTAGTGTCCACGCTTCTGCACCATATAGCAGGACGGGTGCGATGAGTGACTTGTAGAGTGTTATTTTCGGTCGTCGAGAGAGGACTTTACTTTTCAATTGCCTACTCAGTCCGAAGTAGCGTCTGTCGCGGGGTGTATTGATAATATGCAAAATCTCCAAAATAGAGCGCTTCTTATAATGTGCATTTGTTATAATATATTTAGATAACTACGTTGTCTAAATTGGGAGAATTTCCAGTGGTCATGCAATGTTGTGATAAAGACGTTTTGTTGTCATTAGAGTGGCCACGATTTTTTATGTTAGATTTATGAACGGAAATCCTTGTCTTCAGTTTCGATTTAGTTGTACCCACATATACTTTATTGCATACGTGGGCCCCGTCCCCTTTGCATTTGATTTCATAAATAACGTCCGATTTCTCGTATTTTTCTATTTTGCTTTTCGTGTTACTAAATATTTGTTGTAGTGTGTTGTTGTATTTAAATGCTATTTGAAATTTTTCCCTTTTCGTATACTCGTATAGTCGAATGCTTGATTAGTAATTAGTCTTATATATTTTGTTGGTGTTGTTTTCTTGCTTGGTGTAAAATTCTCTTATGTATCCGTTGACGAGGTGGGTGGGAAATTCGTTATCCGACAAAATTCTTCTAACAATACTAATGTATGTATGTATGTTCTTCTTGTGAGCAAAATGTGAGTGTGTCGTTAAAAAATGTATAAAATGTTTAAAAAGGAGTTTTGCAGTGAAATTGTTACTAATACGCCCAAACAAGGCAAGTATATAGTGCTAATTATTGTTATTTAACAAGTCAAGTCATCGTTTATATATTTATGCACCCAAGATTTTATATTTTTAGATGGACGAGCAAAGGAATTTTCATTGCGAGTGAAGAGTGCAGATATATGTGGTTTACATGCGCTAGAATGGGATGCCGTATGCTGTACGTGTCACACTGCTCTTCCGAAACTAATTGAGAAAAATAGGCAAAAATAACACAAACCCAAGTCGGCCAAGAAGTTATCTGACTAACCATTTAACTGGTACCTGTTATAGTGGTTAAAACTATATTTTTATTTCATTTTATATTTAAAATATTTATTTCAATCAATCAAAACTTTCAATTTGAAAAATAATTTTTTTATGTGTATCAAAAATTTTCTCTTTGAAAATATATAAACTTAAAAATTAGAAATACACAAAGTATAAAATGGACAAGTAAAAGTTATCATTAAAATGAACCCTACACCTGTCTAGTAGGGAAACGTCTCGGGTAGGACGCATGCATTCCAAGGTTCAAGCACAAGTTCCAGACAATTGTTTTTGTTTTGTTCATTAAATAGAATTTCTTATCTTGACTTCTTTGAATTTATAAAAATTTTAACGCAATATTTTTACGTTTGTAACCTGTATCTGTGATTGAAAAAAAAACTAATTTTTGCAAAAAACCACCAGAAAATTACTAAAATTTTACCAATCAAAAATATGTAAAATAAACACGTACATACTTTTATGCGCACCCATATGAAATAATAATTTCAGGTCATATATATCACAACCCATTATTGAAATGCTATAACCAATTATACAATTTTTCTTTTGTTCCCATAACTTTAGAAAGCATCATTTATATGGGGCTATATGGTATAATTATTGTATATGCCTTTTTTAAACTCAACGTTGTGAAATTTTCATAGGCACTTCCGTCGGTACGGAAAACTCGATAGAGATCCCTAAATTTATCGGATTTAGGTAGATAATTTCGAGAAATTTCGGTATTTATATCGGTTTTTAAGTTGAGACGGAATTGCCAATAGACCCCATAATTAAAATACAAAAACCGAAAATACAGTTCGTAGCTTCTTCATTTTTATGTTTAGGAAGTGATTAGAAATTGTGTTAATTTTCCTGAAGACATCACTTATTTTGCTTTACATATATTCTATGTAGACTAAATTCGACCACATAAGGTAAAAAAATTCCTTAAAAGTCAACATGTAATGTCTTTTAAATATGTCTAACTTCTGGTTAAAGGCAAAAAGATAGAAACCCGTCAAATTTTCTCCCGCTAAATGGATTTCAAAAAAGCCAGATCTAAAGGGAAATTTGCTAAATTGACAACACTACCTGTACACTTAACAAAAAAATTCCAAAACGGTAACCGGCGTCATGCGAAAACGGCGAAATTTCCGGAACTTTAAAATAAACGACTTATTCCCTTTCACTAAACATAGGTATATGTGTACACACTCCTAACGGTGAAATATTTTCATTCAGTAGCGGCGTCGCACAGTGTAACTTTTAGGATGGCAAAAGTCCAAAAAACAATGTTCCCCAATCTCAAAAATTTTTTGACATGCAACAGATTAATAACCAAGAAAATGTATACAAAGCAAAGTAAAAAACACACGATCAGCATGACAAGAATGATGAAACTTGGATAACAGTCCAAAATGTTTGACCAACTTTGTGGCCACGAGGTGGATTTTTGGATAACTGTTTTGACTTCAAACTATTTTATTTAACATACTTGGGTAGCTTATAACAGCATTGGTAAGTTTCAGCCACGGCATGTAAAAAAATTTTTTTTTGTTTTAGACAGCCACTAAAAGTTTGTGAAAAATTATTATTCTTGGCCTTGAGCTCGTTTCATGAATACTTGAAAATGTACAGGCCGTAAATCAACAAAATTGTTGGTATAAAAAATCAATAACAAAACCGAGAGCACACGGTAAGGCAGTTCTGATGATAAAACAGATCTGTCAAAAATCCATCATGATCACACTACTAACTGTCAAATGGCGGAAGTGGTTCATGCATATGGTAAAAAGAAGAATAGAACTAGGAGTTTAGATGACATCAAAACCAGCGTATTGTTAGCTTAATGGTTAGCAATGCGTGCCAAAATTTCTCTGATGAGTGAAGTCTAGCAGCTTCCGAAATGGATCTATAAGAAAAGCTATGGCAGTTGTCTCTAAACATTTTTCCTACTCTATTCAATCAAAAAACTTTTAATAATTAATTAAAAATTATTATTAATAAGTAAAAACAATAATAATTTTCATAAAAATTCAAAAAGTGAAAAATTATTATCCTTGGCCTTGAGCTCGTTTCATGAATACTTGTAAAAAAATTCCTTAAAAGTCAACATGTAATGTCTTTTAAATATGTCTAACTTCTGGTTAAAGGGAAAAAGACAGAAACCCGGATTTAAAATTTTTTGTTTCAGTGAAAAGTAATTCGCAAAAAACCTAAAAATGACCCAGGTCCGACCCCAAATAGGAACTTGATCCAAGGTATTTATGTGCAGAACACCTTTCTGGGTAGGCGGCCTTGGGCCGCCCTTGAAAAAAATTACCCGTAGCCGGTCCAACACCGGCTACGCGATCCACAGTATGATTGCAACAACCACATGAAAACGGCAGAACATTTTCAACTTTGATGGCAAATATCTCTTCACTGAAACAAAAACTCGAAAATCCGTCTCCGGATTATTGTTACCGATGTCAAAACGCGTCTTTTGATACCTTTGCCGATAACTTCGGACGTGTTTTAGCAGTTGTCTCCTAAAGGAAACAATTACCAAGTTGATATACCTTGTGTGCGTAGTTATTACTCTTGGCTTTGAGCTCATTTATAGTATTGGATACTTGACAAATGTACAGGTCGTAAAATCGGCAATTCAATTGAATTGTTGGTAGGTATATAAAATAAACTGAACCAATGAGTACAAGCGAAGGGTGTGAAAATAAAAAAAGACTTCAAAACAAAAAATCCATTTTTGGCAGCGATTAGTATGGGAAGATGGTTGTGCATGTGCAATTTTATTGTAAAAATGAATAGCAATAGGAGTTTAGCTTACAGAAAAACAAGCGTCCTGTTAGCTTAATGGTTTACAGGGCGTGCCAAAATTTCTCTGATACAGCTTGCGAGATGGATCCATAACAAAAGCTATGGCGGTTGTCTCTAAATTTTCCTTCTCTATTCTAATCAATTTTTTTAATATAAAAAAAAAAATTTATTAAATATAATTATAATTTTATTTTTAGTGTTGGTTTTATAGTCTGTTCATTTTTAGATATTTTTGTAAGTTTAACGAGCTCAAGACCAGTTAATAATAGTTTTTCTCTCATCAAAAATAACAATAATTGATAATAAGTTTCCTCTCATCAAAAATAACAGTAATTGATAATAACATAGCTCGTTTCTTCGTTGCGCCAACTGGCGCCAATTGGAGACACCGCGGGATCGCAAATCGGTCTACACTTGGTCCCTCCATCGGAGTGGTGGTCTCCCTCTTCCTCTGCTTCCACCGGCGGGTGCCGATAAGAATACCTTCTGGGCTGGAGCATCTTCGCTCATTCGCACCACGTGGCCTAGCCAGCGAAGCCTGGCTCGCCGTCGCCAACGCGTAGAGGTCCACAAATCTTTCGAAGAACCTTTCTCTCGAATACTCCCAGAGCCGCCTCATCAGATGTTGTTAGTGTCCACGCTTCTGCACCATATAGCAGGACGGGTGCGATGAGTGACTTGTAGAGTGTTATTTTCGTTCGTCGAGAGAGGACTTTACTTTTCAATTGCCTACTCAGTCCGAAGTAGCATTTGTTTGCAAGAGTAACTCTTCGTCGGATTTCTAGGCTAACATTATTGTTGGTGTTAATGCTGGTTGCCAGGTAAACGAAGTCCTTTCATATTTCAAAATTATTGCTGGCAACAGTGGCTTGGTGTCAGGAACTGAAAAGTAGCAACATTTTAGAACATATTCGTACACTTACACTGTTGACTGCACCTGGTCGACTAATTTAACATAGATGTGCAAATATAATAAAGAATAGTAGAAAAACAAAAAATGTCAACAAATAAACAACAGTAATGGTAAACATAACTTTTGTACGAACAACAATACATAAAAGATGAATTGGTGAGCGACGCTAAGATAATTACGTATTCCCCCTCTTCGTTATTAGATGTCTGTATGCGGGAGCACAGTTTTCGGTGTCGCTCTTGAAATGTATGCGTCTGTCGCGGGGTGTATTGATAATATGCAAAATCTCCAAAATAGAGCGCTTCTTATAATGTGTATTTGTTATAATATAACTACGTTGTCTAAATTGGGAGAATTTCCAGTGGTCATGCAATGTTGTGATAAAGACGTTTTGTTGTCATTAGAGTGGCCACGATTTTTTATGTTAGATTTATGAACGGAAATCCTTGTCTTCAGTTTCGATTTAGTGGTACCCACATATACTTTATTGCATACGTGGGCCCCGTCCCCTTTGCATTTGATTTCATAAATAACGTCCGATTTCTCGTATTTTTCTATTTTGCTTTTCGTGTTACTAAATATTTGTTGTAGTGTGTTGTTGTATTTAAATGCTATTTGAAATTTTTCCCTTGTCGTATATAGTCGAATGCTTGATTAGTAATTAGTCTTATATATTTTGTTGGTGTTGTTTTTGTTGTTTTCTTGCTTGGTGTAAAATTCTCTTATGTATCCGTTGACGAGGTGGGTGGGAAATTCGTTATCCGACAAAATTCTTCTAGCAATACTAATGTATGTATGTATGTTCTTCTTGTGAGCAAAATGTGAGTGTGTCGTTAAAAAATGTATAAAATGTTTAAAAAGGAGTTTTGCAGTGAAATTGTTACTAATACGCCCAAACAAGGCAAGTATATAGTGCTAATTATTGTTATTTAACAAGTCAAGTCATCGTTTATATATTTATGCACCCAAGATTTTATATTTTTAGATGGACGAGCAAAGGAATTTTCATTGCGAGTGAAGAGTGCAGATATATGTGGTTTACATGCGCTAGAATGGGATGCCGTATGCTGTACGTGTCACACTGCTCTTCAGAAACTAATTGAGAAAAATAGGCAAAAATAACACAAACCCAAGTCGGCCAGGAAGTTATCTGACTAACCATTTAACTGGTATCTGTTATAGTGGTTAAAACTATATTTTTATTTCATTTTATATTTAAAATATTTATTTCAATCAATCAAAACTTTCAATTTGAAAAATAATTTTTTTATATGTATCAAAAATTTTCTCTTTGAAAATATATAAACTTAAAAATTAGAAATACACAAATTATAAAATGGACAAGTAAAAGTTATCATTAAAATGAACCCTACACCTGTCTAGTAGGGAAACGTCTCGGGTAGGACGCGTGCATTCCAAGGTTCAAGCACAAGTTCCAGACAATTGTTTTTTTTTTTGTTCATTAAATAGAATTTCTTATCTTGACTTCTTTGAATTTATAAAAATTTTAACGCAATATTTTTACGTTTGTAACCTCTATCTTTGATTGAAAAAAAAACAAATTTTTGCAAAAAACCACCAGAAAATTACTAAAATTTTACCAATCAAAAATATGTAAAATAAACACGTACATACTTTTATGCGCACCCATATGAAATAATAATTTCAGGTCATATATATCACAACCCATTATTGAAATGCTATAACCAATTATACAATTTTTCTTTTGTTCCAATAACTTTAGAAAGCATCATTTATATGGGGCTATATGGTATAATTATTGTATATGCCTTTTTTAAACTCAACGTTTTGAAATTTTCATAGGCACTTCCGTCGGTACGGAAAACTCGATAGAGATCCCTAAATTTATCGGATTTAGGTAGATAATTTCGAGAAATTTCGGTATTTATATCGGTTTTTAAGTTGAGACGGAATTGCCAATAGACCCCATAATTAAAATACAAAAACCGAAAATACAGTTCGTAGCTTCTTCATTTTTATGTTTAGGAAGTGATTAGAAATTGTGTTAATTTTCCTGAAGACATCACTTATTTTGCTTTACATATATTCTATGTAGACTAAATTCGACCACATAAGGTAAAAAAATTCCTTAAAAGTCAACATGTAATGTCTTTTAAATATGTCTAACTTCTGGTTAAAGGCAAAAAGATAGAAACCCGTCAAATTTTCTCCCGCTAAATGGATTTCAAAAAAGCCAGATCTAAAGCGAAATTTGCTAAATTGACAACACTACCTGTACACTTAACAAAAAAATTCCAAAACGGTAACCGGCGTCATGCGAAAATGGCGAAATTTCCGGAACTTTAAAATAAACGACTTATTCCCTTTCACTAAACATAGGTATATGTGTACACACTCCTAACGGTGAAATATTTTCATTCAGTAGCGGCGTCGCACAGTGTAACTTTTTTTACTTTTAGGATGGCAAAAGTCCAAAAAACAATGTTCCCCAATCTCAAAAATTTTTTGACATGCAACAGATTAATAACCAAGAAAATGTATACAAAGCAAAGTAAAAAACACACGATCAGCATGACAAGAATTATGAAACTTGGATAACTGAAACAAGTGTAAAAATCATTTCACAGTCCAAAATGTTTGACCAACTTTGTGGCCACGAGGTGGATTTTTGGATAACTCTTTTGACTTCAAACTATTTTATTTAACATACTTGGGTAGCTTATAACAGCATTGGTAAGTTTCAGCCACGGCATGTAAAAAAATTTTTTTTTGTTTTAGACAGCCACTAAAAGTTTGTGAAAAATTATTATTCTTGGCCTTGAGCTCGTTTCATGAATACTTGAAAATGTACGGGCCGTAAATCAACAAAATTGTTGGTATAAAAAATCAATAACAAAACCGAGAGCACACGGTAAGGCAGTTCTGATGATAAAACAGATCTGTCAAAAATGTATCATGATCACACTACTAACTGTCAAATGGCGGAAGTGGTTCATGCATATGGTAAAAAGAAGAATAGAACTAGGAGTTTAGATGACATCAAAACCAGCGTATTGTTAGCTTAATGGTTAGCAATGCGTGCCAAAATTTCTCTGATGAGTGAAGTCTAGCAGCTTCCGAAATGGATCTATAAGAAAAGCTATGGCAGTTGTCTCTAAACATTTTTCCTACTCTATTCAATCAAAAAACTTTTAATAATTAATTAAAAATTATTATTAATAAGTAAAAACAATAATAATTTTCATAAAAATTCAAAAAGTGAAAAATTATTATTCTTGGCCTTGAGCTCGTTTCATGAATACTTGTAAAAAAATTCCTTAAAAGTCAACATGTAATGTCTTTTAAATGTGTCTAACTTCTGGTTAAAGGAAAAAGACAGAAACCCGGATTTAAAATTTTTTGTTTTAGTGAAAAGTAATTCGCAAAAAACCTAAAAATGACCCAGGTCTGATCCCAAATAGGAGCTTGATCCAAGGTATTTATGTGCAGAACACCTTTCTGGGTAGGCGGCCTTGGGCCGCCCTTGAAAAAAATTACCCCTAGCCGGTCCAACACCGGCTACGCGATCCACAGTATGATTGCAACAACCACATGAAAACGGCAGAAAATTTTCAACTTTGATGGCAAATATCTCTTCACTGAAACAAAAACTCGAAAATCCGTTTCCGGATTATTGTTACCGATGTCAAAACGCGTCTTTTGATACCTTTGCCGATAACTTCGGACGTGTTTTAGCAGTTGTCTCCTAAAGGAAACAATTACCAAGTTAATATACCTTGTGTGCGTAGTTATTACTCTTGGCTTTGAGCTCATTTATAGTATTGGATACTTGACAAATGTACAGGTCGTAAAATCGGCAATTCAATTGAATTGTTGGTAGGTATGTAAAATAAACTGAACCAATGAGTACAAGCGAAGGGTGTGAAAATAAAAAAAGACTTCAAAACAAAAAATCCATTTTTGGCAGCGATTAGTATGGGAAGATGGTTGTGCATGTGCAATTTTATTGTAAAAATGAATAGCAATAGGAGTTTAGCTTACAGAAAAACAAGCGTCCTGTTAGCTTAATGGTTTACAGGGCGTGCCAAAATTTTTCTGATACAGCTTGCGAGATGGATCCATAACAATAGCTATGGCGGTTGTCTCTAAATTTTCCTTCTCTATTCTAATCAATTTTTTTAATATAAAAAAAAAAAATTTATTAAATATAATTATAATTTTATTTTTAGTGTTGGTTTTATAGTCTGTTCATTTTTACATATTTTTGTAAGTTTAACGAGTTCAAGATCAGTTGATAATAGTTTTCCTCTCATCAAAAATAACAATAATTAACTAAGAATTATTATCAACTGGTCTGGAGCCCGTTAAACTTAGAAAAATATGTAATAATCATAATTTGCATAAAAATTATTATTCTTAGCCTTGAGCTCATTCGAAGTCTTGGACACAACAACTTTAAGCCATAAGTTATTAATCAATGATAAAAAAAGCAGAAACTTGCTTGCAAATGTTTATAAATTCTTGTTCGGGCGAAATATTTAACGTTTCAGATTTAGAGAGAATTTAACAAAATTTAACAAAATTCTCTCTTCCATTTGTTTGCGCCCCATAATCCAATAACTTATACTTAAACAAATAAGAAGAGCGGTATGTTAGTCTGCGCAGAAGATTTCATTCCTTTCATGAAATCGAATCACGATTTTCGCTTTCCGATCCTTATTCACAAAAAAGTACAAATTGTGCTAAACTGGACCTCTTACCTTGTTAATTGAAATATGTATAGCCCAAACCCCGCTTGTCGCAAAAATGGGATGATCCCTAAACCAATCTTGCAGAAAATATGAAAAAACTAGTAGCCATCACCTTGATACAAGTTTATTAAGTGAAAAAACTAGCAGATTCCGACTATGGGTTTTCACAAAGTGAGAAACCGCCATTTTCTTATTATTCAAAATTGGTTCAAACAATGGCATAGTAAAGTATAGGTACGCCATGTTCCAAACAAATTCTTCGATTGGATCTGAAATTGCAGTATCGAAAAACTGCATCAAAAAATTAAACTCCCTAAATTTGCTATAATCTATTTATTAATGGGTTAACATATTTTCCATACAATCATTTGAAAGAGCATATCTATATAGAATAGTAGTGGGACTATTTTCGAATAAATACTATTCGAATAAACGAATAATAATATTCGTTTCAAAAAATTCGAATACCTATTCGACAGTTCCGACAGTTCCGAACTAGTTAAAAATTCGAAGGTTGGGATGTAGTTCGTTTATTGCTAATATTGCTCTAGTTCTGAACCATTTCCAAATCCTGCAGTTTGTATGTAGTTAGTTTGGAATAAAAAAAATGTTGGAAGAATTGTGGAGCTTAAGGCTACCCAAATATATGCACAATAAAAATTCCAAGGAATTTGTTTTATTATATTATACAATATATTCTGCGATATTTCGACTTCAGTTTGAAGTCATCTTCTTCTTCTTCTTTAAATGGTCATCTAACCGCCCGGGCGATTTTGACCGTCCAACATAGCTCGTTTCTTCGTTGCGCCAACTGGCGCCAATTGGAGACACCGCGGGATCGCAAATCGGTCTACACTTGGTCCCTCCATCGGAGTGGTGGTCTCCCTCTTCCTCTGCTTCCACCGGCGGGTGCCGATAAGAATACCTTCTGGGCTGGAGCATCTTCGCTCATTCGCACCACGTCGCCTAGCCAGCGAAGCCTGTTTTAATTCGCTGAACTATGTCGGCGTCTGCGTAAACTTCATACAGCTCATCATTAAATCTTCTTCGGTACTCGCCGTCGCCAACGCGTAGAGGTCCACAAATCTTTCGAAGAACCTTTCTCTCGAATACTACCAGAGCCGCCTCATCAGATGTTGTTAGTGTCCACGCTTCTGCACCATATAGCAGGACGGGTGCGATGAGTGACTTGTAGAGTGTTATTTTCGTTCGTCGAGAGAGGACTTTACTTTTCAATTGCCTACTCAGTCCGAAGTAGCATTTGTTTGCAAGAGTAATTCTTCGTCGGATTTCTAGGCTAACATTATTGTTGGTGTTAATGCTGGTTGCCAGGTAAACGAAGTCCTTTCATATTTCAAAATTATTGCTGCTAACAGTGGCTTGGTTTCAGGAACTGAAAAGTAGCAACATTTAAAAACATATTCGTACACTTACACTGTTGACTGCACCTGGTCGACTAATTTAACATAGATGTGCAAATATAATAAAGAATAGTAGAAAAACAAAAATTGTCAACAAATAAACAACAGTAATGGTAAACATAACTTTTGTACGAACAACAATACATAAAAGATGAATTGGTGAGCGACGCTAAGATAATTACGTATTCCCCCTCTTCGTTATTAGATGTCTGTATGCGGGAGCACAGTTTTCGGTGTCGCTCTTGAAATGTATGCGTCTGTCGCGGGGTGTATTGATAATATGCAAAATCTCCAAAATAGAGCGCTTCTTATAATGTGTATTTGTTATAATATAACTACGTTGTCTAAATTGGGAGAATTTCCAGTGGTCATGCAATGTTGTGATAAAGACGTTTTGTTGTCATTAGAGTGGCCACGATTTTTTATGTTAGATTTATGAACGGAAATCCTTGTCTTCAGTTTCGATTTAGTGGTACCCACATATACTTTATTGCATACGTGGGCCCCGTCCAATTTGCATTTGATTTCATAAATAACGTCCGATTTCTCGTATTTTTCTATTTTGCTTTTCGTGTTACTAAATATTTGTTGTAGTGTGTTGTTGTATTTAAATGCTATTTGAAATTTTTCCCTTGTCGTATATAGTCGAATGCTTGATTAGTAATTAGTCTTATATATTTTGTTGGTGTTGTTTTTGTTGTTTTCTTGCTTGGTGTAAAATTCTCTTATGTATCCGTTGACGAGGTGGGTGGGAAATTCGTTATCCGACAAAATTCTTCTAACAATACTAATGTTCTTCTTGTGAGCAAAATGTGAGTGTGTCGTTAAAAAATGTATAAAATGTTTAAAAAGGAGTTTTGCAGTGAAATTGTTACTAATACGCCCAAACAAGGCAAGTATATAGTGCTAATTATTGTTATTTAACAAGTCAAGTCATCGTTTATATATTTATGCACCCAAGATTTTATATTTTTAGATGGACGAGCAAAGGAATTTTCATTGCGAGTGAAGAGTGCAGATATATGTGGTTTACATGCGCTAGAATGGGATGCCGTATGCTGTACGTGTCACACTGCTCTTCAGAAACTAATTGAGAAAAATAGGCAAAAATAACACAAACCCAAGTCGGCCAGGAAGTTATCTGACTAACCATTTAACTGGTACCTGTTATAGTGGTTAAAACTATATTTTTATTTCATTTTATATTTAAAATATTTATTTCAATCAATCAAAACTTTCAATTTGGAAAATCATTTTTTTATACATATGTATCAAAAATTTTCTCTTTGAAAATATATAAACTTAAAAATTAGAAATACACAAATTATAAAATGGACAAGTAAAAGTTATCATTAAAATGAACCCTACACCTGTCTAGTAGGGAAACGTCTCGGGTAGGACGCGTGCATTCCAAGGTTCAAGCACAAGTTCCAGACAATTGTTTTTTTTTTGTTCATTAAATAGAATTTCTTGTCTTGACTTCTTTGAATTTATAAAAATTTTAACGCAATATTTTTACGTTTGTAACCTATATCTTTGATTGAAAAAAAAAAACAAATTTTTGCAAAAAAACACCAGAAAATTACTAAAATTTTACCAATCAAAAATATGTAAAATAAACACATACATACTTTTATGAATTTCTTTAAGAAATTTACTTTTTTCTGAATAATATAGGACTTGAGGTAAACTTTTATGCGCACCCATATGAAATAATAATTTCAGGTCATGTATATCACAACCCATTATTGAAATGCTATAACCAATTATACAATTTTTCTTTTGTTCCAATAACTTTAGAAAGCATCATTTATATGGGGCTATATGGTATAATTATTGTATATGCCTTTTTCAAACTCAACGTTTTGAAATTTTCATAGGCACTTCCGTCGGTACGGAAAACTCGATAGAGATCCCTAAATTTATCGGATTTAGGTAGATAATTTCGAGAACTTTCGGTATTTATATCGGTTTTTAAGTTGAGACGGAATTGCTAATAGACCCCATAATTAAAATACAAAAACCGAAAATACAGTTCGTAGCTTCGTCATTTTTATGTTTAGGAGGTGAATAGAAATTGTGTTAATTTTCCTGAAGACATCACTTATTTTGCTTTACATATATTCTATGTAGACTAAATTCGACCAGATAAGGTAAAAAAGTTCCTTAAAAGTCAACATGTAATGTCTTTACAATATGTCTTACTTCTGGTTAAAGGCAAAAAGATAGAAACCCGTCAAATTTTCTCCCGCTAAATGGATTTCAATAAAGCCAGATCTAAAGGGAAATTTTGCTAAATTGACAACACTACCTGTACACTAAACAAAAAAATTCCAAAACGGTAACCGGCGTCATGCGGAAATGGCGAAATTTCCGGAACTTTAAAATAAACGACTTATTCCCTTTCACTAAACATAGGTATATGTGTACACACTCCTAACGGTGAAATATTTTCATTCAGTAGCGGCGTCGCACAGTGTAACTTTTTTTACTTTTAGGATGGCAAAAGTCCAAAAAACAATGTTCCCCAATCTCAAACATTTTTTGACATGCAACAGATTAATAACCAAGAAAATGTATACAAAGCAAAGTAAAAAACACACGATCAGCATGACAAGAATGATGAAACTTGGATAACTGAAACAAGTGTAAAAATCATTTCACAGTCCAAAATGTTTGACCAACTTTGTGGCCACGAGGTGGATTTTTGGATAACTGTTTTGACTTCAAACTATTTTATTTAACATACTTGGGTAGCTTATAACAGCATTGGTAAGTTTCAGCCACGGCATGTAAAAAAATTTTGTTTTGTTTTAGACAGCCACTAAAAGTTTGGTAAGCTTAGAAAATTTTTCGTTTTCAATAGAATACAACTTGCATGATTTGGCTCAATTTGATTGAACCCATTAAAAAAAATTTCATATAGTTTCAGATAAAAAAAAACAATTGCGAAATTTTTCACTCGCTCACGTATGAATGCAAAGTGACTTAACAACGGAATGTCCTCAGTTCAAGTCTACAATACTACATCCCAAAAAAAGACAGTTATACCTGAAATGGTAAAAACCCAGAAAAAGGAAACTTGCGCACTGAATAGGTTTCATTGTTTGTCATATGGGTTGTCCCATAGTTAACGAGTTGTGCACTTGTCCCAGCAACTTATGTTATGTATGCACGCCTACCTGAGGGTAGTCTATTATGAGTGATACTTCTAAGTAATTGAGTGCCTCGGGAATATACATATGTATGTATACATCACATAAATGCCTACCTAAAGCTCGCTCGGAGTTTGAGATCTTAGGTAGATCTTTAAAACAAAGAAATGGGTTAGTATATTTTTGTTAAGCATTAGCAGGTATTATTTTCCCGTAAAAACCCAGCTTCTTATTTTATGACAAGTGTTATAACAAAACGCTAAGGATGTACTGTAGGGACAGTTTTGTGTGCGAATACCCCTTTTGTTTTGTTTTCGTGAGCGAATTAAAAGCTCATCAGCTGTAATCCCACAACAACATTGATTGTCGCTTCAGGCCAACGTTGACTTGAAAAAATACGCTTGAAAATAAGTTTGCGCGGAGCAAGTAATCTTGATATAAAGTGAATTAAAATTTTTTGCAAGTGACCGTTGTGTTGTAAAATATATTTTATTGAGTTTTGTGCAAGCTTTATAAAACAAACAAATAAAGATGCAAGAAGACGTGGAAACCTTCGCTTTTCAAGCTGAGATTGCTCAGCTTATGTCGTCGATCATCAACACATTCTACTCCAACAACTTCATGAACTAATTCCTAATGCATCCGCTGCTTTGGATACGATTCGTTATAAGTCACTCACTTCTTCTTTCTTTAAATGGTCATCTAACCGCCTGGGCGATTTTGACCGTCCAACATAGCTCGCCAGTCGTTTCTTCGTTGCGCCAACTGGCGCCAATTGGAAACACCGCGGGATCGCAAATCGGTCTCCACTTGGTCCTTCCATCGGAGGGGTGGTCTCCCTCTTCCTCTGCTTCCACCGGCGGGTGCCGATAAGAATACCTTCTGGGCTGGAGCATCTTCGCTCATTCGCACTACGTGGCCTAGCCAGCGAAGCCGCTGTGTTTTAATTCGCTGAACTAAGTCACTCACTGATCCTACAAAATTGAACAGTGGCAAAGAGTTGTACATTAAACTTGTTTTCAACAAGACGGCTGGTACTTTGATACTGGTATGACCAAAACTGATTTAATCAACCATGTGGTACAATTTCCAAATCTGGTACGAAAGCCTTCATGGAAGCGCTGCAGGCTGGTGCTAGTTATGATAGGTCAATTTGGTGTTGGTTTCTATTCTGCGTATTTGATGCTGACAAAGCCACCGTTACATCGAAGCACAATGATGATTTGCAATACATTTGGGAGTCGTCAGCTGGTGGTTCATTCACGGTTAAGCCAGATAACACGGATCCTTTGGAACGTGGCACCAAGTTCGTATTAACTTTCACTTTACAAATGTGAAATGGGCCTACCATTCCGGTTTCAACCATGATTGGGTGCTGTGATCCACTAGCTTCCGACTTTGCAGCCCTCTGAATATCGAACCAACACTAAAAACGCCGCAATGGCGTATTACAGAAATGGCTACCGGTAATTTAGATGAAAAGCTACCCAAGAACTGTGAAAACAATTATGCAGCTAACAACGATGGTGGACGGAACGCTTCACTTCAGTTTTGTATGGCGGTTTTCTAGGATCCATATATAGTTTTTTACAATTTGTAGCAGGTCGTATTGTGTGAGGTTTCTCTGACTCCTATGGATCGGCGTTGCTCTGTCATATTTATTAGGGCACTATCTAGTAATTTTGCTCTTTTCATGTTGGCACGCTTTGTAGGTGGCATTAGCTAAGGTAACATATCTTTATGCATCTCTATCATCACCGAGGTGCCCAGAGTAAAGAATCACTCATTCGGGATGGCTTTAGTTGGTGGAGCATTTTCGATTGGCTTCATTGCTAGTCCTATAATTGGTGCACTATTTGCACGATCATTAAATAAATCTCTGGAATCATGGGATATGGGTCCATCGTTATATGCCTTTACTTTCGCTCTTATTTTGGAACTGTCGTAAATTCTTCTGATCTGACGATTGCAGTTTGGTATCGTCTTCAACGATGTAATAGCTTTGTTTGATATATACATGGTTATACCCCTTAGCAAATATTAATGTTTGTAATACTTACAGGTACCTGACCAATTGCGGTATGGCATAGAGGCGTCACTAGACAATATGGGATTAGGTGCCCCGTATAAAGGGTAAGTGACAATTCTGGTTTTCTTATGTATATTTGAAAATAAATATATGTAAATAGATACATACCCAGTAAGCATTTCAGTTTTATTTTTCTTTCGAATAATTTGAAGTAAACTTACGACAATAAGCGATGTGTAAGCTTTTTCGTTCTTAATCGATTTAAAGTTTATATTGAGAGGCAAAAATCATAGCTGCATCTTAACCACTTCCGTAATCTGTTAATTATTGGTGTAAGTGGCAGCATCAGTTAATGACTGGAACCTTTTCACTTATTTCGAATAGCTATTTAAACATTTATTTAAAATTTGCTTCGATTATTGGGTATTCACAATAGGGGGATGTATACGAGGGTGGGACCATCTGCTACCAGATGGATAGCTTTTCAGTGGCAGATTGGTTGGCCCTTCTGCGTTAGGTTTGATTTGGCCTCGTTATCGAGTGCATTTGATTTTATGTGGCAGAATGCTTCGCCCTTCTGCGTTAGGCATTCTGGTGTCCTCGTTAAGGGTAGCGAGTGAAGGGTGGAATTTTTGGGAAGATGGGTTTAAAAAGGTTGCGAGGAAATGGAGGGGTGGTTAGGATCCATTCCCTCCGTGGGGAGCAGATTCAGTTTGACCAACGTCTTCTGATCTGACCCTTCTCGGTCATGAGGTTCACTACACGCCCTCGGTTATCTTCGCCGGGGTGTACGTGGGTAACTCGACCAAGCTTCCATACATTTGGAGATAAGTTGTCTTCCTTTATGACAACGAGATCCCCCACCTTAATATTTTGTTTTGGATGCTTCCACTTCATTCGTTTTTGAAGTTCGGATAGGTATTAAACTTTCCATCGCCTGCGGATGGTTTGATGAACGGCCTTGAACTTCTGCCACCTATTGATGAGGGAGGCAGGGCGCTCATTCACATCTGGTTCTGGTGGAGCCATGAGATGACTTCCAGCGAGGAAGTGCCCCGGGATTAGTGGCTCCAGGTCCGCCGGCTCATGAAGTGGCTTTTGAAGCTCTTTACTCCCACCTCCCAGAGTCCCGCCATATGTGGAGCACCCTGCCGGAATAAAATGCCATGTCATTGATTGATGGCTGTACTTTGATACGGTTTATCTCGGTAAAGATCGTGCAGCTCCGACAAAGTTAGTACCATTATCGGAGTATATGTTTTTTGGACACCCTCGTCTAGCGATAAAACTCGTCAAGGCTGCTACAGATGGATCGCTTTCTTGGTGAAACACACATAGTCGACATCCTCTACCGCGGTAACTTTTGATATCGGAAGTCAGATCGGACCTACATAACATATAGTTCTCATACAATCGATTGTTCCGATAAATGGGTTTTGGGCTATAAATTTTGCAGTTAAAAAGCTAGAAACGTCGCAGGTTTGGTACTTATTATGTATGTAATGTGTGTAGTGAAAATCAGCCAGATCGGACCTACATAACATATAGCTCTCATAAAATCGATTGTTCCGATAAATGGGGTTTGGGCTTTGTATCTTTAAATTATCAGTTTTGCAGAGTTTTTACTAATTGTGAGTAAGGATCGGACACTTAAATCCGTGATGCGTATTCATGAAAGGTATAAAGTCTTCGGCACAGTCGAAGACAGCCCTTTCCTTACTTGCTTAACAATATCTTATCATGAAATAGTTTCTCAACTGGTGCTAGGCGTTTGTTCAATATATACATGGCCGTGAATATGTCACGAAATGTTGGCCATGACAAATAATCGCCCTTGAATACGTATGGAGGCAGACGGATACTATGTTCCCGTTCGGGTTGTTCCTCAGATTTATTTTCTGGTTTGTTCAAGGTTGATTGGCGTGTAGCCATATCTGACATGCAGCGCAGATAGACGGTGTATGCCCTGTTATGATTTACTTTCAATTGATAGTCATTTTTGTTTGGTTCAGTCGGTCAGCACTCACTCACGGTTCGGTATTAAATCGATAGCCACGGGAAAGTGCTATGATTTTGCAGAGGTGCCATCACCAAATATTCCCATAGAGTGGAAAAGGCAGCAATAACGGAGCTTTTAATTTCCAGACAAACAAGTGTTTAGTGTGTTCTTGGTGTCCCCAGAGTTCAATTTCGGGTAACCAATAAGTGTAAAATTACGGGAAATGGGCATCTAAAAAGGTGTTTCCTTTGTATGATTGAATTTAAAGTATTTAACCCATTAAACGCGAAAGCTAAATAGCAAAGATGGAGGAACCAAACTTTGTGTGGATACTACAAGGGTTGATATGTACACAAAACTACAAACAAAAGTTTCGACCCCTATCCGGGGGGGTCTGTACGACCCGTGACATATATGTAACGCTCGCGGGTTTCTGTTATGTAATACAATGT
This sequence comes from Merzomyia westermanni, assembly GCA_949987695.1. Classification (NCBI taxonomy): domain Eukaryota; kingdom Metazoa; phylum Arthropoda; class Insecta; order Diptera; family Tephritidae; genus Merzomyia; species Merzomyia westermanni. Next base: position 11,673,832 of record OX465292.1, on the reverse strand, counting down.
TTGATACTAACATGTAAATAAACACTTCCATTGGATTTAATTCATCAATTTTATTATTTTAATTATAAGTATTACAAAAAGAAAACGAAACAACTACAAACGTATGAAAATTCATGAATTTTTGGTTGAGAAAGCAAACTCATACTGGCCTAAAGTGAAAGTTGTAGAAACAATCCACACACAAACCTACGTCACACTTTACACATTTGGTGTTTATTGATCGCTGGCAGTTGTTTCCAGCACAGCGTCTCCTGGTGGGATTTCTAACTATGAAATGGCCAATTAGGTCCCATGGTCCTCGGACTTGTCCATAAGTACGACAAAAGTGATTAGCAATGGTTCTTCTAAACTGTAGCTGGGTTAGCCCGTGTCCGCCTTTTCTATGTAAGAGCCAAGCATTTTGAATGGAGACATCAACCAACCAGGTAAAAATTGAGAACCACCAATTCTTTCCTCTAGCTCCAATCCTGTAAGCGTTAACGTTTTGGTCCATACGGTCTGTTCCGCCCATATTCTTATTATACATTACGATAGCATTGGGGACTTGAACCTGAATTCGAGCATGTTCTGTCCTAGAGTATCTTCCAGCTGTCCCTACCGGTTCCTTCCCAAATAAAGTTGATGCAACGGAAACTACTGCATTGTCCACCCATTTCGTGACTGTAATATCGCATTCAGAAATCCGAGAACTAGCCATATAACCACGTTCCTTTTTTTCAACTTATCCTTGAGTGGCAAAGGACAAGAATATGGTATAGAATTTTGCCGAATTGTTCCAGTTCCCTCATATCCCAGTTTTTTTAATCCAACCAAAACAGGTATTGAAGTGAAGAGATTATCGAAAAAAAATTGAAATGGAAGTGGCTTCCACGTTTCATCGAATTCATCGATCATTGAAAACAAAGGTGCAGCGTTCTTCCCATAGTTTGCAGCGTACTCGTCGTTCATCCTAGGGTTTTTTCCCTGATACATCTCGAAGTTTAGAAGATAACCGGAAGGCGTATTTAGACACCACATTTTATAACCAAATCTTAACGGTTTGCCTCTAATAAATTGTTTACAACCGTGCCTGCCGTAGTATTCCACCATTGATTCGTCGTAGGACAAATTCCGCTCTGGATGAAAATTGTTTGCAAACTTCGCTTTCAAAGCATCAGTTAGGGGTCTCAATTTCCATATTTTATCCGATAAATCTGTCTTTCCGGGGTCAATAAAGTGTAGATTTCTAAAAATAGTTCGAAAACGATCACGCCTCATCGAATCAATAATCACAAGATTTTGAATATCTTTGTCAACGCTCCAATATGCTTCTTTGTTTGGAGAATATGTATATCCACTTATTATCAGAATTCCTAAAAATACTTTCATTTCTCCAAGTGTAATATTTGGGTTCCCATTATTATTTAAGAGCGAATATCTGTTTGACTCGTCACACAACATTTGCAATAATTCATCATCAAAAAACTTTTGGAATTGCTCATATGGCTCTAAGTTGGTGCAGTCACTGTAATTACCCTCAGGGAAAATTGCAGATCTCGGTTCGATATTATCATCGACCCACGTGAAGGATGGTTTGGCTCTCTTTGCCTTACTATGTGACTGACCTGCAGTTATCTTACGACGACGAGAATTGGATTGTTCCCTAGGCTTTTGAGTTGAACGCGATGTACTCGGCTTTTCGGATGCTTGCTCAGAAGGAAATGATTCCTCCAAAAGGTTTACTTCTAACTCTGAGATAGAATGATTCAAGCAGTCTAAAATTTCAGCGTCCATATCAAACTCGGGGTTCTCTTCGACGTCGGTATTTTTTCTTGTAACAATTTCACAACCCTCGACAAGCTGTGTACAGGGTGGCTGATGAATTTTGCTATATTAAGAAACTCAAATAATTTTTTTCAGTGTATGGAATTCATTTTTCTTTTATTCATGTTAAAGCTCATTAAATTTTATTAAATATAGCTTAATTAGTTTTAAAAATAATGGAATTTAAATGCCCCCCCTGCTCGTCGATGCATGTGCGGCATCTTACCAAAAAGCTGTTCATTACTGCTTGGAGAGTTGAGACAGGAATAGCCGCAATTGTTTCTCGAATGAATTGCCTTAGTTCATTCAAATTTGTTGGTTTTGCTTTGAAGACTTCCTGTTTGCAATAACCCCACAAGAAAAAGTCAGGTGCAGTAAGGTCAGGCGACCTGGGTGGCCAACGGAATGTGGAGTTTCTGGATATCAGCTTATTGGGAAATTTTCGTCGCAATTCTGTCATAACAGGTTGGGCTATATGAGGAGCTGCACCATCTTGCTGAAACCGCACAGAGTTGAAAGAAATTCTCATTCGGCGTAATTCTGGATAGAAAAACTCTCTCAACATGCTCAAGTAACGGTCTCCAGTAACCGTAAAGGTGTGACCGTTTTCTTCGAAGAAGTAGGGCCCGACAATGCAGCGTGATGAAACTGCACACCACTCTGTGACACGAAGTGGATGCAATTCCGTCTCATGGAGTATCTGTGGGTTGGAAGCACTCCATATTCGACAATTTTGTTTGTTTATGTTGCCGTTTAAATCGAAATGGGCCTCGTCAGACATGAAAAGACAGTTCAACATGTTTCCATCCTCTTCCACCATTTGAAGCATCTTCTGGCAAAATTCCAAGCGAATCGGCAAGTCTGCAGCGTTCAGTTTGTTGGCCATTTGAATTTTATATGGGAATAAGTCCAAATCTTTGTGCATAATTGACTGTAATGACTGTCTGCTTACACCCATTTGAGCAGATAAGCTTCTTGTCGAAACACGTGGATTGTTTTGTATGGCAGCAGCTACAGCAGCGATTGTTTCCTCCGTTCGAACTGAAGGGTTTCGATGGTAAGGTCTTCTGTTGACTGTCCCATGCTCGGCAAAATTGTTTACAAGTCTTATTATGGTCCATCTGCTCGGAGGATTGCCGCCAAACGTGCGCCTATACTCTCTTTGAACCGAAACTACGGACTCCAGTGCGTGATAGCGGCGGACAATCCAAATTCTTGTTTCAGTGTCCCAGTTATCCATTTTTGTTAAATGTAAAAGTCAATCTGCAAAATAAAAAAAAATTAACCAGATTCATTAAATAGAAAAAAAGTTATTTAATTTTTTTTTGGTAGCGGCTTTCATTAGCCACCCTGTATGTGACAAGTTTTCCAAAGTACCGCCGTCTTCATCTCCGGAATCATCACCTGAAAGAGCATCCTCGTCAGGAGCCTCTATATATATAGCTTCCACTTCTTCTTCTTCATTATTTGTAAACTCGTCCAAAACTGCGCAAACTTCTTCAACGGTTAGTTTTGCCCTAATAAAGGCAGAACACGCACATAAATATGTTTATTATATATAGTTATACACTTCATAAGGTGAACCCGCGAACGTGACATATATGTCACAGGTACACAAGACGAAAAAAAAAACCTACAAATACAGTCATTTTCAATTTTTTTTTTTTATTAGCACAAAATTTCAAACACTATCAAAATATACAAAACACACTTTTCACATAAATCGCTGGCACCTTTTTAAAAATCGTACTTACCGACAACGTGTTCACATTTCGACAGTTTTTTTAGGTGTATGAAATCGGCTTCGTGTTCACTGCGCTACTAATTTTGCTACATTAAACGGAAAGGGCAAAATATTGCACATACTTATTCTTTGATTTGTTCACTCAATTCTAATTAATAATTTGGAACATTTAAAATTGCATTTCAAAAAAGTCGTAGATTTATGTGAAAGATCGGAGCGTTACATATATGTAACACTAGCGTTTAATGAGTTAAGTTGGTAAAAAAAACACGAGTAACAAAGTACGGAATATAAACTTACAATAAAATTAAATGCACTTTTTTTAATAATGCACTATCTCGAAAACAAAAAAACCAACAAAATGCCAAAACCACCAAAGTGAAAGAGACGCCTCCAAATTGCCAAATTGACCAGGGTGGGAGACACATGGAATCCTGTCCTGATCGCTGACTTTAACACGGCTGACATCACGGTATATTTCCAGAATACATTTTGGCAGCAAAGGGCAATTAATTATTAGTCAATTTGTAAGGTATTCTAAAGTTGGACCTAAATGGGTTTTAAGGCGGCAGTATTCTTTTATTATGTGACTTTTTAACAAAGCCTGTAGATCGAAATATTTTTGTCAATGGCTAGGTCGGATGAAGAGTTCCATGTGTCTCCTAACCCAAGCTCAGTAACGTGGGGCCCCGCGGGCCACCAAGGGAACACACCAAATGCATGATCTAAACCTTCTTTTTTTTGCGCGCCAAGGAACGCGTGCCTTCAGGATTCGGAATTGACGAAAATGGCAGTAATTTTAATACTTACTGCACTTTAGCCAAAATCTACTACGGTTTATGTTTTCATAGTATAGTTTACAAGTTAATTTGCTTTGATAGATTGGTTTTTTTAATAAAAACTCTCTTATGGATTCATTAATCACCATTAATATTCGTCTGTCCTTTCTTTGGATACATATAAAAAAAATATAAAAAAATTTACCTTAAATAAAAATAGCCGTTGAGCAAAATAGTATTAAAAGTACTAAATTCGTTTTGTATTTAATCCTTAAAATAAAAGCGCAAATACTGTACTTTGACTTTTAAGTAATTTCTACAGTGCGATGCTCATTAAATCTACTATGAAAAAGCAAAATCATATCTTCAACTTTAGTTTCAATAGGTAGGTAGGTAAAATGGCTGCGACAAAAGTCGCCCAAGTAGCTTTAAAAGCCGTTTTGATGCCATAAAACTCGTAGAGACCTACAACTAATTATTATGCTACAACCAACCAGAGTTGTTTATAAATTCCAGGATGCTTGGAATCCCTAATTCAGATACCTTCCCTAGGTTTTCCAGAAAAGGGGTCCCAAACACTCTTAGTCGTGTTCTGGCTAGAGCCGGGCACTTACACAGGAAGTGCTCAACGGTCTCCTTCATATCGATGTCTTTACAGCTTCTGCAGTGGTCGTTGTGCGGCAAGCCCAGTTTTTCCGCATGCGTACCTATCGTCCAGTGACCCGTGCAGACTGCTACAAGCTTGTAGGTGTCTACTCTGGACCTGCTTAGGAGACTCCTTGTCCTATTCTCGCTGTAGTTCGGCCAGGTGGCTCTTGATACTGCACAGGTAGTAGTACCTTTCCACTTCCGTTGTGCTTCATTAAAATAATATTTTTGAATGTTCCCCTTGGCCACTGCCAGGGGTACACCAATCTCGAGGCTGGGTACCTCTTCATTTTCTACTGATGAGCCCGCCCGTGCTAGCTCATCAGCCCTCTCATTACCCTCGATCCCTTTATGACCCGGGACCCAGATAATGGATATTTCTAGGACTTCAGCTAAAGTAGCCAAGGTCTGCTTACATGCATGCACTGCACTAGAGCTGGTGTGTGGCGATGCGATTGCACGCCTGAGCAATTGCGAGAACCTCTGCTTGGAACACACTGCAATACGACGGGAGTCTGAATGCTGCCGAGATATCCAGACTTTCCGAGAATACGCCGGCTCCTACCCCTGAGTCCATCTTGGAGCCGTCCGTGTAAACTTCAATATTGTTATTTGTTGTAATCCTGCCCCTTTTCCACTCATTCCTGCTTGGAATGACTGTAGTGGCATTGCTCTCAAACCTCAGTTTGTGAGGATAATAATCTATTACGCTATTAGTTATCCCCTCTGGGAGCGTGTTAAGGATACTACTATGCCCATGGTGAGTATCCTTCCAGCACCCGGACTCCCTGAGCCTTAGTGCGGCTTGTGCCGATGTACAAAGTATATATAAATCAATTGGAAGCAGGTTCAAAATAGGATCGAAAGCCGCAGTGGGGCAGGTGCGCAAGGCCCCGGTGGTGCCAACGCACGCGTTGCGCTGCACCTTCTGCAGGTTGGTGAGAATGTAGTTCTTGCGAACAGCTTCCCACCACACCACCGAGCCGTAGGTCAGCACAGGCCGGACCACAGCCTCGTACAGCCACAACACCATCTTCGGCTTGAGACCCCATTTCTTACCAAACATCGATTTGCAAGCGTAGAAGGCGATACATGCCTTCCGCACCCGCTCCTCGATGCACTCTTTCCAATTTAATTTGCAATCAATAATCAGCCCCAGATACTTGGTGCTGGTAGATAAGGTTAACTGCTGGCCATTCAGCATCGGTAATTCGAAGATAGGTGGCTTATACTTCCTCGTGAAGAGAAGTTCCGTTTTGTCCGGATTCAGCCCTAGGCCACACTCTTGTGCCCACCTACTTAGTTTTGCCAACGTTCTTTCCATGATCTCGCTCATCACGGAAGGGAAGGGACCCGAAACAAGGATCGCCACGTCGTCTGCGTACGCCACAATCTTTACTCCATTAGTGTTGAGTTTTAATAGGATATTGTTCATAGTAAGGAGCCATAACAGTGGCGAGAGGACACCCCCCTGTGGTGTTCCTCTACATATCTGTTTGCTAGCTTTTGCTCCCCCTAGCTCTGCTGATATTTCACGCTTAAGAAGTAGGGATGAGATCCAGTTCCGTATTGGTTCTTCCACCCCTACCCCAACAAGCGCTGATGATATTGCGTCAGCTTTCACGTTGTTAAAGGCACCTTCCACATCAACAAACGCAGCTAGTGTAAATTCTTTATACTGGAGGGACTTCTCCACTGTTCGCACTGCTTCGTGTAGCGCAGTCTCTGTGGATTTCCCCCTTAGGTATGCATGCTGTGCGCCGGACAGAGGGGAACCCTCCAGGAGTTCCCGTATATGTATGTCCAGCAACCTCTCAAACGTTTTTAGCACGAAGGAAGTGAGGCTTATTGGCCGGAAATCTTTGGCCACCTCGTGCCCTCTTCTTCCTGACTTTGGGATGAAAACCACTCTCGTTTTCCTCCATGTGTCCGGAATATGACTATAGAAAATGCAAGCCGCGAAGATCTCCTTTAACTCCCTAACCAGAGGTATCTGAGTCTTCTGCAGCATGATAGGGAGTATACCATCTACTCCCGGTGACTTATATGGTGAGAAGCTATTTATTGCCCAGGCAATTTTGTCTTCTGCTAAGAGTTTGTTTATTAACTCACTAGGTGCTCCCCGTTGCACCATTTCTCCTCTTTGCTCCGCCCCTTCAGGGTCGTCCGGGAAGTGACCTTCAATCAAAATATCTAGGGTTTCCGCTGGTGACCCCGCCCATGTGCCATCAGCGCGCTTTACAAAGGTTTTATTAGAGTGTTCCCTGGCGAGTATTTTCCCGAGCCTTGCTGAATCCTTCGTGGCCTCGATAGATTCGCAATGCTCCTGCCAGGACTTCGCCCTTGCGACTCGTACGGCTTTTTTATATTACCTCCGGGAGTCCCTGTACTCCTGGAAGTCTTTCTTGGCGTAGCAATCATTGAAGACTTTCCTCATCTTTGATCTTAGCTCGCTAAGATCTTTGTCCCACCATGGGGGGAAGGTCTTCTTGCTTCTAGATATTGGACAGGAGGCCTTATAGGCAACCTGGAAACTTTTTTCCAGAGACCGAACTCGGTCGTCCAGAGATTCTGCTGATTGTATCGGTGTCTTCTTCCTACTGAGCCTATCACTGACTATCTTTTCAAATAGACCCCACGAGGTTCGTTTAGGATTTCTATGCGGTTTTAGTATCTCTCTCTCCCAGTCTATATCAAAAAGGATCATCCGATGATCCGACATGGAGGTCTTTTGCGAAACTTCCCAGTTCCTTATCGAAGGTTCCTGGGAGTCAGATGCGATTGTAATATCAAGGACTTCCTCCCACCCACCGAAGTTCTCAGAACCCGGAAAAACAAAGGTGGGAGAGCTGCCCCTGTTACATATACATAGCTTATTTGATAGTAGAAATTCAAAAAGAGACTCACCCCGTTCGTTTATTTCACTGCTGCCCCACAACACATGCCTTGCATTGGCGTCGCAGCCTACTAGGATCCTCTCGTTTGTATGTTTTATGAGCAGCTGTACCTCTTCCGGAGGTGCGGGCCGATCGTGAGCCATATACGCCGAGGCGATCGCTAAACTGCGTCCGCTTCGTGACTCAATCCTAACCACTGCCAAATCGAATGTGCTGAAATTAGGTAAAAAGAAAGCATTAATAGTATCCCTAACAAGGATGCAGGCTCTCGGTTTACCTTCTCCAAGAGTGTAGAATAAGTTGTAGCCTCTGATACTTAGGCCCCTGACCTTGGAGCGCCATATTCAAGGCTCCTGCACCAAACAGATATCGATGTTCTCCTCCCTTAGGAGAACCAGCAGGTTATCTGAGGCGCATTTTGCGTGCTGCAGGTTAATTTGCGCCACCCTAATCATTAGATCGGGGGGACGCATCTGACTTCTTGTCGAGGTTTGGCGATGCATCAGCCCCGGCTGGTGCTGCCAGTCTAAGCTCATCTAGGAGCCTATTGGCATCGTCAACCTCCTCTAGGTTGTTGTCTGGTGCTACTGCCGCCGGGAAAACTTTTATTTTGGCGTGCCTGACGCCATAAACTAGCTTGTTCCCCCTCTTTTCGAGTTCCCCTAGGCACTCGTTGTTTATGAGCAGTAGCACAGGGTGGCTGTACTTTTGCTTTTCCTCGATTTCAGCAGCTCCCAGTCATCCATCGGGACGCCCGTATTCTGCTTTTTAATGCACTGGATGACGTTCTTCTCATCCAGTTTCATATTTGGCATGAGTGGCAACCAAACACGCGCCCGAGGCCTCCGAGGAATATCCGAGGCATTGATGATCCTCAACGTAAGACCATCAAAAGCGTTGCTAATCTTAGCAACGCATTTCCCGAGAAACTCCCTGGAGAACCCGTCCGCGCACTTGATCACCCTGCAGCCCCGGCATATCTCCTCGCAGTTGAAGGCGGGGACTGGGGTCCGATTCTCCATGAGGTATTCGACTACCATCTCAGATAGTCGTCCCTCTATGGAGTTCCAGACCGCCAGTACTCGCCTCCCATTAGTCCCGTCAGCGTCGACCAGGGCAACCTGGAGGTGATCTCTGACCACCTCACTATAGGTGTGCCTGGCCAGCGCTGCAGCACTAGTGGAAGGGCCATCAAACCTGCCCCTCTTGCCGTTATCATCGGTCACTTCGTGTGACCGATTCCGCTTTGACCGCGACTTTGATTTTTTCTGCTGTGGCTGTACAGCGGGCTTGTTAGCGAGGGTAGTCTCGTACTCCTTGACTACCGCCTCGCACCAGACCCTGTCCACAGCGTCTCGCTCATGGACCTTGCCACTCTCTTCGTTTTTCCTTATTTTATCGAGGATGTACTGAGCCCTAAGGTATCTAGCTTTCTGTAGACACCCTGAGGACTTCTTCGACTTTTTCTTGGGGCCCACTTTGGCTGGTGCGCCCCCATTTCTTTTTTGCTGTTGGTTCGGAGCGACCGGGGTACTATGGCTGGTACCCTTGTCATCCTGTGTTTGGGCGCTCTCCTGGCTGCTGGCCAGGAGCTCGTCCTCAGAAAGCGATCCCAGATCGCTCTCTTCTCCACTCTTCCTTTTATTATTTTTATTTTTACAATCCATAAATGTTCCCACGAGTATACTGGAAGGGGTTGGTCCACCCCGGCAGAGCCAGTGTACCGGGGTAAGGCACTCATACAACCGACCTTGCCCGGGCATCGGAGGGGACCGTAAGCGATCAGCTATTCAATATACACCCGCTGACCATTCAGCCATCGGCACGGTGCCTACACACCTTGGCTTAGGGTGTGTTTAGTTTCAATAATATAATATCCTTTTTTTTGTTTTGAAATGCGTACTGTAATTTTACCAAGTTAAGTATTATTAAGTATTAAAAAGGTATAAAATAAAAGTAAAAGTCCAAGCCCTGATGACAACCACTATTCAGAGTGTGCTAACTGGCAACAATCTCGTCATGTCAGAATGCAGAACGGAACCCTTCCATTGCGCAGTCGCCGTTGACTGACGATTTTTTACCGTGGCGGCGTCATCGGAATTCGGACATTTCAAAAGATAATAGATTTTGACGGGAGCGGTCGTGTGTGCGAAGAAATTAAATAAAACTCAGTACAGAACGCAGTGATAAAAATAAGTAATTAGAAATTGTATAAACTTAATAATCATAAAAAGCAACTTTTAAGTGTGGGAAAAAAGAAAAAAAAATAGGTGTGAGTTACGAGGTTGCGCAGAGAAAAAAAGAAAAACCCCGCCCTAAAGAATAAATAAATGGGAAATGCAAATTTTAAGTAAGTAAGAACTTTTTTGTACATGAATCGAAAGCTATGGTTATGAATATTTGGGGCTGCTATGTCCCCTTAAAAAAGGGGAAAAGTAAATTTTGCGATTGGCCCCTAAAGTCAGTTCTGTTTTGACATTTGTGTAGTAAACCCATGCGAAATACACGTTAATAAACAATGTTACGCTACACTGCTCCAGAACGTGGAATATTGCTGACTATTTATTTGACCAATAATCGGTCGGTGAAAAACGGTTACTGCGCAAAAGTAATCCTCCTATCAGAAAATGCTATAAATTTTGCGATTGGCCCCTAAAGTCAGTTCTGTTTTGACATTTGTGTAGTAAACACATGCGAAATACACGTTAATAAACAATGTTATGCTACACTGCTCCAGAACGCGGAATATTGCTGACTATTTATTTGACCAATAATCGGTCGGGGCCAAACGGTTACTGTGAATGGTGAGCGCTACAGAGCAATGATCAACGAGTTCTTTTTGCCGCAACTTGATGAATTGGGATTGGAAAACATGTGGTTCCAACAAGACGGTGCAACAGCACACACTGCACGTGCCACAACCGATATGCTGAACATCGAAAGCTTACTTTTGCGCCACCTTGTAGTTTCAGAGTGCTTATAATTAAGTGTGACAGTAGTCCAGAATTTGTGAGAAAAATTAGTCTCAGAAATTTGGGTAAGTGTAACCATAAAATAATCCCTGTTTTATAGGATGGGCACTATGAGCCCTATGCCAAAAGTGCACGCTTAACAAAGAAACTTTGGGCCACAGTTTTATATCGCACACCTTGAAGCTAACTCAAAAACCTGATTATGCCAAGGGATGCCTTGGCTTATTACCTATAAACCAATACAGACGGTTTAAACAACAGGGTTGTGATAATCACATTTCACGTTTACTGAAAGCGATTTATTTGTTTTGACTTGGCGCTGTTTGGATCTAGGTGTGCGATATTCTTTAACTTTTTCTTAAATGAAAACAATTTTTGCCCAAATGTCGTACGAAAACCTGAACGCTTAAGGCGTTAACTAAAGTCTCTCGTGTTAGTGAGTTGTTCCTAGCGGCCGGTAAAATATGTATATAAATGTAGCAAAATTTTCCCAATATGCAAAATACGTTTACTATAAGCTTACGATAAACTAACATAAGAAAAAAAAAAAAAATTAAAACGTTTTTTTAAACCACTTGTTATGTTACCGGTCCTGGTTTTCGAACCTGGCACCTTCGGTGTGGTAGGGCGGCAACACTACCGTCGCATCACGACGGCCATATAATAAAGTTCCTACAAATTGAGTATGTGTATTTTTTTTTCATAAATTTTGGAAACTACCAAACTGTCTACCTTGCTGAGATCTCATCTCAATTATTCCTCCAAAGCTACCATACAAAGGTGGAAATATTAGTAAACGTTTGCGAATTTTTTATATTTACAAACTCGTTTGGAATCATTAATTTCGCTGTCGAAAAAAATTGTTTAATAAACTAGCTTACTTCATTGTTTATTGGGTTCCTATTGGGTTGCCAGTATTGTATGTAGCATGCATACAAAAGCTTTTATTTCGACTAGTCAATAATGATTAAAATGTTTAATTTAATGTCGTTTGATTGGATTTTTTTTTTGATGTGATCATTAATTTAATGCCCATAGGTTTTGATTGTTTTCAATTATGCGTTTAATATGGTTAATGTAATTAAAAGATTATTCTGACTAGTCTTATTCATTTCCGGTATTTTTTTTTTGTTGCATTATTTCAGAAAGTGTGTATATTCAGGTGACTAGGAATGGCTAGATAGCCGGAAGTGATCAAGCAACTACTTCTTCTTTAAATGGTCATCTAACCGCCTTGGCGATTTTGACCGTCCAACATAGCTCGCCAGTCGTTTCTTCGTTGCGCCAACTGGCGCCAATTGGAAACACCGCGGATCGCAAATCGATCTCCACTTGGTCCTTCCATCGGAGTGGTGGTCTCCGTCTTCCTCTGCTTCCACCGGCGGGTGCCGATAAGAATACCTTCTGGGCTGGAGCATCTTCGCTCATTCGCACTACGTGGCCTAGCCAGCGAAGCCGCTGTGTTTTAATTCGCTGAACTATGTCGGCGTCTGCGTTAAGTTCATGCAGCTCATCATCACTCGCCGTCGCCAACGCGTAGAGGTCTACAAATCTTTCGAAGAACCTTTCTCTCGAATACTCCCAGAGGTGCCTCATCAGATGTTGTTAGTGTCCACGCTTCTGCACCATATAGCAGGACGGTGCGATGAGTGACTTGTAGAGTGTTATTTTCGTTCGTCGAGAGAGGACTTTACTTTTCAATTGCCTACTCACTCCGAAGTAGCATTTATTTGCAACAGTAATTCTTCGTCGGATTTCTAGGCTAACATTATTGATGGTGTTAATGCTGGTTCCCAGGTAAACGAAGTCCTTTACTATTTCAAAATTATTGCTGCCAACAGTGGCTTGTTTGTCAAGGCGCGAATGCACTGACTCTTTGCATGATGACAGAAGGTACTTCGTTTTGCCCTCGTTCACCACCAATCCCATTTTCTCCGCTTCTTTTTCTAATTTGGAGTAAGCAGAAGTTACGGCGTGGTTGTTAAGGCCAATGATATCAATATCGTCAGCATATGCCAACAGTTGCACGCTTTTATAAAATATTGTTCCAGCGCGGTTAAGTTCTGCAGCTTGTATTATTTTCCCCAGCATTAAATTAAAGAAATCTTACGATAGATTTGAACGGCTCGGAGAGGTACTTCCCAATTCTGACCGAGCTGGCGGTGTTGCTCAAGGTCATTTTTCATAGCCGTATAAGTTTTGCGGGGAAACCAAATTCAGACATAGCGGCATATAGACAGCTCCTTTTCGTGCTATCGAAAGCGGCTTTAAAATCAACAAAGAGATGATGTGTGTCGATTCTTTTCTCACGGGTTTTTTCCAAGATTTGGCGTATTGTGAAAATCTGGTCGATGGTAGATTTACCAGGTCTGAAGCCACACTGATAAGGTCCAATCAGTCTGTTCACATCAGGCTTCAGTCCTTCGCGCAATACGCTTGATAGGACCTTATATGCGATATTCAAAAGGCTGATTCCGCGATAGTTGGCACAGTTTGCAGGATCGCCCTTCTTGTGGATTGGGCAGAGAAGACTTAGATTCCAATCTTCAGGCATGCATTCATCCGACCATATTCTGCATAGAAGCTGATTCATGCGCCTTACCAGCTCCTCGCCTCCGTGTTTGAATAGCTCAGCAGGCAAACCATCAGCGCCAGCTGCTTTAGTGTTTTTCAATCGGGATATTGCTATTCGCACCTTATTATAGTCGGATTGTGGAATGTCAATTCCATCATCTTCGGTTGTGGGCTCGGGTTCGGCATCTTCTCTTGTTTCCTGCTCAGTTTCTCCATTGAAAAGGCAGAGAAGTGATCCCTCCATATTCTGAGTGCTCTCTGAACATCTGCCACCAGGTCGCCGCTCTCATTCTTACAGGAGTTTGCCCCGGGTTTAAAACCTTCTGTCATTCGCCGAATTTTTTGATAGAATTTTCGGGCATTATTCCCGTTGGCCAGCATCTCAAGCTCCTTTATTTCACGCTTGTCTGCCTCTCTTTTTTCGCACGGAAAAGCCGCCTCGCTTCCCTCTTCAACTCGCGGTAGTGTTCACACACACTCCTCGTTGAATTCGATCTCAGCGTTGCCTTGTAGGCTTCGTCCTTTCTTTTCGTTGCACCGCGGCACTCTTCATCATCATACCAGTTGTTTCTTCGCGTTCGCCGGAATCCAATTACTTATTCGGCTGCGCTACGGAGTGCTCCTGAGATAAGATCCCACTGCTCGTGCATTCCACAAGGTTGAATTTTGCTCTCGGAGAGCAGGTGTGAGACGCGATCTGCGAAATAATTGGCGCTCTGTTGCGATTGCAGCTTTTCGACGTCCATCTTTCCCTACGTTTTTTGTTGCGCCTGTTTTGTCGTACAGAGGCGGGTACGAATCTTTGCTTCTACTAGGTAGTGATCAGAGTCGATGTTAGGTCCTCGTATTGTGCGAACATCTAAAACGCTGGAAGCATGCCGTAGATCTATCCCAACGTGGTCGATCTGGTTGCGTGTTTTTCTATCGAGGGACAGTCATGTAGTCTGATGGATCTTCTTGTGCAAGTGCTGGATATGGTCGGGCACCGGAGAAGTCGATCAGCCTGAATCCATTTGGCGAAGTCTGATCGTGTAGACTTAACTTCCAGACAGTGGGGCCGAATACACCCTCCTTACCCACCATGGCATTAAAGTCGCCAAGCAGGACTTTGATATCATGACAGGGGCAGCGCTCGTATGCTTCTTCCAGGCGCTCGTAGAATGCATCCTTTTCCACGCCGTCCTTCTCTTCCTTCTGTGCATGAGCGCAGATAAACGATATGGTGAAAAATAGTACTTTTATGCGGATTGCCGCGAGACTCTAGTTCACGGGTGTGAACGACAATACTCGGTGACGGAGTCTCTCTCCCACCACAAATCCCACGCCGAATCTGCGCTTGTCTTCATGCCCACTCCAGTAGATGTTGCAAGGTGTTTTGATCGTGTCTCCTCGCCGCGTCCATCGCATCTCTTGTATGGCGGTGATGTCAGCTTTTGCTTTCCTCAGGACCTCAACCAGCCGGGCAGCGGCACCTTCCCCATTAAGGGACCGGGCATTCCAGGTACATGCCCTTATCACATAATCCTTATTTCGTTTGCGGGTGTTGTCATCTAAAAAAGGGGTTCTCATATCCGAGGCTTTGGTGTTGAATTTCATTGGAACGTTGTTTTATGTGAGGGGTCCCAAACCCAACGCACAACCCGTTTCACGGGAGGTTGAATTCTATTACACGTTTGTATACCGAGCCGCTTGATCGAAGACAGACGCCCGCTTGCAGCCGCACCACATGGTGATCAGACACTGCTATTTGAACCCCCCCGCAAGCCCTTAAACCGATTATGTCGGAGTGGCCTTATCAGGTTGTCGCCTACTCACGTTTAGCTCACCACCAAACGGGTGTTCGGTGGTTACCCATAGGATACTTGGGCGCAAAGCCCGGAAGTAGTGAGCTGCTTAAACCGCATGCAGGTGAATGGCGATCAGAAACTTTCCCCACTTGCGTGGACTTCTGCACACGGCCCCATCCTCCAAGCAACTGCATTTGGTTATTTAATTGTTAAAATAGTTGCAATTGTTCGAAGAAATTGCACTTGCTTTATTATTATATTTATTATTTTCGATTTTTTTTAAATATGGTTGTTCTTGTTTATTTTTTTTTTTCAATACTAATTGATTAATAACTGCAAAAATTTATTAACAAGGCGACAAGAACAACACTGCCTCACTTTAGGTCGCAACGCCAACTGCAGCAGCGAGTAACAATTACTGCGCTTATCAACGCGTACCAACGCGCCTATGAACGCGCCACCATAGCGCGGAGCAATATCGCGCCACCATATCGCGGAACAATTACAAGCTACCGAAGCGCGCACCAATGACGCGCGGAACCACAACGAGTCACCAGAGCGCACTATAGCGCGGAACAACAACGCGCCACCATAGCGCGTGACAACAATACTAATAGTCCAATTACCCACCGATGCACCTACGTAGTACGTGTCAGCTGACGCGACCTGTCTTATTAGAGTGCAATGTAAACGAACACTCACCGACGTTCAATTTTTCCGTGTTCGTAGAACGTTCCGTAGAAATCAAAGAAATTTTGATTTTTTCCGTAAGAACCTGTCAGCTGATTGCTCTCTCATATGACAGTGTTGCCTATTCATACGTGTGTATGCTTGTTATGGATCGTTTGCAGTTGCTTTACAAAAATACCTCAAAATACCTTTTGAATTTTCGTAATAATGTTGAAATAATTGAAATTACGATATTAAGTTGTTGTTTTTAAATAAATTGACTGGCTATAATTTTTTAATATTAATTAGTTATATCGTGTTGTGTGTAATGTGTGAGTTCCAAAACCGGTAGTTTTAGGTCCTAACACTCTTCCCTCACCTGCCGCAACGAGGGTTACCGTTACGAGTCCCGTCCTCGTTATCCTCACCCTTTACCTCTTGGCATCTGCGTTCCGGTGGAACGTCATCTTCCTTCGCCTCGTTCGATTCGATGTTTCTTTTCTCTATGGGATAATCTCTCGCGATCTGGGCCTTGTTCTAAAATGAAATGTTATACAAAATTCCGTCATTAGGTTATAGCATTGGCTGGCTATGTTGTTGGCGTAGCTCATCGCCATCTGTATCCCGTTATCCATGGTTGAGGATTGTCCTTCTACTTGTGCCGCGTGCCACCCACTCCGGTCACCGTCTACCACCTCTTGATCATTGCTTACCCCTGCGCGTTCGGTTCTTAAGCCATTTTGACTTGAATTAGCGAGTTCTAGTGACCCACATATCGCCACCATGTTGCAATCGTCTTGACCTTTCTCCGTCACTACGGTCAGTTGTTCTGTGTGCTCCCCGACGGAGACCTCGGTGAAATGTCCGTTCGGGGTTCTACTACACGATGCTGATGATGGCTCGTGTTGCGTTTTTGCTATCGTCGTCAGCCGTCTGGTTTGTTCCCTGATGCGAACTTCGGTGAAGCCCTCATTCGGGGCTTGGTGAGACGCCTTCGACTTACCACGCTCACGGGATGAAAGTATTTGTATTTCTGCTGCCGGACTTGCTTCTTCTTGGAATGTCGCCTGATGGTACGCTTTTAACTCGCTAACATGTGCCGTTCTCCTTTTGCCGCTACACCTTGTCTAGCTCGACGATCACCTGGGATACGAAGTTCGTGACACGATATGGCCCAGCTGGTGCTCGTTTACTAATACCAGATCGCCCACAGCCGGTTGCCACTGTATCCTACGTAAATTGTAATGCCTTGCCTGCTCCGCTGATGCTTGTTGTTGTCTACGTCGTACCATCTGATACACCTCCTTCATTTTCGCCCTCTTTTCACTGAGAATCACCTTCTCCTCGCCTGTGCCAAAAGTTTGTAGACTTGGCATGCGTGGCATTGTTGCACGTACTTCCGTACGTCTCTAAACATTCCAGGCCAGTAATACCTCATCATTGCACGCGCGACCGATTTCCGTATACCAATGTGTCCTGCGATCGGTGTGTCGTGTATTTCGTTGAGCACTCTTCTCCTCTCTGATGTCGGCACGCATAACTTCCACGGTACCGCATCCTCGCCATCCATTTGACTCCCTATTTGTCGATACAATCGTCCTCCCTCCATCACGTAATCTGGGAATTTCACCGGCTCTTTCGCTACTTCGGCCATTTTCGTTGTGTACCATTTGCAGGTAACACCATCCTCCTTCATACTTCCCAATTGTTCTTCCAGCGGCTGCCTCGAGAGTGCGCCGGCAACTACATTCCTTTTGCCTTTCCGGTATTGTACGTCGAACGAGTACTGCTGCAATTCAAGCGCCCATCTAGCGATCCGGCCCGATGGACTCTCGATCGCGTTCAACCATTTCAAAGCTAAGAGATCAGTGATTACCGTAAAATTATAACCCTCCAAATATGGCCTCATCTTCCTGGTAGCCCAAACGATGGCTAGACACTCCTTCTCCGTTGCCGAGTAGTTTGTTTCGGCCTGATTCAGCCGACGGCTCGCTTAAGCTATTACTCGTTCCTCGCCGTCCAACCCCTGGGTAAGAACTGCACCAAGCCCGTAATCGCTCGCATAAGTCTGTAACCGGAACCTGTTCGAAAAATCGGGGCACGCCAATGCTGGTGCTTGTATGAGCGCGTTCTTTAACGCTTCGAATGCCACCTGCTGTTCCTCGCACCATTTCCACTTCCTTCCTTTCTTCAACATTGACGTTAGCGTGTGTGCAACTCGTGAAAAATCAGGTACGAACCTTCGGTACCACGAAACTACTCCTAGAAATCGCCTTAACTCTCGTATGTTCTGTGGTGGCGTCAGTTCTTTGATGGATGCGATTTTGCCAGGGTCCGTATGGGTACCCTCTTCACTGACCACGTGACCTAGATATTTTAAACTTTGGGTGATATGCTCTTCCAATGTCGTGATAGTAATTATGATGTCGTCTAGGTAGGCGAACGCGTGTGGTTCTAGCTCCGGGCCGATGACTTGATCGAGTGCTCTCTGAAATTTGGCAAGGGCAGAGTGTAACCCAAACGGCATCAATTTCCACTGGTACAACCCTCGTCCGGGTACCGTAAATGCTGTGAATTGCTTACTACTTTCTTCCATCGGGATTTGCCTATAACCGTTTTTAAGATCTAGGCTGCTTATAAAACGCGCGCTACATAGTCTATCCAAAATATGTTGTATTCGGGGTAATGGGTAGGCATCTGGACCGAACTATCGGCGCGCTGTGTGGGCTTTAGGATGGCTCGATACAACCTTTCTCTATTAGCTCGTCTATCTCCTTGTTTATTATCTCTTGCATCTTCGGGCTCTTTGGAAAATACCTTTGTTTTATTGGCCGGTCATCTCGCACTACTATCCTGTGGGTGGTTATGTTCGACACGCCAGACATCTCTTCAAAAATCTGTAACTCATGTTTGAGAAAGTTACTCACCGCATCGTCTGTACTGTTCTCCGCTAGTGGGACCTCGTTTTCACGCCTCACGGTCTCCTCGGCACCTTTGCTCTCTCCTTGGTCTACCATCGTCGTACATGTTGCCGCTGGCTGCTTCTGATAATTCACTTGCAATACTAACGTCTCATTGCCACACTTCAACTCCAGCTTAGCCTTTGACAGATAGTCTGTTCCTAACTAACAGACAGATAGTCTGTTCCTCCTAAGTAACTACAGCAAAACATGTATTTATAACACCATGTACAAACAAAAATTCGGAGGAGCTAACATTTAAAAGCGAACATGTTTTAGAGGTCAATAATTCAAGATACCTTTTTTCAAAAAATTTATACCAGAAAAATCTGAAAATTTCAAATTCATGTATAATCAGGAAGAATACGAAAGGAATCGAAATAAGCAGTACATGTAACGAAAGAATATTGTATTTAGTAGGAACTCATCTTATTTCATTTAACAATTGTGAACTCAAAATCAGAAACGAAACTTAGAAAAACACAAATAAATCATTTGAACAAAAATATGTAATACGCTGTCTCGAATCAAATATCAATTATACGCAACTTCAACCCACATTTGATGAATTAATCATCACCCAAATTAAAAACGCTCAGAAAATCGAAGAACTTACCTACCACAAGAAAAAATATCAAATTAACATTTGGCTAATAATTTCATTCATTATAGCAATTGCTTTGGCTTTATTCGTAACATTTGTTTATTTTACAAACAGGCATAAGGCAATTGAACTTAACACAAATGCAAAAAGCCATTCATGGGAAAGGGGAGTTACGTCACCTGGCCATTCCACTCCAAAAGAAAACAGAATTGAAGTTGACTGGTCAGCGTAGCAGTACACCCAATAAAGTAAACAAGTGCATTGCACCAAGACAATTTCGTAAATATTTATTAGAGAAATTAAGCAATTAGCTCACAACAAAATAAGTGCATTGACACTTACGAAATCAATAATGAAATATTTCGATACCTTAACCAATAGTTCAATTTTGATGACTAAACATAAAAATATTATAAATTAGCTTGTAAGAACTTTTGTAAAGCAATCAATGTATGAACGCTAATCAATAAAGAAGTGATTTTTTTTTAAATCAAGTCGTTCGACCAGACTTGTTTCACAAGTGCTTATGTTATCAATGTCATCCTCTATCTGTACATCTACATTTGCTAGATAAATATCACCTGTATCATTATTTATTCTACTTAGGATGTCGGCTAGGGTATTTTCCTTACCTTTTATATAACCGATATTAATGTCGTGTTCTCCTAATTTAAGTATCCATCTCTGTAATCTTGGGTTAATATCTTTTCCTCTGTATTTTGTTTGTAGCCACTTGAGTGGTTGGTGATCTGTTAGCAAATCAAAGTTCCTACCATAAACATAGGGTCTAAAATAATTAACTGCCCATACTATGGCAAGGAGTTCCTTTTCTGTCGTTGAGTACTTTCTTTCATGCTCATTCAAAGTTCTACTTGCATAGCATATTGGGTGTCCTGCTTGCATTAGTGCACTTTCAATTGCGTACTCTCTTGCATCTGTTACAATTTCAAAATTATTTTTGAAGTCCGGGTACGTCAGCCCCGGTGGGAAGATTAGTAATCTTTTTAGTTTGCAGAAAGCATCCATGTACTGTGTATCATGAATGTTGACTTTTACATCCTTTTTCAGATATTTAGTCATAGCCTGAGCGATTTTGGCGTAATTTCTTATGAATTTACGGTAGTATCCAGTTGCTCCTAAAAATGACTTTATCTGTTTCGCTGTTTGCGGCAGCTTGAGTTTTTGTATTGCCTCCACTTTGGTGGGGTTTGGCTTGACACCTTCTGTGGTCAAGATGTGTCCTAAATACTCTGTAGTTGTGGCGAAAAAATTACATTTGTCAATCTGAATTCGAAGGTTGTGTTGCCTTAGCCTATTGAAAATTTTCCTGATATTATCCATGTGTTCCTGGGCTGTGGTGCTGAACACAAGGATATTGTCTAGGTAAACGACACATATTTTATTAATGTAATCCCTTAATACTGAGTTCATAAGCCTTTGGAAAGTGGCTGGGGCATTTTTTAGGCCAAAAGGCATACGAACAAACTCGTAGTGTCCTAGTGGAGTAGAAAATGCGGGTTTCGCCCTGTCTTCTTCTTTAATGAGAATCTGGTGAAAGCCCTTGGCCAAGTCTGATGTGGTGAAGTACTGGGCTCTTCCTAATTTCTCCAGTATGTTTTCAATATTGGGAATAGGAAATTTGTCGCTTACAGTAATATCGTTCAAGGCCCTATAGTCTATAACGATACGCCATTTCTTTTTCCCGGTCCATAGTGGTGAGTTATAAGGTGAACAGCTTTCTTTAATGATACCATGTTCTATCATTTCCTTCATTTGTTTATTTATTTCCTCCTCGTGGATTTGTGAGTAGCGATACATTCTAGAATATACAGGCCTATCAGTTGTTGTCACGATTTCGTGTTTTACCTCATGTGTGTGGGAAAGTATTTGTCCTTCTTGAAAAAATAAATCAGCATTGTCGTTTACGATTACCTCTAGGAGACGTTTTACTTCTTCATTCATGTCCTCCCGTAATAGCTTTTGCATAATGGTGCTATCTACCTGTGTGACTTTGAGTGTATGTACTCGTATATCCTCCAACTTATGTGGACATGCATCAATGAATCTCGTTCTATCATTATGAATTTCGATGTATCCATCCTCAAGGTTTATAATTGCTTCCATAGGTTTCAGAATATTTTGTCCTAATATTGCGTCGAACTTTTTATTTTTCAAGTTGGTCTATTTCCATTTCATGAAATTGTTTTCTTTAAATTCCTTTGTTAGGGGGATGATAATTTCAGTACTTACCCCCACGTTTCCATCTAATGTCCTAAAAGTCATGGGTTTTGTTAGTTTGATTCGTTTGTATTTGAGAAGCTTGTCTTCTCCAATCAGAGATGTATTTGAGCCTGTGTCGATAAGGCATGTTATCTCGTCCTCACCGATATTTAATTTAATTAACGGTAGATTAAGGGGTCGGCCGGAGACCGAAAATTTTCGCCCTCTTCGTGCGCAGCTTCTATATTGTCGACTTCCATAGGTTCAGTCCGGTTGTGTTTATATTTCCCTGAGTTCGTGGAATTATTTTCGAAGCGCCTACTCTTGGTTGTATGAACTGTCCGGAGTTGTCTGAACTAGTTACTGGTACTTGGGTTTTCCTATCTGGCAAGGGTGCTTGCTGAGGAGTGTGAAGATGAATTTTGTGTGAACCTAGTAGGCCTATTAAGCTGTTTTCTTAACATCCCTGTCTCTTCTAGCAGGTAGTATGCGTCTCTTAGGGAATGTTTGCTTCTACTGTATACTATGCTGGCTAAATTGGGGTCTATGCCATTAAGAAAGGTTTTCAAAATTATCGACTCATTGACCGTTGGTGAAAATTCTACAGGTTTATTAGTGTCTTGGTCGTATTTTGTATTGAGTTTGTCTAAGATATTTCATAAAATACTAAAATAGTCACTTACGTTGTTGTTCTTTGCGGTGATTGCTTGATGGTAAAGGTTATGATATGTTTCCTTAACTCCAAAGTTTCTTATGAGTTCACTTTTTATGCTATCCTAGGTTGGCGTTGGTCCCAAAGTTCGATTTGTATTAAGGGCTGCACCCTGGATCTTTGTCCTAATGTAGCGTTGGAATACGAACTCTTTGAGAGTCGCATTTTCGTTAAATATAGGCGGATAGGTCGTATGATCGGTCACCCCGGAATTCTTTTATCCTTAATGCTTCTTTGATGAGTTCCGTCACGGGAATTGCCAGTTGTTGCTGTTGATTTTCCATACTTGCCTTGAGTTCAGTAATGAGGTCCTTCAGGATTAGTATTCTCGCTCAATTGTTCGCAGGTTTCGATCCGTGATGATATTTGTCGTTATGGATTTGCTTGTTTCACTTGTGGTTGTTATGGTTTACTTTCAATTGATAGTAAATGTTACTTGGTTCAATGCGGTTGGTTGGGTGACAGTTTTGATTCACCTTCCGGTTTGACGTTTAGCTACGGGAAAGTGCGTGCTTTTTGCTGAGGTGGCAGCACCAAATGGTTCAATCCGTTCCTAGCAAGCATTTGAAGGTAACGACCAATCAGAATGTTCCACCTGGCAATAATCACGCCACGTCAACGGGTAACGGAACTTTTCCATTGCGCAGTCGCGTTAAGTGAATAATTTTGGGCATAGCAGCGTCACCGGCATTCGACCAATTCAAAAAGATACCGGATTTGAACGGGAGCGGTCGTGCGCGTGTAAAAAGAAAAGGGAAAAAAATGTTAGTAGCATTGCGCGAAAAAGTTGTTTAAAAAGTGATTGCGTTGTTTTTCTTCTTTATATGTATATGTGTGTACACACAGAAGTATAAATTTAATTATTTTCACAGTAAAAGAAATCAGTTACGCGTGTGAATATACTTTACAGCTAACCTACAGCGTTTACATATAGGCTTACTATTGTGAAGTACCTAAATATTAATATACCCGGACAGCAAAATCAGTGTGTGTGCGAGTGTGTAGTGAAATTTCGCTAAATTATTATACATACCAAATCAAATCTGAAAAAAAAATTACTAATAAATACGCAGCTCACTTTTATGAAAGCATTCTGAATCAAGTTAAATTGAGCTATTGAATCGGCAATTCTGTACGACGGCACGTGCTGCTGATGTGCGTCCGAGAGTCTCGGGGGGTGTATCGGGCGACGGGTTTTGGCCTCCGTGTCGATGGTCCGGGGGCGGAAGTTCTATTTTTTGTGTCTGTTTAGAGATATTTGCAATCAAAGTTGAAAATTTTTCGTCATTTTCATGTGGTTGTTGTAATCGCAGATTAGGGGGTACCAAAAAGTGCAAAAAGTGTGTCCTGCTCAAAAATATTGTGGACCGTGTAGCGGGGGTTGGACCGGCTAAAGGTTATTCTTTTGAAAGGCGGCCAAAGGTCGCCTACGCGAAAAGGTGTTGTGCACATAAATACCTTGGATGAAGCCGCCTATTTGGGATCGAACCTAGCGCATTTTGAATTTTTGCTGATAGCTTTCCACCGAGACAAATTATTTGATTCCCGCCTTGGGATTGTTGGTACGGGGGTCGGAACGCGTCGATTGATGCCTTTCCCGAGATTTTTGAACGTATATTGGCGGTTGAATGCTGTCGTATAGAATTGCCATTGAATCTGAAAATTTTAGCACACTTCCTTGAAAACCTATCAAAACTTCATAAGTTCCATTTTGTTTTTTGAAAACGAAAGTGAATCGGAAGGACTCAGTCCTAAACTACAAAAACAAAATACCCAAAGATATCAAATTCAAAGCGCTATAAGAACACAAGCAAACAAAAACAACTGAAAATAAAGTTTCAAAGTACAAACGCAATAAGAAAAGAATTACAAAACAACATAGACCCAATAATTATAAAATTAAACTTTAGAACCTTCTGAATAGAATTGTGTGGTCAATAAAAATATAATTAACATAGATACACATATAAACAAAAAAAAATCTACAAAAAAAATGTAAAAACAAAATAAGGCTACAAAATTAAACTACAAAAACCACCACAAAAATAACAACTTGGTGATAATAAATAGCTAAAACAAACAAACCAACAAACAGAAAATGTTCACAAAACAACAAAAAGAAATCACAACAACAACCACATCAGTAGCAGCAGTTGCAGCAGCCACAACAATATTTCTGGATATCCAGCAACGACAACAACACCAGCATTGACAACAGCGGTGGCCGCCCTATCATAGGCTCGCCGCCCACATCAGCAACGCAACCAGGGCGCGCAACAACCAGCAGCAGTAATTACAGCGGGGGCCGCCTTCATGTAGGCCCACCGCACGACGACATCCAGCATAGACAACAGCGGGGGCAGCCCTATCTTAGGCCCGCCGCCCACATCGGCAACGACAACCAGCAGTAATTACAGCGGGGGCCGCTTACCCTAGGCCCACCGCACGCCAACAACCATCAACAACAGCAGTGAGGCCGCCGGGGTAAAGGCTCACTGCAACAACAACAAAAAAAAACTAGCAACACCAAGAACGATATCCTCGGTGAGTCCGTGCCAAGTAGCACGTTAATTAAAATTTAAATTTAAATTTGAGTTAGATAGTTTTATTAAAGAGGGGTAAGGTTAGCCTAAGGATAAAATAGGAAAATAAGAAATGAAATGAATGAGGAATAAGAGGGAAATCTAAATAATATATAAGCTAAAATGTAAACGTAAATACAAAAATACAGGAGGAATTAAGAATAGTTAAAATAGATAAAATAGGAAAATAAGAAAACAAGAGTAATTAAAATTAGTAAATATTATAAGGGGGAGGTTAGATACCAAAATACAAAAAAAAAGGGGGTTTCTAAACTAATAACAATTGAACAAGATAAAAGATGAACTTATTAAACTAAAAATAAACCACGTAACATAAACTTCAATAATAATTAAATAGAAGGCCACTTAATAAATAAATAGAAGGAATAAACAAAAAAAAAAACAAATTGTAACAAGTTTTAATAAATTTTTTTTTTATATATAGATATATAGGTTGATAAGTACAAGAAAAGGGGGGGGGGGAAAGCTTATATATGTTATCAATATATCCTCACTTAACTAACTATATAACTGAGAAATGGTTGAATATTTCCTTTTTTTTTAATGTTCATATGTTACATTCAATAACTGAAAATTAACAAAAAACTTATACATTATTGATAACAATTTTTCAACAAAGGTTTTCTTTTTTTTAAATTTCGAAGTATTTTAGCTTAATGTTCCACCAAGTACTTTTTGACAATAACCAATTTAGAGTTATTACACTGATCATTACTTAGCTTATATATATTAGATTTAAAATGTATTGTCAATAAAATATTGTAAAATGGGAATGCTGACGTTTCACGTTATTTAGAAGGCATATAGGGTTTTAGGTAAAGGGGCCATCGGGATTCGGTTTGGTGCACCGATGGCCATGCATGAGGGTGGGCGGCGCCCCCTTATATGTTCGGCCCTTTACGTGTATTAACTTTTATTTTCAGCTTTTTTTCCAGAGGTGGTAACCGGTCGGTTCCGGTTCGGTTCTTTTTTTTGTGTTTAAGATTTTCGGTTTTTTTCCTTTTGATTTGCGTTACTAGTTTGTTCTTTTTGGTATCGGTTATTTTTAAATTTTGGGTTGTAGATTAAATTTTCCGTTTCTCTTGAGTTTATTTGACTTTTCGGTTTCTTTTTTTGAATTTGAAATTTGATGTCAACGGTCTGTCCGTGGCATCCGGGTTAGCCGGATGTTGTTGTTTTTATAGTTGGATGCGCGGTTTTGTGCATTTCCCCGCGTATTTAAAGGCACGATTTGACCTTTTTTCTGTTTATGGCGCAGGACGGTAAGGTTGGCAAGAACCCACCCCAGCCGACAATGACTAGCCACAGTGCGACCTCATATCGTGCCGACCGCCTTCCTTACTGCTCCATTTTTGTTGCGTTACCATAACAGATGGCGCCCAACGTGGGGCCCGAAGCGCTGACCGCGGTGACTTTTCGGGTCAGCTTGTGAGGTTTCACCATCTCGTAAGTCCCAGGTAGGCAGGCCCAGGAGCCGCCACCTGCGTTGCGACGGGATGGTGCGACTGATCAAGTTGTCCGGATTGGTCATCGTGTTCAGTAGCTATGGGCGCCTGCAATACCATAACAGATGGCGCCCAACGAGGAAACCGAGTTGCTGACCGCGATGACTTTCTGGTCAGCTTGTGAGGTTTCACTATCCCGTAAGTCCCAGGTAGGCAGGCCCAGGAGCCGCCACCTGCGTTGCGACGGGATGGTGGGACCGATCGGGTTGTCCGGATTAGTCGTCGTGATCAGTAGCTGAGGGCTCCACGAGACTGAACGTCATGTCCACCGGAAGTTTTCATTTCACCCGGTGAGGCAGTGCTAAACGCACTTAGTTTTTTTTTGTAGTTTCAATTTTTTCGTCCCGGGTCTGTCGTCCGATGTCGGCTTCGGGAAAATATTATGTCCGCTAAGTGGGGTTTAGTTTTCTTGGGTTTATTAGTTTTTTTTTGACTGCCGAACTTGTTTTATTTTGTCTCCGTTTCGTTTTGTATGTTTTTTTGCAGGGATCCCTACTCCTCCAACCAGTCTCAGGAGGCAGCCTTCAGCAGCCCCTGCATTGCGGGAGGAAGGGTGGGGACCCCTTTGCACACCCCTTCCCAACTGCGCAAGTCTGGGGAAAAGCGGCCCCAAACCGCATCCCTTCATTGCGGCGCAGCTGAGGAGGGGTATTAAAAGCCAATTTTTACGTTTTTTTCTTATCGGTCTCCAGTGCTCCGACCAGTCTCAGGGAGGCAGCCTTTAGCAGCCCCTGCATTGCGGTCCGAAGTACTGGAGTCCAAATAAATTTAAAATTTTGCCAATTTTCGCCATGGTACACCAACATGTCTCAGGGCGAGGTGTCTTATAACCACCCCTGCATTGCGGTAGGTGTACCTGGAAGAATGTCCTTGTCTAGTGTTATTTCGTTTTTTTTTTGTTATGCCTATGCCTTCTAATGATGAGATGTCAGCATTCCCATTCAATATATAAATACACAACTAGCTTTTGCCAAACTTTATACCGTTTTTGCTTTTTACATAGTACATTTCAACACAAATATTTACTAATAATCTAATTCTTTCAGCATATATATATTTATATGTATATATATATTTTTTTTTTCATATTCGCTGACTGACATAGTAGCACTTAACGCACGCCTCAGAGAACCGATGTCTGAAGTCCTCCTGATTGACATTATAAAGAGAAACGTCAACAGTAGCCTTAAGCTAATGCTCTTCAATGCGGATGCTAGGACATTGCATGATCTACGCGATATAGCACGAAGAGGGGAACAAGTTCTGAAAGAAAGCAAAATATTGGGAACCACTTACCATGGACGTCAGGTCAACGAGGCCCGCACGATAACACCGGACATGGGGATGGAAGGCGAGGATTGCGTAGCTGACCCGCAGATAGAGGCGTTGGAGTACCGGCGCAATAGAAAACCGGATTATTCCGGAATTCAATGTTGGAATTGTCAGGCCATGGGGCATTCGTATATTTATTGTGAGGAACCCATTAGGCTAATGCTCTTCAATGCGGATGCTAGGACATTGCATGATCTACGCGATATAGCACGAAGAGGGGAACAAGTTCTGAAAGAAAGCAAAATATTGGGAACCACTTACCATGGAAGTCAGGTCAACGAGGCCCGCACGATAACACCGGACATGGGGATGGAAGGCGAGGATTGCGAAGCTGACCCGCAGATAGAGGCGTTGGAGTACCGGCGCAATAGAAAACCGGATTATTCCGGAATTCAATGTTGGAATTGTCAGGCCATGGGGCATTCGTATATTTATTGTGAGGAACCCATTAGGAGTCCCTTCTGCTTTAAGTGCGGGCACAGAGGCGTGTTTACCCCAAAATGTCCAAAGGACCATCGCCGGCAGGGAAACCAATATCCGAGCGAGAAGATGGGGGAAACTCGTTCGGCGCCATAGCCCCCATATCAGCCAGTGCTCAAGGAGTCGCCTCGAGTACTGAACCAAGTGGTAGGTCCCTCGCGAGCGGAGAGTTCCAAGGCAGTGTTGAACTTCCAAGGAGCAGTGGCGCTCTGGCGGAGGAATACCCAAAAATAGTTGTAACTTTTCCTGACAGTACAGACGGCTCTGATTCCGATGGTCCGAGGTCATCAGCGGTAATTTGCAAACCAATAAAAATCTTGAAAGCCCCGAGTAGGGAGGTCGCCTGTCAGACGCAATTTCCACCTAGTTTGGAACAAAGGGTAACTAATTACAAGCTAGTTAGGTCGAGAATTTTTCATAACCCAGAGTCATTTGTATCGGAAGATATTTTGAAATGTAGGAAGAGATATAACAGTCGAGTACAGGAGCGTAAACTTTTACAAAGCACCACTTTGGTGCTCACCGAGGATGAAAGGCCTCTGGTGCGAGTGCAAATTGAAAATAGTTTTCTGGTAGGATTGCTGGACTCGGGTGCGAAAGTTTCTATTCTCGGAAAAGATTGTCAAAAGTTTTTGGATGCCAATGGGCTTAAGTACCACCCACTGCAGGCTTTCGTGTATACGGCGGGCGGTGGAAAACAGAAAATATTAGGTTCTATCTCCTTACCAGTGATTTTTAAAAATACTACCAAAACTATTCGTTTTTATCTTGTTCCTTCCCTTATTCAAGAAGCCTATTTCGGAGTTGACTTCTGGAGAGCGTTTGCGTTAGCTCCCGAAATATTTCCGAGCATAGCATGTCTAGACGTTATCGATGAAAAGGAGGAGGGACATAATTTCCATGATTTGTCACCAACCCAGAAAGTCAATTTGCAGAAGGTCATAGAGACGTTTCCTTCTTTCGAAAAGTTAGGATTGGGGCAAACGAGATTGGTTGAGCATCATATTGATACTGGTGATGCAGTCCCAATCAAAAGTAAACATTTTCCTCTTTCGCCACCGAGGCAAGCCGAAGCTTTTAGCGAAATAGATAGGCTGCTCGAAATGGGAGTTATAGAAGAGTCAAACTCACCTTGGTGTAGTCCAGTTGTTCTAGTTCGGAAGCCAGGGAAGGTCAGGCTCTAGATTCCAGGAAGGTCAACGCGGTAACTAAAAAGGACTCGTACCCGTTGCCTCATATCAACGGCCTATTGAGCAGACTGAAGGACACGCACTTCATTAGTGGCATTGATCTGAAGGACGCGTTCTTTCAGATCAAGCTGACAGAGTCTTCCAAGGAAAAAACAGCATTCGCAGTTCCTGGGAAGCCTCTGTACCACTTTAAAGTGATGCCCTTTGGTCTGTGTAATGGACCGCAGACCATGAGCCGCCTGATGGACAAGGCAATTCCCTCGCGTTTGCGGGAGAATGTCTTTGTCTACCTGGATGATCTAATGGTATGCAGCACTAACTTTGAAGACCACCTAAAGTTGCTGGCGGAAGTGGCGAATTGTTTGAGGGACGCAGGCCTCACAATCAATGTGAAGAAGAGCAAATTTTGTCAGAAGGAAATTCGGTATTTAGGGTACTTGATAGGCAGCGGGTGCTTGAAGGTGGATCCTGGGAAAATAGAGGCAATGCAGAACTTTCCGATCCCTAAATCTCCGCGACAGGTTCGTAGGTTTGTGGGCATGGCAAATTGGTATAGGGCATTTATTACAAATTTTGCTGACCTAGCAGGTCCTTTGACTGATTGTCTTCGCAAGTCAGCAGGCCAATTTAAGCTTACCCCTGAAGCGGTAGAAGCATTCGAAAAGTTAAAAGAAGCCTTGAGCTCCGCTCCTGTCTTGGCCCAACCCGATTTCTCGAAGGCATTTGTTATTCAGTGTGATGCTTCAAAAATAGGCGTAGGGGGCGTGTTATTCCAGGTCGATGACGAGGGCGCTGAGCATCCAATCGCGTTTGTTTCAAAAAAACTTAACAATGCTCAGCGCAATTATACTGTAACCGAACTGGAATGCCTCGCCGCCATTATAAGTGTCACGCGTTTTAGACCGTACATAGAGGGTTTGCCATTCCGAATCATAACCGACCATTCAAGTCTCAAGTGGTTGATGACTCAGAAGGACTTGAGTGGCAGGCTGGCTCGATGGTCACTCCTACTGCAAAGATACGATTTTGCCATGGAGCATCGCGTTTTGATGTAGACGTGCTAACCTTCTCCGCCCCACCTCACGAAATTGACTTAGCATCGCCGGAATTTGAAAGCGCGGAATACTTGGATCTTTGCAGAACCATTTTGGAAAACAAAGATGCGCTACCAGATTTGAGTGTAAATGATGGCGTGGTTTTAAAAAGGGTTAAATTTCGTAAGGGTGTGGCGGATGAGGAGGACTCGTTATGGCGGGTGTGGTTACCGACAGGGTTAACTGAGAAAGCGATAAGTCTTGCACATGATGCGAATAGGAGTTACCATGGGGGTCGGCAGAAAACTTTAGAGCGTGTCAGACAAAATTACTTCTGGCCTAGGCAAGCTAAAGACGTTAGAGACTATGTACAGAAATGCGACACTTGTAAGGCTGTTAAGTCAACAAATCAGCAGTCAAGACCACCTATAGCGAACACTTTTGCTTCAGAAAGACCATTTCAGCGGTTCTATTGCGACTTTCTAGGACCTTACCCGCGATCTAAGCGGCACAATCAGTTTCTCTTCATTGTTCTAGACCATTTTGCAAAGTATGTTTGGTTGAAGCCCATGCAGAGAGCAACAACTGTTAATGTTATGAATTACTTTACCTCTGAAATTTTTCCATCGGTTGGGGTTCCTGAATATATCCATAGCGATAATGGTAAACAGTTTATCTCTAAGGAAATGAAACAATTCCTCGAGAATTATGGGGTGACCCATATAAAGACGGGGTTATATTCGCCGCAAGAAAACGCGTCGGAACGCGTAAATAGAGAAATTGTTTCAAAAATAAGAATTTTCCTTAAAGATAAACAGGATCATACCGACTGGGACAAGCATATACCCGAAATTTTAGCGGTGTTAAGAAGCGATTTCCATACCTCAATTCAGTGCTCTCCATACTTTGCCTTATACGGTCAGAACATGGTCCAACACGCCTCAGCCTATAATATATTAGATAAACTCGGTACTCTTAGGGAAGATGACATTCCAATAGTAACTAGGGCGGATAAGTTGTCCACCATTCGCGAGCAAATTCGTAGGAATCTAGATCAGGCGAAGGATAGGGGAAACAACGTTTATAACAAACGCTCTAGGCAAGTTAACTATAGGGAAGGTCAGGAGGTTTTTAGGAAAAATTTTGCTTTGAGTAACTTTAAACAAGGCATAAACGCCAAATTCTTGCCGAAGTACCTCAAGTGCCGAGTGCGTCGAAAAGTAGGCAATGCGTTGTACGACCTAGAGGACCTGACAGGGAAACTGATAGGTCGCTTTCACGCTTCGGATATTCGCCCACAATAACAATTTTGACTTTTTTTTCACATATACATTTTGACATTTGGAACCGTACCTGGGCTTTTTGGCGGTCGGGGACAACTCGCCCAGTATCCTCTCCGGGCATTGACTTAATAGGGTATTTACATACGCTTCCATCGGAAGTAGTGGATAACCTGGCAATCCTCGGTTATGCGGATTGTCTTTCGGAGTTTTGACGAGTTCTCCTTTATTAAAATGTCTACCGCCGCAAAGCATTGTAACTAGGAAACCAAAATAAATTCTCCGTTTGCCTCGGAGTTTTGACGCGTTCTCCGATATCAAAATGTCTATCTAAATTACACGTTTTTCTTATAAGCCTATTTCGGTGGGGGTAAAGCCACTTAACAAATTTCCATTTGCCGCAAAGCCTACTAAACTATGAAACAAAATACTTCAAAAATTTTCCTTTACTGGCGGATCTTCTTGCCCGGCTAGCTCGTGGTAGAACTAGAGACTCTTATCTAGGGGTGAGTCGTGCCCCACGTTTTTACCCAGAAATGGCTTCCTTGCAAGTAAACCTTTTTCCTGTTCGCTTCATCGACCGGTCTTCGAAGCGAAGCAGGCCTGTTATGGTTTACTTTCAATTGATAGTAATTGTTACTTGGTTCAATGCGGTTGGTTGGGTGACAGTTTTGATTCACCTTCCGGTTTGACGTTTAGCTACGGGAAAGTGCGTGATTTCTTTTCGAGGTGGCAGCACCAAATGGTTCAATCCGTTCATAGCAAGCATTTGAAGGTAACGACCAATCAGAATGTTCCACCTGGCAATAATCACGCCACGTCAACGGGTAACGGAACTTTTCCTTTGCGCAGTCGCGTTAAGTGAATAATTTTGGGCATAGCAGCGTCACCGGCATTCGACCAATTCAAAAAGATACCGGATTTGAACGGGAGCGGTCGTGCGCGTGTAAAAAGAGAAAAAAAAAATGTTAGTAGCATTTCGCGAAAAAGTTGTTTAAAAAAGTGATTGCGTTGTTTTTCTTCTTTATATGTATATGTGTGTACACACAGAAGTATAAATTTAATTATTTCCACAGTAAAATAAATCAGTTACGCGTGTGAATATACTTTACAGCTAACCTACAGCGTTTACATATAGGCTTACTATTGTGAAGTACCTAAATATTAATATACCCGGACAGCAAAATCAGTGTGTGTGCGAGTGTGTAGTGAAATTTCGCTAAATTACCAAATCAAATCTGAAAAAAAAATTACTAATAAATACGCAGCTCACTTTTATGAAAGCATTCTGAATCAAGTTAAATTGAGCTATTGAATCGGCAATTCTGTACGACGGCACGTGCTGCTGATGTGCGTCCGAGAGTCTCGGGGGATGTATCGGGCGACGGGTTTTGACCTCCATGTCGGTGGTCCGGGGGCGGAAGTTCTATATTTTGTGTCTGTTTAGAGATATTTGCAATCCAAGTTGAAAATTTTTCGTCATTTTCATGTGGTTGTTGTAATCACAGATTAGGGTGTACCAAAAAGTGCAAAAAGTGTGTCCTGCTCAAAAATATTGTGGACCGCGTAGCCGGGGGTTGGACCGGCTAAGGGTTATTCTTTTGAAAGGCGGCCAAAGGTCGGAAATATTTCGGGAGCTAACGCAAACGCTCTCCAGAAGTCAACTCCGAAATAAGCTTCTTGAATAAGGGAAGCAACAAGATAAAAACGAATAGTTTTGGTAGTATTTTTAAAAGTCACTGGTAAGGAGATAGAACCTAATATTTTCTGTTTTCAACCGCCCGCCGTATACACGAAAGCCTGCAGTGGGTGGTACTTAAGCCCATTGGCATCCAAAAACGTCTTTTCCGAGAATAGAAACATTCGCACCCGAGTCCAGCAATCCTACCAGAAAACTATTTTCAATTTGCACTCATGCAATGTCCTAGCATCCGCATTGAAGAGCATTAGCTTAAGGCTACTGTTGACGTTTCTCTTTATAATGTCAATCAGGAGGACTTCAGACATCGGTTCTCTGAGGCGTGCGTTAAGTGCTACTATGTCAGTGTGGAACACGTCGTATGACTCACTTAACTTCTGCTTACGCATTGAGATTTCCATCATAATCTCGTGGTCACTTTTCAATGTTCCAAACTCACGCTTCAGGGAATAGCACAAAAAGGGATAATTCGCGGTTGGATTCTGCTTTGTGAACAGCCAATACCATTCTTCCGCCCGTCCTGACAAAAAGAGATGAAAACTCGCCATAAGTTGGTCGCTAGAGCATTGAGTCCGCTCACATAGGGTGTCCAACTTAAACAAAAAATCAGCAACGCTTCCAGTACCATCGAAGGAAACCTTCCAATCCTGTGGTTTCACTGCCACGCTATTCGAAACGATGTTGGCCTGGTTACTAACGAATGTCGGGGCTTGGTTCCTTTCCTCCCTATTGGTGTTCCTGGTATAGGTCGCACTACCCTGCGACGATGTTACTGCGGCGTTGAGTAAGTCCATGTTCTCCCTGATCGTCCTCATTTCGTTCCGCATCTCCTCCTGCGATGTCCTGAACAGCTGATGTAGCACGTTCACCCACGAATCTACAGGAGGGACCTCGGCATTGTTCCTTTGCGTAGTGATCCTATACCCTAAAGTGGCAGGATGGCCATCGGTGCACCAAACCGAATCCCGATGGCCCCTTTACCTAAAACCCTATATGCCTTCTAAATAACGTGAAACGTCAGCATTCCCATTTTACAATATTTTATTGACAATACATTTTAAATCTATATATAAGCCAAGTAATGATCAGTGTAATAACTCTAAATTGGTTATTGTCAAAAAGTACTTGGTGGAACATTAAGCTAAAATACTTCGAAATTTAAAAAAAAGAAAACCTTTGTTGAAAAATTGTTATCAATATTGTATAAGTTTTTTGTTAATTTTCAGTTATTGAATGTAACATATGAACAGTAAAAAAAAAGGAAATATTCAACCATTTCTCAGTTATATAGTTAGTTAAGTGAGGATATATTGATAACATATATAAGCTTTCCCCCCCCCTTTTCTTGTACTTATCAACCTATATATCTATATATAAAAAAAAATTTATTAAAACTTGTTACAATTTGTTTTTTTTTTTTGTTTATTCCTTCTATTTATTTATTAAGTGGCCTTCTATTTAATTATAATTGAAGTTTATGTTACGTGGTTTATTTTTAGTTTAATAAGTTCATCTTTTATCTTGTTCAATTGTTATTAGTTTAGAAACCCCCTTTTTTTTTTGTATTTTGGTATCTAACCTCCCCCTTATAATATTTACTAATTTTAATTACTCTTGTTTTCTTATTTTCCTATTTTATCTATTTTAACTATTCTTAATTCCTCCTGTATTTTTGTATTTACGTTTACATTTTAGCTTATATATTATTTAGATTTCCCTCTTATTCCTCATTCATTTCATTTCTTATTTTCCTATTTTATCCTTAGGCTAACCTTACCCCTCTTTAATAAAACTATCTAACTCAAATTTAAATTTAAATTTTAATTAACGTGCTACTTGGCACGGACTCACCGAGGATATCGTTCTTGGTGTTGCTAGTTTTTTTTTTGTTGTTGTTGCAGTGGGCCTTTACCCCGGCGGCCTCACTGCTGTTGTTGATGGTTGTTGGCGTGCGGTGGGCCTAGGGTAAGCGGCCCCCGCTGTAATTACTGCTGGTTGTCGTTGCCGATGTGGGCGGCGGGCCTAAGATAGGGCGGCCCCCGCTGTAATTACTGCTGCTGGTTGTTGCGCGCCCTGGTGCGCGTTGTTGCTGTTGCGGTTTATGGCGGTGGGCCTATGTGAAGGCGGCCCCCGCTGTGATTAGTGCCGGTTGTGGTTGCGTTGCTGATGTGGGCGGCGAGCCTATGATAGGGCGGCCCCCGCTGTTGTCAATGCTGGTGTTGTTGTCGTTGCTGGATATCCAGAAATATTGTTGTGGCTGCTGCAACTGCTGCTACTGATGTGGTTGTTGTTGTGATTTCGTTTTGTTGTTTTGTGAACTTTTTCTGTTTGTTGGTTTGTTTGTTTTAGCTATTTATTATCACCAAGTTGTTATTTTTGTGGTGGTTTTTGTAGTTTAATTTTGTAGCCTTATTTTGTTTTTACATTTTTTTTGTAGATTTTTTTTTGTTTATATGTGTATCTATGTTAATTATATTTTTATTGACCACACAATTCTATTCAGAAGGTTCTAAAGTTTATTTTTGTAATTATTGGGTCTATGTTGTTTTGTAATTCTTTTCTTATTGCGTTTGTACTTTGAAACTTTATTTTCATTTGTTTTTGTTTGCTTTTGTTCTTATAGCGCTTTGAATTTGATATCTTTGGGTATTTTGTTTTTGTAGTTTAGGACTGAGTCCTTCCGATTCACTTTCGTTTTCAAAAAACAAAATGGAACTTATGAAGTTTTGATAGGTTTTCAAGGAAGTGTGCTAAAATTTTCAGATTCAATGGCAATTCTATACGACAGCATTCAACCGCCAATATACGTTCAAAAATCTCGGGAAGGCATCAATCGACGCGTTCCGACCCCCGTACCAACAATCCGAAGGCGAGAATCAAATAATTTGTCTCGGTGGAAAGCTATCAGCAAAAATTCAAAATGCGCTAGGTTCGATCCCAAATAGGCGGCTTCATCCAAGGTATTTATGTGCACAACACCTTTTCGCGTAGGCGACCTTTGGCCGCCTTTCAAAAGAATAACCTTTAGCCGGTCCAACCCCCGCTACACGGTCCACAATATTTTTGAGCAGGACACACTTTTTGCACTTTTTGGTACCCCCTAATCTGCGATTACAACAACCACATGAAAATGACGAAAAATTTTCAACTTTGATTGCAAATATCTCTAAACAGACACAAAATATAGAACTTCCGCCCCCGGACCATCGACACGGAGGCCAAAACCCGTCGCCCGATAAACCCCCCGAGACTCTCGGACGCACATCAGCAGCACGTGCCGTCGTACAGAATTGCCGATTCAATAGCTCAATTTAACTTGATTCAGAATGCTTTCATAAAAGTGAGCTGCGTATTTATTAGTAATTTTTTTTTAAGATTTGATTTGGTATGTATAATAATTTAGCGAAATTTCACTACACACTCGCACACACACTGATTTTGCTGTCCGGGTATATTAATATTTAGGTACTTCACAATAGTAAGCCTATATGTAAACGCTGTAGGTTAGCTGTAAAGTATATTCACACGCGTAACTGATTTCTTTTACTGTGAAAATAATTAAATTTATACTTCTGTGTGTACACACATATACATATAAAGAAGAAAAACAACGCAATCACTTTTTAAACAACTTTTTCGCGCAATGCTACTAACATTTTTTTCCCTTTTCTTTTTACACGCGCACGACCGCTCCCGTTCAAATCCGGTATCTTTTTGAATTGGTCGAATGCCGGTGACGCTGCTATGCCCAAAATTATTCACTTAACGCGACTGCGCAATGGAAAAGTTCCGTTACCCGTTGACGTGGCGTGATTATTGCCAGGTGGAACATTCTGATTGGTCGTTACCTTCAAATGCTTGCTATGAACGGATTGACCCATTTGGTGCTGCCACCTCAGCAAAAATCACGCACTTTCCCGTAGCTAAACGTCAAACCGGAAGGTAAATCAAAACTGTCACCCAACCAACCGCATTGAACCAAGTAACATTTACTATCAATTGAAAGTAAACCATAACAGGCCTGCTTCGCTTCGAAGACCGGTCGATGAAGCGAACAGGAAAAAGGTTTACTTGCAAGGAAGCCATTTCTGGGTAAAAACGTGGGGCACGACTCACCCCTAGATAAGAGTCTCTAGTTCTACCACGAGCTAGCCGGGCAAGAAGATCCGCCAGTAAAGGAAAATTTTTGAAGTATTTTGTTTCATAGTTTAGTAGGCTTTGCGGCAAATGGAAATTTGTT
This sequence comes from Merzomyia westermanni, assembly GCA_949987695.1. NCBI lineage: Eukaryota > Metazoa > Arthropoda > Insecta > Diptera > Tephritidae > Merzomyia > Merzomyia westermanni. The sequence continues at coordinate 11,636,100 of OX465292.1, read as the reverse complement.
AAGTGGCTTTACCCCCACCGAAATAGGCTTATAAGAAAAACGTGTAATTTAGTTAGACATTTTGATATCGGAGAACGCGTCAAAACTCCGAGGCAAACGGAGAATTTATTTTGGTTTCCTAGTTACAATGCTTCGCGGCTGTAGACATTTTAATAAAGGAGAACTCGTCAAAACTCCGAAAATTTTTGGTCCTAGTGGTTTCACCCCCACAAAAAGGTTTAGCAAAAAAATTAACCGGAGAAGCTTGTTCCATGGTAAAAAAAAACTTTTCACCCGGTAGACATTTTAATTAAGGAGAACTCGTCAAAACTCCGAAAGACAATCCGCATAACCGAGGATTGTCAGGTTATCCACTACTTCCGATGGAAGCGTATGTAAATACCCTATTAAGTCAATGCTCGGGGAGGATACTGGGCGAGTTGTCCCCGACCGCCAAAACGCCCAGGTACGGTTCCAAATGTCAAAATGTATATGTGAAAAAAAAATCAAAATTGTTATTGTGGGCGAATATCCGAAGCGTGAAAGCGACCTATCAGTTTCCCTGTCAGGTCCTCTAGGTCGTACAACGCATTGCCTACTTTTCGACGCACTCGGCACTTGAGGTACTTCGGCAAGAATTTGGCGTTTATGCCTTGTTTAAAGTTACTCAAAGCAAAATTTTTCCTAAAAACCTCCTGACCTTCCCTATAGTTAACTTGTCTAGAGCGTTTGTTATAAACGTTGTTTCCCCTATTTTTCGCCTGATCTAAATTCCTACGAATTTGCTCGCGAATGGTGGACAACTTATCCGCCCTAGTTATTATTGGAATTTTATCTTCCCTAAGAGTACCGAGTTTATCTAATATATTATAGGCTGAGGCGTGTTGGACCATGTTCTGACCGTATAAGGCAAAGTATGGAGAGCACTGAATTGAGGTATGGAAATCGCTTCTTAACACCGCTAAAATTTCGGGTATATGCTTGTCCCAGTCGGTATGATCCTGTTTATCTTTAAGGAAAATTCTTATTTTTGAAACAATTTCTCTATTTACGCGTTCCGACGCGTTTGCTTGCGGCGAGTATAACCCCGTCTTTATATGGGTCACCCCATAATTCTCGAGGAATTGTTTCATTTCCTTAGAGATAAACTGTTTACCATTATCGCTATGGATATATTCAGGAACCCCAACCGATGGAAAAATTTCAGAGGTAAAGTAATTCATAACATTAACAGTTGTTGCTCTCTGCATGGGCTTCAACCAAACATACTTTGCAAAATGGTCTAGAACAATGAAGAGAAACTGATTGTGCCGCTTAGATCGCGGGTAAGGTCCTAGAAAGTCGCAAGAAGTAATTTTGTCTGACACGCTCTAAAGTTTTCTGCCGACCCCCATGGTAACTCCTATTCGCATCATGTGCAAGACTTATCGCTTTCTCAGTTAACCCTGTCGGTAACCACACCCGCCATAACGAGTCCTCCTCATCCGCCACACCCTTACGAAATTTAACCCTTTTTAAAACCACGCCATCATTTACACTCAAATCTGGTAGCGCATCTTTGTTTTCCAAAATGGTTCTGCAAAGATCCAAGTATTCCGCGCTTTCAAATTCCGGCGATGCTAAGTCAATTTCGTGAGGTGGGGCGGAGAAGGTTAGCTCGTCTACATCAAAACGCGAGAGGGCATCCGGTACTATATTCAGGGTTCCTTGCGATGCTCCATGGCAAAATCGTATCTTTGCAGTAGGAGTGACCATCGAGCCAGCCTGCCACTCAAGTCCTTCTGAGTCATCAACCACTTGAGACTTGAATGGTCGGTTATGATTCGGAATGGCAAACCCTCTATGTACGGTCTAAAACGCTTGACACTTATAATGGCGGCGAGGCATTCCAGTTCGGTTACAGTATAATCAGCGCCCTCGTCATCGACCTGGAATAACACGCCCCCTACGCCTATTTTTGAAGCATGCTGACTTGCGAAGACAATCAGTCAAAGGACCTGCTAGGTCAGCAAAATTTGTAATAAATGCCCTATACCAATTTGCCATGCCCACAAACCTACGAACCTGTCGCGGAGATTTAGGGATCGGAAAGTTCTGCATTGCCTCTATTTTCCCAGGATCCACCTTCAAGCACCCGCTGCCTATCAAGTACCCTAAATACCGAATTTCCTTCTGACAAAATTTGCTCTTCTTCACATTGATTGTGAGGCCTGCGTCCCTCAAACAATTCGCCACTTCCGCCAGCAACTTTAGGTGGTCTTCAAAGTTAGTGCTGCATACCATTAGATCATCCAGGTAGACAAAGACATTCTCCCGCAAACGCGAGGGAATTGCCTTGTCCATCAGGCGGCTCATGGTCTGCGGTCCATTACACAGACCAAAGGGCATCACTTTAAAGTGGTACAGAGGCTTCCCAGGAACTGCGAATGCTGTTTTTTCCTTGGAAGACTCTGTCAGCTTGATCTGAAAGAACGCGTCCTTCAGATCAATGCCACTAATGAAGTGCGTGTCCTTCAGCCTGCTTAATAGGCCGTTGATATGAGGCAACGGGTACGAGTCCTTTTTAGTTATCGCGTTGACCTTCCTGGAATCTATGCAGAGCCTGACCTTCCCTGGCTTCCGAACTAGAACAACTGGACTACACCAAGGCGAGTTTGACTCTTCTATAACTCCCATTTCGAGCAGCCTATCTATTTCGCTAAAAGCTTCGGCTTGCCTCGGTGGCGAAAGAGGAAAATGTTTACTTTTGATTGGGACTGCATCACCAGTATCAATATGATGCTCAACCAATCTCGTTTGCCCCAATCCTAACTTTTCGAAAGAAGGAAACGTCTCTATGACCTTCTGCAAATTGACTTTCTGGGTTGGTGACAAATCATGGAAATTATGTCCCTCCTCCTTTTCATCGATAACCTCTAGACATGCTATGCTCGGAAATATTTCGGGAGCTAACGCAAACGCGCTCCAGAAGTCAACTCCGAAATAGGCTTCTTGAATAAGGGAAGAACAAGATAAAAACGAATAGTTTTGGTAGTATTTTTAAAAGTCACTGGTCAGGAGATAGAACCTAATATTTTCTGTTTTCCACCGCCCGCCGTATACACGAAAGCCTGTAGTGGGTGGTATTTAAGTCCAATTGAATCCAAAAACTTTTCACAGTCCTTCCCAAGGAAAGAGACATTCGCGCCTGAGTCCAGCAACCCTACTATGAAACTGTTTTCTATTTTTACTCGCACCAGAGGCCTTTCATCCTCGGTGAGCACCAAAGTGGTGCTTTGTAACAGTTTAAGCTCCTGTACTCGACTGTTATGTCTCTTCCTACATTTCAAAATATCTTCCGATACAAATGACTCTGGGTTATGAAAAATTCTCGACCTAACTAGCTCGTAATTGGTTACCCTTTGTTCCAAACTAGGTGGAAATTGCGTCTGACAGGCGACCTCCCTACTCGGGGCTTCCAAGATTTTTATTGGTTTGCAAATTCCCGCTGATGACCTCGGACTATCGGAATCAGAACCGTCTGTACTGTCAGGAAAAGTTACAACTATTTTTGGGTATTCTTTCGCCAGAGTGCCACTGCTCCTTGGAAGTTCAACCCTGCCTTGGAACTCTCCGCTCGCGAGGGACCTACCACTTGGTTCAGTACTCGAGGCGACTCCTTGAGCACTGGCTGATATGGGGGCTATGGCGCCGAACGAGTTTCCCCCATCTTCTCGCTCGGATATTGGTTTCCCTGCCGGCGATGGTCCTTTGGACATTTTGGGGTAAACACGCCTCTGTGCCCGCACTTAAAGCAGAAGGGACTCCTAATGGGTTCCTCACAATAAATATACGAATGCCCCATGGCCTGACAATTCCAACATTGAATTCCGGAATAATCCGGTTTTCTATTGCGCCGGTACTCCAACGCCTCTATCTGCGGGTCAGCTTCGCAATCCTCGCCTTCCATCCTCATGTCCGGTGTTATCGTGCGGGCCTCGTTGACCTGACGTCCATGGTAAGTGGTTCCCAATATTTGGCTTTCTTTCAGAACTTGTTCCCCTCTTCGTGCTATATCGCGTAGATCATGCAATGTCCTAGCCCCCGCGTTGAAGAGCATTAGCTTCAAGCTACTGTTGACGTTCCGCTTTATTATGTCAATCAGCAGGGCTTCAGACATCGGTTCTCTAAGGCGTGCGTTAAGTGCTACTATGTCAGTGTGGAACACGTCGTATGACTCACTTAGCTTCTGCTTACGCATTGAGATTTCCATCATAATCTCGTGGTCACTTTTTAGGGTACCAAACTCACGCTTCAGTGAGTAGCACAGGAAGGGATAGTTCGCGTTGGGATTCTGCCTGGTAAAAAGCCAGTACCATTCTTCAGCACGCCCCGACAGAAATAAGTGAAAACTTGCCATAAGTTGGTCGCTAGAGCATTGAGTCCGCTCACATAGGGTGTCCAACTTAAACAAAAAATCAGCAACGCTTCCAGTACCATCGAAGGAAACCTTCCAATCCTGTGGTTTCACTGCCACGCTATTCGAAACGATGTTGGCCTGGTTACTAACGAATGTCGGGGCTTGGTTCCTTTCCTCCCTATTGGTGTTCCTGGTATAGGTCGCACTACCCTGCGACGATGTTACTGCGGCGTTGAGTAAGTCCATGTTCTCCCTGAACGTCCTCATTTCGTTCCGCATCTCCTCCTGCGATGTCCTGAACAGCTGATGTAGCACGTTCACCCACGAATCTACAGGAGGGACCTCGGCATTGTTCCTTTGCGTAGTGATCCTATCACCTAAAGTGTCAGGAGGTATACGGTCTTGAACCGAAGCTCTAGCTTCCCCCTGTATACCTGTTATCACGCCAGTTGAAGGGTCAAAAATATTTTGCATTGGATCTGCTGCCATGGACGAGTCAAGGATATTAGTACTAGCTGGTCTATCCATTTTGTGGTTGGAAGCAGGATTCAACACTATCCTGGTCGGATCTCCCCCGCCCGGACTACCTATTGGAGAATGCAGTACCAGAGGCCGATTGATGGGTTGCTTCGGAAGCGCCCCTCTACCCTGACCTCTAGGCTTGCCCCCACTTCCTCGTACCGAGTTCCTAGTAGTCATGCGTTCAGCCGACTGATCCATATTGAAAGGAAAAATCTCCAACCACGTTAGATAAACAAGAAAAAAAAAAAAAAAAAAGTATTCGGTTACAAGGGGCGGTTGGAAGGTATAACAAGTCAAGATTCACTCCCCCACCCTATAATACCGACGATTGCAAGGTTTTGAAAAATAAAAATTTAATTAATGCAAATTTTCCTAACCGATATTTGCATCAACTGATTACCGCGAATATGTCAAAAAAAAATAAATATATACATATAAATATATATATGCTAAAAGAATTAGATTATTAGTATATATACGTGTTTAAATGTAATATGTAAAAAGCAAAAACGGTATAAAGTTTGGCAAAAGCTAGTTGTGTATTTATATATTGAATGGGAATGCTGACATCCCATCATTAGAAGGCACAGGCATAACAAAAAAAACGAAATAAAACTAGACAAGGACATTGTTCCAGGTGCACCTACCGCAATGCAGGGGTGGTTATAAGACACCTCGCCCTGAGACATGTTGGTGTACCGTGGCGAAAATTGGTAAAATTTTAAATTTATTTGGACTCCAGTACTTCGGACCGCAATGCAGGGGCTGCTAAAGGCTGCCTCCCTGAGACTGGTCGGAGCACTGAAGACCGATAAGAAAAAAACGTAAAAATTGGCTTTTAATACCCCTCCTCAGCTGCGCCGCAATGAAGGGATGCGGTTTGGGGCCGCTTTTCCCCAGACTTGCGCAGTTGGGAAGGGGTGTGCAAAGGGGTCCCCACCCTTCCTCCCGCAATGCAGGGGCTGCTGAAGGCTGCCTCCTGAGACTGGTTGGAGGAGTAGGGATCCCTACAAAAAAAACATACAAAAAGAAACGAAGACAAAATAAAACAAGTTCGGCAGTCAAAAAAAACTAATAAACCCAAGAAAACTAAACCCCACTTAGCGGACATAATATTTTCCCGAAGCCGACATCGGACAACAGACCCGGGACAAAAAAAAGGTATATTACAAAAAAACTAAGTGCGTTTAGCACTACCTCACCGGGTGAAATGAAAACTTCCGGTGGACATGACGTTCAGTCTCGTGGAGCCCTTAGCTACTGAACACGATGACCAATCCGGACAACTTGATCAGTCGCACCATCCCGTCGCAACGCAGGTGGCGGCTCCTGGGCCTGCCTACCTGGGACTTACGGGATAGTGAAACCCCACAAGCTGACCAGAAAGTCATCGAGGTCAGCGCCTCGGCTTCCACGTTGGGCCCCATCTGTTATGGTATTCGCATCAAAGTGGAGCAGTAAGGAAGGCGGTCGGCATGATCTAGGGTCGCACTGTGGCTAGTCATTGTCGGCTGGGGTGGGCTCTTGCCAACCTTACCGTCCTGCGCCATAATCAGAGAAAAGGTCATATCATGCCTTTTGAAAACGCGGGGAAAACGCCAAAAAACCGCGCAAAACAACTTTTTAAAACAACATCCGGTTAAAACACCGGATGCCACGGACAGACCGTTGACATTTAAATATTCAAACTCAAATAAAAAAAACCGAAAAATCGAATTAAAAATTAAAAGAAACGGCAAACAAAATATTTAAAATGAAAATCAAAATTCAAAAATAACCGAAAGCGAAACTAACTCAAATATAAATTTAAAATAACCGAAAATGAAACGAAATTAAAACTGAAATAACGAACGGAAAAAGGAAAACAAAGATAATTTTAAATTAACCGAAAAGAAACCCTGAAAATTAAAAAAAAAAACGAACCGGAAATGACCGGTTACCATGCTGAAAGAGGAAAAAAAAGAGAGGCCGAACAATATAAGGGGCCATCGGGATTAGATTTGGTGCGTCGATGGCCATGGATGAGGGTGGGCCAAGCACCGGGCGTCGCAACAACACCCGCGGCGCCCCCTTATATTGTTCGGCCTCTCTTTTTTTTCCTCTTTCAGCATGGTAACCGGTCATTTCCGGTTCGTTTTTTTTTTTAATTTTCAGGGTTTCTTTTCGGTTAATTTAAAATTATCTTTGTTTTCCTTTTTCCGTTCGTTATTTCAGTTTTAATTTCGTTTCATTTTCGGTTATTTTAAATTTATATTTGAGTTAGTTTCGCTTTCGGTTATTTTTGAATTTTGATTTTCATTTTAAATATTTTGTTTGCCGTTTCTTTTAATTTTTAATTCGATTTTTCGGTTTTTTTTTATTTGATTTTGAATATTTAAATGTCAACGGTCTGTCCGTGGCATCCGGTGTTTTAAGCGGAAGTTGTTTTAAAAAGTTGTTTTGCGCGGTTTTTTGGCGTTTTCCCCGCGTTTTCAAAAGGCATGATATGACCTTTTCTCTGATTATGGCGCAGGACGGTAAGGTTGGCAAGAGCCCACCCCAGCCGACAATGACTAGCCACAGTGCGACCCTAGATCATGCCGACCGCCTTCCTTACTGCTCCACTTTGATGCGAATACCATAACATGGTCAAATCTATAGATTTTTGTTCCACTTTATTAGTTAAACTTTAATTGATTTGCACAAAGTCACTTGCACAATCTTTTAGAACTTAGTAGAGTTTGTAGTGAAATCTTTAGATTTTTGTTCTATTTTAATGGTTCAACTTCGGTAGATTTTCACAGAGTCACTTGCAAAGTCCTTCAGAACTTGCTTCATTTTGTGGTCAAGTCTTTAGATTTTTGTTCCACTTTAGTATTTGAACTTCGGTTGATTTTCACAGAGCCACTTGCAAAGTCCTTCAGGATTTGCTATGTTTCGCGATCAAATCTTCAGATTTGTATTTCCCGAAACTTTGGTTTATTCAATTCTTTAGAATTGATTTCCGTTGACTGTGCCAAACAAGTCTGGTCGAACGACTTGATTTAAAAAAATCACTTCTTTATTGATTAACGTTTATACATTGATTGCTTTACAAAAGTTCGTACAAGCTAATTTATAATATTTTATGTTTAGTCATCAAAATTGAACTATTGGTTAAGGTATCGAAATATTTCATTATTGATTTCGTAAGTGTCAATGCACTTATTTTGTTGTGAGCTAATTGCTTAATTTCTCTAATAAATATTTACGAAATTGTCTTAGTGCAATGCACTTGTTTACTTTATTGGGTGTACACTTACGCTGACCAGTCAACTTCAATTCTATTTTTTTTTGGAGGGGAATGGCCAGGTGACGTAACTCGCGCGGCCTAAATACGTTTGACGGTGGGCGTTCGTTGCGAGGAAAACATCGTTCGACCTCCTTACACTCCATTCTCAACTGATCCAGTGAATAGGTATAAATGGGATAAACCATCTTTGCCAGCGATTCGCGCAAGTTGCCTTTCACTAGTCGCACGATCTCGTGTTCCGGTATTGGGTTCAGGAGTCGTGAATGCAACGTGCCAACAGCGTGAAAGAAGACTTCGAAGTTTGTTTGCTGTGACGCATACTGACGCCTAAGGGCAAATTGTAAGGTTGGCCAATCTACGTCGAACATTGATGGTTGGCGATGTGGTGGTGGTTCGTTGCGCACTTATGTGTGCACAGTATTGGACCAAGGCAGGTTGGTATACCTATTCCCTTGTCGATTTGTTCAATTCTCCTGGATAATTCGATCATTATAATACTGCCTAGATTCGTTGGATTCAAAGCTGGTGTTTTGTCTCCTCCTCTTTGGCCGATTTCGTGACCCAGTGTTTCCCCCTTCTAACTCTACTCTATCCCCTGCATCTCTGGTCGACCTGATTAACTCGGGTATATTGTCGCGCATTTCATTTAGGATGGCATTTTTAGCTTCGACCATCATCTCTCTTAAAATAGGTGCTATGTCGACACGCAAATCACGCGGAATAATTGTTGACGGACGGTTGGGTTCGCCATTCTTCTGTGTAGTGGGTTCGGGAAAGGCTAAGTTGGATAGTGTGGCCTGTCCTGGCTGGATTTGTTGGGGCTGACTTGGTTTGGGCGGTTTCTGTGGCTTAGGAACGGTGCCCATATTTTTGCTCTGTTTATCTGCGTTGTTTGATGCCAACTGTGTTTTATCAACACCTGAAGCTAGATCCCTATACCCCCCTCCTATACGATCTGAGAGATCTATAAAAGTAGGCTCGCTTAACATCTGCTGATGGGTGTTTTGTGTGTTGGGATCATCCATCGAGGCGTACCTGGCTCTATAGCGCGTGTTATATGGGGCTGTTCTACGACTCATAAAATTGTTAACCTTTTTGCCGATACCACTTTCGAACATCGGTGGCTCAATATCAAACTATGTATTTGTAGCAACAAGTTTTTGCTTTATAAAATTTCGTTATTTCAAAATATATGTGTTTTACAAACTATATGTATGTGTGGGTAGGTTCAGATGACTTTTGGGGCCTACTGGAAATATGGAATCCTTGGAGCAAACCGCTACGTTCCTTTGGAGATGTCCAAAAATCCGTATTTGGATGGTTTGCACGTTATGCAACACAAGGCTTTCCTGATTCAAGCTTGCGGCCATAACGTGTTGATTTCAAAATAAGAAGCAACTTATCCCACTCTATCCATAAGGACTTCCAAACATATTTGAATTTACTAAAAAAAATATGTATTGTATTATAAAAAAACTTAAAGAAAAAGGTATTTAAAAAATGCAGAGGCTTATGGCTCGATATTAAATCAGCTATGCCATCTATGGGCTATTTATAGGATCTGTCCTTCTGTGACCACTGTCCATATCGGTGCATGTGAAGCATTGGATCAAACACCATAAACAAGTCACCGATTAGGGCAGTGGACACATACAGACGGATCCGTTTGGCTGGATAATTGTAACTTGGTACGTTCATGTAGATTGAAATATAATTTTGAAATCAAGTGAGCTTAAGCTGTTATGAAAATTCTAACAAAATTTCGCTCATTGGTGGGCGCCAATTTCAACCCACGGCGCAGGTGTTTTACCCAAATGTTGGTATTTAGGAAAAAAAAACGGCGGCCGCCGTGGTGTGAAGGTAGTGTTGCCGGCCTACCACACCGAAGGTCCTTGGTTCGAGCCCTGGTACAGGTAACATCAAAAATGGTTTGAAAAAAGTTTTTCAAAACGGGGTCGCCCCTCGGCAGTGGTTTGGCAAACTCTCCGAGTGTATTTCTGCCATGACAGGCTTCTCAGCAAAAATTCGTCTCCTTTGTAGATGCCGTTCGGAGTCGGCAAAAAACTGTAGGTCCCACCAATTTGTAGGGAAAATTCAAATCGGCACACCACAAATTGGAAGAGAAGCTTGGCGCAAAAATCTCTTAGGAGGTTTATGATGATATACCTGTTGTATATCGCGCCATAGAGATAGAGATATTAATTATAGAACCCGATTTGCTTTTTGGTTTGGGCGCCATATTAATTGGCTCGTGCACGTATCAGTGCATCCGCCCCTTGTTGTGGTACCAACGTGGGCCCCAGCTAGCTCAGTTAGCGCGGCCGTGATCCTTAACCCTTGGCCACATTGAAAGCGGGGCGAATGTCACAGTTATCTTTGTGTAATAAAAGTAAAATTTCAAAAAATTTATAAAATTCAAAAATATGCGAATCATTAAAGACTTTAAACTAAGTTTCAAAAACAAACCGCAAACTACATCGGTATTTGAACTTAACAGCTAGGAAATATACGTGGTACATTAATGCAAAAAGATTATTAAAAAAAACATGTGTAAACATACAAAAAATATACATGTATAACAATGATATAAATACAGGTGTGAAATTACACATATATTAGTATGTCACACCTTGGTGACTTTCGGTCAGCACTTTGGCAAAGACCAAACTTATTTTCTTAAACTTTGAGGAATTTCAAATATTTGTATATAGCCCTAAAATCCTACAGCCTACCTAAAAGAGCTTTATTCGGTGGAAAAAAGGATTTAGGGTAGCTGAAATAGTCAGCTATTTAAAAAAAGGTACATTAAAATTTATCAATTTGGTATTTCGCGTGACCGATATACGGGTTTTACGACAAAAATAAACAAAAAATAATGTAACGAAAAATTGCAAAAAAAAAGATCTATTAAATTTTACATCAATAGTTCTCTTAAGACTAATTCCACGGGAACTGCATTCTGCTGGCTTGTTGGGTTATAATAACCAAAAGATTTTCTGGTGACTTTCTAGTACCCAAGGTGAATATTATTCGGTATGGTGAAAGCTGACAAATATTGGTGAGTGGTGTCGGTCATTGGAGAGTCGTAATGGTGAAAGTTCATAGGTATAGTAGCGATGAAAATGTATATATAATGGTGACTTGAATGGCCATGTGGTGGTGAATATGATCATCGATGAGAATTTAAAAGTTTGGTGATTATGATCATCGATGGGAATTTAAAGGTATGGTGATTATGATCATCTATGGGAATTTAAAGGTATGGTGATTAATATCCCTGCCACTGCACCAAAAGCTGGCTTGTATTAGGATGGGTCTCCCGCTACAGGAAAAATGTTGGCATTAGGAAATTGCGAAAATCTCTGGTGCTTCCTAGCCATTTTGGCGTCCCCACACCTTTAGCCCCATGAATATAATTATTAGGTATCCCGAAAATTGCAAAAAAAAACTGTATTCCTATCTTATCTACCAACGAGAAAAACAGAGTTATGACTATTGTAACAAACATTAAAAAAAATTACAAAAATTATTATTTAGATTCCTTTTCAGTCTCAGAAAATTATTACGTTTGATTATAAATTTCTCATAATTGTGGGAGGAAGTTTAAAATTTTTGGAACAAAATTACCAGAAATTGGCAATTTTTATTTTAAAAGTTTTTTTGAAAAACTTCTACTTCAAAGATCCCAAGATAATAGTATTTTTTTGCTAAAAAAAATTACTTTCTTTTACACTTGCTGAAATTTTTGAAACTCAAAAGAAAAAAAATCAATTAAAATCAAATTATTCTTCTAGAGGCCAAAAAAAGAAGTTTTAATTAAATGAAATTTTAAATAAATGGATAAAGAATTGAGTGGGGATTTTCACTCGTGGAGAATTTTATGACCGGAGTCGAAAATTAGGTTGGTGCGAACGCCAAAAGGCGCGAAGCAAAGGGACAGACATGGGCAACAAACAAAATTTGAAAATCAGATCACTTACCAGGTTAGAACGCACTTTCTTTTTAATATCTGAACACTTGGGTTGTTGGGGCGATCTTCCTTCTAGCCCTGGTCATAGATCCCTCATCCTTTTCTAGCTAGCAGGCGAAGCTTCGTGATGGCTTATTAATGTGGTGTAATTATCGGTAATTGCCCCTTAGGGTGTATAAAATAGGATATGTTTTTTTGTTGTGCGCTTCACAACGTTGAATATTAACGATTCACTATTATTATAATTATTTAATTAATCACATCCATTACTTGGCAGGGAAATTCGATTTTAAAAAATGGACTTTGAAAGTTTTCGTGCTCACAATAACCCGACCAACACACACCCGATGTGGCTATCTTCACCGTTTATACAGTTTGTTGGCTATGAACTGCAAGACACCCCCATATAAAAAATTTCCCTGTGGTGGGTATGCATAAATGTCATTGTATTTGACATTTCTCGGCAACCAAAAAGCACGTAAAGCCCGGAAAAAAACCTAAACTTAATAAAAATCACCGGCCAAAGAAAATTATTTATTTTGCTGCACCAAATGTGCAAGATGCCGACCCCGAAGAAATAATTTTATTAAAAATGCAACACCAAAGTGGTTGCGAGGCGGTGTGCTCGTGGTGGTAGTGGAAGAAAAAAATTGTTTACCCTGCAGAACACCGTGCCGGCCCACAGTCCCATCTGTTTGTTTATATTACGTAGGCAGATTATCCTACCCTAGGACTTATAGAGGATTTCAGCGCACTTTACGGGAAGTATTATACGCTTATATAACTAAAAAGAATGTTTTCTTTATGCAACCATTTGCAGGTACACTTGATTGCAGTTACTCCCCGCCGACTTGACCCTCATCGACGGAGAGTTCCCTAGCCGATACTCCGTGAAACCAAAATGATCCATCACTGGACTATTGCTATCTTTGGGTTTTCGTAAGTATATAAGCGCCCGTCTCTCTGCTAAACAAATGCTCCACATCCTTTTCGAGCGGTCCAAGGTTGTGTCGGCTTCGTCTAGCCCAACGTGGGGAACCCCCAGACCCTGACATGTGTTACATATAATATCTATGTCGAGTTTGCCAAACAACCCTACCAACCAAGGCTATCCAGTTTATGTCAATTTCTTATCGAACTCCAAAACCATCTTTATTTTTTTCTCCCCCATACCAGCACCAACGCATATTTATGGAATATTTTTCCCAAACAAAAATTAAGTAGTATGATTTTAACATTTGAGGACAAAGACATAACAAAGGGAAATAAAAGAGCTGTTTCCAACAATTATCAATTTCCAGTAATCTCAAATAACTATTTCAGACTTTCAAAAAAGTATTTTGTATGTATTGGAATCGAGGTAAATATCATTATAATAAGTTCTTCTTATCAAAAAGATTTATATTACTAATGAAGTTTACATTTTCATAACTTATGCAGCAGCGTATGAATTTGAATGTGGAATTTGGTCAGCTTTAATATGTAATAACAATTGTAAAAACAAGATTAATATAATTAAAATTGCAAGCAGATGTTTGCCAATATAAGATGACTAGGGATCAGCAATGCCACTATCAGTAGAAGGGTTCCATCGAATTCCACCAGCATAATGGGGGGGAAATGTAAGTATACATTACATTGAGAAGAGTTGGATTTCATTCTGTTTGCACGTCACCACTAGCAAACTAAACTTAACTCCGAGGGCCCGAAATGTTTCAGCATCAGCACTAAATGCCGTTGTATTTGAAAGCATTAATCGTCGACTTGGTCTTAACAGGAAAAAAATTACTGCGGGCGGAAAAATACCTTAACTTCGCTTCAGGTATGGCGGTACATAGCTGCCAAAATAGATAGACATCTTGCAATAGCCTCGGAAGTAAAGTCATTCCAACAACACAGCTAAAAATTTCATGGAGAGTGTTGTTGTTTATAACGACAAAAAGACTGCCCGAAGGTTTTGGAGAGTGTTAGTTTTAGTAACTAGGCAGCGTTGGAGCCGAAGCTATCAATAATTTGTTTTTGTGCATTAACTATAGTTATATTTAATTTTATTTTATTTTGCTTTGTTTAATTTTTTATACAGTATATACATATTTACAATATTAAATTAATTTTTTATATAAGTATGTATTTCAAATATATACTCGTCTAATTAGTTTGGTACTTGATTGAATAAAAATATTATGACAAAATTTATTGGACATTTCCGTTCCATGGTGTCATATTTGTTTTTGGAATTTTTTTTTGTTAGAGCGGTGTAGATATGTTATTTCTTTATGGAGTTTATGATAACTGCAAGGGCTATGCGTAATCACATGTACAATCCACGTGCAAGGGGAATGTGGATAATATCTGCACGGCGGCCATACAAAACTATCCTATGTTTTATTCACTTTATGGTTGGTAGGGAATTGTTTTCACATACTGAAAATTTGTGTTTCTTGCGATTGGTAAACTTAAACTATCTCTCTCTCTCTATGGCGCGATATACAACAGGTATATCATCATAAACCTCCTAAGAGATTTTTGCGCCAAGCTTCTCTTCCAATTTGTGGTGTGCCGATTTGAATTTTCCCTACAAATTGGTGGGACTTACAGTTTTTTGCCGACTCCGAACGGCATCTACAAAGCAGACGAATTTTTGCTGAGAAGCCTGTCATGGCAGAAATACACTCGGAGAGTTTGCCAAACCACTGCCGAGGGGCGACCCCGTTTTGAAAAACTTTTTTCAAATCACTTTTGATGTTACCTGTACCAGGGCTCGAACCATGGACCTTCGGTGTGGTAGGCCGGCAACACTACCTTCACACCACGGCGGTCTTTGTAAAAGATTAACCCGGGAAGTCCCATAACTTTTTTTGTTTTGGATTTTTGTGAAATGTTGTATACTTATGTATTTCGATCTCCTGAGCACGAAAATGAAGTCCATTTTCATTTTCCTCGCTTCGATTTTCCTCTGCGTGAAATACAGTTATTCTTTTTTGTTTTTGTTATTTACTTCAGACATAATACGTAAAATTGCAACGACATGTTTGCATTACCATATGGTAATCGTGGGAAGATTCGGGTTAATAAAAAGACAAATCTTTGAAAAAAAAATAGTTCAATAGTTCATACTTAATTTGTCAGTACATGTCTTTCTATAATACTGATTCTCCAAAAACTCCAAATCAGTACGCTGCCGATTTCTTTATTCAAGCCTTGCCCTTCGACATTTTATAACTCTTTTGATCATCAGAAGTAGTTTGAAACATATCGTCTTAAGCACCCATGGGCAAAAGGACTCGTATAAGCACGCTTTGCCCTTTTACTAGGTGCTAGGTGAGGGACGATCAAGTGCAGTTATGTGTGGTGAAGAACAGAGGAAGAGGGCGATATACTTACACATACGCAAGATTCATAAAGAGAGAGTATGCGGCCTTGTTCATGACTTTATCCACTCAGTCCACTTAAAATTAATTTTTAGGAAGCTGAATACAAAGGCTCTCGAGTCTTGCGGCTGAAAAGATTTTTTGGTATTCAACCTTTTTTGCAAAAATGAGACAAATTCACAAACAAAATTGGATTTCTGCTGCTGTAGGCATATATTTTTTATTATTATACTTTCATAAAGCAGCCGAGCTCGTGACACGTATCCACTTGGTATAAGTCCGAATTGAATGAATGTTAAGATGACTAACCAAAACTAGTATTCATTCATATAATAAATGTGATCGAACTTACATTGTGATGTTCTAGGGCAGGATGGCTTACTCGCTATATTTTTGGGTACTACATATACAGATTTCAATACAGCGTTTGACAAAGTTTGCCATTCGTTACTTATTCATAAACTTGTTCTACTGGGCTTTCAACCCAGTCTCACCCGCTGGATATCTTCTTATCTTCTTTCTAGGACACAAAGAGTAGTTTTTAAAAATGCGCTATCTAATGTCATTGATGTATCTTCTGGAGGTCTTCAAGGTAGCCATCTTGGCCCGATTCAGTTTTTGCTGTTCATTAATGATATATCCAGTACTATAAATTTTTTTAAAATTTTCATTTCACGCTGACGACGTTAATATTTTTATGTCTTACTCGGTGAGCGAAAATAGAGCTTTACTTCAATCTGATCTTGACAGACTGGGTGCTTGGTGCTATCTGAACTATATGCCACTCAATCTTAAAAAATGTAAAAATATGTGTTTTTCGCACAGAAATACACATCCAGCTTCCTACATAATCAACAATCATAGTCTTGAACAAGCATGATTTTATGGACTTGAGAATTACGATGGATTGTAAACTTAGCTTCAATCTCCAATAATAATAATGCAACTGTCAATAAATCTAGGGGTGTTTTATCATTCGTTAAGCTATGGTCGAAAGAATTTAGTGACTCGTACGTAACTAAAGCCCTTTTTACAACATTAGTAAGACCGATATTAGAATATGGCTCAATTATTTGAAATCCGAGCTACCAGGTCCACGTTGATCGGATAGAATCGGTTTAAAAGCAATTCTTACTTTTCGCTTTAAGAGATCTTTCATGGGATTCCTTGTATAATTTACTTCTCTATACTAATCGCTTGGAACTTATTAACCTTGCTACCCTTGCTAGTCGTAGAGAAATGGTCGGAACAATATTTATGATTAAATTATTAAACGGGTTGGTCTCTAGCCCATTTTTGTTGGGAGAAGTAAACTTTAACATTCCTTTTCGGCCATCAAGAAATTTTAAACCAATTTTTTTGAAACAGTGTAGGACTAATTTTGAATTAAATGAGCCTTTCCGATGTTTGTGTGATTCTTTCTTCTCTTAATACATTATTTATAAGTTTTAATTTCTTGTGTTACTTAGCTGATAAATTTCCCTCTGTAGCTGAGTAGTTTCAGATCTCGACACTTAACAAACCTCTGCCTTTTAACGACTCGGAAATATATATATAAAAAAGCCGTGCGTTATGCGGATGCGCCCCTCGTGTCGGTTGGGCGGGATGATGGGTTATCCGTTTGGAATTATTATTATTATTATTGACCCTAAGAGTGGCGGAAATGACCCACTACTCACAGTCAGCGCAAAGCCTAGCTTTGGTCACTGAATAGGAGAAACATATAATGTCACTTACCAACTAGCAGAAAAACGTAGAAAAGCCTTTCGGGTTGTTGTTGCAGTAGGATGGTAGCTGAAAAGGTATTAGCGGAGAATTGTATGTATAATGCATACTTGTTTTCGGTGTTGTGATTACACTTTTTCGCTAAACATGTTTTTACTGTATCACTTTATTCTTATTAGAAATACTATGTTTTAGGAACATCGAATAGTTCTACTTCTCACTGTTTAATGGTTACTGTGCAAAAGGTAATAAGTAGTAAATTTCAAACGTAAAGTATCAGGGTTTCCCTCAGCCATGAAATATCAAGACATTAAGTCTAGCGATAATCAATATATCGCAAATTTTTTTGCTCAATTTTTCACTTCTAACTATTCTGCTGTCACCAATTCAAACTTTCAAAACTATCCTTATAAGCTACATGGGACAAATTCAATTAATTCACCAATTATATGCGCCAAAGATGTTCTAATTTACCTTAAAACCTTAAAAGAATCTGTTAAATACGGTCCTGATAGGATTCCTACATGTTTCTTGAAAAAGTGTGCGAACCATATTTACCAACCCCTTACCAATTTGTTCAATCTATCACTAAAGTGTGGTGTTTTTCCAACTGCGTGGAAAGAATCGTTTCTTCTACCGCTGCATAAAAGCGGGAGTAGGTCTTCTATAGAGAACTATCGTGGCATCGCAAAGCTTTCTGCCATCCCAAAATTGTTTGAAACTATTGTTACAAATCAACTTACGGGTCCGATCTCTACTTTGATAGCTGACTGCCAACACGGGTTCAGTAAGGGAAAGTCCACAGTTACGAATTTACTTGAGTTTACCAGTCATGTCTCAAATGCCTTTAGAAAAAATCTGCACACCGACGTTATTTATACGGATTTCAGAAAAGCTTTTGACAAAGTGTGTCACTCATTACTTATTCATAAACTCGATCAGTTGGGCTTCCAGCCGGGTCTCAATCGCTAGATCTCTTCTTACCTTAGTGACAGGACACAAAGAGTAATGTTTAAAAATTTAGTATCCGATGTCATTTATGTCTCTTCGGGGGTTCCTCAAGGAAGCCATCTTTATTTCTACAATAATACAATTTTCAAAAATGTTAATGTATGCCGACGACGTAAAGCTTTTCATGTCATTCGCGTCATTTGAAGATAGAAATAAGCTACAATCAGATCTAGATGCACTAGTTACTTGGTGCGATTTAAATTATATGCCACTTAACCTTAAAAAATGTAAACACATGGGTTTTTCGCGTGGAATTTCTCAGCCGGCCTCCTATACAATTAAAAATTATAGTCTTGAGCAAGTGTATGATTTTGTTGACCTGGGGGTTACTATGGACTGAGTTTACAGTTTCAACCGCCATATTAACACAACAGTCAATAAGGCTAGAGGTGTCCTAGCATTCGTTAAACGACGGTCTAAAGAATTTAGCGACCCTTATTTAACTAAAGCCCTCTTCACTACATTAGTCAGACCGATACTTGAATATGGTTCTATAATTTGGAACCCGCGTTACCAGGTTCATGTAGATCGCCTTGAATCAGTTCAAAAACAATTTTTACTATTTGCCTTAAGAGATTTTCATTTGGATCCCTCGTACAATCTGCCACCCTATACGAATCGTTTAAAACTCATTAATCTACACACACTTTCTAGTCGGAGGGAAATGCTTGGAATTATTTTTATGATTAAATTGCTAAATGGTTCACTATCCAGCCCATTTCTTCTAAGTGAAGTGAACTTCAATGTACCGTCTCGTCCTTCAAGGCATTTTAAACCTCTAGTCTTACAACAGTGCCGAACCAATTTTCAGTTAAATTAGCCTTTTCGCTGTTTGTGTCAAGATTATAACTCTCTTTCTGGTAGATTTGATATTTCAGACTCGCTTTTCAGCATAAAAAAATCAATTCTTTCTATCCTAAATTCATAACTACTAATTGTTTTTTTTTCTTTGACTTCTATTTTTACTTTAAACAATAATTTTATTCTGTTAACTAGTTATTTCTTAATGTATAATCTATCCTATATCTGTTTTAGATATCGACGATTAACAAACCAAAGCCTTTCAACGACTCTGCACGAACGAATAATCCGCGCGTTATGCGGATGCGCCCCTCGCGCCCGTCGGGCGGGATATGGTGGGTAATCCGTTGGGAATTATTATTATTATTATTAGTTGTTTCGAAGTTTACCGAAACTAAAAAAAAACCAAACTATTAGTTATTTAAATTTTTGTTGTTTCTTCGTGTTTGTACTAAATTAGTACATCATTATTTTTACTTTATCTCGCTTCTACTATTTTACTAGCGATATTTTAACAAATTTTTCTTGCATAATTCTTTAGGTCTCACATTTCTTGCTTAACTTTTCTTTCATTTAAAATTATTTTTTTGTTATTTTTCTGTTTTAGTTTCATCAACAACTTATATTTTAGTTAACATTTCTTTAGGAGGAAAACCGAGTAAGTACCCTTAGTACGATTAATATTTTGGGCACAACTGTACAACGATTTTCTTTCATATCAAAAAAAAATCCTATTTTCACAATAATAGGTAATATTAATATTTTACTATATTTTCGCTAAATTAATGTTTCCTCTTTCAACCAAAACCGCTTTAGACACATCTTTAATTTTTTATAGAGGCTTTATGTTTTTCCAAGGCACCTCTTTAGGGTTTTTTCGGACGGTTTTTTAAATATATTATTATATTAGGTTTATCTATATATTTTAAGGAATATTTCAACCAGGTTTTCAATTATAATTTATAAGGTTTTTCTTCCACTTATCTTAGAACTTTTAGGAAGTTTTTAAAGCAGATTTCAAACCACATTTTTATACCTATATTTTACACACGTTTTTAACTATCTACGCTTTTATAAATTTCGCACGTTCCTTATTTCTTTTGGATTCTTAAGTGCTTTTGTGTTTTTTTTTTGTTTTTAATTAGGTATATGTATTTAAAATTTTTTTGCACTTTTAATTTTACACCTGTTGTTTTATGCATTGTTCTACACCACTTTTCACTGTATACTGGATTCATCTCCGTCCATCGCGCTACTGACTGGTGTTGGTTTTATGCTTGCGCTTGTTAGATAGGAGAGCTGGGAGCGAGAATTTTCCGCCACTTTTTTCCCTGTCCTATGTTCTGTCGGATGCTATAGCATAAAGGAAACTCATGAAAACTATAATACAGACAAAGCTTTAATCGATTCTCTATTACCTGTTGTTGTAATCGTTCCCGGGGAAAAAATTAGTTTCTAAAATAGGATGTATGGTAGGGCATAATAAATACTGTGATTCCTCTGCTTCGATGAGATATTAATGGGAAGATAAAGGAGAGTAAGAAAAGGAAGTAAATTAAAATACTTTTCTAAAGTATAAGAACAATGAAAAAAAATTGTATTTCAGCCACCAGTCCTACATGCGCATCTATAATTATTTGGGAAGTCTTCTTCACAAACCAACTTGCCTGGTTGAT
The DNA here is from genome assembly GCA_949987695.1 of Merzomyia westermanni. Lineage (NCBI taxonomy): Eukaryota > Metazoa > Arthropoda > Insecta > Diptera > Tephritidae > Merzomyia > Merzomyia westermanni. The sequence goes on along the minus strand of OX465292.1, from coordinate 11,615,375 downwards.
GGTCCCAACGGAAAAGAAAGATTCTAGCTTCCGTAAAGCAAGCTCACACCCCCATATCCTACTTGTCAAAAAATTTAATAGTTGGTAGGACTGTTTGCAGACATAAGTAATACCAAGTTCCCTTCTATCAAAAAAAATCGCATGCGAGAAAAGGTTTATGCACAAGAAGATCCGTCAGGCTACATGGCTGTCCCCCGATCGAAAACACGCAACCAGATCGACCACGTTGTGATGGACGGACGGCACGCTTCCAGCGTTTTATATGTTCGCACAATACGAGGACCTAACATCGACTCTGATCACTACCTAGTACCAGCCAAGATTCGTACCCGCCACTGTACGACAAAACAGGCGCAACAAAAAACGCAGGGAAAGCTGGACGTCGAAAAGCTGCAATCGCAACAGACCGCCAATTATTTCGCAGATCGCCTCTCACACCTGCTCTCCGAGAGCACAATTCAACCTAGTGGAATGCATGAGCAGTGAGATCATATCTCAGGAGCACTCCGTACCGCAGCCGAAGAAGTAATTGGATTCCGGCGAACGCGAAGATACAACTGGTATGATGATGAAGAGTGCCGCGCTGCAACGAAAAGAAAGGACGAAGCCTACAAGGCAACGCTGAGATCGAATGCAACGAGGGGTGTGTGTGAACACTACCGCGAGTTGAAGAGGAGGCGGCTCTTCCAGGCGAAAAAATAAGAGGCAGAAAAGCCAACGGGAATAATGCCCCAGAATTCTATTAAAAAATTCGGCGAATGACAGAAGGTTTTAAACCCGGGGCAAACTCCTGTAAGAATGAGAACGGCGACCTGGTGGCCGATATTCAGAGAGCACTCAGAATATGGAGGGATCACTTCTCTGCCCTTTTAAATGGGGAAACTCAGCAAGAAACCAGAGAAGATGCCGAACCCGAGCCCACAATCGAAGATGATGGAATTGACGTTCCACAACCCGACTATAATGAGGTGCGAATAGCAATATCCCGATTGAAAAACAATAAATCAGCTGGCGCTGATGGTTTGCCTGTTGAGCTATTCAAACACGGAGGCGAGGAGCTGGTAAGGCGCATGCATCGGCTTCTTTGCAGAATATGGTTGGATGAATGCATGCCTGAAGACTGGAATCTAAGTGTTCTCTGCCCAATCTACAAGAAGGGCGATCCTGCAAACTGCGCCAACTATCGCGGAATCAGCCTTTTGAATATCGCATATAAGGTCCTATCAAGCGTATTGTGCGAAAGACTGAAGCCTGATGTGAACAGACTGATTGGACCTTATCAGTGTGGCTTCAGACTTGGTAAATCTACCATCGACCAGATTTTTACAATACGCCAAATCTTGGAAAACCCCCGTGAAAAAAGAATCGACACACATCATCTCTTTGTTGATTTTAAAGCCGCTTTCGATAGCACGAAAAGGAGCTGCCTATATGCCGCTATGTCTTAATTTGGTTTCCCCGAAAAACGTATACGACTACGCAAAATGACCTGGAGCAACACCGCCAGCTCGGTCAGAATTGGGAAGCTCCTCTCCGAGCCGTTCGAAACCAAACGAGGTTTCAGACAGGGTGACCCCCTATCGTGCCATTTCTTTAATTTAATGCTGGAGAAAATAATACAAGCTGCAGAACTTAACCGCGCTGGAACAATATTTTATAAAAGCGTGCAACTGTTGGCATATGCTGACGATATTCATATCATTGGCCTTAACAACCGCGCTGTAACTTCTGCTTACCCCAAATTAGAAAAAGAAGCGGAGAAAATGGGATTGGTGGTGAACGAAGGCAAAACGAAGTACCTTCTGTCATCATGCAAAGAGTCAGCGCATTCACGCCTTGGCAACCAAGCCACTGTTGGCAGCAATAATTTCGAAATAGTAAAGGACTTCGTTTACTTGGAAACCGGCATTAACACCAACAATAATGTTAGCCTAGAAATCCGACGAAGAATTACTCTTGCAAACAAATGCTACTTCGGACTGAGTAGGCAATTGAAAAGTAAAGTCCTCTCTTGACGAACGAAAATAACGCTCTACAAGTCACTCATCGCACCCGTCCTGCTATATGGTGCAGAAGCGTGGACACTAACAACATCTGATGAGGCAGCTCTGGGAGTATTCAAGAGAAAGGTTCTTCGAACGATTTGTGGATCTCTACGCGTTGGCGACGGCGAGTACCGAACAAGATTTAATGATGAGCTGCATGAACTTAACGCAGACGCCGACATAGTTCAGCGAATTAAAACACAGCGGCTTCGCTGGCTAGTCCACGTAGTGCGAATGAGCGAAGATGCTCCAGCCCAGAAGGTATTCTTATCGGCACCCGCCGGTGGAAGCAGAGGAAGAGGGAGACCACCACTCCGATGGAAGGACCAAGTGGAGACCGATTTGCGATCCTGCGGTGTTTCCAATTGGCGCAAGTAAGAAACGACTGCCAAGCTATGTTGGACGGTCAAAATCGCGCGGGCGGTTAGATGGCCATTTAAAGAAAGAAGAAGGCCGCATTTCACCCAGGGGAGAATTAATATTAGGATTTAAGTTTGAAACATAAAAAAATTAATCGCTAGGCTATCAAACCCTTTAGGCATTACCGAAAAATGTGAAGGTTTACAAGAAACAGTTCGGCAAGCCTAAGTCCTCAAAGTGATTGTTACACTGTTTGCTGTGAAAATGACCGAAATCGGCTGAAATCCACGCTTTATTTTTATACCCAGCTGTGCTTGTACACAGGGTATTATTTATAATAGCTTTGAAAAAATTGGCTGTAAAATTGGAAAAGTCTTACATAAATAAATTAAATATTTATTGGTAGTGGACGTGGCACTGCCTTCCTTTGGATAGACAGTTTCTGTTGTCTCCGATAGCGATTGCTCTTAAGTTTGAAGAGAAATTTTATATAAAAATGGCGAGCGTACTATTGTGACATTGGGGTATAATCGTGACAAAATATTAAGCAAATCGATTGAAAACCACACTCACTTTCACACATCTATCCCAAAGGAAGTAATATTGCTTACGTTTTTGGCTTTAAGCTTTACAAATTGATACGGTAGTAAAATTGGCACGTAATCATCAGGTACATAGGATTTTTAGAAATTATGAACCACATATGTGTATTGGACCATACATGCATCGGTATAACCAGTATTTCAGAATAATTTGAGGTAAAATTAAAAACCATGTTACTCGTATATCCCCTGCTCATACCTTTCATTTGATGCCCATGTTTCACAAATACATAAATTTCCTACTTACTTCCACATTCAAGTCAATATCTCCGAAGCAAAATGATTTCTTTAAAGTAGTTAATAGCATCCTATATGTATGTCCTCGCCAATGCAATAGGTGTCAAACGCCTATATAGTATAAACACATTCTAGGATCCAAAATAGGTCAATATCCCCAAACCTAAGTAGGTTTTTGAAATAATAACCCTCTCATATTGATACCGTTTGATTGATGCTAACTTTATCACTGCGATGTTTATTAAATCTTATTATAAAATTCAACTTTTGATATGCCCAGTCAATTTGGGTACCAGCAGGTGTGGTGAAATATTGGGGGTCTAGCTGTGAATTGAAATTATAATCTCTAAGCAGATGTTCGATTCTATTATTCCTAGACTTAAGACATAGATTAAAGTCACCCAAAATTAAGGCATTTTTTTCACGCAGATCTGTAGTAAGAATTTCTCGCAGCTCTGATTCAAAATTCCTGATAGGGAATGTGGAATTCTTATAAAGCACCAATATCTAATAATCTTTGCATTTGAATACAACGATTTCTAAAACCTTGCGACTAGAACACATTTTTTTCAACTTACATAATTCGATTGCGGAAGCAAAGTTAGGTCTCGCATACACTAAAACGCCTCGCCTTTTTCTGTGTTCCGTTTCGGTGCTGTCTATCCATAAAGCATTTAGTGAAATAAACCCAAGACAATGGATAACTCCATGTCTCGACAAAGCACAGGATATCGGAGGATAGCATCAGGATGTCATTATTTATATAATTTATGTGGGCATGAAGACTCTAAACATTATGAAATAGAATTTGAAGGCTCGATGTTCGAGAAAGCATAAAATTAAATGTTGGAGCCAAAGCTTTTGTTGCGGTCAAATCATTCAACTGCCTAAATACAGGATCAGATTCACAAAAAGGATTAGGTGGAATAAAATTTTATGAAATTTTTATGAATTACCTAATATAAACAGACCATCAGCGCTAATATCTCGACTGCAGGCTACATATAAAGATGATTTTGGCATTCTAGGTCGGGTGTGAACAACCACTTTGTTATACGTAACACCCCAACTTTTGTGAATGGTTATTGCCTCAGCAGGAACAATTGGAAACTGGTTTCTTTCAATTGCTATCTGCTCATTTCTCTTATATGGAAAGGCCCTAACAGTCTTCTCAATGGGTGTCCACGAAGGTTCGTTAGGATAGGTCTTTTTCGATCTGGCCATTAAACCAACAGAAGGTTCTAAAAATTTCATCCACAGTGTTCTTGGAACCGATGAATCTAAATCTATCTAGATAAGCTGGCCAGTTGCACCATTTACAAAACCGTCGCCTGTGTTGATATTCACTGTCATCATATATTTCGCCGTGATTTTTAGCGTTAAGCTATACGTAAGACCTTGAGTTTTCGAAGTTTTGAATAGTCTGAACTGTTCTAAGATATTAGCATTTTGGCCACTAACGGCAATTCCTTTAACCACGTCTTTCGCAAGTGAGAAAACTGCTCTAGAAGGAATTTGACTCAGTTTAAGGGCATTCTAGTTGGCAGATTCCTCGTTTGACCAAAATAAGTGAATTTCTTCGTCGGGAACCTGGTCAAAGTTAACAACTCTATTTGCAATCAAAGATATGTCTTCACTGGTCATAGCCCCGGGGGCCATATTATTCAAAGCAATAGCAAACGGTTGATCGCCACGCTGTCTCATTTTTTTCATTCAATTCATAATATTTAAAGAGCTCCTCTAATGGCGAGCCGACTAAAACGCTGTAAGCATCGTTTGGATTCGGTGAAAAAAATCTATCTATCACCTACAGGAGACAATTGTTTCAAGTCGCCAAAACAATAACAGGTATACCACCAAACGGAATATTATTCTTGAAAATCTGCTTTAGTCTGGCGTCAATATAACTAAACATTCGAGCGCCTACCATTGAAATTTCATCTATAATTATCAACTTGAAATCGCATAATTTAGTATAGATTAAGTTGAGAATATCGTTGCTAAGCGGCCGTAATTCCTTATTGGACTGATTCACAAGTAGTGAAAATATAGAATGCAGTGTCAAACTGCCTATCCCAAATGCTGCTTTTCCCGTAGGAGCACAAATAAGTACCTTCAGAGAGGTTGAATTTGATCCAGGTATGCAATTCAAACGGTAATTGAGAGTTTGATATATTGATGATATTAGGAGGCCTTTTCCAACCCCCGCCGCGCCACCTAAAAAGGCATACAAGGGCTGATCTCTTTTAAAATTGTGTATCAAATGAGTTAAGTATATTCTCTGCCTCATGTTTAGCGTCTGAATGGATGCAAGCAGTTCCTCAACGGGAACTAAGGGAGGAAGTTCAATGAGCCTAAGAGTGCATTGGAGTCATTATCATTGTTTTCGGGATCACTATCATTAAGGTTTAATAATCAGGGTTTATTTGGGGAAGCGCCAGTACCCTGAACTCATTGTCAACAATATCTTCTCTATCTATTTCAACTGTTATGAAAATTTCCTCCTCCCTTAATCTGTTCAGAGCTCCCCAAAGGAAGTAATATTGCTTACGTTTTTGGCTTTAAGCTTTACAAATTGATACGGTAGTAAAATTGGCACGTAATCATCAGGTACATAGGATTTTTAGAAATTATGAACCACATATGTGTATTGGACCATACATGCATCGGTATAACCAGTATTTCAGAATAATTTGAGGTAAAATTAAAAACCATGTTACTCGTATATCCCCTGCTCATACCTTTCATTTGATGCCCATGTTTCACAAATACATAAATTTCCTACTTACTTCCACATTCAAGTCAATATCTCCGAAGCAAAATGATTTCTTTAAAGTAGTTAATAGCATCCTATATGTATGTCCTCGCCAATGCAATAGGTGTCAAACGCCTATATAGTATAAACACATTCTAGGATCCAAAATAGGTCAATATCCCCAAACCTAAGTAGGTTTTTGAAATAATAACCCTCTCATATTGATACCGTTTGATTGATGCTAACTTTATCACTGCGATGTTTATTAAATCTTATTATAAAATTCAACTTTTGATATGCCCAGTCAATTTGGGTACCAGCAGGTGTGGTGAAATATTGGGGGTCTAGCTGTGAATTGAAATTATAATCTCTAAGCAGATGTTCGATTCTATTATTCCTAGACTTAAGACATAGATTAAAGTCACCCAAAATTAAGGCATTTTTTTCACGCAGATCTGTAGTAAGAATTTCTCGCAGCTCTGATTCAAAATTCCTGATAGGGAATGTGGAATTCTTATAAAGCACCAATATCTAATAATCTTTGCATTTGAATACAACGATTTCTAAAACCTTGCGACTAGAACACATTTTTTTCAACTTACATAATTCGATTGCGGAAGCAAAGTTAGGTCTCGCATACACTAAAACGCCTCGCCTTTTTCTGTGTTCCGTTTCGGTGCTGTCTATCCATAAAGCATTTAGTGAAATAAACCCAAGACAATGGATAACTCCATGTCTCGACAAAGCACAGGATATCGGAGGATAGCATCAGGATGTCATTATTTATATAATTTATGTGGGCATGAAGACTCTAAACATTATGAAATAGAATTTGAAGGCTCGATGTTCGAGAAAGCATAAAATTAAATGTTGGAGCCAAAGCTTTTGTTGCGGTCAAATCATTCAACTGCCTAAATACAGGATCAGATTCACAAAAAGGATTAGGTGGAATAAAATTTTATGAAATTTTTATGAATTACCTAATATAAACAGACCATCAGCGCTAATATCTCGACTGCAGGCTACATATAAAGATGATTTTGGCATTCTAGGTCGGGTGTGAACAACCACTTTGTTATACGTAACACCCCAACTTTTGTGAATGGTTATTGCCTCAGCAGGAACAATTGGAAACTGGTTTCTTTCAATTGCTATCTGCTCATTTCTCTTATATTGAAAGGCCCTAACAGTCTTCTCAATGGGTGTCCACGAAGGTTCGTTAGGATAAACCAACAGAAGGTTCTAAAAATTTCATCCACAGTGTTCTTGGAACCGATGAATCTAAATCTATCTAGATAAGCTGGCCAGTTGCACCATTTACAAAACCGTCGCCTGTGTTGATATTCACTGTCATCATATATTTGGCCGTGATTTTTAGCGTTAAGCTATACGTAAGACCTTGAGTTTTCGAAGTTTTGAATAGTCTGAACTGTTCTAAGATATTAGCATTTTGGCCACTAACGGCAATTCCTTTAACCACGTCTTTCGCAAGTGAGAAAACTGCTCTAGAAGGAATTTGACTCAGTTTAAGGGCATTATAGTTGGCAGATTCCTCGTTTGACCAAAATAAGTGAATTTCTTCGTCGGGAACCTGGTCAAAGTTAACAACTCTATTTGCAATCAAAGATATGTCTTCACTGGTCATAGCCCCGGGGGCCATATTATTCAAAGCAATAGCAAACGGTTGATCGCCACGCTGTCTCATTTTTTTCATTCAATTCATAATATTTAAAGAGCTCCTCTAATGGCGAGCCGACTAAAACGCTGTAAGCATCGTTTGGATTCGGTGAAAAAATCTATCTATCACCTACAGGAGACAATTGTTTCAAGTCGCCAAAACAATAACAGGTATACCACCAAACGGAATATTATTCTTGAAAATCTGCTTTAGTCTGGCGTCAATATAACTAAACATTCGAGCGCCAACCATTGAAATTTCATCTATAATTATCAACTTGAAATCGCATAATTTAGTATAGATTAAGTTGAGAATATCGTTGCTAAGCGGCCGTAATTCCTTATTGGACTGATTCACAAGTAGTGAAAATATAGAATGCAGTGTCAAACTGCCTATCCCAAATGCTGCTTTTCCCGTAGGAGCACAAATAAGTACCTTCAGAGAGGTTGAATTTGATCCAGGTATGCAATTCAAACGGTAATTGAGAGTTTGATATATTGATGATATTAGGAGGCCTTTTCCAACCCCCGCCGCGCCACCTACAAAGGCATACAAGGGCTGATCTCTTTTAAAATTGTGTATCAAATGAGTTAAGTATATTCTCTGCCTCATGTTTAGCGTCTGAATGGATGCAAGCAGTTCCTCAACGGAAACTAAGGGAGTCATTATCATTGTTTTCGGGATCACTATCATTAAGGTTTAATAATCAGGGTTTATTTGGGGAAGCGCCAGTACCCTGAACTCATTGTCAACAATATCTTCTCTATCTATTTCAACTGTTATGAAAATTTCCTCCTCCCTTAATCTGTTCAGAGCTCCCTCTGTTCAAACACGTCATATTTTTTTCGATTTTCCTCTATAGAAATTGGATTTTCTACGCAGGTTTGCTCATTATTATTATCTATAATATCCCGCTGTTCATCCCGCCACGGTTGGAAGAGCATTACCATTTCTCTGAAATAATCGTCCCTAGCCGTGTATGGACTAAACCTTCTTTACCGAACTACACACGGTTTGGTACGTTTCTTTACATAACCACTACCATCCCTCAATGGAATTGCTACTCCCCGAACTAAAGAAATTTCGCCTTCTATATCTTCTTCATTATCGGAGTTATCTTGTGCCATTCTAGCTGATTTTACAAAAGTAAACAAAGCTGCAAAATCAAATCCTTTATTATGTAGGAACAGCAAGCATATGCATCCAATATAAATTGAATATTCATGTTGGCTCTATGTAGTTTTAAGATAACCGGGTTATAAGCATTAATTGAGCTGTCTTGGAACTTCCTTTTAAGAAAAACATTAGGTTTCATTAAACTTAATCTGAGAGAGCAGGTAAATAGACATCGAATGACAAATTTATTCTCGTATCAGAGAGAAAAGCTTCAAAATCATTTAAACAAGAAATATAAGAAGGTAAATTAGAATTTAGAAGATTTTGAATCTTTGAGTAGATTCATCTGGAAGTGGTAATAAGATTTGGTTGGAAGGCATGGGAGGATATGGTATACCAAATCGGCAAACTTGTTTTCCTCTTATTGCTCTGGTACAGGATCGGCTATGGTTATGTCCTTGGTACTCAATGAAATTTTCTAAATGACTTATGGATCCATCTGTAGAGACATATTTGTCAATGAAACTAATAGCATTCCGAAAAGATTCAGGTTCGCTAAGATCGATCTTAGGAGCATTCTTCAGCCAATACATGCCATGCACGTGAGGTGAGCCCCTTTGTTGGAATTCAATCCGCCAGTAAAAATGCTCTTCGAAAATACCCCCATTTTCTTTAAAAAGCTTAAGAGACTGACGATAACGATAGTCAAAATATCTAGCGCATGTGACTGCATCTGAGCGAATTAGACGATATCGTTCTTGTGTAGATAAATTATTGGCCTCTTCTTCAGAAATAGTTCTTGGGTCCACAGTTTTAGCCAAAATAACCAGTAATTCGATCCAATGAGATTCAGCAGCAGACAACGTTATAAAAATCGCTGGAAGGCCAAATTGGCGGATCATGGAAATTGCCTTTTCTTGTCTGCCTCCTAGTGAGCTGGGGAAGATCTAACACCTTTAAGAACTCTTTATCCATCGTCATGCTGAATCAAATTCTGAACAAAATTTTCATTTAAAACATTTTGGGCCGAAACTCGATTGCTTCCAGAAAACTTTCGTGGAAAATCGATGCGATATTCTTAATATGAAGCAGTTCTAATTTCTTGCAATTATAGAAACGCTTAGGAATAGTACAAGCACTTCTATCGTAGCGGCAATCTCAGATCGAACAATCTTACTGTATGTCTCTATACAAGTTCGCTGCTGGCTAGCATAAATACTTGCAAATGAAAGTTCTTCAGAGTTGTTGTCTTGAATGATATCCAGGGGTCTTTGGCCTTCACCTGGTGCAATTATCAAACGATTTATGTCCATATTTTCTACTGGAACATCATTCATTATCACCAAAACCTGCACTTTTCGCGACGGACTCTATGTTGCTGTGAATTGATTATTCGCTCAGCTGAGCGAATCTCTGCATTTCCTTCGTCTGAGCTGTAAGCTTTTTTGATAGATTTCGCTTCTTTCAAACTGCTTCCACACAATTTTGATAATAACGCGAACACAAATCACTCCTTTAATAAATGTTTTTCTTCGAACCATTTTGAACGTTTTGAAAAAATCGCGTTTGAATTTTGAGCACAAAAAAATAACACTAATCACTCTCTTTAAATAATTAGTCTTTAGTTTATGTTATATAAGTAATTAATATTCCGCTTTAGCACTCTTTTAATTTACATATGTATATATTTATTAAAACTTTTTTTTTGTTATTTTTGACGTTTTCAAAAAAAAAACGCGTTTGAATTATTAACCGACCAAACAATACTAAACTAAAATTTTACTTTTTACTCAAAATATTATGTCGCTCGTCATACCTTTCCACATAGATATTTAACAGCACAACGGTTACCAAAAATGTAAATTCCTCAGTTAACAAAAGCCAAAATTATTTACTACCTGCTACTATGTAACACACAGTACTATTGCAGCGATGCGTTTTTGGTTATTGCATAGACAGGTAAAAAACAACTCTTAGTGTGCAATAATCTTTTTAGTACAATAGCACTTATGTTTATTGTTTGTTATGTCTTTATTTTAAAATAAACATTTTTTGTAGGGAAATCCTAACATCTGAAAGAAAACTGCGTTATTACCCGTGTTATCCTTTTTGCTTCTTTTAAACGAAAATGAGTCCAGGATAGAACCATATACATATGTATTATTGCGCAGCCTTTAACACCATTAACCACACAAAACAAACAAGAACAGCGTTTCAAGTGGGTATGTAATGTTCGAATTCACCCGAACCTGGACTTCCTTACTTGTTCATGTTAGGCGTGACACCTGACCATAGTTCCTCAGGGCTCTTTCTGCTTCCACGACATGGGACATGATTAATTATGTATGCTGCAGTGTTTGCAGCTCCTGCCCAAAAAATATTGTCGAGGCCAAAGTCAACTAGCATGCACCGCATTCGCTCAATCAACGTCCTGTTCATTCGTTCGGCAACGCCGTTTTTCTCAGGTGTATACCGAGCCGTCTTTTAATGCACAGTACCACATTTCTGTACGTAACTTGAAAACTGCGCATTGCAATACTCGGTACCATTGTCGATTCGAAGAATTTTAATTTTGCGAGCGCACTGATTTTCGACAAGGCTTTTAAAATTCTTAAACTTTTCAAGAACATCAGATTTTCTCAAAATGGCAAACGGAACCCCTTTTCTCGAATAGTCATCGGTAAATAATTGTAAATACCTCGCACTACTAAAAGAGTTTGTATTAAACGGACCCAACACCAAGGAGTGTACCAAATCCAGTAAATTTTTGGCACGAGCTCATTACTAATTTTTGCGTTTGCTTGCCCTTTACGCATACGATGCACTTTTCATCGGTCGCGCCAGTATAATTTACTCCAATCGTAGAGTTTTTTACATTGTTTACATTTTTGCTGCAAATATGCCCGATCCACAGCTCGTAACTATCAACTGCTGTCATAACTTTCGCAGCACTCACCGTCTCGAAGTCTAGCCCGTACAAATAATTTTCTACCTGAGCTGTTGCAATTAGCTTACCGTATTGGTCGAAAATTTTGCAATTGTCACCGGCAAACACCAATTTTTTTCCTTTATTAGTCATTTGTCTTACGCCCTAATCCTAGTGTGGTAACAACATTCGTTTTACCAGCAAATAAATAGTTTGGGAACTTTTACACCCACTTGGTGATTTTGCCGGCTTTATTTGCAGTTCAATTTCGTAACCACTAAAATAGGTGGTTTTTACACATACTATTTCACAAGAATTAATAAACAATATAAACACTTTTTTACCCGAAGTTTCGTTAGCGTTTGCATTTTTAGCTCTATTGCGCATTGTTTGTTTTTGACAGCGTTGCCATTTACGCTAGAATCGCGGTACATGAACTGCATTGCCAACGGTTACGATTTTCGGTTAGATAATCTTCCAGGTACAAAATTACCGGTTACGCACAGAATTTATTTGCGCATAGATTTGGGACATATTCTACATTCGCATCATTTGTGCTTTGTTTGTTTTTGTTTCCATTCAAAACCAGTTTGACGTTCCCTATGCTTTCAATTTTAACTTTCTCTTCATTAGCAAATATTACTCCTTTATGTTGTGATTGCTTTTTGTCCACAAGCAAGTTTCGATTATTTGTCATATGCGAAGTGGCACCCGAATTTATGTACCACACATTCTCATTATGCTTCAAATGCATACATACACTTGCCATCAGCGAAGTTGACGAATTCGGTCGCTCAAGGTTTTTCGCCCTATTTGTGCATTCTTTTCGCATATGTCCATGCTGACCGCAGCCATAACATCGAAACCGTTTCTTATTGCAATGATTTGTATTTGCAATTGAATTTGCTTTTAATTTTTTTGTGTATAAAGCATTACTTACCGAGTCATCGGTATTATAGAATTTTGTGTCTTGTAAAAGCAACCTTTTCACACACTCGATTGTTAATTTTTCCTTGCAATTTTCTGTAGCCATTACGAGTGCCTGGTAGTCGTTCGGCAATCCCGCAAGCATTAAAGAAGCAACGACCTCGTCACCAATACTTAATCCAGCATTTCGCACTTTAATGGATGTCATGACCATTTCATTTACATAGTCTTGCATAGACGAAAATTGTTCTAGTTTAATGTATACTAGCTTTTTAAGTAACTAAACTTTACGAGTGAGTCCGCTGTCCTCATACGCCGATAACAAAGCGCCCCAAGCCTCTTTTGCGCTTTTAGCATTAGCTATGTGACCAAAATTACATAGCTCTACCATTAACGTTATTTCCGCTACCGTTCGTTCACCGGAATACCTCGATTTGGTGTCATCTGCATGCACGCCATCTTCCGCCACCTTCCAGCAATTTTTGATGACCACGTACGACTTCGCGTCTCGCTTCCAAACATCAACATTTTCTCGGCCAGCTCAGAACACCGGTTGCCATTTTAAAATTACTGTGAAAGGCCCATAACCTGTTGAGCAGAAAAAAAGACTTGCGCGTATTGTAATGATAGAATAGAAACTAACTGATTTATTCAAAGTATGTATACTCGTATCAAGAGTATAAATGTAGGAGAACAAAAATAGTGCTGCCAGATTGGTATTATTTATCAACAATTGGTTTGTATTGTCAATAGACACGAAATGATACCATTACTGATCAAAAATACATTTTCTCAATTTGAAGTGATCCGTTTCAGAAATCCTTACATAATATTAACAATTAAAGTTTTTTAACCGTTTTCCTTTATAAATCGTTGCCGGATATCTACTCGACGAATTATGTTGATCTTTTTGGCATTAGAGTTATATTAATGGTAGCCAGAGCTGGGTAAATTCAACTCCATTACAATTACAATTAAATTTCTCAGTAATTGGGAGAAGTAATCAATTGAAATGTAATGAAAAAAATTACCAAATGTAATTTCCTAGTTATGAGGCTCGAGTAAAAAAAACTTTCTTTGGAATTGAAAACAAAATACTTTGCGCTAATGTAATTTCTTCCCCAATACTATGGAAAGGAATTGAAAATGTATTTGAAATTCTTCCAATCACATTTCAAGGAATCCTTAAAGTACTCTCGAATTTCCCATTTCTTTCCTCAAAGGAATTGTGGAAGTACTTGAAAGCTTAAAGTTGACTGGTCTATAAAAACGTATTTCAATTTCACATTCGAAAATAACGGCGAGCATAAAGTCGTCCTTCTTATTTGAATAGAGGCGTCCTCTTCCTTCGGCTGTTAAAGGCGTGAGCAGATAGCGATTAACGGGCGAGGCAAATATATCATGACGGGGTTGAGTAGCGACTTATAGAACGTGACTTTTATTCATCGAGGCAGAACTTAACTTGTAAATTTCCTTTAACGCAGATTATAAAGTTGTCGAATTCCTTGACATTATCCGACACAAAGTCGTACTAAATCGTGATTTTTAAATATATAATTTATTTGGGGGACCAAAAGAAATACTAATAAGAAGTGCTTCTATGACAAGTTAAATATAGCAAATGAGTGCTGACCCCGCTTTCGTTCTACAGCCGAAAAGTTTAGCTTCAGCAACAACAACTTCCAACGGAAAGAGACTGATTGGCCAAACGTGGCCATCTGTGATACTAGGCAGCAGCAAAAAAGGTTAACAAAGCTACGACTACAAAGTGATAACGTTGTGATCTACTGCAACGTCGCTTCTGCACCTCGGTTGTGCGAAATTTTCAAGTTCCAAATAACGATCGGGAGTCCTTGCTGTCGAAAGTGTGCTCACAAAACACTTTGAGCAAATTTTGACCTAACCACTTATACCTGTACCCACTTATACCTCAATCAAATCGTACAACTGCTGAGGAAATCATAGGATTCTAGCGAGATCCAAGGAATCTTAGCGACACCAACTAAGCGAATCTGCCAAACACCTTAATCAGAACTGCTACCAGATGTCTTCTTTCCGCGCTTGTGTCTCACCTCCAGCATGATTCTAAAATGCTCCATGTTAAAGAGCACACAGTTGTAGTTAATGCAGACAGTATCTGTTGGATAAAGCAGACAGTATCTATTGGACGAAGATCCGCCACCCAGGGCATAAGGAAACGTATGCGTAAGCAGTATGTTGACATACCGCATCACTTTATTCAGCAGTTTGATCCGCGGAACCTAAAGGATCTCCACACAGAGGCTCTAAACGACCTCGAAATCGAGTCGGTATTTACCTCTAAAATATCTAAAGAAGAGAGCGTCCTTCTCAGAGACGCTAGAGTCCAGTATTCCCTATCCAAACACATGCTCTGTATGTGCTATGTCCACTCATAACACCAATACAAAATACTTTTGGAATTCCCTGTAATGTAATTGGAAAAATTTCAATTACATATTAAAGTCCTTTCCAAGGTATTGTTCATATATTTTTTTTTCCAATTCCTAAAAAATAAATTTTGTACTCGAGCCTCAAAACAAGCAAATTACATTTGGTGTTTTTTTTTGGAGGAATTAAAATGTAACCAATTCCTTTTGTGGGGAGCAAAGGAATATAATTGTAATTGGGAATTGAGAGTAATTTGATTCCTGAAGTAATGATTACTACTCAGCTGTGAATGTAGCTTATACAAAAAATGGCAGTCACTTCGAAACAAATTTACACGCTGCCGAACTCAAGGTGCAAATTTTGGAACGCTCGAAGATGAATGCTCTTAGTGCGCGCTGCGCTAAAAGCCGATATCTTTTTTGATTAATTAGTTGCATGCTTTTGGCGCCAACCTTGCTATTTATGTTCATAATTGCGTAGTAGTACAAACGGATTTTACTGTGCGTTCACAATCGTTTCCCTGCAAAAATCGAATGACTGAAACTTCAATACACATACACGAAATTTCTTCTACAAAAATAGTACGGGTAAAATGATTAGTCAATTTACCCGGAGCCATACCGAAAGTTTCCGTGTTCAAGAATTTTCTGTTAGAGTGAAATGGCATATTGGTCGTTTTAAGTTTGTTTTGCTATATCTTTTTCTGTCGCACTCTTTGCATTCATAGGAATGAAACTAAATATTGTTCCCCAAGTGCTAAATTTGCATATGAAAATTGCACAAGTGGCAACACAGTAAGCTTGAATTACTTCATTTTGTCTTTTCTGCAGAAAAAGTTTTAAAAGTTGGCGTGGTGTTCGAGGACGAAATTAAAGGTATTTGTACAAATAAAATAAAACATTGTAATTAAAATTGATACTTAAAATACTTTTTAAATTTTTTCAGATTGAATTAAGCATTGGAAAAGACGGCAGTGATAAAACCCAAAGCGTGCAGGACATTGGTGCAGGATTCCAATTAAAACCGTAAGCGTGCCATCATAAATTGTATATGGAATTGGTTGTTTCCAATTTTCTCCTAATGGAAACAATTATCCAAAAATATGCGCAGATTTGTGAGATATTTGTGTTATGTGAGATATTTGTTGCTGCATTCATGCCTAAATTATCGTGTGCATAGACGGACATGGACAAATAACTATGGCAATTGTTTACGACCGCCACCGAGTGCAAAAACCCGGCCAAAAATGTCGGGAGAAGAATCAAAAGATGCGTGTTTGACTCTGTAAAAAGAATCCGAATTAGAAAACAAAGGTAATTGTTTCCTTTAGGAGACAACTGCTAAAACACTTGCGAAATTATCGGGAAAGGTATCAAAAGACGCGTTTTGACCTCAATAACAATAATCCGGAAGCGAATTTTCGAGTTTTTGTTTCAGTGAAGAGATATTTGCAATCAAAGTTGAAAATTTTCTGTCATTTTCATGTGGTTGTTGTAATCACAGATTAGGGTGTACCGAAAAGTGGAAAAAGTGTGGTCTGCGCAGAAATACTGTGGACCGCGTAGCCGGTGTTGGACCGGCTAAGGGTTATTTTTTTGAAGCGCGGCCGAAGGACGCCTACGCAGAAAGGTGTTCTGCACATAAATACCTTGCTAATAACTTTTCACTGAAAGAAATTATTTATGTTTGATATCTCTCCCGATATATTTGGACGTGTTTAGCAGGAAACAATTACCGATATAGGTATCAAACGGCGCGTTTCGGCCCCAGTAACAAGAATCCGGCTCCGGAGAACATTTATTTTTAGTAGTTTTCGAGAAATGTGCAATCAAAATTCGTCTTTTTATACCTCTCCCGACATTTTTGGCCGCGTTTTTGCACTCGGTGGCGGGCGTAAACAATTGCCATTGTTATTTGGCCATGTCCGTCTATGCACACGATAATTTTGGCATAAATGGAGTATAGCTCCCCAACTCCCAAAGTAAATAAAAAAAAGTGTGCTGATGGATAGATATTATTGTGGTGAATGTGTTCTGCGCAGAAGTACTGTGTTTGGCGTAGCCAAAATGGGATCGGCTAAGGGTTATTTCTTTGAAGCGTGGGGAAGGCCGCCTACGCAGAAAGGTGTTCTGTGGATGGCATAGCATAAGTAAATAATATAATATATAATAATAAGCGTAATTCTTATACCTTTATGTTCACTGCAATGATGTCTATTGATCCCAATTAAGTACACATATTTTGCGGTTCCTTTTGAAAATAATTTTATCTATAAAGACCAAAAGCGGTATATATATTTCTGTCAAGAGATATTTGCAATTAAAGTTGAACATTTTTTGTCATTTTATGTGATTGTTGTAGACACAAATATTGGGTGTTCCGAAAAGTGCTGAAGTGTGTTCTGTGCGGAATCGCGTAGCCGCTGTTGGACCGGCTAAGGGTTATTTTTTTAATGTTTTTGGTTGGTGTGTTTTTCATCACAGAGTTGAAGCTATTCTGCATTTGTTTCTTCTTACTGCAGTGAAATGTTGTGTATTTATCTAATTAATGGCATTTTATTTCCTAGGTGAAATAGCATTGGATATACCAAATCAAAAGGCGAAAACAAATCTGTGTCGACCAACAATTTGAAAGTAAGTACTGTATTTTAAGAAGTCAAAATGAAGAGAAGCACTTTTTACAACAATTTAAGCTCTGAAAAGAAAAATTGTGAAAGGAGTGCTCAGGAGTATGCAAGGCTGATACAATTTGCAAACGTAGATTGGGACAACCTTGATTCTAATGCAAGTACTAGCAATGTAACTGCGGAGTTATCATTTTCTGACGCGAAAGTTCAGTTCTCTGATACAGGAATTTCATTTTCTGACTCCGATTCACGGTCGGAAAATGAAATTATAGTATCAGCAGAATTTAAACGTGAAGTATTGAAATGTTGGGCAACCGAAAATAATGTTCCGCAAACGTTGCTTGCTAGTTTACTTGTGGCACTTAAAAAAATTGGTGTAAACGATTTGCCTTTATGCCCAAAAACTCTTCTAGATAATAATAAGAATACAGCGCAAATTCAAAGAGTTTCTGGAGGAGAGTTTATGTATATTGGCATTCAAAAGTATTTTGAAAGAGATACATTGAGTTTTTTAAAAGAAAGAGGAGAAGTTCTGATTGACGTAGGAATAGACGGTTTAAAATTGTTTAAGAGTTCAAGTAAAGTTTTGTGGCCTATTTTGGGCTCAATTGTTGGATTTCCAAATGAAAATCCTTTTACTATTGCCTGCTTTTCAGGAAAACAAAAGCCAAGTAACGTAAATGATTTTATGAAAGATTTTTGCGAAGAAGTAGTTTACTTAAGAGAAAATGGCTTAAAAGTTGGTATGTTGGATACCACATTAAAAAGATTTAATATTCGTATTTTTACATGCGATTCTCCTGCTCGTGCTTTTGTAACTAGTGTTCAAAGTCACAATGGTAAAAATGGATGCCCAAGATGTGTTCAAATTGGCACATACCAGAACAAAAGAGTGTGCTTCTCGAGGCAAATTTGTGACTTAAGGACAGACATTTCTTTTAAAAACAGAATAGATAAAAGCCATCACAACATAAAATTTGTGTAACAGGGAAATATTCTCGAAACAACAAATTTTGGAATGGTTTCCCAATTCCCGTTAGACCCAATGCACCTCGTGGACTTAGGTGTGGCCAAGAAACTCTTTCACCTTCTTCTTAAAAAAGGAAATATTGCCCAAATGAATGAAAAATTTAATTTCGTTTCAAATTGGGTACCATCTGAGTTCGGAAGAGTGTGTAGAAGCTTAGATGATATCGGGAATTGGAAGTGGACAGAGTATAGACAATTTTTGTTGTATTCGGGGATATTCGTCCTAAAAGATTGCATTCACGAAGATTTATTTTATCATTTCATTTTATTGCATGCTAGTCTCTTGTGAAAGGTCCTGTAAAAGTGAAACCAATGTTGTTAAGGAGTTATTTCAAGAATTTGTTAATTTGTTTGGAGATATATATGGAGATCATTTGATAAGTTTTAACGTTCACGGCCTTCTCCATTTACCTGATTGCGCTATAGATTTTGGGCCATTAGATTCTTTTTCCGCGTACAAATTTGAAAACTTTATGCAACGTATTAAAAAAGTTATGAGAAGTCCTACAAATATTTTACAACAACTCTTTCTAAGACTTGAGGAAAGGAAATGTTTGCAGAAAAAACGATACACACATTTGGGCAATTTTCCATAAGTCATAAGAAAGAAAAATACTCTTTTTGTTTTAGTCGAACTACAGGACCTTTCAAAGTGGTCGATTCGCGCTTAGAATCAGGAGAAGAGATTTTAGTTGGATACAGTTTTACAAAAACGAGAAATTACTTCAGTGAACCACTTGAATCTTTTCCTTCTCTTGGTATTTTAGTTGCAAGTGGACTTGGTAGCCAAAAAATAAAAATTACAAAAAATACTATCGAGTACCAATATTTTGCGGTTCCTTTTGAACATAATTTTATTCTAATTCCGATCCTTCACCACCTCTTTCACGATTTTTCAAACTAGTTTTTATATTAATATTTCTTTATTTAAATCAACATTTATACTACTAATTAATATATTTATTCTTAATTTTTACTTATAAGAACATGGACAAGGAGGATATTAGAAGTATAATATTCGGTGGCTCGGGACCCTTAACGTCCAGGTTGTATCAACAACAAACCGAAAGCAGCACGCCCTTGCCGATAAGAAAACGGGTCAAGCTTTCGACGACGTTTAACGTGCCGAAAGAGCGAGAGGATAATGCTATCCTTGTAAATAATAATAAAGGTGACATAAAAAAGATCTTTCAAATATTCGACTCTAATTACACTTATATTATTAAAGATGTAATGGACATGTTGAACTCCATTTTTAGTAAACAATGTGAACTCGAAACTCGATTTGCCAAAATCGAGGAAAATGTATGTATTTTCCTTTTTTTACCTAAGCGATAGTAATTCATATGTACATGTACTGTCGAAAAGCCGGAAATGTTGGCCCACCATAAAGCCGTTCGAGAGACGAAGGTTTTTACAAAAAAAATGCACAGGCTAGTGTGCCGCATAAGTGGAGAAAGTGGAGATGAGCTTCAGAATGAGCTGGCTGACATGTTTCCACTATCATGTATTACTGCGGTGTATGATTTGGAGCAGAAGCTCGAAAACGAAACATACGAGGATGCACTCGTAAGTAATTTTTTATTCGACCGAACTTTTTGTTGCTCAATTATTCACAACTAAAATACATCTTTTCTTTACAGACCTCGTATTTATATGTAATTAAAGGACCTACAGGGGATTTAGATGCGGTCTTTAGAAACCTCATAACTGATGAGCTGATCGCCAACTTTAACTGGGACGGAAAGAGCTCAAAAAAAGCGCTGTCAGAGCTCAAATTGTTTAAAAAGATTTTATTTGGTAATTTCTGAATTTTTTTTTACTAACGCATACTAATGTTTTTACTTTTCCGGCAGGCGTGTTCAAGATGCAGGGCGAAATAGAATATGTGCGTAGCATGAAGAAATCCGTGGAACTAAGCCACAACAGGCACAAACAAAAACGGTACCTTACAACGAAGCTAAACCAAACATTATAGTTAAATATGTTTACTTAATTTAACAATTTAATCACTTTTTTATACTAATATTTTTAAACATACTTTAAATACTTAACTATATTTATTAAATTAAATAATTTGTTAACTCATATATTTGTTAAAACATATATACCATAAAATGGTTGTGAATTACTTTTTTATTTTTTGTTCTAAAGTTAACATACTTAAACCCGTTTTTAAAAGACTGAATTTATGTTTATTTTTCAGTTTTAAATACTAAGTGCCTTTTCAAATAAATGTACTGAAATACAAAAAAGATAAAACAATATAAATATAATAAAATACTAAAAAGATAAAATAAAATAAATGTAAACATAATAAAATACTAAGATAAATATAAATATAATAAAATACTAAAATGATAAAATGAATAAAATAAAATAATAAAAAGATAAAACATTATAAATATTAATATAATAAAACACTAAAAAGATGTTGAGTTCAACTATATATTTATAAGCTTTGTA
The DNA here is from genome assembly GCA_949987695.1 of Merzomyia westermanni. Taxonomy (NCBI): domain Eukaryota; kingdom Metazoa; phylum Arthropoda; class Insecta; order Diptera; family Tephritidae; genus Merzomyia; species Merzomyia westermanni. The sequence continues at coordinate 11,594,199 of OX465292.1, read as the reverse complement.
TTAAACTGTACATTATACAAAATTATGTGTTTTATTACAATTTGGGATAGGTAAACCTTTCAGAAAAATGACCATAATTTTACCGTAAAATTACTGTCAGTATACAGGTAAAATTACGTTCTAAATACTGGTAAAATTTCCGTAAGTATGCTGTTACAATCAATATAAAGTGGTCGTCAATATAATAGTAAAATGGCCATATTCATGAGGGTAAAATTTCAGTAATTTTTCCCATTATATGCCGGTCATAGAAGCCGTAAATTCCCTTTAAAAATTGGAGTTATATAACTATTCATATGACTAGTAGATGTGACAGTACAGTACTGTAGGTGTGAGCAGTGCAGCTGTATGTTTAACTTAGCGCAAAATAAATGAGAATGAGCGAGATGTAAAACCACACATACAGGAACGTGAGAAAAAAAACGGTCAAAAAGTCTACCGATGCTCTTAAAAATGTGATGGGAGAAATACGGAAACTTTGGGTATGGCTCCGCGTAAATTGACTAATCATTTTACCCGTACTGTTTTTGCAGGGTTATTTTTAATATTAATATTTATAAAATTCAATTAATGAAAAGCACTACGCCAAATAACACATGGTTTTTTATGTAGGGCTAAACTTTGTATTTAAGACGATATCTTACTCAATAATATTGATTCCGAACGTGAGCAGAAAATAGGAACCGAACACAAAACACCAATCAGTAATAATATATAAAAAGGTAGGGGTGGTTTAGATTTCATGTGATATATATAAAAAGGTATGTACAATTCTCCCTTGAAAAATAAAACAGAAATTAAAATTTGACCCTATTCTTTCTCAATGTTCAGGCCAGAAGACACAATTTTCTAATAATATGCCACCCTAAACTTTTGACTTTCTTCCAATCACCCACCCCAATCCACCCACTTGTATGTGCATGCATATTCGTGTTTTGTCATCACACATATACATGCACGTGGGGGTGAATGTGTGGGGGAGAATTCTCAGTCTTTTATTTCTTTTTAAATACGAATATAGGAATTCGACAACCGTGCTTCCGAACCACAGCCGAGTTCTACATGGACCATTATCCCCGTCTAGAGAAAGCAGCATTAATATACAGTCCACAAGAACAGAAGATATAACAACAAACCATAATCACTTGGATTAGTCCACTTAAAAAAACTTAGAAAATCATTAGTATACCTGCGGACATCACATACATCACATACAACACTATAAACAACACAATAGCTGCAACAAGTCATATTCTGCCAATTAAACAGCTGCCACATACAATTATCTACTAAACAACAAACTGTGGCACATTCTACGTAACCTGCGCCTTTGTATATAAGTTGTATATTCTCGCCACTTTTTTTGTTTTGGTGTTGATTTGATTTTTTTTAATTAACCATTTTTAAAAAGCTTTGTGACTATCTGGATTATTCCCCACCACTAGTAAGGTTTTCCAGACACAGCGCACTGCGGGAGGTAACATAACCTCACTTTCAAGTCAATTTCACTAAGGCCCGGTTTCACCAACTCGACTTAACTTAGTTAAGTCGCGATTTTCACTTTTTCAGTTTCACCACCTAACTTAGCTAAGTCACAACTTAGTCAACTTGCCAGCTGACTTATTCTCCACTAAGCAGTGTTGCTGTGGTTCGAAACCTTAATGTCAGTAATCCTGCTAATTTGTTTTGTGCAACGTCCCAGTCGGAAACTTGATCATGCTTGACTTTAACGGGGTAAGCGTAGATGCATGTAAACGCTAGTTTTCAAGCATGCAACCATTACGAAACTATCTTTTTCAATTAAGCGCTAATTTTAGTACCTTCCAGCTAAAGAGAAATGGGTGTAAGATCAATACATTCCTTCGTGTATAGTCATACATGCCCATTTCGCACTGGGATATTGGGATGCGCAGAGTTGTCTGGTATGAAAAAATACTACTATGCATAAAACAGCTGATCGGGTTGTTGTGCTCAAAATTATTTAAGTCGCTCAGTTGGTGAAACCCAAAATTAAGTTAGTCTCGAATCTGTGCTAACTTAAGTCACGACTAAGTTTTAGTCTTAGTCACGTTGGTGAAACCGGCCCTAAGGCTTTCTATTGTTTTAATTTGTTGTTTATTTCCACATCTCTTTTGTAACAAACGCGCCCAACATTTAAACAGAAGTTTTGTTATATTCATTTTAATATTAAAAAATTAAATTTCACTTATAACACTACTGCCAAGAACCACCAGAAACGCGAATATGAAATTCGTACGTAAATACACCCCCTGATTCGGAAAATCGAGGCTATTTTTGATTCTAGATACCATTTTTAAGATATTTACGATTTAAAGTCTTTGGAAAAAAAAGATGGACCCACCTAATCATGTATATCTCTAGAACAAATTAAGCAATTCCAAAACGGTTTGAAAAATTTGAAAGCTAATAAAATTTTGCTATAAACAATGCATACACCTGCAGGTTCGAAGATAATGAACAATCAAATATAAAAAATATGTACTTTGTGAAGAATGATATCGAAAACTTTTTTTATTTTTTTCCAGATATTTTTGCTTCTCTGTAACCCTGTATTATTACAAAAAAAATAAGCTTTCATCCAATAAAATCGATTGACTAATACAAAAATATAGCCATATAATACTGAAGTACGTACACGTACATATGGATTAGTATTCATATATTAGTTAGTACGTAGGTAGATTTTCGAAGGGTTATTAGATACAAAAAACTGTTAATGCCGTCTTCTCAAGTAGGTAAATTTTAAAATTTCAAACCCAGGTACATTTGAAGCAAGAGCAAAATTTTACAAAGCAGGTAGTGTTTTCTTTGTATAATAAGAAACTTTTTTGTCTAGGTAGGCCTCGATTTTTACTCGATCTGAGTATAAATAGGAGCAAATGCGAATTGTTCCTTCATAATATCTGCAAGACTCACCGGATACTATTCAGTCTATAAGTGCATTTTATAACCCGTCATTTACTTAAAAAAATAATATGAATAAAAGGGCGCGAGAGTTTGAGTGTAAAAATTATCCAGATATATTCTGTTTAATCTGCGGTCAAATCCTTTGAAAGTTACATACTTACTATAAGTATTTTGGCATTCAGCCTAAAACCCCTGGAAAATCATAGACCCTGAATACTGCGTGCACCACATGTCGAATCGAATTGATTCATTCGGAATCCGGAACAAAAAGGTGCGTAGTAAAATTTAGGAATTTGCTACTTTTTAATGCATATCTGACTAATTTCAGAAACTATGTACTGGTCACAAGCACAACTCACCGATTGGATAAGAGATTTGGAACATCAAACAGTTTGGTTCCAAAGAGTGGCGATAGTTCATAGACGGCAATAAACTAAGTCTAAAGGTCGTATTATCACATATTGGCAATCAAAAGCCGCCTATCCCGATCTCACATGCAGTAAATACGAAGGAAACCTACGAGATAATGCAAAAATTACTTAACTTATCAAATATGAAGAGAATGATTGGAAAATATGTGCCGATCTTAAAGTCGTTGGAATGCTGTGGGGTTTACAAAGTGGGTACACAAAATACTGTTGCTTTCTCTCGTCAAGACCACCACATCATAAAGGATTGGCCAGACCGGATCGAATTTAAATTTGGTGTGGATAACATAAAATAATCCCTCTTATAAAGAAATAAACAATTAGTTTGCCCCCGCTCTACAGCAAGCTCGGCCTTATCAAAAACTTTGTTAAGGCTTTGGACAAAGAAGGCGAAGCCTTCCGTCATTTAAAAACCATCTTTCCAGAGATTTTAGAAGCCAAGATAAAGGAAGGCATTTTTGTTGGGCCGCTTAACAGTAACCAATTCAAAGAACTATTATCACCAGTGGAGGCAGCAGTTTGGGATTCTTTTGAAAATGTCGTTGTTTCTTTTTTCTGCAAACGCAAAAGTCCCAACTACGATTGGTAGTGAACGACTTAATGGGTAAATAAAAGAAACATATTTAAGGCCGTTTTCTTAAGTATACTTTAAAACCTATCTGCCCGAAAACAAACAATTTGTATGAACATTTTAAAGTTTACATGAGAAAGCGGCCTAAAGCTGAATTCATCGTTCAGTCCGAACAAATTTGTGGTTTACATTTTGCTCATTCTCTTCTCAATGTGTATCAGAGAAGTGGAAAAAGAAAGAGTAAAATATAAACAAAAAATTTGTTCGGAACTGAACGATGAATCCATCCTAAGAAAATTACACTCAAATGTGTCACTTATTTATCTAATTTACTTATTTATTTTCTTTTCAGGAGTAAATATGTCTTTAAAAATTGACGAAAGTGGCGAGCATGGCGAACGGTTTCATCAGCAAATGATGTTAGTTGAAAGCCGGTATCAAGGCTTATAGGCAATAACTTTTTCAAGTATAAAATAAAATCATAGAGCTAAGACAAAACTTAACTACATACATTCTGTCCTATGAACCAAATATACTTTTTCGGAAAGGGGAGAAAAAATAAAAATACACGTGAATCGGCGATTCTAATGTACTTATGTTTTATGTATAAAGCTCGTAGTGTCCGTCTGTCCGTCTGTCCGCCTGTGTGAAAGACTTTGGATCGATTTTTAGTAAGTTTCATTAGGCTAGGTGATTCGATAAGTAAATTCGAATCAGACTACTATGAAATAGAGGATTCTTCTCACAGCAAGTATACTCTTGCGCTTCCACGAGAGGATATAAAATGAAGGGGAAAACCCAGAACGGCTTATGATGAGTTAGTAAACTCAGAAAAGCTAGACCCCGCTGGTATATTTTCTGTCAAACAGATATACAAAAGGGCATACGCAGTCTATTTACGCTGCATGTCAGATATGGCTACACGCCAATCGACTTGCAATAAGCCAGAAAGTAAATCTGAAGCACAACTCGAACGAAGTCTTCAAAGGCGATTGTCTGTCATGGCCAACATTTCGGGACATGGTCACGACCACACGGGTTGAGAACATTTTTCATCTCAACCATAAGACACAAGGTTAGGTTGATAGGGAGTTCAACATCAAAAGAGCAAAAACCGCAAAATACGCGAATTCCCAACGAAACCCCTGCAAAAAGACTTGCTGCATACGAAGCAAACGTCACAAAGTTACTGTGTACAAAGTGCAAATCTGATGGGCACAGAGTACGCAACTGTCCCCGCTTTTTCAAATTAACTCCGGTGAAAAGAGTTAACTTCGTCAAATTCACCAAGGAATGCTTTAACTGCCTATCCCCAAGACACTCAGTGTCGAAGTGCACCAGCTCGTACGATTGCAGCACGTACCCCTATCGACATCATACGCTCCTGCATGCGGGGCTCTTCAGACGAAGGCAACAACCAGCTCCCATCAGTATAATACTGATAATTCTGCCTCTACTTCTAAGCAGGCTGTAAACCGAAATGTAAATTCCTGCCATGTCCTTTCACGTGCAGGCGTGTTGTTAGGGACAGCTCGAGTTACCATTTGTCATAACGGTACAGGCTTTCTGGGAAGAGCACTATTTCATAGTGCTATTTTATGACAGGAGGACTCAAATGCAGAATCAATTGACTGTCAAAAAGGATGCATGCCCAAGTTTCGGATATCGCTAATGCCGTGCCGGCTCAAGTCAATGAGGCATCCAACATAGAGCTCCGTTCACCAGTGGACTCTTTCTTTAGCTCAACGACGTTAGTGCTAATTATAGAAAAACTAACTGAAAATCTGCCATATCGACACTACAACTATGAAGGCTTTCCTCTTACTTGGCGGAGACATATGTCCACAAATAATACTGAGTGGCTTAAGAAACGGTATGCGATTGGATACTAACGGGTAGAATAGAAGCACCGAATCCAGCCCGGAATATCTTTTGGACTTTGGACAAACATTCCTTGAACTGGAAAATCTGCCAGACACAAAAGTCCAAGCGCAGAAGATAAATATTGGGAACAATTATATAGGGAAACTACGCAAAGGAAAGAAGATGGGAAATATGTAGTCCCGCTTCCATTCAGGTAGGAATGCCAAGATAAGCTGAATCTCTTAGGGTATCTTCAGCGGGCGCGTTCACAATTTTTCAGAAATGAGAAACGGTTAGCAAAGAACCCGGAGTTAGGGAGAGAATACTCGAGCGTTCTGTCTGAATATGAGACATTAAGGTATATGCGAAATTGTAGCACCCGATTCTCCGGACAACTACTTTTTGAGCTATCACGTTACCAAGCTGCTCTTGGGGGGCTACAATACCTCTCGCTATAGAGCAATAATAAGCCTCTCCAAAGCTAATTTAAGAATTTTAACTGCTATTATTACAGGTCATTGCAGACTCAACAACCACCTACACAAAATGGGTATAAGAGCGAATGAGAACTGCCGGTTCTGTCGACTTCGGAGACTGCAGAGCACATCCTTATGGTATGCGACGCAATAGCCAGGAAAAGAGCACAAGTCCTGGGATCACCATGGCCAGAGCATACGGAACTACAAGCCCTCAGGCCAACTGACTTAATCACCTTTTTGAGGGAAGTTGGCTTGGAAGAGGTGTTGTAATGAGAGGAGGGCACAATAGACCACCTGGTCGCAGTGCTATCCTCAAATTATCTATCTATCTATGTATCACGTTACCAAGGGACAGCTGGATGCATTTTCTCTAGCAAGCACGATCGCCGCATTCTGTTTTCGGTATTATCAACAATATGGGGAGTGTTGTCGGAAGTGGCAGTCCTTTTCCGGATATGAACCCGGTACTAACTACCGGCTCTAGGTCATCTCACCCTCTCCTTCCGTAAGGAATAAGAAGGTTGGTAATGACAGGTGAGAGGCATCGTTTTTATAGATCAACCATCAAGTTCCACGTTATTACCCCTTGTGGCTTTTAGTCGCCTGTTACCACTAGCATACCTATCTCGGGCATATTCTAACCCCCTAACCCCCAGGGTCTTTAACCATAACACTTCGCGTAATACTGCCGATTCGACAATCTTAAGCGACTGGTTAACGATAATAAATGCCTCAATATCAAACATACATGTTTTCTTTAATTTTCAGTGTCATAGTCATACATTTGAGTCTAATAAGCGAATCACGTTTGAGTAAAAGTTCCCAACTTGAAGTTAGAAAGCGATCTTTAGGTGAAAAGTATAGGTTTAAGCATTTATTTGAATTGACATATGTCCTGCACTAATAGCCAAAATGACGAATCTCTAGATTTTCTATTTTTGGTATAGATTCGCAGATCTACTGAAACTGCAACTGCAGTATAGCCCCAACCAGTGTTGCCATTTTAGCTGTTTTTCAGCTAGATCTAGCTTTTTTGCCGTTTAGCTGGAAAAAATGGAATTTAGCTGCTAACTCTTTTTTAGCTTTTTCCATAAATTTTTTTTTAGCTGTTTTTAGCTTTTTTCCCCGATGTGGGAAAAGATCTCATTCAACTCATTCAACTCATTCTAATATTTATGCTAATTCAGCGGATAATGAAGAAAATTGTGATATTGACATATTTAAAAACGTATTTATTAAATATTATCTCACATTACTACTTTTATATTACACTAGAGGGACCGGCAGACTTTATCCTGCCCAGATATTTACCTGAATGGATCTAGAAATATTGGCTTTTCCTATCCCTATCATTATCTCTATCACGATCCCTATCCCTTTATCAGTAACTATTTCACACACACACACAATTCCACTTCAACATTCATCGATCCATTATTGAGCTTTGTATGGGAAAATAAAATCTTTTTTCAGGAATTTTTCGGAAATTGTATTAGGTGTTCTCTTATTCTGGTCAGAGAACAATCCAAATTAGTGTCAATCATCCAAATCGGTGCAGGCGTTCTTGAGTTATGAGCGTTGAAACTAAGGTCACTTTCTTCTATATATATAGATATAGTTATTTTGTATGCCATGAAAGGATATTTCCTTTTAAATATGTGCCACACTTGATAACTTAATGGGACTTTTTATCGAAGAATACAGTGACCTGTAGTTTAAATTTTACTAGTTGTACCTTTTATATAAATAGCAACTAATTTATATAGTAAATAGATATATTAGGCTTAGTTTGACGTAATTTTAAAAAAATACAGATTTGAATTGTTCATTATAATTCCAATGCTCAAAAGTGCATATTCTTATAAAAAGAATTTGTGCAAGAAACTTAATTTTTTTGTAAAAAACATTACTTTTTTATATACTTTTATATACCTGTGAATAAAAAAACGAATAAAACATGTGAAAAGATGACTTTCTTTTTAAGCTGTTTTAGCCCAAACTCATTTATTTTGTTAGCTTTTTTTCGAATCTAGCTGTATTGCTAAAAAAAATTCTGGCAACACTGGTCCCTACACTGGCTTTCGCGTTTCAGATGGATTTTGGCTCTCGCAAGTAATAATCGGTCAAATTGATGTCATTGTTCGGCCGGCGTGCGTCGGAAAACGAGAGTGGGTGACGCACCGAGGTCGATCTCTGACAGGATTGCGGTAGTAGAAAGAAACTAATTATTAAAAGCACAATTAGACAAAAAACTCATTATCTTAGTTAATACATAGTTTACAATGGAATGCGGAATGCATTCCTTTCGGTATGCAATTCAAGGAATGCATTCCAGTGAATGAAAAGAAAGGAATAAAAAATAGGAATAATTATTCAGGAATACAGAAAGGAATAAGGACTGCAAATTTGCATTCCTTATTCCAAAAAATGGAATAAAGGCTGCAATCAAAAATTGTGCAATCCAAGGAATAATTATTCCAAAAGGAATGCATTCTTTAACAACTCTGTTGAGATCACGATGTTTTCTAACACAATTTTATTTCCTCGCCATATCACGGCAGTATAATTATAGTACTCGAAATTCAGAAACTAAACGATGCTTCGCTTATAACTTTAAACAAGCTATTCTTGTATATCCAGACTATCTCGAAAGATGCTCCACCAATTTGGATGAAATTTGGTATGTACATAGTGTACAATATTCTAAGAATTTTTACCTAGGTGTTGCCAAATAGGATGTTTTAACGGTATTTTCCATCATATTAAAAAAACATTTTTAAGTAGGATTGCCAGTTATTGTGGCCATTTGGACTTATTATATCTTATAACCTGTAACGAGCTATTCTTTATATTTTTATATTCAGAATTTATGGCTCATACGGACGTGTTTTTATAATCGATTTCTTGTTTTGAAAAGTATTTATTTTAGAAAGTTGATAACGTTTATCCAACTTAGTTAAAACTTTTCTTATTATCCTGTGAAAGCTGTTTTGAAATAAGATAAGTGGCGAATCACTGCTCACACATAAAAAAAAATACAAATATATCTCCAAAGATGTGTCCGTGGTGGAGCATGTGATTTATCAGACATAAACGTAGACAGAGAGGTGTTTTTATGAAAATAAAATTACAAAATCAATATAAGCTTAACTCTTAAATCGACATTTTATTTTTTAATTGTCACATAACGTGTTTCTTTTTATGTTTCTTGGTTATTTGCTCTTTCAATTAACATGATATTTGTAAAAACACTTATCTGGGTGTAATCCAAAATTACATTACATGCATACAAATTTGGTACATTTGGCATAATATTTGCAACAGCGCTGACTCCATCGTATCTAGTTTCGTTTTCTCGTTTCCTTTTTCGTGCTGAAACTGGATGAAATTCTTTTGTTTTTGAAAGCATGCTTCTTGTAAGACGTCGGATGAAATATTTACTTTCGTTCTGCATCAAAAAAAAAGTTGCTTCATATCTTATTTAACCAAAATTATTTAAACAAAAGCAGCACTTTTTCCAAAAAAAGCTGTTTGTGTGTTTGTTCGCTGCCCACCTCATTCATGTTGAATTAGATCGTATCGTGAAAGAACTCGGTACGTATGTATGTAAGTACATACATATGTACGAATCTCTCGCATAATTAAATTTCGGACGTATGTATGTATGTATGTATTTTCAATTCATCCCAGCTAACCAAAAGTGCGAAAAAAGACTCCCTTCGGAGCCATAAAACGCACATTTCTCGGAGCTTTACCCTCCGAAATGAGCTCGTTTCGGAGCCCAAATGGAGCGAAAAATCGTTCTACGCGGGGCACCCCAAAAGGAGTCATAAAAATGAGTCCGAAATGAGTCCGAATCCGATGAATTTGGAGCGTTTTCTGGCTCTTTTTTAATAAACTTCGGAGCCTTTTTGGACTCTGTTTGGAGCTTTTTATTGACGCTTTTCTGAAGCTTTTTCGGAGCCTTTTTGGACTCTTTTTAGGCACCTTTTTTCCTCCATTCTGATGGGGTTTGAAGCCTTTTATTGACGCTTTTTTGAAGATTTTTCTGAGCCTTTTTCTACTCTTTGTAGGCACATTTTTTCAGTTTTTTTACTCTTTTGTTAAGATTTTTGTAGGGTTTAAGACACATATCTTTATTTAAGTAATCAGAAGAAAATTGTCTTTTTATTGTTTTATACAGTATTATTTATTTAATATTAAAAATTTATGAAATTCAATTAGTTCTTTATTAAAAACAAGTTTTATGTGAAAATATTTGTATAACTAAATATATAGGTACAACTAAGCGTATACATTTTTCATTAGGAACTTATTACTTCATAAAAACCAAAATTATATTATTTTCATTAAAATGTTATATAGAATAAACATAAAATAGTGCCGGGAATAATAGAACTAAATTGGAGCCTGTTTTACTCGTAAAATATATTTATTTATGCGTTTTAAATAAATTTATTTTAAAATAAAGCAAAATCTTTTACAGAAACCACATAAATCAAATTTTGAAAGTTAACACGAAGATCAAGAAAATTTATCAAATTTTGATGGAAATTTTTAAAAGTCGTTTTTTCGCATTATGACTTGTATTGTTGCCAATTGTAAAATAAGCATCGAGTCCGAGCAGTTCGTTCCTTGCTGGCTATGTGACAACATGGCACACATAAAATATGTTAATTTAGACGGTAGGGTTTTAGATCTAATTAACAAGAGAATAGGTCTCCGTTGGTCATGTCCTAAATGTATGGCAACTGATATTGAGTTTAGTTAGTTGCTAGGACCTTGCGAAATTGCTTCAAAGAAATCGGCAAGGAGCTGAGTATCCTTACAAAAAATTTTTCTTAGTACGAGGAGGAATTTAAATTCTTTAACTGTCTTGATTCGCTGCAACTGCCTAATGCTAAGCATGCAACGAAGAGCCTTCTGAGTATGGCTTAGCGCCTCTGATCCTCCTGGCCTAAGTTCTGAGAATACTCGACCTATGGGATAAGTTGTTATCCCTCGGCAGAAACCAATTTTTGTCTCGCGATTTGCCAAAGAAACTTCTCGAGAGGATATCGGAAGTTATATAAAAGCTAAACTTTCGCCTTCTTACTTAAAGTTAATGAAGTTTAACGTGAAGTATATCATCGTTCAAGATCAACATCTCTCAAGATTGCTTTGATATGGTCATGAATCAATGATGGTGTGTTTGTTCTCGCGTTTGAGTATAGATCGCGGCAAGGGCCTGTAAGTGTTGTGAACGTATCTCACTTAGCCTCTGTCTAAGAAAACTGATTGATGATAGTACTCTTAAAATATATTATCAGAAAGTTAGAGGACTGTACACTAAGCTTATTGATCATTATCTTAAGAGCCATGTCATAAACTATGGTGTACTGGTTTTTACTGAGACATGGTTGAAACCAAATATGTTTAGTGCCGAATTGTTATGTGATAAGTTTCAAATTTTTGACCGTGTGAAAATGACTGGGGGAGATGTGCGAATTGCTGTTGGCACTAGTTTTTCTGCAAAAGAAGTACCTTTTGACGACTCGGATGGCGCTGAACTTCTTTGTGTGCGTATAAAACTTTCCAAAAATTACAGGTACTTTGTAGGATGTTATAATCCACCCCAGTCTCATATTTCGGTTTATATGAAGCACCCTTCTATAGTGAACTCCGTCTTTTCTATGGTCCAACTTTCCGATTCCATCGTTGTGCTTGGTGACTTTAATCTGCATTGTGTGACGTGAAGCCTCGCGGATGGCCTCCTAGTACCTACTTCCTCTCGAGAAATGTTTTATGAGTTTTTTAATGACCTATCAGATGCTGGCCTTAGTCAACTAAACATACACCCAAATAGTTTCTGTAAATGCCTGAATTTAATTTTTACAGACGATTCCTCAAACTGTTCTGTACTTAGATGTGACCTATTAGTCTTGCCTTAAGATGTATATCACCCAACCCTTTCTCGGATTATAGAATCTTACTGCCCGCCGGGACAAAGCTCTAATAAAGAAAAGGTTTCTGCTGGCAAGTTCCTGTTTAGAAAATAGAGTTTTTCTGAGCTTATCACGGAAGTCTCAAAAATAACTTGGCCCGAATACTCTGGATATATTGAAGAAAGTATTCTCCATTTTACTAATATTATGCATCCCGTATTTCTCAAATGTGTGCCTTTTTCGAAGAGCTCTAAAGTAGGGCTCAAAAGAACTTAAACCTTGAGAAAATCAGAAGACGAGCTGTTTTAAGCGATACAAAATAGCTGGCTTAATTACAGACTATTCGGCGTATTCCGTTTTGCGTTACAAATACAATTTGTTAAACAGAAAGTGTTAAGGATTATTTGTTAAGATTAAGAATCAAATGTTCTCAAACCCCAAAGCGTTTTACAGCTTCGTTAATTCAAAGAGGAAGACAAAAAGGTTTCCCTCCGTAATGAAATTTAATGGCCTAGTTTCTGAGGATGGTGATAAAATTGTTAATATTTTTGCGGGCTTCTTAAGATCTAATTCAACTTCATCAGATTCAGGACCTTTGAATTATCCTTACGTTTGCCTTTGCTTAATTCATCACCTGTTACTTTTATTTCTCATGAAGATGTACTAGTGTATCTTGAAAATTTGAAAGTCGCCTATTCAAGTGGACCCGGTGAAATTTACCTCAATCGTGCTGAAAACTTGTGCTCAGTTTCTTTGTCAACCTTTAACATCTTTGTTAATTGATATTAGAGGAAAAATTACAACGTTATGCACAGCGATGGTATGGGATGACATGTTTCGAAGTGCCCAACTTCTCATCAGACCCCTTCTCGGACACTGAGATATGAACCCAAGTGTCTGCACCAAAGCCGCTGTTAGAGTACTCTAACAACTAAGCTATGATGCCCTGTAGCGTCACGATGCATTTTTCCTCTAATGTGCCATTTGCTTATTCCTTTTATACATTCTTTGGTACATATATTTTATATGTCAACTCAAGGAAAGTGGAAATATTTTTAGGCGCGTTCATAGAACAGTTTTAGATACAGAAGGGCTTTTATGCATATCAACACTTCCGTGTTATTTGTTATGCACCCGCACTGTACCTGTACCAATTATAGTTATGGTGATTGTTGTTGGAGCAAAGCTCGAATTTTTTTTTTTTTTAATGTTTGTTTGTTAATTGATATTAGAGGAAAAATTACAACGTTATGCACAGCGATGGTATGGGATGACATGTTTCGAAGTGCCCAACTTCTCATCAGACCCCTTCTCGGACACTGAGATATGAACCCAAGTGTCTGCACCAAAGCCGCTGTTAGAGTACTCTAACAACTAAGCTATGATGCCCTGTAGCGTCATGATGCATTTTTCCTCTAATGTGCCATTTGCTTATTCCTTTTATACATTCTTTGGTACATATATTTTATATGTCAACTCAAGGAAAGTGGAAATATTTTTAGGCGCGTTCATAGAACAGTTTTAGATACAGAAGGGCTTTTATGCATATCAACACTTCCGTGTTATTTGTTATGCACCCGCACTGTACCTGTAACAATTATAGTTATGGTGATTGTTGTTGGAGCAAAGCTCGAATTTTTTTTTTTTTTTTTTTTATGTTTGTTTGTTAATTGATATTAGAGGAAAAATTACAACGTTATGCACAGCGATGGTATGGGATGACATGTTTCGAAGTGCCCAACTTCTCATCAGACCCCTTCTCGGACACTGAGATATGAACCCAAGTGTCTGCACCAAATCCGCTGTTAGAGTACTCTAACAACTAAGCTATGATGCCCTGTAGCGTCACGATGCATTTTTCCTCTAATGTGCCATTTGCTTATTCCTTTTATACATTCTTTGGTACATATATTTTATATGTCAACTCAAGGAAAGTGGAAATATTTTTAGGCGCGTTCATAGAACAGTTTTAGATACAGAAGGGCTTTTATGCATATCAACACTTCCGTGTTATTTGTTATGCACCCGCACTGTACCTGTAACAATTATAGTTATGGTGATTGTTGTTGGAGCAAAGCTCGAATTTTTTTTTTTTTTTTTTTATGTTTGTTTGTTAATTGATATTAGAGGAAAAATTACAACGTTATGCACAGCGATGGTATGGGATGACATGTTTCGAAGTGCCCAACTTCTCATCAGACCCCTTCTCGGACACTGAGATATGAACCCAAGTGTCTGCACCAAAGCCGCTGTTAGAGTACTCTAACAACTAAGCTATGATGCCCTGTAGCGTCACGATGCATTTTTCCTCTAATGTGCCATTTGCTTATTCCTTTTATACATTCTTTGGTACATATATTTTATATGTCAACTCAAGGAAAGTGGAAACATTTTTAGGCGCGTTCATAGAACAGTTTTAGATACAGAAGGGCTTTTATGCATATCAACACTTCCGTGTTATTTGTTATGCACCCGCACTGTACCTGTAACAATTATAGTTATGGTGATTGTTGTTGGAGCAAAGCTCGAATTTTTTTTTTTTTTTTTTATGTTTGTTTGTTAATTGATATTAGAGGAAAAATTACAACGTTATGCACAGCGATGTAATGGGATGACATGTTTCGAAGTGCCCAACTTCTCATCAGACCCCTTCTCGGACACTGAGATACGAACCCAAGTGTCTGCACCAAAGCCGCTGTTAGAGTACTCTAACAACTAAGCTATGATGCCCTGTAGCGTCACGATGCATTTTTCCTCTAATGTGCCATTTGCTTATTCCTTTTATACATTCTTTGGTACATATATTTTATATGTCAACTCAAGGAAAGTGGAAATATTTTTAGGCACGTTCATAGAACAGTTTTAGATACAGAAGGGCTTTTATGCATATCAACACTTCCGTGTTATTTGTTATGCACCCGCACTGTACCTGTAACAATTATAGTTATGGTGATTGTTGTTGGAGCAAAGCTCGAATTTATTTTTTTTTTTTTATGTTTGTTTGTTAATTGATATTAGAGGAAAAATTACAACGTTATGCACAGCGATGGTATGGGGTGACATGTTTCGAAGTGCCCAACTTCTCATCAGACCCCTTCTCGGACACTGAGATATGAACCCAAGTGTCTGCACCAAAGCCGCTGTTAGAGTACTCTAACAACTAAGCTATGATGCCCTGTAGCGTCACGATGCATTTTTCCTCTAATGTGCCATTTGCTTATTCCTTTTATACATTCTTTGGTACATATATTTTATATGTCAACTCAAGGAAAGTGGAAATATTTTTAGGCGCGTTCATAGAACAGTTTTAGATACAGAAGGGCTTTTATGCATATCAACACTTCCGTGTTATTTGTTATGCACCCGCACTGTACCTGTAACAATTATAGTTATGGTGATTGTTGTTGGAGCAAAGCTCGAATTTTTTTTTTTTTTTTTTTATGTTTGTTTGTTAATTGATATTAGAGGAAAAATTACAACGTTATGCACAGCGATGGTATGGGATGACATGTTTCGAAGTGCCCAACTTCTCATCAGACCCCTTCTCGGACACTGAGATATGAACCCAAGTGTCTGCACCAAAGCCGCTGTTAGAGTACTCTAACAACTAAGCTATGATGCCCTGTAGCGTCACGATGCATTTTTCCTCTAATGTGCCATTTGCTTATTCCTTTTATACATTCTTTGGTACATATATTTTATATGTCAACTCAAGGAAAGTGGAAATATTTTTAGGCGCGTTCATAGAACAGTTTTAGATACAGAAGGTTTTTATGCATATCAACACTTCCGTGTTATTTGTTATGCACCCGCACTGTACCTGTAACAATTATAGTTATGGTGATTGTTGTTGGAGCAAAGCTCGAATTTTTTTTTTTTTTTTTTATGTTTGTTTGTTAATTGATATTAGAGGAAAAATTACAACGTTATGCACAGCGATGGTATGGGATGACATGTTTCGAAGTGCCCAACTTCTCATCAGACCCCTTCTCGGACACTGAGATATGAACCCAAGTGTCTGCACCAAAGCCGCCGTTAGAGTACTCTAACAACTAAGCTATGATGCCCTGTAGCGTCACGATGCATTTTTCCTCTAATGTGCCATTTGCTTATTCCTTTTATACATTCTTTGGTACATATATTTTATATGTCAACTCAAGGAAAGTGGAAATATTTTTAGGCGCGTTCATAGAACAGTTTTAGATACAGAAGGGCTTTTATGCATATCAACACTTCCGTGTTATTTGTTATGCACCCGCACTGTACCTGTAACAATTATAGTTATGGTGATTGTTGTTGGAGCAAAGCTCGAATTTTTTTTTTTTTTTTATGTTTGTTTGTTAATTGATATTAGAGGAAAAATTACAACGTTATGCACAGCGATGGTATGGGATGACATGTTTCGAAGTGCCCAACTTCTCATCAGACCCCTTCTCGGACACTGAGATATGAACCCAAGTGTCTGCACCAAAGCCGCTGTTAGAGTACTCTAACAACTAAGCTATGATGCCCTGTAGCGTCATGATGCATTTTTCCTCTAATGTGCCATTTGCTTATTCCTTTTATACATTCTTTGGTACATATATTTTATATGTCAACTCAAGGAAAGTGGAAATATTTTTAGGCGCGTTCATAGAACAGTTTTAGATACAGAAGGGCTTTTATGCATATCAACACTTCCGTGTTATTTGTTATGCACCCGCACTGTACCTGTAACAATTATAGTTATGGTGATTGTTGTTGGAGCAAAGCTCGAATTTTTTTTTTTTTTATGTTTGTTTGTTAATTGATATTAGAGGAAAAATTACAACGTTATGCACAGCGATGGTATGGGATGACATGTTTCGAAGTGCCCAACTTCTCATCAGACCCCTTCTCGGACACTGAGATATGAACCCAAGTGTCTGCACCAAAGCCGCTGTTAGAGTACTCTAACAACTAAGCTATGATGCCCTGTAGCGTCACGATGCATTTTTCCTCTAATGTGCCATTTGCTTATTCCTTTTATACATTCTTTGGTACATATATTTTATATGTCAACTCAAGGAAAGTGGAAATATTTTTAGGCGCGTTCATAGAACAGTTTTAGATACAGAAGGGCTTTTATGCATATCAACACTTCCGTGTTATTTGTTATGCACCCGCACTGTACCTGTAACAATTATAGTTATGGTGATTGTTGTTGGAGCATAGCTCGAATTTTTTTTTTTTTTTTATGTTTGTTTGTTAATTGATATTAGAGGAAAAATTACAACGTTATGCACAGCGATGGTATGGGATGACATGTTTCGAAGTGCCCAACTTCTCATCAGACCCCTTCTCGGACACTGAGATATGAACCCAAGTGTCTGCACCAAAGCCGCTGTTAGAGTACTCTAACAACTAAGCTATGATGCCCTGTAGCGTCATGATGCATTTTTCCTCTAATGTGCCATTTGCTTATTCCTTTTATACATTCTTTGGTACATATATTTTATATGTCAACTCAAGGAAAGTGGAAATATTTTTAGGCGCGTTCATAGAACAGTTTTAGATACAGAAGGGCTTTTATGCATATCAACACTTCCGTGTTATTTGTTATGCACCCGCACTGTACCTGTAACAATTATAGTTATGGTGATTGTTGTTGGAGCAAAGCTCGAATTTTTTTTTTTTTATGTTTGTTTGTTAATTGATATTAGAGGAAAAATTACAACGTTATGCACAGCGATGGTATGGGATGACATGTTTCGAAGTGCCCAACTTCTCATCAGACCCCTTCTCGGACACTGAGATATGAACCCAAGTGTCTGCACCAAAGCCGCTGTTAGAGTACTCTAACAACTAAGCTATGATGCCCTGTAGCGTCACGATGCATTTTTCCTCTAATGTGCCATTTGCTTATTCCTTTTATACATTCTTTGGTACATATATTTTATATGTCAACTCAAGGAAAGTGGAAATATTTTTAGGCGCGTTCATAGAACAGTTTTAGATACAGAAGGGCTTTTATGCATATCAACACTTCCGTGTTATTTGTTATGCACCCGCACTGTACCTGTAACAATTATAGTTATGGTGATTGTTGTTGGAGCAAAGCTCGAATTTTTTTTTTTTTTTTATGTTTGTTTGTTAATTGATATTAGAGGAAAAATTACAACGTTATGCACAGCGATGGTATGGGGTGACATGTTTCGAAGTGCCCAACTTCTCATCAGACCCCTTCTCGGACACTGAGATATGAACCCAAGTGTCTGCACCAAAGCCGCTGTTAGAGTACTCTAACAACTAAGCTATGATGCCCTGTAGCGTCACGATGCATTTTTCCTCTAATGTGCCATTTGCTTATTCCTTTTATACATTCTTTGGTACATATATTTTATATGTCAACTCAAGGAAAGTGGAAATATTTTTAGGCGCGTTCATAGAACAGTTTTAGATACAGAAGGGCTTTTATGCATATCAACACTTCCGTGTTATTTGTTATGCACCCGCACTGTACCTGTAACAATTATAGTTATGGTGATTGTTGTTGGAGCAAAGCTCGAATTTTTTTTTTTTTTTTATGTTTGTTTGTTAATTGATATTAGAGGAAAAATTACAACGTTATGCACAGCGATGGTATGGGGTGACATGTTTCGAAGTGCCCAACTTCTCATCAGACCCCTTCTCGGACACTGAGATATGAACCCAAGTGTCTGCACCAAAGCCGCTGTTAGAGTACTCTAACAACTAAGCTATGATGCCCTGTAGCGTCACGATGCATTTTTCCTCTAATGTGACATTTGCTTATTCCTTTTATACATTCTTTGGTACATATATTTTATATGTCAACTCAAGGAAAGTGGAAATATTTTTAGGCGCGTTCATAGAACAGTTTTAGATACAGAAGGGCTTTTATGCATATCAACACTTCCGTGTTACTTGTTATGCACCCGCACTGTACCTGTAACAATTATAGTTATGGTGATTGTTGTTGGAGCAAAGCTCGAATTTTTTTTTTTTTTGTTTTATGTTTGTTTGTTAATTGATATTAGAGGAAAAATTACAACGTTATGCACAGCGATGGTATGGGATGACATGTTTCGAAGTGCCCAACTTCTCATCAGACCCCTTCTCGGACACTGAGATATGAACCCAAGTGTCTGCACCAAAGCCGCTGTTAGAGTACTCTAACAACTAAGCTATGATGCCCTGTAGCGTCACGATGCATTTTTCCTCTAATGTGCCATTTGCTTATTCCTTTTATACATTCTTTGGTAAATATATTTTATATGTCAACTCAAGGAAAGTGGAAATATTTTTAGGCGCGTTCATAGAACAGTTTTAGATACAGAAGGGCTTTTATGCATATCAACACTTCCGTGTTATTTGTTATGCACCCGCACTGTACCTGTAACAATTATAGTTATGGTGATTGTTGTTGGAGCAAAGCTCGAATTTTTTTTTTTTTTTTATGTTTGTTTGTTAATTGATATTAGAGGAAAAATTACAACGTTATGCACAGCGATGGTATGGGATGACATGTTTCGAAGTGCCCAACTTCTCATCAGACCCCTTCTCGGACACTGAGATATGAACCCAAGTGTCTGCACCGAAGCCGCTGTTAGAGTACTCTAACAACTAAGCTATGATGCCCTGTAGCGTCACGATGCATTTTTCCTCTAATGTGCCATTTGCTTATTCCTTTTATACATTCTTTGGTACATATATTTTATATGTCAACTCAAGGAAAGTGGAAATATTTTTAGGCGCGTTCATAGAACAGTTTTAGATACAGAAGGGCTTTTATGCATATCAACACTTCCGTGTTATTTGTTATGCACCCGCACTGTACCTGTAACAATTATAGTTATGGTGATTGTTGTTGGAGCAAAGCTCGAATTTTTTTTTTTTTTTTATGTTTGTTTGTTAATTGATATTAGAGGAAAAATTACAACGTTATGCACAGCGATGGTATGGGGTGACATGTTTCGAAGTGCCCAGCTTCTCATCAGACCCCTTCTCGGACACTGAGATATGAACCCAAGTGTCTGCACCAAAGCCGCTGTTAGAGTACTCTAACAACTAAGCTATGATGCCCTGTAGCGTCACGATGCATTTTTCCTCTAATGTGCCATTTGCTTATTCCTTTTATACATTCTTTGGTACATATATTTTATATGTCAACTCAAGGAAAGTGGAAATATTTTTAGGCGCGTTCATAGAACAGTTTTAGATACAGAAGGGCTTTTATGCATATCAACACTTCCGTGTTATTTGTTATGCACCCGCACTGTACCTGTAACAATTATAGTTATGGTGATTGTTGTTGGAGCAAAGCTCGAATTTTTTTTTTTTTTTTATGTTTGTTTGTTAATTGATATTAGAGGAAAAATTACAACGTTATGCACAGCGATGGTATGGGGTGACATGTTTCGAAGTGCCCAACTTCTCATCAGACCCCTTCTCGGACACTGAGATATGAACCCAAGTGTCTGCACCAAAGCCGCTGTTAGAGTACTCTAACAACTAAGCTATGATGCCCTGTAGCGTCACGATGCATTTTTCCTCTAATGTGCCATTTGCTTATTCCTTTTATACATTCTTTGGTACATATATTTTATATGTCAACTCAAGGAAAGTGGAAATATTTTTAGGCGCGTTCATAGAACAGTTTTAGATACAGAAGGGCTTTTATGCATATCAACACTTCCGTGTTATTTGTTATGCACCCGCACTGTACCTGTAACAATTATAGTTATGGTGATTGTTGTTGGAGCAAAGCTCGAATTTTTTTTTTTTTTATGTTTGTTTGTTAATTGATATTAGAGGAAAAATTACAACGTTATGCACAGCGATGGTATGGGATGACATGTTTCGAAGTGCCCAACTTCTCATCAGACCCCTTCTCGGACACTGAGATATGAACCCAAGTGTCTGCACCAAAGCCGCTGTTAGAGTACTCTAACAACTAAGCTATGATGCCCTGTAGCGTCACGATGCATTTTTCCTCTAATGTGCCATTTGCTTATTCCTTTTATACATTCTTTGGTACATATATTTTATATGTCAACTCAAGGAAAGTGGAAATATTTTTAGGCGCGTTCATAGAACAGTTTTAGATACAGAAGGGCTTTTATGCATATCAACACTTCCGTGTTATTTGTTATGCACCCGCACTGTACCTGTAACAATTATAGTTATGGTGATTGTTGTTGGAGCAAAGCTCGAATTTTTTTTTTTTTTTATGTTTGTTTGTTAATTGATATTAGAGGAAAAATTACAACGTTATGCACAGCGATGGTATGGGATGACATGTTTCGAAGTGCCCAACTTCTCATCAGACCCCTTCTCGGACACTGAGATATGAACCCAAGTGTCTGCACCAAAGCCGCTGTAAGAGTACTCTAACAACTAAGCTATGATGCCCTGTAGCGTCATGATGCATTTTTCCTCTAATGTGCCATTTGCTTATTCCTTTTATACATTCTTTGGTACATATATTTTATATGTCAACTCAAGGAAAGTGGAAATATTTTTAGGCGCGTTCATAGAACAGTTTTAGATACAGAAGGGCTTTTATGCATATCAACACTTCCGTGTTATTTGTTATGCACCCGCACTGTACCTGTAACAATTATAGTTATGGTGATTGTTGTTGGAGCAAAGCTCGAATTTTTTTTTTTTTTATGTTTGTTTGTTAATTGATATTAGAGGAAAAATTACAACGTTATGCACAGCGATGGTATGGGATGACATGTTTCGAAGTGCCCAACTTCTCATCAGACCCCTTCTCGGACACTGAGATATGAACCCAAGTGTCTGCACCAAAGCCGCTGTTAGAGTACTCTAACAACTAAGCTATGATGCCCTGTAGCGTCACGATGCATTTTTCCTCTAATGTGCCTTTTGCTTATTCCTTTTATACATTCTTTGGTACATATATTTTATATGTCAACTCAAGGAAAGTGGAAATATTTTTAGGCGCGTTCATAGAACAGTTTTAGATACAGAAGGGCTTTTATGCATATCAACACTTCCGTGTTATTTGTTATGCACCCGCACTGTACCTGTAACAATTATAGTTATGGTGATTGTTGTTGGAGCAAAGCTCGAATTTTTTTTTTTTTTTTATGTTTGTTTGTTAATTGATATTAGAGGAAAAATTACAACGTTATGCACAGCGATGGTATGGGGTGACATGTTTCGAAGTGCCCAACTTCTCATCAGACCCCTTCTCGGACACTGAGATATGAACCCAAGTGTCTGCACCAAAGCCGCTGTTAGAGTACTCTAACAACTAAGCTATGATGCCCTGTAGCGTCACGATGCATTTTTCCTCTAATGTGCCATTTGCTTATTCCTTTTATACATTCTTTGGTACATATATTTTATATGTCAACTCAAGGAAAGTGGAAATATTTTTAGGCGCGTTCATAGAACAGTTTTAGATACAGAAGGGCTTTTATGCATATCAACACTTCCGTGTTATTTGTTATGCACCCGCACTGTACCTGTAACAATTATAGTTATGGTGATTGTTGTTGGAGCAAAGCTCGAATTTTTTTTTTTTTTGTTTTATGTTTGTTTGTTAATTGATATTAGAGGAAAAATTACAACGTTATGCACAGCGATGGTATGGGATGACATGTTTCGAAGTGCCCAACTTCTCATCAGACCCCTTCTCGGACACTGAGATATGAACCCAAGTGTCTGCACCAAAGCCGCTGTTAGAGTACTCTAACAACTAAGCTATGATGCCCTGTAGCGTCACGATGCATTTTTCCTCTAATGTGCCATTTGCTTATTCCTTTTATACATTCTTTGGTACATATATTTTATATGTCAACTCAAGGAAAGTGGAAATATTTTTAGGCGCGTTCATAGAACAGTTTTAGATACAGAAGGGCTTTTATGCATATCAACACTTCCGTGTTATTTGTTATGCCCCCGCACTGTACCTGTAACAATTATAGTTATGGTGATTGTTGTTGGAGCAAAGCTCGAATTTTTTTTTTTTTTTTTATGTTTGTTTGTTAATTGATATTAGAGGAAAAATTACAACGTTATGCACAGCGATGGTATGGGATGACATGTTGCGAAGTGCCCAACTTCTCATCAGACCCCTTCTCGGACACTGAGATATGAACCCAAGTGTCTGCACCGAAGCCGCTGTTAGAGTACTCTAACAACTAAGCTATGATGCCCTGTAGCGTCACGATGCATTTTTCCTCTAATGTGCCATTTGCTTATTCCTTTTATACATTCTTTGGTACATATATTTTATATGTCAACTCAAGGAAAGTGGAAATATTTTTAGGCGCGTTCATAGAACAGTTTTAGATACAGAAGGGCTTTTATGCATATCAACACTTCCGTGTTATTTGTTATGCACCCGCACTGTACCTGTAACAGTTATAGTTATGGTGATTGTTGTTGGAGCAAAGCTCGAATTTTTTTTTTTTTTTTATGTTTGTTTGTTAATTGATATTAGAGGAAAAATTACAACGTTATGCACAGCGATGGTATGGGATGACATGTTTCGAAGTGCCCAACTTCTCATCAGACCCCTTCTCGGACACTGAGATATGAACCCAAGTGTCTGCACCAAAGCCGCTGTTAGAGTACTCTAACAACTAAGCTATGATGCCCTGTAGCGTGACGATGCATTTTTCCTCTAATGTGCCATTTGCTTATTCCTTTTATACATTCTTTGGTACATATATTTTATATGTCAACTCAAGGAAAGTGGAAATATTTTTAGGCGCGTTCATAGAACAGTTTTAGATACAGAAGGGCTTTTATGCATATCAACACTTCCGTGTTATTTGTTATGCACCCGCACTGTACCTGTAACAATTATAGTTATGGTGATTGTTGTTGGAGCAAAGCTCGAATTTTTTTTTTTTTTTTTATGTTTGTTTGTTAATTGATATTAGAGGAAAAATTACAACATTATGCACAGCGATGGTATGGGGTGACATGTTTCGAAGTGCCCAACTTCTCATCAGACCCCTTCTCGGACACTGAGATATGAACCCAAGTGTCTGCACCAAAGCCGCTGTTAGAGTACTCTAACAACTAAGCTATGATGCCCTGTAGCGTCACGATGCATTTTTCCTCTAATGTGCCATTTGCTTATTCCTTTTATACATTCTTTGGTACATATATTTTATATGTCAACTCAAGGAAAGTGGAAATATTTTTAGGCGCGTTCATAGAACAGTTTTAGATACAGAAGGGCTTTTATGCATATCAACACTTCCGTGTTATTTGTTATGCACCCGCACTGTACCTGTAACAATTATAGTTATGGTGATTGTTGTTGGAGCAAAGCTCGAATTTTTTTTTTTTTTTTTTTATGTTTGTTTGTTAATTGATATTAGAGGAAAAATTACAACGCTATGCACAGCGATGGTATGGGATGACATGTTTCGAAGTGCCCAACTTCTCATCAGACCCCTTCTCGGACACTGAGATATGAACCCAAGTGTCTGCACCAAAGCCGCTGTTAGAGTACTCTAACAACTAAGCTATGATGCCCTGTAGCGTCACGATGCATTTTTCCTCTAATGTGCCATTTGCTTATTCCTTTTATACATTCTTTGGTACATATATTTTAAATGTCAACTCAAGGAAAGTGGAAATATTTTAGGCGCGTTCATAGAACAGTTTTAGATACAGAAGGGCTTTTATGCATATCAACACTTCCGTGTTATTTGTTATGCACCCGCACTGTACCTGTAACAATTATAGTTATGGTGATTGTTGTTGGAGCAAAGCTCGAATTTTTTTTTTTTTTTTTTATGTTTGTTTGTTAATTGATATTAGAGGAAAAATTACAACGTTATGCACAGCGATGGTATGGGATGACATGTTTCGAAGTGCCCAACTTCTCATCAGACCCCTTCTCGGACACTGAGATATGAACCCAAGTGTCTGCACCAAAGCCGCTGTTAGAGTACTCTAACAACTAAGCTATGATGCCCTGTAGCGTCACGATGCATTTTTCCTCTAATGTGCCATTTGCTTATTCCTTTTATACATTCTTTGGTACATATATTTTATATGTCAACTCAAGGAAAGTGGAAATATTTTTAGGCGCGTTCATAGAACAGTTTTAGATACAGAAGGGCTTTTATGCATATCAACACTTCCGTGTTATTTGTTATGCACCCGCACTGTACCTGTAACAATTATAGTTATGGTGATTGTTGTTGGAGCAAAGCTCGAATTTTTTTTTTTTTTTATGTTTGTTTGTTAATTGATATTAGAGGAAAAATTACAACGTTATGCACAGCGATGGTATGGGATGACATGTTTCGAAGTGCCCAACTTCTCATCAGACCCCTTCTCGGACACTGAGATATGAACCCAAGTGTCTGCACCAAAGCTGCTCTTAGAGTACTGTAACAACTAAGCTATGATGCCCTGTAGCGTCACGATGCATTTTTGTTCTTATGTGCCATTTGCTTATTCCTTTTGTACATTCTTTGGTACATATATTTTATATGTCAACTCAAGGAAAGTGGAAATATTTTTAGGCGCGTTCATAGAACAGTTTTAGATACAGAAGGGCTTTTATGCATATCAACACTTCCGTGTTATTTGTTATGCACCCGCACTGTACCTGTAACAATTATAGTTATGGTGATTGTTGTTGGAGCAAAGCTCGAATTTTTTTTTTTTTTTTATGTTTGTTTGTTAATTGATATTAGAGGAAAAATTACAACGTTATGCACAGCGATGGTATGGGATGACATGTTTCGAAGTGCCCAACTTCTCATCAGACCCCTTCTCGGACACTGAGATATGAACCCAAGTGTCTGCACCAAAGCCGCTGTTAGAGTACTCTAACAACTAAGCTATGATGCCCTGTAGCGTCACGATGCATTTTTCCTCTAATGTGCCATTTGCTTATTCCTTTTATACATTCTTTGGTACATATATTTTATATGTCAACTCAAGGAAAGTGGAAATATTTTTAGGCGCGTTCATAGAACAGTTTTAGATACAGAAGGGCTTTTATGCATATCAACACTTCCGTGTTATTTGTTATGCACCCGCACTGTACCTGTAACAATTATAGTTATGGTGATTGTTGTTGGAGCAAAGCTCGAATTTTTTTTTTTTTTTTGTTATGTTTGTTTGTTAATTGATATTAGAGGAAAAATTACAACGTTATGCACAGCGATGGTATGGGATGACATGTTTCGAAGTGCCCAACTTCTCATCAGACCCCTTCTCGGACACTGAGATATGAACCCAAGTGTCTGCACCAAAGCCGCTGTTAGAGTACTCTAACAACTAAGCTATGATGCCCTGTAGCGTCACGATGCATTTTTCCTCTAATGTGCCATTTGCTTATTCCTTTTATACATTCTTTGGTACATATATTTTATATGTCAACTCAAGGAAAGTGGAAATATTTTTAGGCGCGTTCATAGAACAGTTTTAGATACAGAAGGGCTTTTATGCATATCAACACTTCCGTGTTATTTGTTATGCACCCGCACTGTACCTGTAACAATTATAGTTATGGTGATTGTTGTTGGAGCAAAGCTCGAATTTTTTTTTTTTTTTATGTTTGTTTGTTAATTGATATTAGAGGAAAAATTACAACGTTATGCACAGCGATGGTATGGGATGACATGTTTCGAAGTGCCCAACTTCTCATCAGACCCCTTCTCGGACACTGAGATATGAACCCAAGTGTCTGCACCAAAGCCGCTGTTAGAGTACTCTAACAACTAAGCTATGATGCCCTGTAGCGTCACGATGCATTTTTCCTCTAATGTGCCATTTGCTTATTCCTTTTATACATTCTTTGGTACATATATTTTATATGTCAACTCAAGGAAAGTGGAAATATTTTTAGGCGCGTTCATAGAACAGTTTTAGATACAGAAGGGCTTTTATGCATATCAACACTTCCGTGTTATTTGTTATGCACCCGCACTGTACCTGTAACAATTATAGTTATGGTGATTGTTGTTGGAGCAAAGCTCGAATTTTTTTTTTTTTTTTATGTTTGTTTGTTAATTGATATTAGAGGAAAAATTACAACGTTATGCACAGCGATGGTATGGGGTGACATGTTTCGAAGTGCCCAACTTTTCATCAGACCCCTTCTCGGACACTGAGATATGAACCCAAGTGTCTGCACCAAAGCCGCTGTTAGAGTACTCTAACAACTAAGCTATGATGCCCTGTAGCGTCACGATGCATTTTTCCTCTAATGTGCCATTTGCTTATTCCTTTTATACATTCTTTGGTACATATATTTTATATGTCAACTCAAGGAAAGTGGAAATATTTTTAGGCGCGTTCATAGAACAGTTTTAGATACAGAAGGGCTTTTATGCATATCAACACTTCCGTGTTATTTGTTATGCACCCGCACTGTACCTGTAACAATTATAGTTATGGTGATTGTTGTTGGAGCAAAGCTCGAATTTTTTTTTTTTTTTTTTTATGTTTGTTTGTTAATTGATATTAGAGGAAAAATTACAACGTTATGCACAGCGATGGTATGGGATGACATGTTTCGAAGTGCCCAACTTCTCATCAGACCCCTTCTCGGACACTGAGATATGAACCCAAGTGTCTGCACCAAAGCCGCTGTTAGAGTACTCTAACAACTAAGCTATGATGCCCTGTAGCGTCACGATGCATTTTTCCTCTAATGTGCCATTTGCTTATTCCTTTTATACATTCTTTGGTACATATATTTTATATGTCAACTCAAGGAAAGTGGAAATATTTTTAGGCGCGTTCATAGAACAGTTTTAGATACAGAAGGGCTTTTATGCATATCAACACTTCCGTGTTATTTGTTATGCACCCGCACTGTACCTGTAACAATTATAGTTATGGTGATTGTTGTTGGAGCAAAGCTCGAATTTTTTTTTTTTTTTTTTATGTTTGTTTGTTAATTGATATTAGAGGAAAAATTACAACGTTATGCACAGCGATGGTATGGGATGACATGTTTCGAAGTGCCCAACTTCTCATCAGACCCCTTCTCGGACACTGAGATATGAACCCAAGTGTCTGCACCAAAGCCGCTGTTAGAGTACTCTAACAACTAAGCTATGATGCCCTGTAGCGTCACGATGCATTTTTCCTCTAATGTGCCATTTGCTTATTCCTTTTATACATTCTTTGGTACATATATTTTATATGTCAACTCAAGGAAAGTGGAAATATTTTTAGGCGCGTTCATAGAACAGTTTTAGATACAGAAGGGCTTTTATGCATATCAACACTTCCGTGTTATTTGTTATGCACCCGCACTGTACCTGTAACAATTATAGTTATGGTGATTGTTGTTGGAGCAAAGCTCGAATTTTTTTTTTTTTTTATGTTTGTTTGTTAATTGATATTAGAGGAAAAATTACAACGTTATGCACAGCGATGGTATGGGATGACATGTTTCGAAGTGCCCAACTTCTCATCAGACCCCTTCTCGGACACTGAGATATGAACCCAAGTGTCTGCACCAAAGCCGCTGTTAGAGTACTCTAACAACTAAGCTATGATGCCCTGTAGCTTCATGATGCATTTTTCCTCTAATGTGCCATTTGCTTATTCCTTTTATACATTCTTTGGTACATATATTTTATATGTCAACTCAAGGAAAGTGGAAATATTTTTAGGCGCGTTCATAGAACAGTTTTAGATACAGAAGGGCTTTTATGCATATCAACACTTCCGTGTTATTTGTTATGCACCCGCACTGTACCTGTAACAATTATAGTTATGGTGATTGTTGTTGGAGCAAAGCTCGAATTTTTTTTTTTTTTTTATGTTTGTTTGTTAATTGATATTAGAGGAAAAATTACAACGTTATGCACAGCGATGGTATTGGGTGACATGTTTCGAAGTGCCCAACTTCTCATCAGACCCCTTCTCGGACACTGAGATATGAACCCAAGTGTCTGCACCAAAGCCGCTGTTAGAGTACTCTAACAACTAAGCTATGATGCCCTGTAGCGTCACGATGCATTTTTCCTCTAATGTGCCATTTGCTTATTCCTTTTATACATTCTTTGGTACATATATTTTATATGTCAACTCAAGGAAAGTGGAAACATTTTTAGGCGCGTTCATAGAACAGTTTTAGATACAGAAGGGCTTTTATGCATATCAACACTTCCGTGTTATTTGTTATGCACCCGCACTGTACCTGTAACAATTATAGTTATGGTGATTGTTGTTGGAGCAAAGCTCGAATTTTTTTTTTTTTTTTTTATGTTTGTTTGTTAATTGATATTAGAGGAAAAATTACAACGTTATGCACAGCGATGGTATGGGATGACATGTTTCGAAGTGCCCAACTTCTCATCAGACCCCTTCTCGGACACTGAGATATGAACCCAAGTGTCTGCACCAAAGCCGCTGTTAGAGTACTCTAACAACTAAGCTATGATGCCCTGTAGCGTCACGATGCATTTTTCCTCTAATGTGCCATTTGCTTATTCCTTTTATACATTCTTTGGTACATATATTTTATATGTCAACTCAAGGAAAGTGGAAATATTTTTAGGCGCGTTCATAGAACAGTTTTAGATACAGAAGGGCTTTTATGCATATCAACACTTCCGTGTTATTTGTTATGCACCCGCACTGTACCTGTAACAATTATAGTTATGGTGATTGTTGTTGGAGCAAAGCTCGAATTTTTTTTTTTTTATGTTTGTTTGTTAATTGATATTAGAGGAAAAATTACAACGTTATGCACAGCGATGGTATGGGATGACATGTTTCGAAGTGCCCAACTTCTCATCAGACCCCTTCTCGGACACTGAGATATGAACCCAAGTGTCTGCACCAAAGCCGCTGTTAGAGTACTCTAACAACTAAGCTATGATGCCCTGTAGCGTCACGATGCATTTTTCCTCTAATGTGCCATTTGCTTATTCCTTTTATACATTCTTTGGTACATATATTTTATATGTCAACTCAAGGAAAGTGGAAATATTTTTAGGCGCGTTCATAGAACAGTTTTAGATACAGAAGGGCTTTTATGCATATCAACACTTCCGTGTTATTTGTTATGCACCCGCACTGTACCTGTAACAATTATAGTTATGGTGATTGTTGTTGGAGCAAAGCTCGAATTTTTTTTTTTTTTTTATGTTTGTTTGTTAATTGATATTAGAGGAAAAATTACAACGTTATGCACAGCGATGGTATGGGATGACATGTTTCGAAGTGCCCAACTTCTCATCAGACCCCTTCTCGGACACTGAGATATGAACCCAAGTGTCTGCACCAAAGCCGCTGTTAGAGTACTCTAACAACTAAGCTATGATGCCCTGTAGCGTCATGATGCATTTTTCCTCTAATGTGCCATTTGCTTATTCCTTTTATACATTCTTTGGTACATATATTTTATATGTCAACTCAAGGAAAGTGGAAATATTTTTAGGCGCGTTCATAGAACAGTTTTAGATACAGAAGGGCTTTTATGCATATCAACACTTCCGTGTTATTTGTTATGCACCCGCACTGTACCTGTAACAATTATAGTTATGGTGATTGTTGTTGGAGCAAAGCTCGAATTTTTTTTTTTTTTATGTTTGTTTGTTAATTGATATTAGAGGAAAAATTACAACGTTATGCACAGCGATGGTATGGGATGACATGTTTCGAAGTGCCCAACTTCTCATCAGACCCCTTCTCGGACACTGAGATATGAACCCAAGTGTCTGCACCAAAGCCGCTGTTAGAGTACTCTAACAACTAAGCTATGATGCCCTGTAGCGTCACGATGCATTTTTCCTCTAATGTGCCATTTGCTTATTCCTTTTATACATTCTTTGGTGCATATATTTTATATGTCAACTCAAGGAAAGTGGAAATATTTTTAGGCGCGTTCATAGAACAGTTTTAGATACAGAAGGGCTTTTATGCATATCAACACTTCCGTGTTATTTGTTATGCACCCGCACTGTACCTGTAACAATTATAGTTATGGTGATTGTTGTTGGAGCAAAGCTCGAATTTTTTTTTTTTTTTTTTATGTTTGTTTGTTAATTGATATTAGAGGAAAAATTACAACGTTATGCACAGCGATGGTATGGGATGACATGTTTTGAAGTGCCCAACTTCTCATCAGACCCCTTCTCGGACACTGAGATATGAACCCAAGTGTCTGCACCAAAGCCGCTGTTAGAGTACTCTAACAACTAAGCTATGATGCCCTGTAGCGTCACGATGCATTTTTCCTCTAATGTGCCATTTGCTTATTCCTTTTATACATTCTTTGGTACATATATTTTATATGTCAACTCAAGGAAAGTGGAAATATTTTTAGGCGCGTTCATAGAACAGTTTTAGATACAGAAGGTTTTTATGCATATCAACACTTCCGTGTTATTTGTTATGCACCCGCACTGTACCTGTAACAATTATAGTTATGGTGATTGTTGTTGGAGCAAAGCTCGAATTTTTTTTTTTTTTTTATGTTTGTTTGTTAATTGATATTAGAGGAAAAATTACAACGTTATGCACAGCGATGGTATGGGGTGACATGTTTCGAAGTGCCCAACTTCTCATCAGACCCCTTCTCGGACACTGAGATATGAACCCAAGTGTCTGCACCAAAGCCGCTGTTAGAGTACTCTAACAACTAAGCTATGATGCCCTGTAGCGTCACGATGCATTTTTCCTCTAATGTGCCATTTGCTTATTCCTTTTATACATTCTTTGGTACATATATTTTATATGTCAACTCAAGGAAAGTGGAAACATTTTTAGGCGCGTTCATAGAACAGTTTTAGATACAGAAGGGCTTTTATGCATATCAACACTTCCGTGTTATTTGTTATGCACCCGCACTGTACCTGTAACAATTATAGTTATGGTGATTGTTGTTGGAGCAAAGCTCGAATATTTTTTTTTTTTTTTTATGTTTGTTTGTTAATTGATATTAGAGGAAAAATTACAACGTTAGGCACAGCGATGGTATGGGATGACATGTTTCGAAGTGCCCAACTTCTCATCAGACCCCTTCTCGGACACTGAGATATGAACCCAAGTGTCTGCACCAAAGCCGCTGTTAGAGTACTCTAACAACTAAGCTATGATGCCCTGTAGCGTCACGATGCATTTTTCCTCTAATGTGCCATTTGCTTATTCCTTTTATACATTCTTTGGTACATATATTTTATATGTCAACTCAAGGAAAGTGGAAATATTTTTAGGCGCGTTCATAGAACAGTTTTAGATACAGAAGGGCTTTTATGCATATCAACACTTCCGTGTTATTTGTTATGCACCCGCACTGTACCTGTAACAATTATAGTTATGGTGATTGTTGTTGGAGCAAAGCTCGAATTTTTTTTTTTTTTTATGTTTGTTTGTTAATTGATATTAGAGGAAAAATTACAACGTTATGCACAGCGATGGTATGGGGTGACATGTTTCGAAGTGCCCAACTTCTCATCAGACCCCTTCTCGGACACTGAGATATGAACCCAAGTGTCTGCACCAAAGCCGCTGTTAGAGTACTCTAACAACTAAGCTATGATGCCCTGTAGCGTCACGATGCATTTTTCCTCTAATGTGCCATTTGCTTATTCCTTTTATACATTCTTTGGTACATATATTTTATATGTCAACTCAAGGAAAGTGGAAATATTTTTAGGCGCGTTCATAGAACAGTTTTAGATACAGAAGGGCTTTTATGCATATCAACACTTCCGTGTTATTTGTTATGCACCCGCACTTTACCTGTAACAATTATAGTTATGGTGATTGTTGTTGGAGCAAAGCTCGAATTTTTTTTTTTTTTTTTTTATGTTTGTTTGTTAATTGATATTAGAGGAAAAATTACAACGTTATGCACAGCGATGGTATGGGATGACATGTTTCGAAGTGCCCAACTTCTCATCAGACCCCTTCTCGGACACTGAGATATGAACCCAAGTGTCTGCACCAAAGCCGCTGTTAGAGTACTCTAACAACTAAGCTATGATGCCCTGTAGCGTCACGATGCATTTTTCCTCTAATGTGCCATTTGCTTATTCCTTTTATACATTCTTTGGTACATATATTTTATATGTCAACTCAAGGAAAGTGGAAATATTTTTAGGCGCGTTCATAGAACAGTTTTAGATACAGAAGGGCTTTTATGCATATCAACACTTCCGTGTTATTTGTTATGCACCCGCACTGTACCTGTAACAATTATAGTTATGGTGATTGTTGTTGGAGCAAAGCTCGAATTTTTTTTTTTTTTTTTTATGTTTGTTTGTTAATTGATATTAGAGGAAAAATTACAACGTTATGCACAGCGATGGTATGGGATGACATGTTTCGAAGTGCCCAACTTCTCATCAGACCCCTTCTCGGACACTGAGATATGAACCCAAGTGTCTGCACCAAAGCCGCTGTTAGAGTACTCTAACAACTAAGCTATGATGCCCTGTAGCGTCACGATGCATTTTTCCTCTAATGTGCCATTTGCTTATTCCTTTTATACATTCTTTGGTACATATATTTTATATGTCAACTCAAGGAAAGTGGAAATATTTTTAGGCGCGTTCATAGAACAGTTTTAGATACAGAAGGGCTTTTATGCATATCAACACTTCCGTGTTATTTGTTATGCACCCGCACTGTACCTGTAACAATTATAGTTATGGTGATTGTTGTTGGAGCAAAGCTCGATTTTTTTTTTTTTTTTTATGTTTGTTTGTTAATTGATATTAGAGGAAAAATTACAACGTTATGCACAGCGATGGTATGGGATGACATGTTTCGAAGTGCCCAACTTCTCATCAGACCCCTTCTCGGACACTGAGATATGAACCCAAGTGTCTGCACCAAAGCCGCTGTTAGAGTACTCTAACAACTAAGCTATGATGCCCTGTAGCGTCATGATGCATTTTTCCTCTAATGTGCCATTTGCTTATTCCTTTTATACATTCTTTGGTACATATATTTTATATGTCAACTCAAGGAAAGTGGAAATATTTTTAGGCGCGTTCATAGAACAGTTTTAGATACAGAAGGGCTTTTATGCATATCAACACTTCCGTGTTATTTGTTATGCACCCGCACTGTACCTGTAACAATTATAGTTATGGTGATTGTTGTTGGAGCAAAGCTCGAATTTTTTTTTTTTTTATGTTTGTTTGTTAATTGATATTAGAGGAAAAATTACAACGTTATGCACAGCGATGGTATGGGATGACATGTTTCGAAGTGCCCAACTTCTCATCAGACCCCTTCTCGGACACTGAGATATGAACCCAAGTGTCTGCACCAAAGCCGCTGTTAGAGTACTCTAACAACTAAGCTATGATGCCCTGTAGCGTCACGATGCATTTTTCCTCTAATGTGCCATTTGCTTATTCCTTTTATACATTCTTTGGTACATATATTTTATATGTCAACTCAAGGAAAGTGGAAATATTTTTAGGCGCGTTCATAGAACAGTTTTAGATACAGAAGGGCTTTTATGCATATCAACACTTCCGTGTTATTTGTTATGCACCCGCACTGTACCTGTAACAATTATAGTTATGGTGATTGTTGTTGGAGCAAAGCTCGAATTTTTTTTTTTTTTTTTTTATGTTTGTTTGTTAATTGATATTAGAGGAAAAATTACAACGTTATGCACAGCGATGGTATGGGATGACATGTTTCGAAGTGCCCAACTTCTCATCAGACCCCTTCTCGGACACTGAGATATGAACCCAAGTGTCTGCACCAAAGCCGCTGTTAGAGTACTCTAACAACTAAGCTATGATGCCCTGTAGCGTCACGATGCATTTTTCCTCTAATGTGCCATTTGCTTATTCCTTTTATACATTCTTTGGTACATATATTTTATATGTCAACTCAAGGAAAGTGGAAATATTTTTAGGCGCGTTCATAGAACAGTTTTAGATACAGAAGGGCTTTTATGCATATGAACACTTCCGTGTTATTTGTTATGCACCCGCACTGTACCTGTAACAATTATAGTTATGGTGATTGTTGTTGGAGCAAAGCTCGAATTTTTTTTTTTTTTTTATGTTTGTTTGTTAATTGATATTAGAGGAAAAATTACAACGTTATGCACAGCGATGGTATGGGGTGACATGTTTCGAAGTGCCCAACTTCTCATCAGACCCCTTCTCGGACACTGAGATATGAACCCAAGTGTCTGCACCAAAGCCGCTGTTAGAGTACTCTAACAACTAAGCTATGATGCCCTGTAGCGTCACGATGCATTTTTCCTCTAATGTGCCATTTGCTTATTCCTTTTATACATTCTTTGGTACATATATTTTATATGTCAACTCAAGGAAAGTGGAAATATTTTTAGGCGCGTTCATAGAACAGTTTTAGATACAGAAGGGCTTTTATGCATATCAACACTTCCGTGTTATTTGTTATGCACCCGCACTGTACCTGTAACAATTATAGTTATGGTGATTGTTGTTGGAGCAAAGCTCGAATTTTTTTTTTTTTTTTTATGTTTGTTTGTTAATTGATATTAGAGGAAAAATTACAACGTTATGCACAGCGATGGTATGGGATGACATGTTTCGAAGTGCCCAACTTCTCATCAGACCCCTTCTCGGACACTGAGATATGAACCCAAGTGTCTGCACCAAAGCCGCTGTTAGAGTACTCTAACAACTAAGCTATGATGCCCTGTAGCGTCA
Source organism: Merzomyia westermanni (assembly GCA_949987695.1). Classification (NCBI taxonomy): domain Eukaryota; kingdom Metazoa; phylum Arthropoda; class Insecta; order Diptera; family Tephritidae; genus Merzomyia; species Merzomyia westermanni. Next base: position 11,558,379 of record OX465292.1, on the reverse strand, counting down.
CGATGCATTTTTCCTCTAATGTGGCATTTGCTTATTCCTTTTATACATTCTTTGGTACATATATTTTATATGTCAACTCAAGGAAAGTGGAAATATTTTTAGGCGCGTTCATAGAACAGTTTTAGATACAGAAGGGCTTTTATGCATATCAACACTTCCGTGTTATTTGTTATGCACCCGCACTGTACCTGTAACAATTATAGTTATGGTGATTGTTGTTGGAGCAAAGCTCGAATTTTTTTTTTTTTTATGTTTGTTTGTTAATTGATATTAGAGGAAAAATTACAACGTTATGCACAGCGATGGTATGGGATGACATGTTTCGAAGTGCCCAACTTCTCATCAGACCCCTTCTCGGACACTGAGATATGAACCCAAGTGTCTGCACCAAAGCCGCTGTTAGAGTACTCTAACAACTAAGCTATGATGCCCTGTAGCGTCACGATGCATTTTTCCTCTAATGTGCCATTTGCTTATTCCTTTTATACATTCTTTGGTACATATATTTTATATGTCAACTCAAGCAAAGTGGAAATATTTTTAGGCGCGTTCATAGAACAGTTTTAGATACAGAAGGGCTTTTATGCATATCAACACTTCCGTGTTATTTGTTATGCACCCGCACTGTACCTGTAACAATTATAGTTATGGTGATTGTTGTTGGAGCAAAGCTCGAATTTTTTTTTTTTTTTATGTTTGTTTGTTAATTGATATTAGAGGAAAAATTACAACGTTATGCACAGCGATGGTATGGGGTGACATGTTTCGAAGTGCCCAACTTCTCATCAGACCCCTTCTCGGACACTGAGATATGAACCCAAGTGTCTGCACCAAAGCCGCTGTTAGAGTACTCTAACAACTAAGCTATGATGCCCTGTAGCGTCACGATGCATTTTTCCTCTAATGTGCCATTTGCTTATTCCTTTTATACATTCTTTGGTACATATATTTTATATGTCAACTCAAGGAAAGTGGAAATATTTTTAGGCGCGTTCATAGAACAGTTTTAGATACAGAAGGGCTTTTATGCATATCAACACTTCCGTGTTATTTGTTATGCACCCGCACTGTACCTGTAACAATTATAGTTATGGTGATTGTTGTTGGAGCAAAGCTCGAATTTTTTTTTTTTTTTTTATGTTTGTTTGTTAATTGATATTAGAGGAAAAATTACAACGTTATGCACAGCGATGGTATGGGGTGACATGTTTCGAAGTGCCCAACTTCTCATCAGACCCCTTCTCGGACACTGAGATATGAACCCAAGTGTCTGCACCAAAGCCGCTGTTAGAGTACTCTAACAACTAAGCTATGATGCCCTGTAGCGTCACGATGCATTTTTCCTCTAATGTGCCATTTGCTTATTCCTTTTATACATTCTTTGGTACATATATTTTATATGTCAACTCAAGGAAAGTGGAAATATTTTTAGGCGCGTTCATAGAACAGTTTTAGATACAGAAGGGCTTTTATGCATATCAACACTTCCGTGTTATTTGTTATGCACCCGCACTGTACCTGTAACAATTATAGTTATGGTGATTGTTGTTGGAGCAAAGCTCGAATTTTTTTTTTTTTTATGTTTGTGTGTTAATTGATATTAGAGGAAAAATTACAACGTTATGCACAGCGATGGTATGGGATGACATGTTTCGAAGTGCCCAACTTCTCATCAGACCCCTTCTCGGACACTGAGATATGAACCCAAGTGTCTGCACCAAAGCCGCTGTTAGAGTACTCTAACAACTAAGCTATGATGCCCTGTAGCGTCACGATGCATTTTTCCTCTAATGTGCCATTTGCTTATTCCTTTTATACATTCTTTGGTACATATATTTTATATGTCAACTCAAGGAAAGTGGAAATATTTTTAGGCGCGTTCATAGAACAGTTTTAGATACAGAAGGGCTTTTATGCATATCAACACTTCCGTGTTATTTGTTATGCACCCGCACTGTACCTGTAACAATTATAGTTATGGTGATTGTTGTTGGAGCAAAGCTCGAATTTTTTTTTTTTTTTTGTTATGTTTGTTTGTTAATTGATATTAGAGGAAAAATTACAACGTTATGCACAGCGATGGTATGGGATGACATGTTTCGAAGTGCCCAACTTCTCATCAGACCCCTTCTCGGACACTGAGATATGAACCCAAGTGTCTGCACCAAAGCCGCTGTTAGAGTACTCTAACAACTAAGCTATGATGCCCTGTAGCGTCACGATGCATTTTTCCTCTAATGTGCCATTTGCTTATTCCTTTTATACATTCTTTGGTACATATATTTTATATGTCAACTCAAGGAAAGTGGAAATATTTTTAGGCGCGTTCATAGAACAGTTTTAGATACAGAAGGGCTTTTATGCATATCAACACTTCCGTGTTATTTGTTATGCACCCGCACTGTACCTGTAACAATTATAGTTATAGTGATTGTTGTTGGAGCAAAGCTCGAATTTTTTTTTTTTTTTTATGTTTGTTTGTTAATTGATATTAGAGGAAAAATTACAACGTTATGCACAGCGATGGTATGGGATGACATGTTTCGAAGTGCCCAACTTCTCATCAGACCCCTTCTCGGACACTGAGATATGAACCCAAGTGTCTGCACCAAAGCCGCTGTTAGAGTACTCTAACAACTAAGCTATGATGCCCTGTAGCGTCACGATGCATTTTTCCTCTAATGTGCCATTTGCTTATTCCTTTTATACATTCTTTGGTACATATATTTTATATGTCAACTCAAGGAAAGTGGAAATATTTTAAGGCGCGTTCATAGAACAGTTTTAGATACAGAAGGGCTTTTATGCATATCAACACTTCCGTGTTATTTGTTATGCACCCGCACTGTACCTGTAACAATTATAGTTATGGTGATTGTTGTTGGAGCAAAGCTCGAATTTTTTATGTTTGTGTGTTAATTGATATTAGAGGAAAAATTACAACGTTATGCACAGCGATGGTATGGGATGACATGTTTCGAAGTGCCCAACTTCTCATCAGACCCCTTCTCGGACACTGAGATATGAACCCAAGTGTCTGCACCAAAGCCGCTGTTAGAGTACTCTAACAACTAAGCTATGATGCCCTGTAGCGTCACGATGCATTTTTCCTCTAATGTGCCATTTGCTTATTCCTTTTATACATTCTTTGGTACATATATTTTATATGTCAACTCAAGGAAAGTGGAAATATTTTTAGGCGCGTTCATAGAACAGTTTTAGATACAGAAAGGCTTTTATGCATATCAACACTTCCGTGTTATTTGTTATGCACCCGCACTGTACCTGTAACAATTATAGTTATGGTGATTGTTGTTGGAGCAAAGCTCGAATTTTTTTTTTTTTTTTATGTTTGTTTGTTAATTGATATTAGAGGAAAAATTACAACGTTATGCACAGCGATGGTATGGGATGACATGTTTCGAAGTGCCCAACTTCTCATCAGACCCCTTCTCGGACACTGAGATATGAACCCAAGTGTCTGCACCAAAGCCGCTGTTAGAGTACTCTAACAACTAAGCTATGATGCCCTGTAGCGTCACGATGCATTTTTCCTCTAATGTGCCATTTGCTTATTCCTTTTATACATTCTTTGGTACATATATTTTATATGTCAACTCAAGGAAAGTGGAAATATTTTTAGGCGCGTTCATAGAACAGTTTTAGATACAGAAGGGCTTTTATGCATATCAACACTTCCGTGTTATTTGTTATGCACCCGCACTGTACCTGTAACAATTATAGTTATGGTGATTGTTGTTGGAGCAAAGCTCGAATTTTTTTTTTTTTTTTATATTATAATTGTTAACATCTTTGTTTAACGCATCTTTGAAGCAAGAAATATTTCCTAAAAAGTGGAAAGAGTTATTTATAAAACCTTTGTATAAAAATGGGAGTTAGATCAAGTGTTATTTCTTTTGTTCATCAATTACCTTCCTTACGTTTTCAAGTTCTGCAAGCCCTTAATATACACCGACGACGTTAAACTTATTATGGCTGTCCGTGAACCAGAGGATAGGGGTTGTCTTCAATCAGATCTGAATAGGCTATTTGAATGGTGTAATGTGAGCGATATGCACTAACCTTCCAAAGTGCAAGTACATGTGCTTCACCAGGAAATCTTACTGATTGACTTAGGCGTTACAAGAATCTCTAGCATTCATTAAACGGTGGTCTAAAGAATTCAATGACCTATATGTTACTAAAAATCTGTTTTCTTCCTTGGTAAGGCCATTATTGGAATCGGTTCAAAAACAGTTTTTGCTTTTCGCGTTTAGGAATTTACCAAGGGACCCATCGAGGAATCTTCCTTCCTACTTAAGTCCCTTAAAACTTATACATCTACCTACTTTACAGAGTCGTAGGTAGATGCTTGGAGTTTTATCTATGGTGAAACTCACAAAAGGAATTGTAGATAGCCCAGTTTTTCTTGGCGAACTCTCCTTTAATGTCCCATTTAGATCATGCAGACATATCCAACCTATTTCATTAAACATATGCAGACCGAATTTTGAGTTGCATGAACCTCTCCGTTGCTTGTGTTATGATTTCAATAAGCACTGGAAGAATATGGATGCCTGCGCCTCGCTGCTCGGCATTCAAAAATATCTACTTACTGCCTTAAATATGTAATGAGATTCAAAATCTCAACCTCCTCCTTCGCAGAACTCTGATGAGTCCCTCCGGGCTCACGCGCCCTCTTCTGGGCACTATGCATCAGCTCCCTACTGAGCTTAGTATATAGAGTCCTTTCTGGCTCATGCTCCCCCCTCTGGGCATTACGTAGTAGCTCCTTACTGAGCATAATTATTATTAACATACGTATAACATAAGAATACCGGCTTGTAAAATACTTAGGCAAGTCACAAGGTCTCATATTCGTCGTATGCGCTATGATTTTAAAACCATCATACTTTCTTTGGGTTTGTTTCTCATAAAAAATTTGAATAGCACAATACAATTGAGCAGCCTATGTATATCAATTGTGCTATTTTACTTTTAAAATTTAAGCTTAAACTGTCAGTTTTTAATTTGAACTTAAAATTTTCAAGACTGAAGAGTAAAAGATTCACAAAATGCAAACTAACACGCAAACAATGATAAGTATTATGGAAAATTACCAGCGAGCGTATACGTTCCTATTTACTTTATTTGGCTATGTGGTTTTTATTACAGGACAAAGCCAAACGAGCTCGGGTGAACCCCGAAAGAAACCCCGATTTCGAGGTTTGTATTTATTTCCCTGTTAATTTAGATATTTGCCAATGTATACATACCTAAAACCTCCTTCAAAACCATGTGCTCAAATTTATTATAAGCGCTTCTTGGAGGAAAAGCTACTTGATGTCGAGACTAATGCCTGCAAAAGTTCGCAATATGCGCACAAATTACAATAAAACAAAAGAATGGGAATCACTGACAGGGGCCGGTAGCATGGGAGGAGCTATAATGGAAAGTAAGTTGTTTTGAATATTAGACGTATAGCCGCATCCAGCGGGTTCACCGATATTTTCGATTTGATCTGCAGACACATCTATTTTTTTCATTATACGCTACCGCTTTCCTTTTACCGAAACAATTGGTAGCTTCAACCGACTTTATCGGTAGTCTTAAAGTGTGTCCCACGTTTTTCCCCTCCATCCGTCGGCCCAAAGCTTCCCCAGCACATGTTTGGTTGTTATAACTTTCGTTGTAATAAAGATTTTGCAATAAAATTTTGATTTTTATACCTAGTAGTGCTACGCACACAAGGTATATTAACTTTTGTCGCCTTACGGCATAAACGGATCGAGATAGATATTGACTTATGCATATGAAAATGTTCAGGACGAAAAGAGAAATTGATTAAGCCATGTCCGTCCGTCCGTCCGTCTGTGAACACCATAACTTCAGTAAATTTTGAGATATCTTAATGAAATTTGGTACGCGGGTTCCTTGGCACTTATCTCCGAGCGCTATTTAAAATGGGCGAAATCGGGTGATAGCCACGCCCACTTTTTATATACATATAGAATATTTTCGAAAACACAAAAAAAGTGATTACTCAGTACATAATACACCTATAAGGATAGAATTTGGTGAATACATTGAGATTGAGGCATAAACTAAATTGTTTAAGAAATTCTGGAAAATGGGCGTGGCACCGCCCACTTTTGATTAAGTCAAATTTAGAAATAATATTAATCATAAACCAAAAACCGTTCAAGATATCGAAACGAAATTCAGCACGCAGGTTTCCAGGTATGCAAGGAATGTTACAGGAAAAAAGGGGCGGGATCGGTTAAGGTCTACGCCCACTTTTATATGAAAGATTTTGAGGAGGATCGTAGATATATTAAATAGGCAATAACTTTGCGTAAAATAGCTTTACATCATTTATATTTCACTTTTAAAGTTTCCGTAAACAAAGAAATCCAAAATCTTTAAATTTTCGAAAATGGGCGTGGCCCCGCCTCTTTTATAGTGGACTATTCCACAAAACTTTTTATGTCATAACTCCGCGAAAAATTGATTTGTCGAAACGAAATTTGGTGATAAAGTTCTATATATAAAGGTAACTGTTTGCTGCAAAAATGGGCGAAAGGAATGCTGAAAGTCTTTGTTTGTTTTCGCCATTTTATAATATATGAACTAGCAAAGCCGGTAGACGTTGTTTTGACGTTTTGATATATAGAACACATCTATATATAAAATGTCATTAACTTAAACCAGATAAACTCTTAACTATACCAAACTGCAGCTTTATATAACCTGGAGGCTTTTCCAAAAGCTATATACAGACTGTGTCGTGCCCAGCGAACTCCTGAGCCTATCGTAAAAGTTTAAGAGCAAAAACAAAACAAAAAATATGTGGGCGTGGAACCGCCCACTTTTCCAAAATTATGTAGATATTGACTAAGTGACACATATATCCAAATTTCATTAACTTACACCAAGAAAGTTCGGAGTTATGACGAATTGAAACTTTATATAGCCTGGGGGCGTGGCTCCGCCCACTTTTCCAAAACTATATACTGTCTATGCTGTACCCAGTGATCGGTTGAGTTCTTTGGCGCCTATAAAAGACATCCTTTTTTATATCTATTTTTGTTACGCACACAAGGTATATTACTTCATTCGGCATAACCGAATCGAGATATACTCGTATATATATTAATGTACTAGCTGATGCCCGCGACTTCGTATGCGTAAAAATTACAATGAAGCAACAACATAATAATTTTTTTTGAGAGCGTCGAAATAAAACACCACTGGTACTGACTTCATTTTATTTATTCATTTTATTAGGCCTATAGCGCCTGAAGCTAGGGCCTCGAAATGTAATGCAATAATTTACAGTTGTATTTCGTTAAATAAAAAAAAAACACATTTTTGGTCACATTTTTCCCACATTTTGGTCAATAACTCGGGAACTGGATGAGATATCCAAATGAAAGTTGTCCTAAATTTTAAGTTAGACGTTAAGTGATAGAATGGTGGAAGTTTCATGCAATTCTATTAAGTAGTTTATGAGTGATACGCACAAATCATGCAGTCACCTTGGGTTCACATTTAGGTCAATAAATTGGGAACCGGGTAAGATATCGCGGTGAAGGATATCTTAAATTTTAGGAGACAGGTGTAGAAAATGATTATTGAAAGTTTCTTTCATCTGTAAGCAGTCGTTTTTGAGTGACGCTGGCGTTATGGTAAAAAACCACATTTTTGGTCACATTTTTCCCACATTTTGGTCAATAACTCGGGAACTGGATGAGATATCCAAATGAAAGTTGTCCTAAATTTTAAGTTAGACGTTAAGTGATAGAAAGGTGAAACTTTCATGCAATTTTGTTCAGTAGTATTTGCGTGATACGCGCACAATCATACAAACGGACAGACAGACAGAAAAAAATTCCAAAAATTGTAGATTTGGGCACCGCTGGTCCAATAACGACCTCTCCTATCAGTTTTTCTTGAATATCTTCAATGTACAGGCATCGACCTGTTACAATTTTATTATATGTAGAGATATCAAAACGTTCAGGATGAAAAGTAAAATATCCGGGCAGGTAGTTAACACCCCACTGCAAAAGCGAAGTTGTATATCTTTTTTGATATTCATACATTTCATGAACACGAAATGTTTGTACGTATACTGAAATGATCAGGAGGATGAGCTGAGTCGATGTAGCCATGTCCGTCTCTCGATATGTCTATCTGTCTGTCCGTTTGTCTATTTGAACGCAAATACGAACTGAAAGTATTAAAACAGACCTGCGTAAATTGGGATGACATAATAGATCGCTACTAGGTATATAATGTTCGGTTCCACCCGAACTTAGACTTCCTTACTTGTTTTCTCTGTGAACGAGCAATTGATAAAATCTTGTCTATATGCAAATGATAACGAATCGTTTGTCCGCGGTTCTCAAAATAGTCACTTCTTCGAGTGGACTAATCCAGGTTGTTTTCTCCAAGCCTGGGACTGTTTGTTTCAGTGTAACCCTGTCTAGTAGGGTGGGTCGATTTGTATAGACGAAAGTTAACCGATATCGCGCCATCGATTTTTCGATAGGTTTTGGGCTCAGAAAAAATAAAGTTCCACTACGCATATCCAAAAAATAGTTTCGAGCCTGAGAAATTTCATTTTTTTGACTTTTTTCGACTTTGATTTTTAAGGTTTTTTTCATGACCTACTGAAAAAATTTTCATGTATACCCTGTTCGACCCAAAAATGTCTATTGCGACGATTTGAAAAGCAACTGAACAGAGCATTACACTGGTGGATTTGTTTACTACATTTCATGAATTGCCATTTCAGCATTTGTATGAAACACTGGAAAAATGGCGATCGACTGGGCCAGGAAACACAACTGGATCGCTTGTAAAAGATCTTGACAATTGCAATAACCAACAGGTACTTATCACCCTTTTTTTGAAACTTTTACCTAAAAAACAATTATGATACTCATTTAATTGGCATGTATACAATAATTCCAAAGTTACAAAGTTGCCACTAGTTTTAAATGAGTGACCAATGGCAAAACATAATGGCAAAGCTCTTACAAGTCAGCTGTTTTCTTTGTTCAAAGAAAAATATTTAAAATGCCGAGAATAAGCCAAAAACAAAAACTTCTTAAATTATTGGAGGAAGCTGCATTAAATGATTTAATGATTATAGAAACGTTTTTTGAGGACGAAGGTATATGTTTAAATTTTTATTATAGTGGAGGATCTTCTGATTGTTTTGGCCCTGGGAGAGGAATGCAGATACAGTGTACCGTTTATTCAAAACAGTGTTCCCAAATGTAAGGAGTTTTTGAAAGACGTGTTATGGGAACTTGATGAGAGCAGGTTCAAAAAGATTACGCGCGTAAACTGGAAAACCTTCGACTTTATTTTAAATGTAATAAAGGACGATGAGGCCTTCAACCAGATACGTTCTTGCAAACAATTCCCTCTCGGAACACAATTAGCAATTGTGTTATATCGCTTAGGCTCAAGCGGTGAAGGTGCTACTCTATCTAAGATTGCTGGCTTATTCGGAGTTAGCGATGGTGGTATTATTCAGGTAAGTGTCCGTCATTGTTTTGTTAAGTGAATATTGATCTTTTCTTTATATTAGAATTTGACTGAGCGAATTTTTAATGCCCTGTTAAAGCATAAAGATCGGTATCTGTTTTGCCCAAATGCGGATGAACGTAAAAAGCTCGTGTCAGAGACCTGGGATGAATTGCCAAATTGCGTGGGATACGTCGATGGTACCGAAATTCCTTTGGCGGAAAAATATTTTCAAGACCCAGACGCTTACTTTTCAAGAAAGCACCAATACTCTGTTAAAGTTCAAACCGTTTGTGACCATAGGCTTCAAATTAGACGTTTAGTGCTAGGCTATCAAGGTAGCGTACATGATGCACGAATTTTCAATAACTGCGAATTGTCGCATGAATCTGATGCATTTTTTGGAGGAGCTGAATGGATCGCTGGTGACAGTGCCTATAAATTGTCACGCACTGTTATAACACCATTTAGAGAAAACTCTAGGGAGCTAACACATGCTAAGCGCACTTTTTTTAACAAAATATTCAGTCGTTATAGTCGGACATTGTAAACAATTGTCGAAAAAAGTAAACAAATGGATTCTCTGCTGTGCATTGTTGCACAATCTTATACTTCAACTAGACGATCGTTTCGATTACGAGCTTGAATAATCGCAGAACGATGTTTTAGAGTCATTACCTAGTGCTGGAGTTAATGAAGGGGAAGCAGTGCGACGAACCATCTACGAAATGTTGAATCATGCAAACAATCAACAAATGAACTTGTACTAAATCTGAAAAAGCTTGTTTACTTTTCTGGAATAAATTCAAGTTCAATGAGTAAATCAATGCATATGTGTGTATATACTCGTACATATTAATTCTTTAAATGGTCATCTAACCGCCTGGGCGATTTTGACCGTTCAACATAGCTCGCCAGTCGTTTCTTCGTTGCGCCAACTGGCGCCAATTGGATTCACCGCGGGATCGCAAATCGGTCTCCACTTGGTCTTTCCATCGGAGTGGTGGTCTCCCTCTTCCTCTGCTTCCACCGGCGGGTGCCGATAAGAATACCTTCTGGGCTGGAGCATCTTCGCTCATTCGCACTACGTGGCCTAGCCAGCGAAGCCGCTGTGTTTTAATTCGCTGAACTATGTCGGCGTCTGCGTAAACTTCATACAGCTCATCATTAAATCTTCTTCGGTACTCGCCGTCGGCAACGCGTAGAGGTCCACAAAAATACATATTAATTATCAATCTAAACTAATTTGAACTAAACTGAATAAAACTTAACTAACCTAAGCAAATAATCTAATCTAAATTATACCTATCTAAACTAAACAAAACTAATCTTATCTAAAGTAAACTAAACTAATCTAAGCTTATCTAAACTAATCTAACCTAAACTAGCAGACCCGGCAGACGTTGCAATGCCCAAAAACTTACACTCCTCTTAATTACGGCTCCACATTCTTCTCCTATTCTTGTCCCTATCCCTATCCCTATCCCTATCCGGGGTTTCATATGGAACTAAGAACTAAATCAACACCTTTCATTTGAGACCCATACTGTATGAACACGTTATAAGATTACCCTGGTCCACATTTTGTGGGATATCTCCAAAACCTTCCCGGATTCTTATGTTTTTTGGCCTATGACCATGTCGGGCTCAAGCCAAAACTACGTGCGTTTTGGAGCTTTGCGGTCCAGAAAAAAAAGGTCCGCTAGTATCCTTATAGGTATCCTTGACCGAGGTAATGAATTCTACACAGGGGCTAGAACGCAATATTTATATTATGGACTAGCTGATGCTCGCGACTTCTCTCTCTCTATGGCGCGATATACAACAGGTATATCATCATAAACCTCCTAAGAGATTTTTGCGCCAAGCTTCTCTTCCAATTTGTGGTGTGCCGATTTGAATTTTCCCTACAAATTGGTGGGACCTACAGTTTTTTGCCGACTCCGAACGGCATCTACAAAGGAGACGAATTTTTGCTGAGAAGCCTGTCATGGCAGGAATACACTCGGAGAGTTTGCCAAACCACTGCCGAGGGGCGACCCCGTTTTTGAAAAACTTTTTTCAAATCACTTTTGATGTTACCTGTACCAGGGCTTGAACCATGGACCTTCGGTGTGGTAGGCCGGCAACACTACCTTCACACCACGGCGGCCGCCGCTGGGAACCGGGTAAGATATCTAAAGGAAAGTTATCCTAGAATTTAAGTTAGACGTTAAGTGATAGAATGGTGAAAGTTTCATGCAATTCTATTCAGTAGTTTATGAGTGATACGCACAAATCATACAGTCACCCTGGGTCCACATTTAGGCCAATAAATCGCGGTGAAAGATATCTTAAATTTTAGGAGAGACGTCTAGAAAATGATTATTGAAAGTTTCATTCATTTCTATGCAGTCGTTTTTGTGTGACGCTGGCGTTATGGTAAAAAACCACATTTTTGGTCACATTTTTCCCACATTTTGGTCAATAACTCGGGAACTGGATGAGATATCCAAATGAATGTTGTCCTAAAATTTAAGTTAGACGTTAAGTGATAGAATGGTGGTCATGCAATTCTATTCAGTAGTTTTTGCGTGATGCGCACAATCATACAGACGGACAGACAGACAGACAGACAGACAAAAATTCTAAAAACTGTAGATTTGGGTCCAATAACGACCTCTCCTATCAGTTTTTCTTGAATATCTTCAAAGTACAGACATCGACCTGTTACAATTTTATTATATGTAAAGATGTGTCAGCTGCGATAGCGACAACAATTTTCAGAGAATACTTCTTAATAAATATGTTTTTGTTTTAAGGTACCATGCTTAGAAAATGCTCATACTACTTTGGCTTTGAGGACATTATTGGGCGCTTGTAAATAGCTGCATAGTTGCTAAAGAGGGTATGGATACTACATGCGATGTTTTTATAGAAACTGACCCAAAATCGATTCCACCAGAAAGCGACAGTGTGGAGGACATGCGCCAAATGCAGCCCACAACCAGCCGGAAAGGTATTTACGCAAGGGCAGGTGTATCCGACATCATGACAACCCATAATGCGCTCATTAAACGGAGAACAGAAAAAATGAATTAGGAATCCGCTGCAAGAGACCGGGAGATATTTCTAAAAGATAAAGGGTTAGAGCTTAAGAAAAGAGAAGTTGACTTAAAAGAAATGGAGATTTTAAGCCGCGAAAATGTAGAAAAGCAATGGCTGGAAATGGAACAGAGGATAGCCATGGCTGAGCTTGGATTTAAATATGAGCTTGGATTAAATATAATTTTTTTTCCTTACTTTACTTTAGTTTACATTACTTTAATTTTCTTTCTTCCCGCTAATTTGTTTATCCTTTGATTGCAACTGTTTAAACTACACTTTTGTTTAATACACACTGTTTATTTCAAGTATTGGCATTAAAAATGAATAAATTAATAAACATGTTTACATCTTAACGTCATTCGTTCATGGGTTGCATGAAATTAAGTAAGCTATTCCTCGTACCACTCTCTGTTATAATACTGCAACACAGAAGGGTCATCTTTATTTTTATAGTCAATTAAAGTGTTATGAGGAATTGCAACACGCCATAATCCATGCATTGCAATGGGTTTTATTTGCTGCTTATTGCATTCGAAACAAAAGCTACTTTAAGCTGCCGAATATTTCCTTTAAACAGCCAAATAAATTTTCAATTCTAACTCGATATCTTGAAAAATACTTGTTAAAAGTTTCTCTTTCCTGTATTCTGGGCTATTTTGGCGGAATGGGGTGAGCAAAAATGGTTTCAGCAGGTAAGCACTGTCACCGGTTATTCACTATGGTGCTGATATAGAGCGCTGTGGATGTTTTGCAAGAGCATGTTCTGAAAAACTCATGCACACTGCCAGGATAACCAACTGTTACCTGTCATATCCTTAGCTTATAATCACAAACCACTTGAATTTTTAATTGAGTATTGACGTGTACGCGAAAAGACCATTTCGTGGTATCTGGAAGGAGCTTCGGCTAATTTTATTTCGGAGCCAACAACATATCCTATGGATCCCGGCATCTCTTCGCTTGTTGAAGCTACAATTTGTTGTCTTTCACTTGTGCTGGGTTTAAGCCTTAAAATTGCCACCATCACCTACACTAAAAAGGAAAGCCACCGAACGTCCATCGCAGGAAGAGCCTAAACGATAGAGAACTATCTTCAACTGCAAGTCAACGGGAATGAGGATGTTTGAAAAACAACCTCATCCTTTATTGAATTTAAAATATATTCAAACTCCTCCGGCCGAAACCGAAGCATTTGAGTAAACCTTCAAAAATCGAAATTTGGAAGAACATGTCGATGCCACGTGGACGATTTTGGAACACCAAAGTGAATGCTTCTCCGATTGTTTACAAGGCAAAGCATGTTTACTGATAAACGATCAATTAGTTCATTTTCCTCGTCACCTGAAAAAGTTTTTACATTCAAAGAAAGAGAAAAACCTTGACACATTGCTTACAACTGACTCTCTCTCTCTATGGCGCGAAATACAACAGGTATATCATCATAAACCTCCTAAGAGATTTTTGCGCCAAGCTTCTCTTCCAATTTGTGGTGTGCCGATTTGAATTTTCCCTACAAATTGGTGGGACCTACAGAATTTTTGCTGAGAAGCCTATCATGGCAGAAATACACTCGGAGAGTTTGCCAAACCACTGCCGACGGGCGACCCCGTTTTGAAAAACTTTTTTCAAATCACTTTTGATGTTACCTGTACCAGGGCTCGAACCATGGACCTTCGGTGTGGTAGGCCGGCAACACTACCTTCACACCACGGCGGCCGCCGCTTACAACTGACTGCTGACAAGTTTTTATGAAACTTCAACTTAACGTATTCAGATACGACTTGCAACTCAATGTAGTGTTCACAAGAGTTGTATTAAAAGAAATACTACATAAGAGCATAAGAGACCTTGTAAATTGCATACCTATGGTAGAAAGTTAATATGTATATGGAGTTTTAATGCTTACCATTAGATGTACGCTTACCAAAGTATTTACTCGAATAATATTAAGATGTTGAAACAATTTATTTTAAGTAAAACTATTTTTGCTATTTAATGGTATTTAAACGTGATTGGTATTTTGACGTCTTGACTCCGTGAATATCCAAAAGAGAAAAATCTAACGATTTTTGTGCTGCCAGATCACTCCGATTGATCAAATAATAAAATGAACAGGAATGAACTCGTTATGCTGCCACATGTATTTTTTAATTTTAATTCGTAAACTAATCGATTGTAAACTACGGATATATACCTCGCTTTATATTCTTCTGTATAGTACCCTCCTGCTGTCTTAATGTACGAGTAGATTAAGCCTGTAAGAATTATTCAATAAGTAGACTATTCAATAAATAAAGAAATAAATAAATTTGCGACCGCCGAAAACTTACACACCGAAGGTCTAAGCTTCGAGTCTTAGGACAGGTAACATCAAAAGTTTTTTGAAAACATTTTTTCAAAACGGGATCGCCCCTAGGGAGTGGTTTGGCAAACTCCGAGGTAATTTCTGCCCTGGAAGTCTTCTCAGCAAAAATTCAGTTTCTTTGTAGATGCCGTTCGGAGTCGGCAAAAAACTAAAATTGGCACACCACAAATTGTAAAAGAAGCTCGGCGCAAAAATCTCTTAGGAGTTTTATTTTGTTTTGTTGTTTTTCCGACAGGGTGAATGATTGATGTATATTGGAACGATTTTTCGTCATCCCTTGTCAAATTTGGTTTTAAGACAAACCGGTTTCGGCGTTGTGCCATCGTTCGAAAATCGACACTGATGATGGCACAACGCCGAAACCGGTTTGTCTCAAAACCAAATTTGACAAGGGATGACGAAAAATAGTTCCAATATACATCAATCTCTTAGGAGGCTTATGACGATATAACTGTTGTATATCGCGCTATACATTTATTAATTTTTTTCAAATAAATTTGATATGTACATAAGGTACCATCTTTTAAGAATTTTTACGTAGGTGTTTGCCACATACTATGTTTTTACGGGGTTGGTACCTATCTATAACAATAGTATTTTCCTGCGTATTAAGAAAAACCTTTCTAAATAGGGTTGCCACTTTTGTTCGAAGTTGAGCTAAATTCCTCGATGTGCATGCATTGTATGTTTTGTGTGGCGTTTTCAAGAGTTAAGCGACCAAGTACGTTAAAAGTACTGCTTCCGAAGGAAGTGTTGGCTTAGATTTCATATGTATTAAATAAAAAAAGGTATGAATAATTCTATCTTGAAAAATAACAAATATACCAATTTTACCCTATTCTTTCTCGATTGTTGTTGTTGTTGTTAACAGTGCTTCGCCCTGCCCAATGGGATCGATCACTCGAAATTGTCATCAGGCTCTTCTAACGGAAGTCCGAGGAAACGCGCAGTTTCCACAGGGTTGGACCAGAGTGATGTAGGTGTTAGAAGAGTGGGTTCAACAGAACAGGAGAAGAGATGATCATGAGGGGACATACCACATGCAAGGCATGTGTTTGGTATGTTGGGGTTCAGTCTGGATAAGTAAGAGTTTAACCTATTACAATATCCAGAGCGAAGTTGTGCTAGTATGACTCTAGTCTCCGAAGTACACGCTCCTCTTCAGGCAATTCAGGTGGTTGAGTATTAATAACGGGATTCACAGGCCGAGATCTGACAGATCTGTCTACCGACTCGGTGTGAAGGTCATTTAGAACCCGTCTATGGTTCCGCAGATCAAACGGCAAAGCGATATGGTGCCGGATCTCTTCGTAGTGCTTACGAAGATGTCTGCTTATGTCTCTGGGGGCGGTGATTCATCCAAAAGATGTCGATTTGGATGACTAGGTTTATGAAAGTTCAGAAGGAACTGTCTACCAAATAGTTCCGCGTGCTCTTGAACATTGAGCGATTTTGCCTATGAGGTGAGACTCAGATGACATAAGCCGACATTCCGTAGCACTTCTGATGGCGGTGTTTTGGCAGACTTGCAATTTCTTCCAGTTGGTGTCAGAAAGATTGGGAGACCATATGGGCGCAGCATAGTCAATAACCGGCCGGCCAATAGCCTTACATGTAGCAAGCAATGTTTCGGAAGTCTCGAAATATAGAAAGTAAACCAAAGGGGAGAGAGAACACCACCTTACGGCACCCCTTATTTTATTCTTCGTGGTCTAGATTTCTTGTTCCTGATTTTGACTGATGCCTGTCGACCATTGAGGCAATTAGCGGTCCACCTTTTAAGGCCAGCAGGGAGCGGCGTCTCTTCCAGATCTCGCAGGAGTGTGGCATGATTGACCGTGTCGAATGCATTTGATAGGTCAAGTGCCACGAGAACCGTCCTATGGTTTGATGGGTGTTGATTCAAACCATAATTAATCTGCGTTGTAATGGCGTTCAAAGCGGATGTCGTGCTATGAGATTTGCGGAAACCATGCTGGTGATCGGCCAATTTCAGATTTGCAATGAAGTAAGAGAGCAGAATGATCTCTAGTCATTTCACTACCGGCGAAAGGAGGGATATCGGGTGATAAGACTCTCCTTGGTTCGCCGGCTTCCCTAGTAGGGGAACTACAATCGCCTGTTTCCATATCTCAGGTATAACGAAATTAGTTAGAGAGAGATTAAAAAGAGCCGCTAAATAACTCTGTCCCTCGTGGCCTAGGTGTTTGATCATCTTCATGGCGATTCCATCGGGTTCGATGGCTTCCTTGACCTCTGCCACTGAGACGGAAATAGGCGCAGTGGAGTGTTTGTGCGCTCGTCGGAAGACTCTTCTCTTAGTCCTATCCGCACGTGGATGTGTTATAAACAGCCGGCAAAAGGAGCTCGCGCATTTCCTGGCGTCCGATTTGACGCTGTCGCCGAATGCAATGGCGACCTTGTCATTGTGTTTAGTCGGATTGGATAGGACCTTGACAGTCGACCATAATTTGTCGACTCCACCGGAGAGGTTGCATGCCTCAAGGTGTTGTTTCCACTTGGTCAGCTTGTGTTCGTTGATTATCCTACGAATTTCCGCATTGAGATCTTTGATTCTGGGATCTGCGGGATTGATGAGTCTCACTTGGTAACGTTCTCTTGCCATCGCCGCAGCTTCTGGCGGAAAATTCGGACGAATTTCTGGTATTCTACAAGCAGGAATAAAGTGGCATGATGCTGAATCAATGACCTTGCGAAACTCTCTTTCGCCTTTTCGTACGTCCGTAGAAGTGGGTAAGGCAGCGAAAGAGCGCTCTGTATAGTCAGTAAAGCGGTCCCAGTCCGCTTTGGTGAAGTTGATGTATGTTAATTTTTCAGTATTTATGAAGTCGGTCGGTCGTTCGACAGAGAGTAAGATGGGTAAGTGGTCTGAGGCTAATGTAAGCATCGGTCGCCAGATGACCGCGCCCGCGCTTGAAGTCGCCCAGGATTAGACGGATATCGCCCCTTAGCAACGCACAAATGTCGGGATGATAATCTCTAGGACAACACGTGGCAGGAGGAATATAGATGTTTATGATTTGCAGGTCGGCATCTCCTGACCGGATTGCTATGCCTTGGCATTCTAAGGTAGAGTCCCTGGGGTCGACGTCAGGGGAAAATAGATTATATTCTACACAGTGATGTGTAATGTTGTGATAGACAGACGGCATGCTTCCAGCGTTTTAGATGTTCGCACAATACGAGGACCTAACATCGACTCTGATCACTACCTAGTAGCAGCCAAGATTCGTACCCGCCTCTGTACGACAAAACAGGTGCAACAAAAAACGCAGGGAAAGCTGGACGTCGAAAAACTGCAATCGCAACAGACCGCCAATTATTTCGCAGATCGCCTCTCACACGTGCTCTCCGAGAGCACCATTCAACCTAGTGGAATGCATGAGCAGTGGGATCATATCTCAGGAGCACTCCGTACCGCAGCCGAAGAAGTAATTGGATTCCGGCCAAGGCGAAGAAACAACTGGTATGATGATGAAGAGTGCCGCGCTGCAACGAAAAGAAAGGACGAAGCCTACAAGGCAACGCTGAGATCGAATGCAACGAGGAGTGTGTGTGAACACTACCGCGAGTTGAAGAGAGAAGCGAGGCGGCTTTTCCGGGTGAAAAAAAGAGAGGCAGAAAAGCGTGAAATAAAGGAGCTTGAGATGCTGGCCAACGGGAATAATGCCCGAAAATTCTATCAAAAAATTCGGCGAATGACAGAAGGTTTCAAACCCGGGGCAAACTCCTGTAAGAATGAGAACGGCGACCTGGTGACCGATGTTCAGAGAACACTCAGAATATGGAGGGATCACTTCTCTGCCCTTTTAAATGGAGAAACTGAGCAAGAAACCAGAGAAGATGTAGAATATGGTTGGATGAATGCATGCCTGAAGATTGGAATCTAAGTGTTCTCTGCCCAATCCACAAGAAGGGCGATCCTGCAAACTGCGCCAACTATCGCGGAATCAGCCTTTTGAATATCGCATATAAGGTCCTATCAAGCGTATTGTGCGAAAGACTGAAGCCTGATGTGAACAGACTGATTGGACCTTATCAGTGTGGCTTCAGACCTGGTAAATCTACCATCGACCAGATTTTTACAATACGCCAAATCTTGGAAAAAACCCGTGAAAAAAGAATCGACACTCATCATCTCTTTGTTGATTTTAAAGCCGCTTTCGATAGCACGAAAAGGAGCTGCCTATATGCCGCTTTGTCTGAATTTGGCTTCCCCGCAAAACTTATACGGCTATGCAAAATGACCTTGAGCAACACCGCCAGCTCGGTCAGAATTGGGAAGTACCTCTCCGAGCCGTTCGAAACTAAACGAGGTTTCAGACAGGGTGACCCCCTATCGTGCGATTTCTTTAATTTAATGCTGCGGAAAATAATACAAGCTGCAGAACTTAACAGCGCTGGAACAATATTTTATAAAAGCGTGCAACTGTTGGCATATGCTGACGATATTGATATCATTGGCCTTAACAACCGCGCCTTAACTTCTGCTTACTCCAAATTAGAAAAAGAAGCGGAGAAAATGGGATTGGTGGTGAACGAGGGCAAAACGAAGTACCTTCTGTCATCATGCAAAGAGTCAGCGCATTCGCGACTTGGCAACCAAGCCACTGTTGGCAGCAATAATTTCGAAATAGTAAAGGACTTCGTTTACCTGGGAACCGGCATTAATACCAACAATAATGTTAGCCTAGAAATCCGACGAAAAATCACTCTTGCAAACAAATGCTACTTCGGACTGAGTAGGCAATTGAAAAGTAAACTCCTCTCTCGACGAACGAAAATAACACTCTACAAGTCACTCATCGCACCCGTCCTGCTATATGGTGCAGAAGCGTGGACACTAACAACATCTGATGAGGCGGCTCTGGGAGTATTCGAGAGAAAGGTTCTTCGAAAGATTTGTGGACCTCTACGCGTTGGCGACGGCGAGTACCGAAGAAGATTTAATGATGAGCTGTATGAACTTTACGCAGACGCCGACATAGTTCAGCGAATTAAAACACAGCGGCTTCGCTGGCTAGGCCACGTAGTGCGAATGAGCGAAGATGCTCCAGCCCAGAAAGTATTCTTATCGGCACCCGCCGGTGGAAGCAGAGGAAGAGGGAGAAGTACCTTCTGTCCAAGTGGAGACCGATTTGCGATCCCGCGGTGTTTCCAATTGGCGCCAGTTGGCGCAACGAAGAAACGACTGGCGAGCTATGTTGGACGGTCAAAATCGCCCAGGCGGTTAGATGACCATTTCAAGAAAGAAGATGTGTAATGAACGCAAGGCCACCCCGAAGACCGCTGGGACGGGCTTTTCGCTGTACATTATACGCATCACAAGTTCGTAAGTCCGATCTTGTGTTCAATTTTGTCTCTTGTATCGCGGCGATTTTGACGTTGTGCGTCTTCATAAAGTCAGTCAAGCGTGAGGGACGGATGCGTTTGCCTAGGTGGAGGTAGGCTAAGGCCTAAACTATGTCGCAGTCTAGAGTTGACAGCGCCATGGCTGATGTTGTCTAGTGTGAAAGGCGGCTGTGTACTGCAACAGGGGGCTATGAACGAATCCGTCCTAAGGTTACCGTTTGCGAGCCCAGAGCACATAAGGGTGTGACACAGGCCAAGGCAATTGTTGCACTTTACCGATTTCGCAGACGTATATAATCTTTGCCGACAAACGGTGCACGTAGTGAAAGGTACGAGGAGGTGGTGTTCCTGGCCCACGTGCAGTCTAGAAGCAGGAGGGCGAGCATTAAGGACAGAGAAAGAGGGGACTGGCGCTCGGCGATGCTCATATCTGACCTATTCCGGAGGGGATAGGAGTGTTGAGCGGCCGTGTGAGATGGAGACGGTGGTGTGCGTGAGCGACAGTCGGGAGTGGGTGAGGCGGGAATGGCAGCAGTGCTGCCAGTCGTGTAGACTGAGCCACTATTGTTGCTATTGGAAGTGGGTAGAAGCGGTAAGGGAGTGCCAGAGCGGCGACTACCGTGGGACGCCCTTGGACGTGTACAGCATGGTGCCTCAAAAGTACTAAAGAAAGTACGGGGTCTGTGGATGGCAGGGTTAAGCACTGAGCATCCAGATTTATGTAGCCATCTCTTACACTTGGCGCATTGTACCGAATGCGGCCGTTTAATATAAATTTTCTTCCAGCAAACGCAGCAGATCCAATCTCTTGGTCGAGGATTGGGTTCGACCCAGCCCGTAACAATAGACAATGGAGCATTCTAGCTGCCAGGGTTTGCTCCGAGGATGACAATTTAAGGGTGGGACGGGGCATATTGGACAGGGTTACACTAAAATAACAGCCCTTGGGCGGGTAAAAAAAACCCGGGTCATTTCTCGATTATTTAACATCAATCGACAGCCTCTAACCATACAATTCGGCAAGAAATATTGTAGACTTGTCGAATATATGGGGAAAACTTTTTTAAGCAGCCAAATAAAAAAATTTTAAGCATATTTCTATTATCAAGATATGTTTTAAAATTTCTTTTTGAAAAGCTCCACTGCTGGTAAGTAAAATAATTCATACAAACGACCAGAATATCTTTACTGATGAGTATCTAAAGCAAACTAAATTGTATGGCAACCTTAGAAAATGCCGAGCAAAGCTCGTGCACCCAAGTAGGTACTATATTATAATAAAGTTCGTACGTAATTTTATATGAAGATATGCATTGATACATAAACATTCCTAAGTCTTTAAAGTAATGATATCAAAATTGTTGGTTAGTCCAATCAACTAATATCGACAATTATCCGATTGCTTTATCCATAAATTCCAGAAATCGTTTAGCATATTGGTCAGGATCACAAGTAGAAATTCCATCTACGTTACTTCCGTACTTAACAGTTTTTGCTGCCTTTGCTGCCTAAAATGACAAACGAAAACGATTTGTATTAGCTAAGGAATAACCAAATGACAATAGATGTAATAAAATATCTAGAAACTAGTAATGGGACTATTTTCGAATAAACGAAAAATAATATTCGTTTCAAAAATTGGAATAGTATTTATTCGAATAATTTATCCTTTTAGTCGAATAGTATTATTCGAATAGTGGTATTCGAATAGTTGTATTGAAATGCGAGAGATGTCGGAAGCGAAATTCAGTGTCTTCGTCGCTTGTTTCTATGAGCATGCTACCACGTTTTGTATGTATGTTTTATGTTTGCGTGTACAAAAGTGTGCATAAGCTGTAGTGTTATTTGTTTAACAATTCGAATAGTACTATTCGAATAATACTAGTATTCGAATAGTACTATTCGAATAATACTAATAAATATTATTCGAATTATTTATATCCTTCGAATAAATGGATTTTTTATTCGAATAGTCCCATGCCTACTACATAGAAACTAAACTACAGCACAGTAGCGAAGAGCGTTTCTTTGGGGATTCGTTTTCATTCAATTATTTTCACCAATAAGAATTGTCCATTAAATGAAATGATGAAGGATGAAACAAGTAATCCCATGTTTGCACTATCGAAAGTGAATGGCTGGGGTTCACAAGACTAAGAACTGTTATTTTAACATAACACACAAATCCCGCTAAAACTGTCATCCTCAGATCAGCTCCTTGCAACAGATCTGCTCATTACTCTCCTCAATGTGCTGCATGTAAAATATGGTTGCACAACTGAAGTTCCTCCGATAAAAACAAGCTGGTAACCCTGTACGGTACGGGCGGCAAAATATTTGCTCCGCGTTTAAAAGTTCGGAATATAATTAAATAAATAGTTTAACACTGTAGAAACTGCTTCAACAGCATACTAAAGTACATACGATTTGCCGAAAGTTGGAATACATAGGATAACAGCGTCTGGAGTGACTGTGTAATTCAAAATTTGCTTTGCTGCCGAACGCCACAAACAAACATACACAGGTGATAGCTGAGACATCCAGTGTGGGTGAGCGCAACAATCAACCTATTTGACCGCCTTGTTGCTGTACTCTAGCTGCTGATTAGCTGAGTTGATGTTGGTTTTCTATTTTGTTCGTGCTTTTTTCTTTGTTATCTGTATGTGACAGTGCGAATAAAATTTGCGCTCTGCCAGGATCATTATTGTTTATCATTAGTGAATGGCAGAAAAGCGAAAGTAAAGAGCAAAGAAGGGTAGAAGATCATGGACGGATTAGCTAAACTGCAGTGCTGCCACCACGTATGAAAGTGGAAGTGGTATCAATTAGTATTAGAGATACAGGGTGGCGCAAAAGTAATCCTCCTATCAGAAAATGCTAAAAATTTTGCGATTGGCCCCTAAAGTCAGTTCTGTTTTGACATTTGTGTAGTAAACACATGCGAAATACACGTTAATAAACAATGTTACGCTACACTGCTCCAGAACGTGGAATATTGCTGACTATTTATTTGACCAATAATCGGTCGGTGAAAAACGGTTACTGCGCAAAAGTAATCGTCCTATCAGAAAATGCTCTAAATTTTGCGATTGGCCCCTAAAGTCAGTTCTGTTTTGACATTTGTGTAGTTAACACATGCGAAATACACGTTAATAAACAATGTTACGCTACACTGCTCCAGAACGCGGAATATTGCTGACTATTTATTTGACAAATAATCGGTCGGGCCCAAACGGTTATTGTGAATGGTGAGCGCTACAGAGCAATGATCAACGAGTTCTTTTTGCCGCAACTTGATGAATTGGGATTGGAAAGCATGTGGTTCCAACAAGACGGTGCAAGAGCACACTGCACGTGCCACAACCGATATGCTGAACATCGGAAGCTTACTTTTGCGCCACCTTGTATTTATACCTATATTTTTACGTTATATTTAACCTTGCACATTATAATTGGCTTTTTAACTATATTTTATACGTTTTTAAAATTGCGAATGCATATTTCTGGTGTAGTTTAGTGCAGTCGAAATGCCCTCAGAGTGTAAGGAATGTACTGCTAAACTCGTCCAGGTAGATGATCTGATAACAAGCTCTGGTGGGTGTGGCTGTAACTTCTGCGTGACGTGCAGTAAAATTAAAAGAAGTGAAGTTAAAACAATAAAAGAAAATTTAAATTTAAAATGGTTCTGCAATCAATGTTCGTTATCAGATACCAATACAAAGCTTGTAGTGATTAAACATTTGATTAAAAAATATGAAGAAACAAAAATGAAAATATCCGATGTCAAAGAAACAGTTGAACAAGTATTTAATAGTAAATTCTCCCATATAAGAACTAGTATCATAACTGATTTCAATGCTCTAGTGGAGCACAACATTGAGGTAAAATTAAACACAACGAAATGTGGCTTAGTAAAAGATTTATCCAATGAATTTAAAAAAAGTACTGAATTACTTAACAGCTTGAAAATTGCTATTAATACAGTAAATAAGACACTGTCATATGCCGAGGTAGCTGCACCGACGGGTAATAAAGTATTTGTTAAACCGAAAACTAAAACCAAAAAAGCTAAGGAAACTAAAGCGGCATTAAAAAAAGTAGTTGAGCCTACAGATGGCCTTGTTAGGACAATAAAAGAGACTAATAGTGGAGCCATTGTTGTGGAATATAGAAGCAAAGAAGCTTGTGAGAAAGTGCAACAAACAGTTAGGGATACTATAGAAACTGAGTATGAAGCAGAGAGGGCTAAGAATAAAAGCGAAACAAAAAGAATAATGAAAATAGTTGGGTTAACTGATAAGATAAGTAATGATCGTTTGGTAGAATGTCTTACGAAGCAGAACGATGTCTGTTTTGGGAAGGACTTCAAAGTCCTAAAGATGTATGAAAATACTAATCGCAGAGCTGAAAGCTACATTGCCTTAGTAGAAACAGATGTTGTAACTTATGAAAATATATTGCTACAAGAGAAAATGTACATTGAATGGGATTCCTGTATTGTTTACGAACATGTAACGGTTTTAAGATGCTTCAAATGCTCGGGATACAAGCACAAGGCCAGTGAGTGCACAAATAAAATAGCTTGTAGCAAATGTGCTGGATCCCACGAAAGCAAAGACTGTACTTCAAACATAGCTAAATGTGTGAATTGTAGTGAGCTGGTAAAGAAAAACGTAAGTAATGTCGATGTTAACCACGATGTTGTATATCATTGTATAAGGAGTGCAACAAAATATGGATCAAAGATCGACTTTTCACCCGTGAGAGTGAAATAGCAGAGTCTTTAAATAAGTATTTCATTGACAGTATCATAGGAATATTACTGCTAGTAGTGATGTCAGTATGGACGTTGAACAAAGTAGTCTCGCATTTCAGTTTCGAAAAGACACTAGAACCGATATCCTGGATATAGTTAAAAGATTCAGAAATAAAATAGGAGGGAAGAAACTGTTATCTGAAGGAGTTGTCAAAGACTCCATTACATATACTGGATACTTTTATACTCAAATCGTCAATGAAAGTCTAGAGAAAGGTATAGTACCAGACCCCTGGAAAACTTCTGTAGTAGTGCCAATTGAGAAAGTCAAATGGCACTCTGAGAGCTGATGAGATAACGCCCATTAATAAGCTACCATGTGACGAAAAGATACTTGAAACAGTGGTAAAAAAGCAACTAGTAAAGTATTTAGATGATAATAAAATTATTATACCGCAGCAGTCTGGATTTCGTAAAAAGCATTCATGTGAAAGTGCCCTAAATGTAGGTATTGCTAACTGGAAAGAAGACTTGAGCAGGAACAAACATATTATAGCCGTATTCCTGGATTTAAAGCGAGCCTTTGAGACAATTGACCAAAATTTGCTTTTGAGAAAATTAAACAACACAGGTATTTCTGGAACCGAGCTGAACTGGTTTGAAACAGATATCAAAGGACAGTAATTGGATCATATATATCAGAGAAAACACAGGTACCTTTTGGACTACCACAAGGCTCCGTATTGGCTCCTATATTGTTTAACATTTATATCAATGGTATCGCAAAATGCATGCAGTATAGTGACATTAAATTATTCGCAGATGATACATTACTGATGATTAGTGGCGAAAATGTCAACGAAATGTTGCAAGTTACAAAATAACTTAAATAGAGTCAAGGATTGGTTATGCTTAAACAAACTGAAACTAAACGTGAAGAAAACAAAATTCATGGTTATATCGAGACACAATTTTAGTAACACAGACTTGCAACCATTAAGTATAAGCAATGAATCTATAGAAAGAGTCAACCAATTCAAATACCTAGGAATAATAATCGAAGAAAAATTAAATTTTAACGAGCACGTTGATTACACGGTCGGGAAAATTGCTAAAAAATTGTATTTCACACAAAGAACCTGTAGATACTTAAATAAAAGGTACAAAGTAATGGTCTACAGATCAATTATCGAGCCTCACTTTATCTACTGTCCAACTATATTTTTTATTATGAGAGATAGTCAAATTTATAAAATGCAAAAGCAACAAAACCGGGCAATGAGATTTGTTCTTAGTAAACGCAATGATACACCTATACGAGATATGCTTGCGGCTCTAAATTGGCTAACCGTTAAACAACAGCTTTTTTACTATGCCATGAAGTTTATTAAGAATATAATCGAGGGCAACCTGCCCGATTATTTGAAAAATTACATTAAACATGTCAGAAATATGCATTCCGTAAACACTCGAAATAGAAATGATTTAAATTTACCTTCTTATAGAACAGAATCAGATAAATGTAACTTATATTATAAAGGCCTAAAATGTTACAACGAACTTCCAAATGATGTAAAATTATGTAACATGAATCAATTCAAACAAAAACTGTATGATTACTGTAAAACACTACCAATTTAGTGCTGTCTTCGCGCTTTACTTGCGTAGACGGCCTGTTATCTGCATCGAACTGGTTCTACCCTTGTATTGGTGTGTTCCGAATGCTTAGCACTAAAAAGTGGCAACCAAATTGTTACTGTAAGTTTTCCATTTATAATCCAAGTTAGATTATAAATGAAATACTGGAAATATGTATAAGCTAGGCTAAGTTTAAGCTGTAAGAAATAAATAAATAAATAAATAAAAATCATTCTACACACGGATCACCCTATTCACACAGACTGGCAGTACTAATACTGCCCAGGAAGCGGTGTGGGACTACGTGTATTGCCATCACAACGAGAGACAGAAAGTACTAGAGTTGTCTAGTTCGCGAACGAACTAGTTCAGTTGAACTACTCAGTTCAGTGAACGAACGAACTACATCGTTCGAATGTTTTCAACCTCGTTCAGTAATTGACAATGTTGCGCCATCTTTGTGTATGACGCTAACATAAGTATATAATTCAAATGTTTCTGTGGCAGCGAGCAATAACAACCAAAGGCGAACTAAAATTTCCTATGTCAACCCAACTCAATATTGGTTAGCCGAGATTGGCTCTTATTAGCACAATAAATTTTAGTCACCAAACGGTTAACTCCTACCCGAGTTTCAAGCCATCGATTTGTATCCAAGCTTTTTCTTTTGTTTCCTGAGAAAAGAAATAGTTTGTTCGGTCATAAATTTAACGAAATTGCCCAACTCTAGCCAGTACCAACTTCCCTACCACTCACTACAGGCACTGTTTGTCTGTTAAAATTTTGCAGTAAGGAAGGCGTCGCCATGATATCCATGGTGCACTGTGGCTAGTCATTGTCATAGACCGTTCACATTCAAAAACTCAAAACAAACAGCAAATCGAAAAAGACAAATTAAAAAGAAACCCGGTAGAACAAAATATTCGAAAATAACCGAAAACGGAGGAAAATTCAAACTAAAATTTAAATAAAACGGCCATCGACGCACCTAATTCTCATGGCCCCTTACCTAAAATCCAATATGCCTTCTAAATAATGGACAAAGTCAGCATTCCCATATTAACTACAATTTATTCATAATTCATTCTTAGAATAAAAAAAAATCTTAAGTTAAATTAAGAGTTAGTTAAGTTAAATCAAGCATTCACAAAATCACGCATTGAGGCCAAATTACACAGCAAATGCGATGATTTCCTAAAAGTTTGATTCGAACGCGTCAACTATGTTTGATTGATATTTCGTAACAAAGGAACTAACGCATTCTAAGCCGGTCTGAAATCAAATTTTATATCAATATAAATGGGTTAAAGGAAAAAAATAAAACCAACCTAATCCAATGCAAATATGGGTTTTATTTTTTTTGTTCTTTAGTTTTGATAAGTTATATTTAGCTTTTAGTTAATTATTTATCTGTTTATATATTATTAAGTGGCCATTTTATTTGTTATTATAAGATGTATTAAGGTATGCTATTAGAATTTTATGCATATTTTGGTTTTATTTATATGTTATTATTAATTTTATTTATTTTATTAATGAACCTGTACTTGTTTTTGTCCTTCGTCCTTATTTCTAAGTTCTATTTCATTCATTTATAACTAACCCTAATTTAATAAGTTAAATTTTTAATGAGTCTTCCTTTTGTATAAGTTTCTAAGTTCTTATTACAATTTATTTAAATATTTCTTCCAATAATAAATTTTTTTTTCTTTCAATTCTTAAGTCCACTTAAGCTTTTTTCTTTTCTTTCTAAACAAATTTATACTATTAAATAATTAATTATTTGATTACAAATTGGTCAGGTCTCAACCATTTTTACTAGGCCGTTGGTGGGGCGCTACTGGTTTGTTGTCTCTGCTGGTTTTGCAGCGGGCCTACAAGAGGGCGGCCCTTGCTGTTGTCACTGCTGGTTGTTGTTGTTGCAGTAGCCCGTACGCGTGGGCAGTACTGCTGTTGTTGTCTCTGCTGGTTGTGCAGTGGGCCTACGAGAGAGCGGCCCCCGCTGTTGTCACTGCTGGTTGTTGTTGTTGCAGTAGCCCGTTCGCGTGGGCGCTACTGGTTTTGTTGTCTTTGCTGGTGGGCCTACGATCAGGTGGCCACCGCTGTTGTCACTTCTGGTTGCTGTTGTTGCAGTAGCCCGTTCGCGTGGGCGCCACTGTTGTTGTCTCTGCTGGTTGTGCAGTGGGCCTACGGTAGGGCGGCCGCGCTGTTGTCACTGCTGGTTGTAGTGGCCGGCTTTGTTGTTGTCGGTGGTTTGTACGGTGTGCGCTACGGTGGCGCATTAATGTGGTTGCGTTTAGTGGCCCGTTGAATGTTGCGCGATTAGTAGCGAGTTTATATTATCTGTCTTTCTTAATCGCGCACAACTACTTCATTTTACACTTGTTTTTATTAATAAAATTTTTTTTTCTACACACGCCCTACCTCATCAAGTTCAACTATACATTTGAATTAGTCGAATGCCGGTGACGCCCGGTATGCCCGAAAATCGTCAAGCAGCGGCGACTATGCCATGGAAAAGTTTGGCTACCCAGTCTGAGGTGGCATGATTGTTGCCACTTGGGTTGGTGGTTGCCATCAGGGCCCGCACTTTTATTTTTATTTTAAATACCTTTTTAGTACTTCCAAATCCTGTAAAAGTACAGTATGCATGTTAAGAAAAAAAGAACAATATAATATGGAAACTAAAGTTAGCTTTGCTTTTGCGTAGTAATTTTAATGAGCATTGAACTTTTGGTTTTACCTTAAAACTCAAATTACTGTAATTACGCTTTTATTTAAAGGCGTAACGTAAACAGGAATTTAGTAGGCTTTACTTGGCTACTAGTTTGCTCAGTGTCTATTTTTATTGCGGGTAATTTTTACCGCATGGAACAAGAATAAAATGCAAGAATATTAATAATGATTAATGACTTTACAGGAGAGTTGATAGTTAAGAAAAAAAATTGAATCTATTGAAATAAATCGGATTGTGGCACTATTCTATGGCAGCATAAAGCGTAGTAGATTCGGGTAACGTGGTATTAAAATTACTGCAATTTTTGTCAAGTCCGAACCCTGAAGGCACGCTTCAGTTGGCTCGCAAAATTAGGAAGGTTATAGACCATGCGTTTGGTGTGTTCCCTTGGTGGCCCGTGCGACCCTACGTTACTGGGTTTGGGTTAGGAGACACATGGAACTCCTCATCCGACCTAGCCATTGACAAAAATATTTCGATCTATGGTCTTCGTTAACATGGCACATAATAAAAGAATACTGCCTCTTTAAAACCCATTTAAGTCCAGCTTTACAATACTTTACAAATTGACTAATAATTAATTGCCATTTGCTGCTAAAATGTATATACAATATACCTAGTTTTTGGTCGAAACCGTGATTCAGCCGTGTTAAAGTCAGGGATCAGGACAGAATTCCATGTGTCTCCCACCCTGGGCAGTTTGGCAGTTTGGAGGCATCTCTTTTACTTTGGTGGTTTTGCTATTTTGCTGGTTTTTTGTTTTCGAGATCGTAAATTTATAAAAAAAAATGCATTTGTTACTCGTGATCTTTTTACCCACTTAAATAATTTGAATTCAATCATAAAAGGGTTATCCGCAATTTAACTCTGGGCATACAAAGAACACACCAAACACTTGTTTGTCTGGAAATTAAAAGTTCCGTTATGGGTGTCTTTTCCACTCTATGGAAATATTTGGTGCTGCCACTTCAGCAAAGTCATAGCACTTTCCGGGGGCTATCGATTTAATACCGAACCGGAGGGTGAATGAAGACTGTAAATTTACC
Source organism: Merzomyia westermanni (assembly GCA_949987695.1). NCBI lineage: Eukaryota > Metazoa > Arthropoda > Insecta > Diptera > Tephritidae > Merzomyia > Merzomyia westermanni. The sequence continues at coordinate 11,527,837 of OX465292.1, read as the reverse complement.
TAGCCAACCGCAGTGAGTCATGACCAATTGAACCAATTAAAAATTACTATTATTTGAAAGTAAACCATAACAGGCCTGCTTCGCTTCGAAGGCCGTTCGATGAAGCGAACAGGAAGCCTTTTCGGGATAAAAAAACGTGGAGGGCTTACCGCTAGATAAGAGTCCCTAGTTCTACCACGAGCTAGCCGGGCAACAGAAGATCCGCCAGTAAAGGAAATTTTTTTGAAGTATTTTGTTTCATAGTTTAGTAGGTTTTGCGCAATTGGAAATATGATATAGTGGTTTTGCCCCCACAGAAATAGGCTAGAGAAAAACGGAGAAGTAAGGTTTTGTTTATTATACGTTTTGCGGCAATAGACATTTTGATATCAGTGAACACGTCAAAACTAAGAGGCAAACGGAGAATTACCTTTTGTTTCTTAGTTTAACTGCTTCGCGGCGGTAGACATTTGTTATTGGAGAACTCGTCAAAACTCCGAAAATGATGGTTCTAGTGGTTTCACCCCCACAGAAGGAGTTTAGCAAAAAGATTGACCGGAGAAGCAGGTTTCATGGTAAATAAAGCCTTTCACCCTTTTTCCGGGTTACCCACTGCTTCCGGTGGAAGCGCACATGGATTTCCTTCTGAATCAATGCTCGGGGAGAATATCCCTGACTGCCAAAACGCCCAGATGAAATTGTTAATTTGAGTAAAAAAAATTGGTAAAAATGTTGGCTATTGTGGCCGGATATCCGAAGCATGGAAACGGCGTATCAATTTCCCTGCCAGGTCTTCTAAGTCATACAAGGCATTGTCCACTTTTCGGCGGACTCGACACTTAATATATTTCGGCAGGAATTTGTCGCTAATGCTGTTTAAGTGACTTTCGTCACTTAAATGGAATGCACTCCTGCGATCCTCCAGCCCGTAATGCATCCCTGCATATCATTTCAGCGAACACAACACTGTCTTCGCGAACCCCGTCATGCATCCCTGCATAACTCTGTCAAAGGAAGCATCCCTGCTTTCCTTCGAACTTCCAGTGTTGAAAACACTATAAAAGCGCTGTGCGCATATTAACTCTCCTCTCTTTTACATTTTCATCGGAACGCGCCTGTCGCATCTGCAATCAACAGAGGTAACTATTATCAACGCGGGACCTTCAACCTCCGCAATCAACCATCCAGGCAGTGCGCGGTTCATCAATTTCTAGTTTCAATTTTTCTATTCATTTGTTTAATTAAGTGATGTAAACTTAAATATCTTGAATTTCCATTTATTTAAAGAAAGGATATTGCATTTTTCCATTGCATTAAATTATTCTTTATCTCATAAGAAAATCGTATTGTACATTGAAGTACCGAATAATTGAAGTAAATCGTTGTTGTTAGTATTAAGTTGCCAATAGAAATTCGCGTTTCATTTGTTAGTGCAATCTCTCACTTGTATTTACCCCCAAATACAAGCCGAGTGAAAACTCCCTTCACTCCTACCTATTCCTTATCATCAATCTAAACATGGTCCTTACAAGCCGAATTTGACGGCACAGGAATACACCTAACCATCAAAAACTCTATTGGCAACACGAACAACTTCGAAGGAAAACAACCGCAATACAACATTGCTTGTGTAGCCTTTTGCGCTGCCCACGCATTGCATTTTCAACCACCACAGCGAACGGCAGCATATCGGCAGCATCAGCAAGCAAAGCAAGTAAAGTGAATATTGTGCGCAAACACATTTTAAAACCGCGAATAAAGTAAAAAGTAAATCTTTAAACCCCTTTTATGTTGAAAAAATAAAAGTGTTAAATTCGGTTGCGAAAAGAAACAAAAATTCGTCAAAACTTTTGCCACAAAACTGCCGCTGTCCAACGTGGGAATACATATACCAGCAAACACACCGGTGGGATTAATATATTTACATATATATGTACATATTGTCTAAGCTTTATGGAGGGCGAGTAGTTTTTTTGAGTTATTTTTTTGTATATTATTTTATTATTTGTTCAGAGAGTAGAACGGGGGGTGCGCAGCACATGTTGCATAAGGGGCAACCTTTGAGTAATATTTATTTAATTATTTTATTTATATTTTATGATTTGTTCTATATAGAAGTGGGGTGCGTTGCACCTGTTACACCTTGTATTTATTAATTGGGGGCGAGCACTGTTGGCTCTGAGGCATTGCACGGGATTGGCTTCCTGATTCTCGCTCTGAAAAACCCCCCTTGCATATATTGCATAGGGGCGATATTTAGGGAATAGTAAATTATTTTATTTGTATTTTTATTTGAGTTGTTTGTTCTATATAGAACGGGGGGTGTGGGGCACCTTTACACCTTGTATGTATGAATTGGGGGCGAGCACTGTTGGCTCTGAGGCATTGCACGGGATTGGCTTCCTGATTCTCGCTCTGAAAAACCCCCCTTGCATATATTGCATGGGGGCGATATTTTGGGAATAGTAAATTTTGAATTATGAGTATTTTTTATGTGATTCAGGAAATATGTATATAATGAATATTATGTTTTTGGGATTGGGACGTGTGGCCCCCGATGTCGCGTAAACATTCTGCCTCCCCTAGGCGTACTAAGCGCCTAGTGTATGCTGCAACTCCTGCAAGGCACGAACGGCTTCTTGGATCAAGATCCTTCCTACCTTATTTTTGTAGGTGGCGGTGCGTAAGCCGGTTGCGGTGCATCGGATGGTGCGGTCGCCGACGCTGGGTGGTTGACGTGCCCTTGGAGCCCGACCATGAGCGCTGAGAGGCTGCGGTTGAGTACGGAGACGATGAGCTGCGGCTCGACGGCGTGGTGTCGGAGGTATTTCCGCTACAGGTGGTGCGACATACGCGGGTTGGCGACCTCCGGTGTCCCGATGAAGGAATGTGTGGTGATGCTGCCCGCAGACCCGGCAGCTTTCTGTGGAGGTGCACTGGTTGGTGCGATGGGACAGCGCTAAGCAGTTGGTGCAATACTGATGTGCCCTAGCGACCAAGAAGCGTTGTTGCGGCTGCATGGCCGTGAACACAGAGCACATCAGCAGGCGTGATGACGCATGCACAATTTACATTTCCGGTAATCCGGTACGGGGTCGCTACGGCGCGGACGGGCTGCGGGCAGGGTCACTTGCGATGCCAATGAGCGGCGTGGTGTGGGGACCGGAGGGCGTTGACGATCCATCTGTTGAAAAGAGAGAGTAATATAGGCATGCTAGTTATACGCCTGGGATTAAGCATATGTTTGGGGAGTGACTAAGTTGTTGCCTGAGTGCTAACGATAGTATGAGCTTTATGGACTGTATTAAGTTAGGGAGATGGGAGTGGGCACTGAGGGCCCTCGTCACTCTCAGACGACGGTAGAAAGCACAGTTTCGTGAGAGGTCTTGTGAGAATTCCGTTCTGGGTGCGGAATTCTACGACACGAATGTGTCCGTCTCGTCCTGGGTGTAGGCTTTCTAATCGACCTAGTCGCCAATCGGTGGGAGGTAAGTTGTCTTCTTTAATGATGACTAGGTCGCCAATTTTCGGGGGAGTTTGAGCATTTTTCCAACGGTAACGCTTTTGAAGGTCGGTGAGGTAATCAGTTTTCCAGCGTTTGCTGAACTGATGATGCAGAACTTTCAGTCGTTCCCACCTATTTATCAGAGAGAGATTTTCGTGATTCGGTTCGGGAAGCGAGAGCATTGGTGCTCCTCGAAGAAAATGACCTGGCGTGAGGGCGGTGAGGTCATTCGGGTCCTGAGAAAGCTGGGAGATGGGACGAGAGTTAAGTACGGCCTCTATCCGAATTAATAAAGTCGAGAACTCCTCGAAGGTAAAGCTGTGGGTTCCGGCGACCTTTTTAAAGTGTGTTTTAAAGCTTTTGACAGCGGATTCCCATAATCCGCCCATGTTAGGTGCGCCGGGGGGTATGAACTTCCAATTGATTCCTTGGGGGGCGTACTTCTGTACGATATCCGTCGATACTTCTTTCAGGAACGTTACGAATTCCAGTTCGGTAGCACGCTTGGCGCCGATGAATGTTTTGCCGTTGTCGCTCATCATCTGATTCGGGTATCCTCGGCGTCCTACAAATCGGGCGAAGGCGGCAAGAAAAGCCTTGCTGGTGAGGTCTGAGCATAATTCCAGGTGGACCGCTTTGGTGGTAAAACAGACAAAGACGGCCACATAGCCCTTTACGAGGGTAGGGGATCGGAGCATGGATGCTTTAAGTTGGAAGGGGCCAGCGAAATCTACACCAGTCGTGGTGAAGGGGGGCGCGAATCCACATCTCTCGGGGGGCAAGGCCGCCATCATTTGGGATCGCGTTTGTTGTTTGTGAGTGATGCAGACTTTGCACTGGAAAATGCACCTTTTGATAAGGGGTTTGAGACGGGCAATGTAGAATTCTTGCCTTAACATTTGTTGCATGAGACGAGCCTCCGCATGTAGGAGCATTTCGTGAAGGAATCGCATATATAGAGTACAGAGGCGCGACTTTTCGGGTACGATAATGGGATGGCGCTCATTGTAAGTGAGGGTTGCGTGGGCTAATCGGCCATTTACTCGTAGGACTCCACTCTTGTCTAGGAAGGGATTGAGTACGAGTAGGGAGCTTCGTTTCGAGATTGGTTTTGAGTCCTCCAGACATGATTTTTCAGGAGCGAAGTATCGAGTTTGGGCCATTATGATGAGACGATGTTTCGATCTTTTGAGATCGGCATGAGTTAGAGAGGGTTCGGTGGGGTCATTAATACCGTTCACCGCGTCTTTTAGCCGACGTACAAACTTGAGAACATACGCTATGACACGTAAAGCACGAGGGTAGGAAGAGAATCGATCTAAGAGATCCTCACTCTCTTCCGTAACATGGAGGGCTTCTATTTTACGTGCCGGCTCGAAGGACCATGCATGCAAGCCGCTATTGTGCCAAAGATTTCGTTTGGTTAAGTTACCAGTCGGTTGTTTCCAACCCACAGCGTATGCATATATATACATAAATTAACACACAACCCTTTGTATATGTATTTCTCGTGATTTTTCAACCAAATCTTATTGTTTCATTCGCACTGACCATTTTGCGTATTTTCCCGGTTGCGCCGGTAAGCATTTATTTTGTTTCTTTTTCTACTTGGTCAAGTGTGCTAAAATTCTAGTTCGTTGCCTGCCCATGGTTAACTATACCCATCCCCTGTCTGCACTCATATACCTACATATAAAAGTGAAACTACTGACAAAAGAAAGTAAACAGAACTAAAAAGGCAGGTTTTTGGTTTTCATTGTCTTCTATAGAGCAATTATGCTACATTTTCAAAGGTGTTCTCATACGCCTTTAATATTTAATTAACAAATCTTGTGCAAAGTGGTGATTTTATTCATACATACGGGCATAAGTCCATTTGTATACAACTACAAAATCTCTGTGCTATTTGAAATTCGCTGCGCAACCTGCTTTGGCGCCGACATAGAGTTTTGCTTCTCTATCTACCCTTACTTTGCCTACAATCACTTCAATATACGAGGTGTGTTCAAAAAGTATCGCGAATTTTGAATTTTCGCTGGTTACGTATATTCGAATTTCGAATTTATTGTGGCGTTATGTTGGTTCTCATGTCTCTCACTTATGCTGACAAGCTCGGCCATTTTGAATGTTCAGTTAATTGTTGACAGCTGCTTTGCTTGCACGTGTTTTGGATCGTCTTCGAGTTTTACCTATTTTTTTACCAAAATTGCTCAATTGTGACCAAAAACAGCATCGCATGAACATTACTAATGAGATGTTAAACTCTGTCCGCGACGACCCAAATTTGCTCCAGAGGGTCATAACTGGTGACGAATCGTGGGTTTATAGTTATGAGCTCAATCATCTCAATGGAAGCTGCCGCACGAACCAAGACCGAAAAAAGCGCGGCAAGTTCGGCCGAATGTGAAAGTTTTGCTGACAGTTTTCTTCGATTGCAGGGGCGTGGTGCATCATGAGTTCTTGCCACAGGGAAGAACGGTCAATAAGGAAGAAGAGGCGAAGCAATCCGCCAGAAACGCCCGGATTTGTGGAAGAACAAAAATTGGCTTTTGCACCACGATAACGCCCCTGCTCACGCATCGTTGCTTGTGCGCGACTTTTTGGCCAAAAACAACACACTAATGATGCCGCAGCCACCGTATTCCCCAGATCTGGCCCCCTGTGACTTTTTCTTGTTCCCTAAACTGAAGAGGCCCATGAAAGGACAACGTTACGCTTCTCTTGACGAGATAAAGACGGCATCGAAGGAGGAGCTGAACAAGATACAAAAAAATGATTTTTTGAAGTGCTTCGAAGATTAGAAAAACCGTTGGCACAAGTGTATAATATCTTATGGGGATTACTTTGAAGGGGACGAAATAGATATTCATGAATAAATAAATAATTTTTGAAAAAACACAAAATTCGAGATACTTTTTGAACACACCTCGTATATACGTTGGTCGGAAAATTTCGTACATATCGACATACATATGTATACATAAAACAGGAATTCTGCCTGCTCTTTTCGCTTCGCTGCTCGCGTCAGCGTAGATTTGTATTTTGTTTTGGTTCTGTCGACGACAAACATAGCAAAAATCCCAATAAGAATTGGCAATTGGAAACCCATTCCCAGTGGTAAACAAACATAAATATTAAAGAAAAAAGTCTTTACATTTCAGTACAGATCTCGGTATTGGTATATATGTATGTACATACGTTACGTAGTTTGTCTTTTGCGCCTCCCGCTGCTATCCCCAGTAGCGTAACCCAGTAGCAACATAAAACCAGTCAAAATCATTTGATGAATCATTTAATATATATACGGTGATTTTTTCTCGTTTGCATTTAATGATATTAACCCCAAATCACTAAGCAAAATCTACTAACACCTAAAGTGCAAGGTTTTCTGTGCTAGTGCTACTTACGCGATTGATTTAAAAAGTTTGTATCCAAAATTCATCCGAGTGCATCTATACGGGGTGCCTAAAGAACTCTACCTATAAGCACAGTCACTAATTTCTAGTGTGAGTTTTACTGCTCTATACCCAGTAGCATAATTAAGTCGTTTAACCAAGTCCGTTTAAAGAGCAAGTTTGAGTCTTCCCAACCCACCAAAACCCAGTGGTAATTGAAATTACTGAAATTAATCCTCAAAACACATTTGAGCTAAAAATTATATTACGGTTATATAGAAGTGAAGCTTATTTCCAATTATATCGATTTGGTTCACGCTGCTATACCCAGCAGCATAATCAGTACAGAACTCTCTAAATCGTTTTCCAATCTTAATCTTAGTTACACCCGATAATACTGTCAAAATCTTCAATCATGGCTACTGGTTCAGCCGCAATGGCAGAATTCATATTCTGTTCAAATGATTTAATGTATTTTTTTTCTCGTTTTGAAAAAGAAGATCCTGAAGAAAATACTGACACCTTATTGGATGTTAAACTTCGGGATCTAAACAAACGTTGGGAGAATTTACAAATCTCTTATAAGAGCGTCTGCCTCGAAGACGAAAAACAAGTTTCCGTCGATTTTAAATACGAAGCAACAAACAAGCTCCAAGTGTGTACTGACAGCTTCTATATATGTAAATCCCAAATTATCGATCAGCTTAAGTCCTTTCATGGCACCACTCCCGATAAAAATGTAACTGCTAGACATTCCTTGTCTTTTGTCGATAGCTCGATTCCATGCATCAAAGTGCCCCCATGCGATACACAGATTTTTTATGGTAGTAGTAGGAGTGACCGAGCTTCCGTGACATGTTCACGGCGGTGTATCTCAATCACCCAAAACTAACCCCAGCTCAAAAACTATTTCATCTGCGAAATAAAACTCGGAGAAAGGCAGGCCTTATAGTGAAACACTACAAACTCTGTGATGAAAACTTTTCACTGGCCTGGGAAGCACTAAGAGCCCGTTTCGAAAATAAGCGGATTTTGATCGACAACCAATTGAAGACCCTCTTCAACATTCCCCCTGTTACATCCGACAATAGTGAGGGAATTCAGAGAATACAGAATACAATAAATGATTGTCTTTCTTGCCTTACTTCTCAAGGGGTTTCGGTGGTCGAATGGGATCCGATATTAATTTACCTATGCTCGACAAAACTCCCAGAAGAAACGCTATCTCTTTGGGAGCAATCCTTAAAATCAAGGAAAGAGTTGCCCGACTGGTCCCAAATGGACTCCTTCCTACCTAGTCGGTATGAAGTAGTTGAACGATTGCACAACTACAAAACTTCCAAACCTCGCAACTCTTCCAACCCAAAGGCTCCAACTAAAGTGCAATCTTACCTCTCTCAGGAACAAGTGACGTTCACGTGTAAACTTTGCAAAAATAATGATGCTCTCAAATCCTGTCCGAAATACCGTAACTTGACAGTTTCCGATCGAACTAAATTCGCCAAAAAAATGGTTATTGTACCAACTGCCTGGCATATAACCACACACTTACCAACTGTCAAAGCGTTTTTAGATGTCTTCATTGCAGACAATCGCATCACACGATGCTTCATCCTAAACCACCTACAAAATCCGCACCTAAGTCAGCAAACGCGACTTCATCCGCAAAGCCAACCACAAAAGCAACCCCCCTGTTGCACACCCACTCTACCGAACTGTCGAATACCCCAAGGCATCCAATGTTCAACATAATACAAGGCAATTGCGATGAATCTCCATCCACCTCTGCTGACAGTGCGTCCAGAATCCAAGCTAACTTCTCAGCGAACCATGAGAAGACTCTGCTTCCCACCGCCCGAGTGCACATTGAGCACATGGGCACACTTTTCACCCTAAGAGCCTTAATCGACCAAGGCTCGCAAAAAACCTTCATTTCCGAGAAGGTACAGAAACGCTTAAATCTTCCTACTTACCGGGAAGATTATGCAGTAACCGGAATGAGCGGAATCGTTGTAGAAAACGCGAACAAAGTCTGTCAACTAACTCTAATCTCCAAACGTTATGACACAAAAGTCGTTACCCAAGCGATTGTGCTTCAAAAGCTCACAAGCTTTTTACCAACATTCTCTATCCCTAAACCAAATCCAACAGACATTAAGGATCTAGATCTCGCTGATCCTTATTTCTTCACTCCTGGTCCAATAGATATGGTGATCAGAAGCGATCTCATACCGAAGATCCTTCTTCAAGGAATTCAACACCACATCCTAGGCAGTCTCCTCGCTCAAAACACAATTTTCGGGTGGTATTTGAGCGGACCCATGCAACCCACTTCTGGTTCTACCTTTCATACGTACGCTGTAGAAGATACTAATGAAAACCTCAATATTCAATTGAAGAGGTTCTGGGAACTCGAGGAACTGCCCGAATCTCGCCTATCTTCTGATGAAGATTCATACTGCGAACAGTTCTATCAAGACACCACTGTTAGGCGAAGTGATGGCCGATATATAGTTCGGCTACCTTTCAAATCGAAGTTTCCATCCAACCTGGCCCTGGGACCATCCCGTTCCCAAGCTGTGCGACAAGCTATCCGAATGGAGCATATGCTCAATAAAAACCTCACCCTCAAAGAAGAATACAACCGCGTTCTAGAAGAGTACCTCACCCTCGATCATATGAGGCAAATCGCTCCCGATGAGGTGCACGAAAATGGACATTATCGTTCATACTATCTTCCACATCATTCAGTTGTTAAACCAGACAATAAGTCTACAAAAGTTTGTGTGGTATTCAATGCCTCCAAACCCACGGCATCTGGTATTTCACTAAACGATATACTTCATATCGGTCCAACCTTGCAAACAGATCTTATATTTGTCATTTTAAATTGGCGATTGTATAAGTATGTCTTTAACGGTGACATACAAAAAATGTACCGACAGATTCTTCTCCACGAAGATGATCAACCGTATCAACGAATTCTCTTCCGAAGAAACAACGAGGCTAAACTATCTGATTTTGCCCCTAAGACAGTGACATTCGGAGTCAACTGCGCGCCTTATCTTGCAATTCGCACTTTGCATCAACTAGCAACGGATACAAAAGATTCCCATCCACTAGCTAAACAAATTTTAACCCAATAAACCTATGTGGATGATGTCTTATCTGGAGGTCACGATATTCCATCGTGTTTACAAGCTCAAACTGAACTTATCCAATGTTTGCTTTCAGCTGGGTTTCCTCTCCGGAAAATTACAGCAAACCATCCTCAACTTTTAAATCAAATTCCTGCGGATCATCTTCTCGACTCTGACTTCCTGAAATTTGATTATTCCAGTTCTACCAAAACGCTTGGTATACGATGGAACGCGTTAAACGATTCTTTTTCATATTTAGTTGAATACTTGACACCACCCTCCAGTGCCACAAAACGCCAAATTTTATCCTCCGTCTCGAAACTTTTTGACCCCGCAGGATGGCTACCGCCCATTCTTATTCAACCGAAAATACTCTTGCAACAAATTTGGTTAGAAGGTACGGAATGGGACGAGTGTGTCAAACCCCTTTCACTTCAATTCATAACTGATTTGCCCACAATCGAACAAATCCAAATTCCTAGATGGACAGAATTCTCGCCTAGTAGATCAATTCAAATCCATGGATTCTGTGATGCTTCAGAGAAAGCATACTGTGCATCCGTTTACATTGGGTCTCAATCAGCCAGTACGGTATCCTCTCACCTTCTGTTCTCAAAAACTAAGGTAGCACCACTACAGACAAAGAGTCTCCCACGCCTAGAATTGTGTGGAGCAGTCTTATTGTCTAAATGCATAAAAAAGGTTATTACTCAATTATCTCTTGATTGTGCAAACGTCCTTCTTTGGTCCGATTCGTCTATTGTACTTGCATGGCTCGGAAAACTACTATGTACGTGGAAGGTATACGTAGCCAATCGTACGTCAGAAACATATTTCATGCAATACTCACAGGAATGATGGGTTTCGGCAGAAGACTTCCCTTTTGCGGCTACAGGATAGATTCTGATACTATTTCTTTGTATTGCTGGCACTGGGACTGTTTGTAGAAATACGTCTCAAAGCGCATATATATAAATATAGAACTAAACAGCAGTTAGTGTCGCAACTATAAGAAAAATGCTAAAACGCAAGTATGAACGTTTCCTGCGTAATTCCACAATCACTATATTTCACTAATTAGCCGAAAAATAGTTAAATCGCTTGCGAAATAAAAATACAACTTTTTTTGTAATTAGAAAATTTTATTTCCCGTTGCAAAAAGTATATTTAAAAAAGTCCGGTGTTTCTTAAAGGAAAAACCAATGATAAGAACGAAAACAATAAGAAAAAAAAATGATGGCCGCCCCCACATCAGCTGATTTGCATGCGGCGAATTGATGTGGGGTGATTTACGAGACAAGGGTTGCCACACGTCCCTCCAATTAAATCTAAGGGTGAGGTCATATGTTGTGGTGATTAAATATAATAATATAATGTATACGTAAATTCAAAGTTATATACACGATATACAATGATACCTATAATAAATGTATGTACACTTCAGGGGTAAATACGAGTAGGTCGAATAATTCATGAACTATATAATAATAATATTGAGTATTCGTTTTGGGGGTTAGGACGTGTGGCTACCTGGGTCGCGTAAACATTCTGCCTTCCCTAGGCGTACTAAGCGCCTAGTGTATGCTGTAGCTCTTGCAGAGCCCGAACTGCTTCTTGGATCAGGATCCGTCCCACCTTATTTTTGTAGGTGGCGGTGCGGAAGCCGGTTGCGGTGCATCGGATGGTGCGATCGCCGACGCTGGTTGGTCGTGCTGGTTGGCGTGCGCGACCAGGAGACCGTGGAGGCTGCTGTTGAGGGCGACGACGATGAGTTGCTGTTTGGCGGCGCGGCTCCTGGCGGCGTTGTGGGAGAGGTACCTCCGCCACAGGTGGTGCGACATACGCGGGTTGGCGACCCCCGGTGTCCTTATGGAGAAATGTGTGGTGATGCTGCCCGCAGACCCGGCAGCTTTCTGTGGAGGTGCACTGGTTGGTGCGATGAGACAGCGCTAGGCAGTTGGTGCAATACTGATGTGCCCTGGCGACTAAAAAGCGTTGCTGCCGCTGCATGGCCGTGAACACAGGGCACATCAGCAGCGCGTGATGACGCATGCACAACCTACATTTCCGGTAATCCGGTACGGGTTCGCTACGGCGCGGGCGGGCTGCGGGCAGTGTCACCTGCGATGCCAATGAGCGGCGTGGGGTTGGAACCGGAGGGCGTTGACGATCCATCTGTAGAAGAGAGAGGGTAAGACATGTGGATAAGCATACGTTTTGGGAGTGCTTAAGTTTTTGTCTGAGAGTTTACGATAGCACGAGCATTATGGACTGTAGTTAGTGAGATGGGAATGGGCTCTGAGAGCCCTCGTCACTTTCCGATAACGGTAGAAAACATAGTTTCGTGAGAGGTCTGGTCAGAATCCCATTCTGGGTGCGGACGTCTACGACACGAATGTGTCCGTCTCGTCCTGGGTGTAAGGTTTCCAGTCGACCTAGTCGCCATTCCGTGGGAGGTAAGTTGTCTTCCTTGATGATGACTAGATCGCAAATTTTTGGGGGAGTTTGAGCGTTTTTCCATCTGTAACGCTTTTGAAGATCGGTGAGGTAGTCAGTTTTCCAGCGTTTGCTGAACTGATCATGTAAAACTTTCAGTCGTTCCCACCTGTTTATCATAGAGAGATTTTCGAGGTTCGGTTCGGGAAGCGAAAGCATTGGTCTCCTCGGAGAAAGTGACCGGGAGTGAGGGCGGTTAGGTCATTAGGGTCCTGAGATAGCTGGGAGATGGGACGAGAATTGAGTACGGCTTCTATTCGAATTAATAAAGTCGAGAACTCTTCGAAAGTGAAGCTGTGAGTTCCGGCGATTTTTTTGATGTGGGTTTTAAAGCTTTTGACCGCGGATTCCCATAATCCGCCCATATGGGGTGCGCCGGGGGGTATAAACTTCCAATTGATTCCTTGGGGGGCGTACTTCTGGACAATGTCCGACGATACTTCTTGCAGAAATGATACGAACTCGAGTTCGGTAGCACGTTTGGCACCGATAAATGTTTTGCCGTTGTCGCTCATCATCATGTTCGGGTATCCTCGGCGCCCTACAAATCGGGCGAAGGCGGCAAGAAACGCTTTGTTGGTGAGGTCTGAGCATAATTCCAGGTGGACCGCTTTGGTGGTAAAACAGACAAAGATGGCCACATAGCCCTTTACGAGGGTATGGGGTCGGAGCATGGATGCTTTAAGTTGGAAGGGGCCAGCGAAATCTACACCAGTCGTGGTGAAGGGGGGCGCGAATCCACATCTCTCGGGGGGCAAGGCCGCCATTATTTGGGATCGCGTTTGTTGTTTGTGAGTGATGCAGACTTTGCACTGGAAAATGCACCTTTTGATAAGGGGTTTGAGACGGGCAATGTAGAATTCTTGCCTTAACATTTGTTGCATGAGACGAGCCTCCGCATGTAGGAGCATTTCGTGAAGGAATCGCATATATAGAGTACAGAGGCGCGACTTTTCGGGTAGGATAATGAGATGGCGCTCATTGTAAGTGAGGGTTGCGTGGGCTAATCGGTCATTTACTCGTAGGACTCCACTCTTGTCTAGGAAGGGATTGAGTACGAGTAGGGAGCTTCGTTTCGAGATTGGTTTTGAGTCCTCCAGACATGATTTTTCAGGAGCGAAGTATCGAGTTTGGGCCATTATGATGAGACGATGTTTCGATCTTTTGAGATCGGCATGAGTTAGAGAAGGTTCGGTGGGGTCATTAATACCGTTCACCGCGTCTTTTAGCCGACGTACAAACGTAAAGCACGAGGGTAGGAAGAGAATCGATCTAAGAGATCCTCACTCTCTTCCGTAACATAGAGGGCTTCTATTTTACGTGCCTCTGGGGGGGCGACGTTGCGAACTGTTGGTTGGGGCCAGGCTTCGGGGGGTTGTGAAAGCCACTCTGGACCATTCCACCAGAGGGCAGACTTGGCGAGATCGCCTGGCGTACAACCTCGGGTTCCCAGATCCGCGGGGTTATCTTTGCTTCGTACGTGCCGCCACGGGACATTACCTACGAGGTCTATAATCTGGGCGGTTCGATTGGAGACATAGGTCTTCCATGAGTGAGGTGGCTTTTCGAGCCAGGCTAACACGATTTCAGAGTCAGACCACATAGTCAACTTTCTTCGAGTGAGGCCGAGATGGGGTAGAACTACCGCGATTAATTTGGCTAATAGGAGAGCTCCGCATAGTTCCAGGCGTGGCAGACTTATAGTTTTGAGAGGAGCCACTTTGCCTTTGGACACAAGGAGGTGAGAGAAAACTTGGGTGCCGACAGTAGTTCGCACATAAAGAGTTGCGCAATAAGCCTTTTCCGAGGCGTCGCAGAAGCCATGGAGCTCGACTATGTGGGCCGTGGCGAAATTAATCCATCGGGGGATTTGTATCTCTGCGATTGACTGCAGATTTGTTGAGAATTGCGTCCATTTTATGAGCTGTATCGGTTTGACCCGTTCATCCCAATCAGTTCCGTCCAACCACAATTCTTGCATCAGGATTTTTGCCTGTATCATGACTGGCGTCAGCCACCCTACGGGGTCGAAAAGTTTCGCAATAGAGGAGAGTATCTGCCGCTTGGTGGCTGCCGTTGAGGCTGGATCTGAGTCCACAGTATATGAGAATGTGTCCGAGAGCGCATTCCATTGAATTCCAAGGGTTTTGGCGGTACTACTTTTCTCGAATTCGAGGAAGTCGGTTTCAAGTAAGTCCGCCTTGGGAATTTTCCTGAGTATTTCCGGATGGTTTGCCGTGATCTTTTTCAAGGGGAAGCCGGCTGAGTTGAGAGCATTAATAGTCTCGTTTAGGGATTGCTCGGCTAATGGGAGATCATGGCTGCCGGATAAAATGTCGTCTACATACGTCTCGGACTTTAGTATTGGGGCTGCGCGGGGATGGGAGTCGGCTTTGTCTTTCGACAGCTCGTGTAGAGTGCGAATAGCCAGGAAGGGAGCACAGTTCACCCCAAAGGTGACCGTTTTCAATTTGAAGTCCTTTATTGGACTGGTTTCGGGAGTTCGGAATATTATCAGTTGGTAGTCTTGGTCATCGGGGTGTAAGAGAATCTGGCGGTACATTTTCTCAACATCGCCATTAAACACATATTTATATGTCCGCCACTTGAGCAACATAAGTCGGAGATCGGGTTGGAGGGTTGGGCCGGTACATAGAACATCATTAAGGGAGTGACCGGACCCTGACTTCTTAGAAGCATTGAACACAACTCTGACTTTTGTTGTCTTTTGGTCTGGCCTTACGACTGCATGGTGAGGGAGATAGAAAGAGCAGTATTTTCCTCGAGATTCCATCTCATTGGGACTGCATTCTTCCATGTGGCCTAGGGACAGGTATTCTTCGAGTACCTGGTCGTACTGCTGTTTTAGCTCGCCCTTTTTTGAGAGAGAGCGTTCCATGCCATGGAACTGTCGTAGGGCAGCAATACGAGATTGGGCTAGGTCGATATTGTTCGGGAATGATGGTTTAAAAGGAAGCCGAACCATATATCGACCGTCATCCATTCGAGTGGTTGTGCTTTTATAAAACTCTTCGCACATTTGATCTTCGGGGTTTTCCACTCGGGTTCTGGGTATCTCCTCGATTTCCCAGAACTGTCTAAGCTGTTCATTCAGCTGAACGTTTGAGATTTCCCACACTTGGGAGGAATGGGCTCCAACCTTTTCGGGAGTTTGGCCACTTATGATCCATCCAAAGATTGTGTTTTGGGCTAGCAGGCTGGGAGAGATCTTTTCGATGCCATTCAGCATTATTTTTGGGATTAGATCACTGCCCAATACCAGATCGATTTGGGATGGGTTCTGAGTGTTCTGGTCCGCTAGTTTGAGATGGGACCATTTGCGCATTTGGTTCTCATTTAGCCTGAGGGTTGGGAGTTGCCTAGTTAGCCGGGGTAGCACTATTGCCTGGGCGTTTATCTTCACCTTTTTGTCATTTGAGACGAGGGTCAACGAGCACAGCTTATTAGAGGTCTGTACCACTCCGCCTCCCATACCCGATATTTCAAACAGGGAGTGGGTATAGGGAAGCCCGAGTCTCGTCTGAGCTTTGGCGGATATGAAGCTTCTTTCGGAGACTTGGTCAACTAAGGCTCGAAGCTTGAATAGGTCCCCTCTATGTTCTACCAAGACAATTGCTGTAGGGAGTATAATTTTGCTATCATTTTCAGCATGGAATGATTGTACTTGGGATGCGTTGGGTGCAGAGGGAACTCCTTCCTGGGGTACCGCTTGGCTGACGTCCTGAAGCCTTGGAGTGCTGGCTCCTATCGTTGCTACCTGGGATCTGGTCCTTTGAATTCCGGAACTGGTACTGGGGTTTGCTGTGTCGTGAAGGGTGGTGTTATGCCGGCCTTGGCAGTGCATGCACGTTGTCGTGCTTTGGCAGTCTTTTGAGAGATGGGTTTGGGCTAAACAATTCTCGCAGATATTATTGTCTCTTACAATTTTTCTGCGTTCTGAGATTGGCAACTTTTTATACCGCAAACAGCTTTGTAGGGTATGAGTGGACTGTCTGCATAATTTACAGGTATAAAATCGCTGCTGTTCTGTAGCGTGGGATTTTGTATGTGTCGGAGGTTTGTTGCTGTGGTTTTGGGGTTGAGACTGCCTGAACTGGGGGTTGTTCTGACCGGGGAGAGAAGTTTGTGGAGGGTGGATTGTATCGGGGTTTGGCCGGGCGCCATTGATCCACCCTTTCCACTATCTCGTAGCGAGTAGTCAGAAACTGGTTCATTTGGCACCAGATCGGAAGGTCTCTTCTAGAGCTTAATGATTGCTCCCACAGCGCAACTGTATTTTCTGGAAGCTTTGAGGTTACCAGATATATTAATATGGGATCCCAACTAGAGGTCTCGACTTGTTGTGCCGCTAAGATTTGGAGAGCGTTGTTTACAAGGATTGTAATTTTTGAATATCCTCACTATTCTCCGATTGAATCGCTTTTAGATTCATGAGGACTCGGATTTGATTATCGACCAGGACTCTTTTGTTTTCATAACGTGACTTGAGGGCTTCCCATGCTAGGGCAAAGTTGTCGTCACTTAGAGGGAATTGTTCCACTATTTGGCCTGCCTTACCTTTAGTCTTCTGTCTGAGGTGATACAGTTTTTGGGCACTTGAGAGTTTGGAGTGGTTGATATACACCGCTGTGAACATGTCACGGAAAGACGGCCATTGATCATACCCTCCATAAAATACTTCTGTATCACATGGGGGGACTTTCAGGTTCATATGGGAGGACTCTGAGGGGGGTTGGGTTTGCACAGGAGGCGCGGGATTACTCAATTCCTTGAGTTGGAGTTGGTCGCCTATTTGTGCTTTAGTGTCCTCATAAGATATGAGGCAGGCTCGGTATTTACCGAAAGCGGCGGACTTGAAGTCGTCGGGAAGGTCCTGGTCGTCTGTCTCTACTACCACGTCGTAGGCGCTCTATACTCTAGACCAAAATATATCGATATTCTTGTCTTTCAATTTTAGGGCTGCCTCGGTATTATCTTGTATAGGGGTTGAGCGGAACCGAGTACAGTAATCCGTAAAATTATCGGTTTCGGATATAAACTTATTTTCAGCTTAATTTAATTTTTGGAATTTTGGGAAATTTTTTAGCTGCCGCTAATTATATTCACACGAGATTGGTCAAATGGATTAGTTTGGGCCTAGTTGTTAGCTACTGCTGCTTTTTTTTTGAAAGAAAGTGACAAAAGGGAGTTTTTTTTTTATATGATCCAAAAGGGAGTAGTCTGGGACAAGTTGGGCCGGACGAGAATTTTTTACTACTGGGTATCGCAACTTTGCAATGCACGTGTCAATTTACTGCTGGGTTGTCGCCAATAATATGAACGTATGTATATATATGTCCCAGTTATACCGCAAGGGACACAGGTTTATAAAGGGCAATGTTTTAGCTTTGTGAGAATATGCACATATATGTATGTAAAATTTCACTTTATGGGATTTGCCTTTGACTTTCTTGACACTTTTGGCGGGACAATTTATTTTTTTTGGCGGGAGCCAACAAGGAAATTTGGAGATTATAATTTTATATATTATCTATTATATGGGCAGGGGCTGGTTTCTTCAATGGCGAAGAAGGACCATGTATAATTTCATGCAATACTCACAGGAATGATGGGTTTCGGCAGAAGACTTCCCTTTTGCGGCTACAGGATAGATTCTGATACTATTTCTTTGTATTGCTGGCACTGGGACTGTTGTAGAAATACGTCTCAAAGCGCATATATATAAATATAGAACTAAACAGCAGTTAGTGTCGCAACTATAAGAAAAATGCTAAAACGCAAGTATGAACGTTTCCTGCGTAATTCCACAATCACTATATTTCACTAATTAGCCGAAAAATTGTTAAATCGCTTGCGAAATAAAAATACAACTTTTTTTGTAATTAGAAAATTTTATTTCCCGTTGCAAAAAGTATATTTAAAAAAGTCCGGTGTTTCTTAAAGGAAAAACCAATGATAAGAACGAAAACAATAAGAATAAAAAATGATGGCCGCCCCCACATCAGCTGATTTGCATGCGGCGAATTGATGTGGGGTGATTTACGAGACAAGGGTTGCCACAAGTCCCTCCAATTAAATCTAAGGGTGAGTTCATATGTTGTGGTGATTAAATATAATAATATAATGTATACGTAAATTCAAAGTTATATACACGATATACAATGATACCTATAATAAATGTATGTACACTTCAGGGGTAAATACGAGTAGGTCGAATAATTCATGAACTATATAACAATAATATTGAGTATTCGTTTTGGGGGTTAGGACGTGTGGCTACCTGGGTCGCGTAAACAATCAACAATGTTGGAAATGTAAAGTGGCGACATGTTACCACTAATCACAACCCGGCCGACCTTGGAACAAGAGGTTGTAGACCACAGGACCTAGTACTTACATCACTCTGGTGGCACGGACCAGATTGGTTACTTAAACCCCCCGACCATTGTCCAATATCATTTCGACAAAATGTAGTACCTCAAGAACAACGCAAAGTAGAAGCTCTTCACGTTTTGGACGACGACCCCGATATATTAGACCGCTTCTCTTCATGGTCTACAGCTTTACGCGTAATAGCGTACATGTTTCGATTCATTCACCGATTCAAACCAATACAGTCCACTTCTCCCACTTGCTATAACTCTGTGGTTATTACGCAAAAGGAAATTCACTGGGTCAAAACTCGTCTTATCAAACTTTCGCAAGAAAGACACTACCCAAAGGAATATTATCAATTGTCCAATCGAGAATCAATTTCCAAAAAGAGCTCGCTTTTAACGTTAACCCCCTTTCTTGACCAACATGGACTTCTCCGTGTGAATGGTCGCTTGGCCAACGCTAGCCTTACGTACAATGAAAGACATCCAACCATTATTCCAGAATCTTCGAGATTATGTTATCTTTTTCTAAACTTTCTGCATGATGTTCTTATGCACGCTGAACAGCAACTCATGGTTCGAATGGCAAGGCAGGAATACTACATTCCCAGGCTAAAATCGAAAGTAAAAAGCTGTATACGCAATTACAAAATCTGTACAGTTTTCAAACAAAACAGTCGTTCGCAAATTATGGCAGCTCTACCCCCAGAGCGGGCAACTTTCTCGTTGCCATTCACCTACACCGGTTTAGACTTTGCCGGTCCTTTCGACATAAAGTCATCAACCCTCCGGAGATCCCCACTACTGAAGGGATACGTTTGCGTCTTCATTTGCTTTTCCACAAAGGCAATCCACCTTGAACCATGTTCGGATTTGTCAACCAAAGCATTTCAGGCAGCATTTCCCCGCTTTGTAGGTAGACGCGGACTCCCGCAACGAGTCTTTTCGGACAACGGCAAGAACTTTGTTGGTGCTAACCGCGCCTTCCAACCGGATTTAAAAAAATTCCTCAAAGAAACTTCTGATGACCTGCGCTCCAAGTATACCTTACATTGATTTGAATGGCATTTCCTGCCACCGAATGCTCCTCATATGGGCGCCCTTTGGGAAGCAGCTGTAAAGAGTTTCAAGCATCACTTCAAACGCACAGTTGGAAACCACATCTTCACTTTTGAAGAAATCGCAACTTTACTTGCTCGTATCTAAGCAGTACTGAACTCTCGACCCCTTTCCCCGATGTCTGATAATGCCAATGACTTGCTTGCATTAACTCCAGGACATTTTCTCCGAGGCGGGCCACTACTGGGTTTTCCAGAACCTCAAATTGACAATCGATGGGAAAAGCTCAAAGTTTTGTATCAACAGTTCAGCCAACGCTGGAAGGATGAGTATCTTAAAGAACTTCATCATAGATACAAATGGAAGCTCCCACAAAAAAACCTCTCCATTGGTGATTTCGTGGTCATCAAAATGACCAAACGCCCCCCAACGAATGGAGACTAGGACGCATCGAAAAAGTGTATCATGGTTCGGGCAATTGTGTGCGAGTGGCGGATGTCACTTAAATGGAACGCACTCCTGCGATCCTCCAGCCCGTAATGCATCCCTGCATATCATTTCAGCGAACACAACACAGTGTCCGCGAACCCCGTCATGTATCCCTGCATGACTCTGTCAAAGGAAGCATCCCTGCTTTCCTTCGAACTTCCAGTGTTGAAAACACTATAAAAGCGCTGTGCGCATATTAACTCTCCTCTCTTTTACATTTTCATCGGTACGCGCCTGTCGCATCTGCAATCAACAGAGGTAACTATTATCAACGCGGGACCTTCAACCTCCGCAATCAACCATCCAGGCAGTGCGCGGTTCATCAATTTCTAGTTTCAATTTTTCTATTAATTTGTTTAATTAAGTGATGTAAACTTAAATATCCTGAATTTCCATTTATTTAAAGAAAGGATATTGCATTTTTCCATTGCATTAAATTATTCTTAATATCATAAGAAAATCGTATTGTACATTGAAGTACCGAATAATTGAAGTAAAACGTTGTTGTTAGTATTAAGTTGCCAATAGAAATTCGCGTTTCATTTGTTAGTACAATCTCCCACTTGTATTTACCCCCAAATACAAGCCGAGTGAAAACTTCCTTCACTCCTACCTATTCCTTATCATCAATATAAACAAATGCCTTGTTTAAAGTCACTCAGAGAAAAATTTTTGCTAAAAACCTCCTGGCCTTCCTTATAGTTCACTTGTCTAGAGCGCTTGTTACAAACGTTTGTTCCTCTATCCTTCGCCTGATCTAAATTCTTAAAAATTTACTCGCGAATATTTGACTACTTATCAGCCTTAGTTACTACTGGGATTTCATCTTGCCTCAGAGCGCCGAGTTTATTTAGTGTTATATGCAGATACGTGCTGGATCATGTTGTGACCATATAAAGCAAAGTATGGACAGCACTGAATGGAGGTATGAAAGTCACTTCTTAAAATTTCGGGTACATGATTGTCCCACTCAGTATGATCCTGTTTATCTTTCAGAAAAACTCTTATTTTCGAAACAATTTCTCTATTTTCGCGCTCAGACCCGTTGACCTGTGGGGAGTATAGCCCTTCCCTGATATGGATTACCCCGTAATTCTGTAGAAATTGCTTCATCTTCTTTGAGATAAACTGTTTACCGGAGTCGCTTTGGATATACTGGGGACCCATATAGCTGGAAAAATGTCGAAAGTGAAGTAATTCATCCCATCTACCGTCGTCACTCTCTGCATGGGCTTCAACCAAACATATTTTGTAAGATGGTCCAATAATATAAAAATAAACTCATTTCGCTGGTTTGATCTTGGGTAAGGTCCCAAAAAGTCGCAAGTGTTTTGTGGCTTTCACTGCCTTGCATATGTCGCACTTGCCTACATACTCCCGAAAGTCCTTAGCTTGGCTTGGCCAGGAGTATTTTTGTTTAACCCGCTCCAAAGTTTTCTGCCATCCTCCGTGGTAGCTCCCGTTCGCATCATGCGCAAGTCGTATCGGCTCCTGGATTAACCCGGTCGCTAGCCACAAACGCCATATTGAGTCCTCCTTATACTCCACACCTTTACGAAATTTGACCCTCTTGAAAACTGCGCTTTCGCTTATACGTAAATCCGGTAGCGCATCTTCGTTATCTAAAATAGTTCGCGTTAGATCCGAGTATTCGTCACTTTTAAATTCCGGCGATTCCAAGTCTATTTCGTGAGGTGCGGTCGGACAGGTCAGCGCGTCTACTTCAAGGCGCGATAGAGCATCCGGTACGACATTGAGGGTTCCCTTGCGATGTTCCATTTTAAAGTCATATCTTTGAAGGAGGAGCGAGCACCTAGTCAACCTACCACTCAGATTTTTTTGAGTCATCAACCACTTGAGACTCGAATGGTCTGTAATAATTCCCACACCCACAATGTATGGTCGGAAGCGTTTGTCACTTATTATGGCTGCTAGGCATTCCAGATCGGTCACGGTAAAATGCGCTTAGCATTATTTATATTCTTTCAAACAAAACCTATTGTATGTTCAGCGCCCTCGTCATCGACCTGGAATAGCACACCACCCACACCTATTTTGGACGCATCGCAAAACTCTTAACTGCCTCTATCTTCCCTGGGTCTACCTTCTAGCACCCGCTACCTATCAAGTACCCTAAGCATCAAATTTCTTTCTGGCAAAATTTGCTTTTCTTTACGTTGATTGTAAGGCCGGCGTCCCTCAAACACTTTGCCATCAGATCATCTAAGTAGACAAAGACATTCTCCCGCAAACGCGAAGGGATTGCCTTGTCCATTAATCGGCCCATCGCTTGCGGTCCGTTGCCAAGGCCGAATGTCATCACTTTAAAGTGATAAAGGGGCTTCCCCTGAACTGCTAATGCTGTCTGCTCCTTTGATGATTCCGTCACCTTGATTTGGAAAAACGCGGCCTTTAGGCCGATGCCACTGATGAAATGGGTATCCTTCAGCCTGCTCAATCGGCCATTGATATGTGGCAGCGGGTATGAGTCCTTTTTCGTAACCGCTTAGACTTTTCTGGAATCAATACAAAGCTTGACTTTACCTGGTTTCCGGACCAACACCACAGGACTACACCACGGCGAGTTCGACTCCTCAATAACTCCCATTTCAAGCAGCCTATCTATCTCGCATCGCGCGTGTCAATGTGATGTTCGACTAGCTTTGTTTGACCCAGACCTAACTTCTCAAAAGACGGAAACATATCTACTACATTTTGCAGCTCGACCTTCTGCCTTGTTGTTAAATCATAAAAATTATGCTCCTTTTCGTCGCTAATCTCTAGACATGCTTTACTAGGAAATATATCAGGTGCCAACGCGAAAGCTCTCCCGAAATCTACTCCGAAATAGGCTTCTTGAAGCGAAAGAACAAGATAAAAACGAATAGATTTGGTAGAATTTTTAAAAGTCACAGGTAAGGAAACAAAACCTTATATTTTCTGCTTGCCGCCACCCGCCGTGTATACAAAAGCCTGTAGTGGGTGATATTTAAGTCCAATTGAATCCAAACCCTTTTCTCAGTCCTTCCCGGTGATAGCGACATTTGCGCCCGAGTCCAGCAAGCCTACTATAAAGCTGTTTTCTTTTTTTACCCGCATTAGAGGCCTTTCGTCCTCTGTAAGCACTAAAGTGGTGCTTTGCAAAAGCTTACGCTCCTGTGCTCGACTGTGATATCTCTTCCTACATTTCAAAATATCTTCCGACACAAATGACTCTAGATTGTAATTGTTGACTCGGTTTTCCAGGCTAGGTGGACACTGGCCTGACACGCTAAATCTCCATTCGAAGCTCTCAAAATTTTCATTAGTTTCGAAGTTACAGCTGATGACCTAGGACTATCGGAATCAGAATTGTCTGTACTATCGGGAAAAGTGAGTACTATGTTTGGGTATTCCGTCGCCAGAGTGCCACTACTCCTTGAAATCTTACCCTGTTAATGCAACTCACTGCTCGCGAGGGACCGGAGACGACTCCTCGAGCACTGGCTGATATGGGGGCTATGGCACCGAACGACTTTCCCCCATCTTCTCGCTCGGGTATTGGTTTCCCTGACGGCGATGGTGCTTTGGACACTTCGGGGTCAGCACCCGTCTATGACCGCACTTAAAGCAAAATGGGTTCTAATGGGTTCCTCACAGTAAATGTATAAGTGGCCCATGGCCTGACAATTCCAACATTGAATTCCTGAATAGTCCGGTTTCCTATTGCGTCGATACTCCAACCCCTCGATCTGCGGGTCAGCTTCGCAGTCCTCGCCTTCCATCCTGCTATCCAGTGTCATCGCTCGGGTTTCATTAACGTGCCGTCCAGTATAAGTTGTTCCCAGGATCTTACTTTCCTTCAGCACTTGTTTTCCTTTTCGTGCTATGTCGCGTAAATTATGCAATGTCCACGCCTCTGCGTTAAAGAGCATTAGCTTCAAGCTACTGTTGACGTTCTGTTTTATTATGTCAATCAGTAGGGCCTCTGTAATCGACTCTCTAAGGCGCGCGTTTAGTACTACTATGTCAGTGTGGAACAGGTCGTATGACTCACTTAGCTTCTGGAATAGCAAGGAATAGCACAAAAAGGGATAATTCGCATCGAGGTTCTGCTTTGTGCCATCATTCGGTCACTAGAGCATTGAGTCCGCTTGCATAGGGTGTCCAACTTAAGGAATAAATCAGCGACACTTCCAGTACCCTCGAAGGAGACCTTCCAGTCCTGTGGTTTCACCGCCATGTTACCGGAAACAACCTAAGCTTGGTTGCTCACGAAGGTCTGTGCTCGGTTACTTTCCTCCCTATTGGTATTCCTGGTACAGCCCGCACCGGCTTGTGAAGAGGTTACTGCAGCATTAAGTAAGTCCATGTTCTCCCTGATCAACCTCATCTCGATCCTCATCTCCTCCTGAGAAGTCCTGAACAGCTGATGTAGCGCGTTCACCCACGAGTCTTCAGGAGGCGCCTCGGCAACCTTCCTCTGAGTAGCGATCCTATCACCTAAAGTGTTAAGAGGTATAGGGTTTTCTAAAACACGTTAGTCGGGGGATCGAAGAGATTCTGCATTGGCTCTGCTGCCATGGAAGAGTCAAGGATATTGTTACTACCTGGTCTATCAATTTTCTGGTTGGAGGCAGGATTCAATACGATCCTGGGTGGAGCTCCTCCGCCCGGACTACCTATTGGAGAATGCATTACTAAAGGCCGATTGGTGGGTTGTTTCGGAAACGCTCCTCTACCCTGACCTCCAGGCTTACACCTACTTCCTCGCGTAGTGTTCCTAGTAGTCCTGCGATCATGCGACCAATCGTTAGATCCTTGAAGCATATCTCAAAATCAATTTAGGTAAACAAAATGAAAAAAAGTGTTCGTTTGAAAGGGGCGGTTGGAAGGTACAAAAGGTCAAGATTCACTCCCCCTTACTCTATAATACCGATAATTGCAAAATTGTTAATAAATTAAATTTAATTAATGCAAATTTTCCTAACCGATATTTGCATCAACTAATTACCGCGAATGTGTTAAAAAAAATGTATAAATATACATATGCTGAAAAAAATGGTTATTAGTACATATACGGATTAATATGTCATATACATGTGTGGTACCCTGTACCAAACCTGAAATTTCATTTTATCATTAATTTCATTGTCATACGATCTTACAACTTTTGTAATCCTTGCTTTTCGTTTAACATCTCATCGCAACGGGTTGATCCTTTCTTAAATTACATTTTTTACAAAACAATTAAAGTTACATTGTATTTAATATTGAAATTGGTTATTCGCTTTTTAATTATTCTGGAACACCTCGCGTAAGGTAAGATATCCGACCACAACACTAAAAATGGTGACCCCGTGAAGAACATTATCACACACGTGTATTCAAGTGAGTTTGAGGTTAACAGCGTTAAACATCTGAGATTGAGGTTATGTCGCCACCTGCACCTGTTCCAGCTACAGCTGACAATACAGTTGCAGTTGTGTACGCCAGACTGCCCGTTCCACCGATAAAGAGCTCCAACATAGAGGCCTGGTTCACCACCATGGACTTCTGGTTCACCGCATCAGGCATCACGACCGACAAGCGGAAAACCGCAACAGTGCTTGCAGCACTCGATCCTAATGTGATTAGCCAATTGAGTGAAGCTATTGCAGCGCTACCATCAAATGACGCATGAAAGCACCTATATTCAAATTATCTACTGTATCAGTAGCTTAAATTACCTTAAATAATTTCTAAATGAGGCTAGGACGTACCTGTCATTATAGATGTTAAATTTCTGAGGTCTTTTCCATATATTGACTTTACGAAGTCCTGGATTTTTTGAGCTATGGACGAGGATTCGAAATTTTCCCTTTAAAAAACACTAATCGAAAGGGGGAAAGCAAGGTATTATATTACTTAGAGAGTTTCTAAATGGTACACAGACCTGACCTTAAGTGTCAGCTACAAAATCACCAGTGCATACTTATATATTTGTTGTCATACTTTTATTTATTGGCCACTATAACAAAAACTGCATTGTAAAATATTTTCAACAATTATAGAAAAATAATTTATTTCAAACAGGTATTAGCTTATATTAAGTTTAAAGTCAGACTTCTTTTTAAAAGATGGCATCTCAGCCCTTGATTTCAGCTTATTTAAAATGTAGCCCTGGTGTGATGGTAGTGTTGCTGGCCTACCACACCGAAGGTCCATGGTTCGAGCCCTGGTACAGGTAACACCAAAAGTGATTTGAAAAAAGTTTTTTCAAAACGGGGTCGCCCCTCGGCAGTGGTTTGGCAAACTCTCCGAGTGTATTTCTGCCATGACAGGCTTCTCAGCAAAAAATTCGTCTGCTTTGTAGATGCCGTTCGGAGTCGGCAAAAAACTGTAGGTCCCACCAATTTGTAGGTAAAATTCAAATCGGCACACCACAAATTGGAAGAGAAGCTTGGCGCAAAAATCTCTTAGGAGGTTTATGATGATATACCTGTTGTATATCGCGCCATAGAGAGAGAATTAAGCACGAACAAAAGACAAAATATGTGGGAGTGGCACAGCCCACTTTTTCTAAATAAAGTAAAACTTGACTAAAGGACATATATATATAAATATCGTTATTTTAGACCAATAGGTTCAGAGTTATGACGAATTGAAATTTTATATAGCCTGGGGGCATGGCACCGCCCACTTTTCCAAAACTATATATAGCCTATGCTTCAAACTGTGATCCCAAGAATATACTGTGAAAATTTCATAAAAAAAAGACACACATTGATTTTTATTTATAAGATAATAAGGGTTCTTACTTTTTGAGTTCATTATATATACTAATAAAAGCATGTCATTACTAATATTACGGATTCATAGTTATTTTGTCCCTAAAACTTTGATGCAAGGTAGCGACCTTTACAATGCTTCTAAAACTAAAATAAAAAAATTAGTATTAATTTTTTTACGGCAGCGAATTATATGACGGGATGAGAGCCACCCTAAAAAGTGAAACATCCCTGGAAAAAATCGTGTGACTAGTCTGTTAAAAGAATAATCCCCGATTAATCGCTTTAGGCCACAGTTGCCTATAATTCAAAATACATAAGTAAATTTTTATTTTTGTAGCATGCTCGTAGGCGTGTAGCATACTTATAGGAGTTAAAAGTACCCGTTTTGGTAGAAAAGGGGATGGTTCTTTCGTACGGGATCGGGTATAACTGAGTACAATTGGTCTCTTCATAGGACATGCTCAAACAAATGTGAACAGTTCAACCCATACAAAGTGATCAGAACTGGCATAAGTCGCACCCTCATCTCGGATGCATCCTAGACTAATAGTATTTTTTGCTGGGATTGAAGTAACTATATATATAAAAATGAATTTGTGTGCGTGAATACGTTCAAAACTCAAAAACGGCTTGACCGATTTTAGTATATAAAAGAAAAATATTCGATCTGATTCAGGGCTCATTTACAACAAACAATTTTTTTTAAAAAACTTCAATTGAATCACATTTAGCTAATACTCAATAACCGCTTGATCGATTTCAATAATTTTTTATTTTCTTTGTTCGATCGGACTTAGTGTCCTTAAAAAAGGCTGGACCGATTTTAATAATTTTTTCTTTAATATATTCGATCTAATTCAAGGCTCATACATGAGGAAGACATTTTTTTAAACAACCTCAGTTTAATAATATTTTTGGTGATACACAATAACCGCATGACCGATTTTAATAATTTTTTCTCCTCTTTGTTCGATCGGAATTAGCATTCATATATAACTAAAAAAAAATTTAAAACCTCACTTTAATAACATTTTAGCTAATACTCAATAACCGCTTGATCGATTTCAATAATTTTTTCTTTTCTTTGTTCGGTCGGACTTAATGTTCATATAAAACTAAAAAATAATTGTAAAACCTCAATTTAATAACATGCTAGGTAATACTCCATAACCGCTTGATCGATTTCAGTAATATTTTCTTTGTTCAATCCGACTTAATGTTCATATAAAATTAAAAAAAAATTATAAAACCTCAATTTAATAACATGCTAGGTAATACACAATAACCGCTTGATCTATTTCAGTAATATTTTCTTTGTTCAAT
The DNA here is from genome assembly GCA_949987695.1 of Merzomyia westermanni. NCBI lineage: Eukaryota > Metazoa > Arthropoda > Insecta > Diptera > Tephritidae > Merzomyia > Merzomyia westermanni. The sequence goes on along the minus strand of OX465292.1, from coordinate 11,499,301 downwards.
CGTACTTAATGTTCATATAAAATTAAAAAATAATTGTAAAACCTCAATTTAATAACATGCTAGGTAATACTCAATAACCGCTTGATCGATTTCAATAATTTTTTCTTTGTTCGATCGGACTTAATGTTCATATAAAACTAAAAAATAATTGTAAAACCTCAATTTAATAACATGCTAGGTAATACTCAATAACCGCTTGATCGATTTCAATAATTTTTGCTTTGTTCGATCGGACTTAATGTTCATATAAAACTAAAAAATAATTGTAAAACCTCAATTTAATAACATGCTAGGTAATACTCAATAACCGCTTGATCGATTTCAATAATTTTTCTTTTCTTTGTTCGATCGGACTTAATGTTCATATAGAATTAAAAAAAGTTTAAAAACCTCAATTTTACAATATTTTAGGTAATACTAAATAACCGCTTGATCGATTTCAATAATTTTTTCTTTGTTCGATTGGACTTAATGTTCATATAAAACTAAACAATAATTGCAAAACCTCAATTTAATAACATGTTAGGTAATGCCCAATAACCGCCTGACTGATTTTTATAGTTTTTTCATTTCTTTGTTCGATCGGACTTAGTGTTCATTAAACAAAGGCTTGAACGATTTTAATAATTTTTTCTTTAATATATTCGATCTGATTAAGGGCTCATATATGACACAACATTTTTTTAAAAAACCTCAATTGAATAATATTTTAGCTAACACTGTATAGCCGCTTGGTCATGTAAATAATTTTTCTTTTCTTTGTTCGATCATATAAAACTAAAAAAATATTTGAAAAACCTCAGTTTAACAATATCTTAGGTAATACACAATAACCGCTTAACAGATTTTAATAATTTTTTCTTTTCTTTGTTCGATCGGACTTAGTGTTCATACATAACTAAAAAAAAAATTTGAAAATCTCACTTTAATAACATTTTAGGCAATACTCTATAACCGCTTGATCGTTTTCAATAATTTTTTTTTTGTTTGATCGGACTTAATGTTCATATATAATTAAAAAAAATTTAAAAACCTCAATTGAATAATATTTTAGCTAACAATCTATAAGCGCTTGTCAATTCAATAAATGTTCTTTTCTTTGTTCGATCATATAAAACTAAAAAAAATTTGAAAAACCTCAGTTTAATAATATTTTAGGTAATACACAATAACCGCTTTACAGATTTTAATAATTTTTTTTTTTCTTTGTTCGATCGGACTTAGTGTTCATACATAACTAAAAAAAAAATTTGAAAATCTCACTTTAATAACATTTTAGGCAATACTCAATAACCGCTTCATCGATTTCAAAAATTTTTCTTTTCTTTGTTCGATCGGACTTAGTGTTCATACGTAACTAAAAAAAATGTTAAAAACTTCAATTTAATAATATTTTAGCTAATACTCAAAAACCGGTTGATCGATTTCAAAGTTTTTTCTTTGTTCGATCGGACTTAATGTTCGTATAAAACTAAAAAAAAAATTGTAAGATCACTTTTATAACATTTTAGGTAATACTCAATAAGCGCTTGATCGATTTAAAAAAATTTTCTTTCTTTGTTCGATCGGACTTAGTGTTCATATAGAACAAAAAAAAAACAATTCGGACTTACCGTTCATACATAACTAAAAACAAAAATTGTAAAAACCTCAACTTAATAATATTTAAGCTTATACTCAATAACCGCTTGATCGATTTCAATAATTTTTGTTTTGTTCGATCGGACTTAGTGTTCATATAAATCTAAAAAATAATTGTAAAACCTCAATTTAATAACGTGCTAGGTAACAGCCATTAACCGCTTGATCGATTTCAATAATTTTTTCTTTGTTCAATCGGACTTAATGTTCATATAAAACTAAAAAAAAAATGGTAAGATCACTTTAATAACATTTTAGGTAATACTCAATTCAAAAAATTTTCTTTCTTTGTTCGATCGGACTTAGTGTTCATATAAAACAAAAAACAAAAAACAATTGGAAAACCTCAATTTGATAACATTTAAAAAAATTTTTTCTTTTCTTTGTTCGATCGGACTTACCGTTCATACATAACTAAAAAAAATGTTAAAAACCTCAATTTAATAATATTTTAGCTAATACTCAATAACCGCTTGATCCATTTCAAACATTTTTCTTTCTTTGTTCGATCGGACTTAGTGTTCCCATAAAACTAAATAATTGTGAAAACTCAGTTTAATAACGTTTTAGGTAATACCCAATAACCACCTGACTGACCTTAATCGTTTTTTCTTTTCTTTGTTCGAGCGAATTTTTTTTAAAAAACCTCAATTGAATAGTATTTTAGCTAATACTCAATAACCGCTTGATCGATTTCAACAATTTTTCTTTTCTTTGTTCGATCATATAAAACTAAAAGAAGATTTGAAAAACCTCAATTTAAAAATATCTTAGGTAATACACAATAACCGCTTGACAGATTTTAATAATTTTTTCTTTTCTTTGTTCGATCGGACTTAGTGTTCATACATAACTACAAAAAAAAATTTAAAAGCTCACATTAATAACGTTTTAGGTAATACTCAATAACCGCTTGATCGATTTCAAAAATGTTTCTTTTCTTTGTTCGATCATATACATAGTGTAATAAACAAGGTGAAGTAAATAAAAAGAGACAAAAAAGTACGCTATCTGAAATGGTACGGGTGTATTATCCAGGTGTGCAGGAGGGTAAAATCTTAAAGAATTTTTGCCCGTTTTTGTAAAAAAGGAGTAAAAACAATTACTAACTTTCTAATATTAACAATAGCAGAAATTTTGTTTTTGTATTTTAATCTAACGTGAAGAATAAACAGGTGATCAAACGCAAGAGGTGAAACGGGGTACATCCATGAATTGATTGGGTCTTTACTACCTTTCACGACTCGTGAATGGTTTCCTGCCTTTCACTCTGGTACGGAAAATTTTACAATTCAAATATGTAGCTTCTCGGCTGGAATCGATCCAAATGGTTTCTTACCAAAACAATTTAAAGAAAGGTCTGCGGAGGTGATAGATCTTGTTCTGAGTCGATTAAGCTGTACTTAGCCCCAATCTTTGGCGGAAATTAAAGAAGATACCACCACAAATTGAATAACAAGCTTCTCCATAAAAGTTGTCACACTTGCCTTATTATTACCTATTAGTAGAGCTCTTGATAATCGACTAATCGATTTGAAGTATTTGTTTGAAAAAGTAATCGATTATCACTAATCGAATAGACGACTAGTTGTTTGCATTCGACTAGTTGCGTTTCTTATTAACAATGGATGCTCTATTGGCATGGAACTGAGTTCAATCACCTTCATAACCTTATTACTTTTTTTTTGTTTTATAATGCTTTCGTTGTTTGCCGTATTAGTAGAAGATATTTCTGACTCACTTTTCACATCAGCTTTTTCATATATAAAGCGTCTTTTAAAAATTGTGTCTTTGTGAGGTACTGTTAAGAGCATTGTCAAAGATGCAGGATAGTCCTACCATATCCTTTGGTTGCATGTGAATCGGAATCGTTGCACTGCTTAGGCCCTGTGAGATGAAAAAATTTGCTTTTCTAAAGGCCTAGATACATTTTTTTGTAAACAAATTGAACTTATTTTATTGATTTTACGCGGGCTTTACTATAGTGATATGTCAGTTACTTTATTATGTGAAAACTCCTTAAAAATTTGCAGCAACCTACAGTTTTGTGATATCATAGAAGGATATCTCTAAAGATAAATCACCTTTTTTCGTGAAAATATCTTCCACGATATGATTTTGCTGAACTTTGGTTTCAAGAACTACCAAAAAAGCTATGAACCGAAAAAATTACCGTTGACATCGTATATTTACATAAAAAATAGTAGTAAGATAGTAATAAATTTATGTACTAAAACGTACTTGTTTTAGACAAAAAAACAACACTTTTACGGATACAACATTTGCTCCACATTTTCAGATAGCCGAATGACAGAACAAAGAAGAATTTCGAGCGAGACAACTGACAGCTTGCTTCACCTTGTTGATTACACTATGGATCATATAAAACTAAAATAAGATTTGAAAAACCTCAGTTTAACAATATTTTAGGTAATACCCAATAACCGCCTGACTGACTTTAATCGTTTTTTCGTTTCTTTGTTCGATCATATAAAACTAAAAAAAGATTTGAAAAACCTCAGTTTAATAATATCTTAGGTAATACACAATAACCGCTTGACAGATTTTAATAATTTTTTCTTTGTTCGATCGGACTTAGTGTTTATGCATAACTAAACAAAAAATTTAAAAGCTCACATTAATCACGTTTTAAGTAATTCTCAATAACCGCTTGATCGATTTCAAAAATTTTCTTTTCTTTGTTCGATCATATAAAACTAAAAAAAGATTTGAAAAACCTCAGTTTAATAATATCATAGGTAATACACAATAACCGCTTGACAGATTTTAATAATTTTATCTTTGTTGGATCGGACTTAGTGTTCCTATAAAACTAGATAATTGTGAAAACTCAGTTTAATAACCTTTTAGGTAATAGCCAATAACCGCCTGACTGACTTTAATACTATTTTCTTTTCTTTGTTCGAGCGAATTTTTTTTTAAAAACCTCAATTGAATAGTATTTTAGCTAATACTCAGTAACCGCTTGATCGATTTCAATCGTTTTAATGTTCATATAAAACTAAATAATTTTTGTAAGTATAACGAGCTCAAGACCAGTTGATAATAATTCTTAGTTTATTATAATTTTTTTTGATTAGAGGAAAAATTGAAAGCAACAAACATATACAGGCTATTTCAGAGGATCTTGTGGAGAATCCAACCCACTCACTCTGATTGCCAGCGCAGCTACCTAACCCATAGGCTATGCTGCGTGTAGTTTTGCAAGCTGCTTAATTCAAGTTTTCCTCTAATTGTTGTTTGTTATCTTGCCAACGGTATACACAATATTTTAGACATTCTGTCTATATGTAAATCATGCATGCTGGACTTTGTTTTTGTACATTCTTCTTTTCTATTTTTAGAAGATAGTTATTGTACATAACCGCGTGCTCCGGTATACATTTATTTTGTTGTTGGTTTTTCGAAATAGTACTATAACTATAGCCTGTATATGTTTGTTGCTTTAAATTTTTCCTCTAATCAAAAATAAGAATAATTAACTAAGAATTATTATCAACTGGTCTTGAGCTCGTTATACTTACAAAAATATGTAAAATGAACAGACCGTAAAACCAACAACAAAATAAAACTAAATAATTGTGAAAACTCAGTTTAATAACATTTTAGGTAATACCCAATAACCGCCTGACGGACTTTAATAGTTTTTTCTTTTCTTTGTTCGAGCGAATTTTTTTTAAAAAACCTCAATTGAATAGTATTTTAGCTAATACTCTATAACCGCTTGATCGATTTCAATAAATTTCTTTGTTCGATCGGACTTGATGTTCATATAAAACTAAAAAATAATTGTAAAACCGCAATTTAATAACGTGCTAGGTAATACTCAATAACAGCTTGATCGATTTCAAAAATTTTTCTTTTCTTTGTTCGATCATATAAAACTAAAAAAAGATTTGAAAACCCTCAGTTTAATAATGTTGAGGTTTTTTCCAGTGAGAATTACGAATTGCAGACTTACGATGTTAACGCAGTGATGGTTTTATTTAAAGTGATACTTTTGTGTCTTTACATTTCAAATACAAAAGAATAAACGCAGAACTATTCTAAGTTGCCAGACTGTTAAAGTTGCCATACTGTTAATACAAATATTTTAGCTTATTACTTCAACACTTCTTCTAAGCTAAATATTTGTCTTTGAGAATTGGAATGCATTTCAAATTAAACCAAGTAAATTTACGAAGCCACAATGCTTCTGTTTACATAAACTTTTTGTAAATACATCTGCAATATTTTTATCGGTAGATACATATTTTAATTCAATTTCGTTATTGGCAACTTTTTTCTTATAAAGTGAAATTTAATATCAATATGTTTCGTACGTTTATGGTGAACAGGAGTTTTTGATATATGCTGTGCACTAATGTTGTCACCACAGATGGTCATTGGCTCTTCTGCTGACCACGCTATTTCAGCCAGTAGTTTGCGTAGGTATACCGCTTCTTTGGCGGCTGCTGTGAGAGCGATGTACTCCGCTTCTGTACTGCTCAATGTGTCGATACTTTGTTTAGCTGAAGACCAGGAAAAAGCGCTGCCTCCCAGAAAGAAGGCGTAACCAGAATAGGATTTTCTGTCTAACTGATCATTTGCCCAATCTGCGTCTGCGAAACCTTGTACTGGTTTGCCTGTTTTACGATATACTATACTCAGATTTTTAGTGCCAGAGAGATATCGCTGTTTTGCTGCAGCCTCGTGCTCAGCATGTGGATTCGTGTTGCGTTGCGACAATTTGCTAACTGCATGCAAAATGTCAGGCCGGCTCAAGATTGCTAGGTACATTAAGGAACCGATTAATGACTGATAGTGCTTTACCTTTACTTTAGCACAGCTGTCATCATTACAAGCGACGTGAAAACCTGGGCCAAGGGGTGTGGCAACTGCTCGACAATTTTACATGCCATATGCACACAAAAGATTTTCGATAAAAGCTTTTTGGCAAACTGATACAGAGCCTCGTTTGCCATCTCGTTGTATTTCAAGCCCAAGAAAATATGTGATTGGGCCGCCATCATGCATCCCGAATTTTGATGATATTTGTTGTTTAATCGCTTGTATCTCCTTCTCGCTCGTGTAACTGCTTTTGCTGCTGACGTTGCTTGATGTATAAGCACGCTTCGTACTTGCTGCGTGTGAAACCTATGCTTTGCAGGACTTCATCTAGCGTATGATTCCAGGCTCGCCCAGATCGGGATGTGCAGTGCTCACAAAATTTGGTGGCTGTTTCATGTAGACTTCCTCGTCTAGGCTGCTGTTCAAATATGCATTCCAGATATCGGCTTGATGCATATACAACTGTTTTTCTGCAGCTATTGCGAACAACATTCGAATAGTTTCATAACGTATAACAGGCGAAAAAGTTTCCCAATAATTAACGCCCAGTTGTTGTGAACATCCTTTCGCAACCAACCTAGATTTAAATCTATCAATTTCCCCATCTTTATTTCTTTTGATTCTAAATACCCATTTGGAACCTATTACCGTTGCACCAGCAGGTAAATCAATCAAGCTCCGCATATTGTTGGCTAGTAGTGCCTCATACTCTGATCGCATTGACTTTTGCCAATTTTGTGCATATTGGCCCTGCAATGCTTCTGTTACCGTTTGCGGTGTCTCGATGTCATCATGGAATTCATTTTATTTAGCACGTTGTATACTTTGCTGTTGTAGAGTATATTCTTTTCCTTTTGGCTTGAACTTGCCCTTTCTATTTGTATCTAAGGCAAACGTAGATGCTTTACCGATGCTTTTCGATTTTTCCACATTTCGAATGGAGGGCACCCTTTTAAGGCATTTGTAGGGCACCTGTTAAGCAAATATACTGCCGTTTGCACAGCCTCAGCCCACAAAAACTCTTCTAATTTGGCATGAATTAGCAGGCTTTTTGCCATTTCCACTATTGTACAGTTGGCGCGCTCGGCCACGCCATTTTGCTGAGGTGTGTACGGGACAGTATTTTGCCTCTTTATACCACAATTGTTTAGAAAGTTCTTAAAATCATTGTTCACATAATTTTTAAAAAGCTTAAATTTCTCAAAAACTTCACTTTTGGCACGCATGAAATAGATATCTATTTTTCTCGAAAAATCATCAATGAATGTAACGAAATAGCGATTTCCACCTATCGACTTAACATTCATTGGCCCACAAACATCCCTGTGCACAAGTTCAGGTACATTTTTCGACACACTCTTTGCTTTACTTGGAAATGGTAAGGCACACATTTTTGCTTGATTGTACGTGTCACAGTTCATATTTATGTCTATGTTCTTAACGTCCATACCTTCCACTAGTTTTTTCTCACTAAGCATTTTTAAACTCTTAAAATTTAAATGTCCATATCTTTCATGCCATATTTTTCCATTTGTATCGATTACCATATTAACCGCACTGTGCTTGGAATTGTCCCTACACAAATACAAATTTCCTTCATGCGTTGCGCTAAACACTACTTTGCCATTTTTTGTCTTTATTTGAGCATGTTTATTACTAAACACAATAACATTTTTGTTTTGAGCGGCTTTGCCAACCGACACAAAATTCATTTGCAACGTAGGCACATACAAAACGTCACGCATTTTAATATTTTCATTGTTTATTTTTATTATGACCGTGCCGATACCTAAACTCTCAATGTATTCGTCGGCTGCTAATTTAACCGATGATTTTTTTTCAACAAACGATACGAAATTGTCTTTGTTGCAGCACATGTGTGTTGTTGCATCACTGTCAATACACCATGTATTTTTGCTTTGCTCACAATTCGTTTGATCTTCTTTTTTACGTTGTTGTTGCGCTGCCGCTCTCTTACGACATTCAATTGCGCGATGCCCTCTCTTTTCACAATAAAAGCACTTGCCTTTGAATTGTTTTTGATCGTTTGCTTTGTTTTGAGTCGCGCATTCGCTACGGTTGTCTTTTGCATTTCGATGCTTGTTGCTTTGTTGCGCTTGTGTGTGTGCGTATACCGACGCATTTGCATTTTCACGTTCAGTTATTTCTGCTTTGCGCGAGCCTTCTTCTAGAAAATTCAATTTAACTGTTTCAAATGATGGCAAGTTGTCGCGTGTCTCGATTGCGACCACAAAATTTTCCCAAAAATTTGGTAAGCTAGACAGAAACATTATAACTTTAAGTTCATCGTTCATTTTTATGTCTAACTCAGACAATTTATTTAATGTTTCTTCAAACACTTTAATGTACTGTGGTACGTTGTCTGCCGGTTGCATTCTTAACCGCACAAGTTTTTGGTAAAGTTGCACTTTTCTCACCGGCCCCGTAGGCAAATGGATTTCGCGTAATTCTTTCCATGCGCCTACCGCAGTAGCACAAGATTTTATGTGCATAAGCTGCGTCGATTTCACATTAAGAATAATGCACGCTAACGCCTTTGTGTCTGTCGTGTCCCATTTTTCTGATTGTTCATTAGTCGCACCCACAGGCTTTGTTTCGCTAATTACTTTCCACAAATCTGTTGTTATTAGCATAGTCACAGTTGTCGTCGCCAAGCTTCTCTATCTGATGAGACAAATTCATTTTGATATGAATTTACACAAATGTACTTTTTTTAAATGTTTCGCGCACGCCGATTTTTGCACGCGTTTTGTTGTTTTAAACTGCACACGTTTTCTAGTTGCTTTTATTTAAAACACACACCGATCGCGATGGCCTGGGCCCATAACCACTGTTGAGGTTTTTTTCCAGTGAGAAATACGAATTGCAGACTTACGATGTTAACGCAGTGATGGTTTTATTCAAACTGATACTTTTGTGTCTTTACATTTCAAATACAAAAGAATAAACTAAGGAGAATAGGCAGAACTATTCTAAGTTGCCAGACTGTTAAAGTTGTCATACTGTTTATACAAATATTTTAGCTTATTACTTCAACAAATAATATCTTAGGTAATACACAATAACCGCTTGACAGATTTTAATAATTTTTTCTTTGTTCGATCAGACTTAGTATTCCTATAAAACTAAATAATTGTGAAAACTCAATTTAATAACATTTTAGGTAATACCCAATAACCGCCTGATTGACTTTGATAGTTTTTTCTTTCCTTTGTTCGAGCGAATTTTTTTTAAAAAACCTCAATTGAATAGTATTTTAGCTAATACTCAGTAACCGCGGGATCGATTTCAATCGTGTTTTCTTTGTTCGATCGGACTTACTGTTCATAAAAAACTAAATAATTGTGAAAACTCAGATTAATATCATTTCAGGTAATACCCAATAACCGCCTGACTGACTTTAATAGTTTTTTCTTTCCTTTGTTCGATAATACTCTGTAACCGCTTTTTCGATTTCAATAATTTTTTCTTTGTTCGATCGGACTTGATGTTCATATAAAACTAAAAAATAATTGTAAAACCTCAATTTACTAACGTACTAGGTAATACTCAATAACCGCTTGATCGATTTCAAAAATTTTTCTTTTCTTTGTTCGATCATATAAAACTAAAAAAAGATTTGAAAAACCTCAGTTTAATAATATCTTAGGTAATACACAATAACCGCTTGACAGATTTTAATAATTTTTGCTTTGTTCGATCGGACTTAGTGTTCATACATAACTAAAAAAAAAATTTAAAACCTTACATTAATAACGTTTTAGGTAATTCTCAATAACCGCTTGATCGATTTCAATCGTTTTTTCTTTGTTCGATCGGACTTAATGTTCATATAAAAATAAATAATTGTGGAAACTCAGTTTAATAACCGCCTGACTGATTTTAATAGTTTTCTCTTTTCTTTGTTCAAGCGAATTTTTTTAAAAAACCTCAATTGAATAGTATTTTAGCTAAGTATTTTAGCTCAGTAACCGCTTGATCGATTTCAATAATTTTTTTTCTTTGTTCGATCGGATCAATTGAATAGTATTTTAGCTAATACTCTGTAACCGCTTTTTCGATTTCAATAATTTTTTCTTTCTTCGATCGGACTTGATGTTCATATAAAATTAAAAAATAATTGTAAAACCTCAATTTACTAACGTACTAGGTAATACTCAATAACCGCTTGATCGATTTCAAAAATTTTTCTTTTCTTTGTTCGATCATATAAAACTAAAAACAGATTTGAAAAACCTCAGTTTAATAATATCTTAGGTAATACACAATAACCGCTTGACAGATTTTAATAATTTTTGCTTTGTTCGATCGTACTTAGTGTTCATACATAACTAAAAAAAAAAATTTAAAACCTTACATTAATAACGTTTTAGGTAATTCTCAATAACCGCTTGATCGATTTCAATCGTTTTTTCTTTGTTCGATCGGACTTAATGTTCATATAAAAATAAATAATTGTGAAAACTCAGTTTAATAACCGCCTGACTGATTTTAATAGTTTTCTCTTTTCTTTGTTCAAGCGAATTTTTTTTAAAAAACCTCAATTGAATAGTATTTTAGCTAAGTATTTTAGCTCAGTAACCGCTTGATCGATTTCAATAATTTTTTTCTTTGTTCGATCGGACTTAGTGTTCATAAATAACAAAAAAACAAATTGTAAAACCTCACTTTAATAACATTTTAGGTACTTCTCAATAACCGCCTGACTGATTTTAATAGTTTTCTCTTTCTTTGTTCAAAAAACCTCAATTGAATAGTATTTTAGCTAATACTCAGTAACCGCTTGATCGATTTCAATAATTTCTTCTTTGTTCGATCCGACTTAGTGTTCATAAATAACAAAAAAAAATTGTAAAACCTCACTTTAATAACATGCTAGGTAATTCTGAATAACCGGTTGATCGATTTCAATCGTTTTTTCTTTGTTCGATCGGACTTAATGTTCATATAAAAATAAATAATTGTGAAAACTCAGTTTAATAACCGCCTGACTGATTTTAATAGTTTTCTCTTTTCTTTGTTCAAAAAACCTCAATTGAATAGTACTTATCTAATAGTCTATAACCGCTTGATCGATTTCAATAATTTTTTTCTTTGTTCGATCGGACTTAGTGTTCATACATAACAAAAAAAAAATTGTAAAACCTCACTTTAATAACATTTTAGGTAGTTCTCAATAACCGCTTGATCGATTTCAAAAAGTTTTCTTCCTTTGTTCAATTGGACTTAGTGTTCATATAAACAAAAAAAAATAATTTGAAAAACTTCAATTTAATAATATTTTAATAGTACTATTTTGTTTTGTTGTTTTTCCGACAGGGTGAATGATTGATGTATATTGGAACGATTTTTCGTCATCCCTTGTCAAATTTGGTTTTGAGACAAACCGGTTTCGGCGTTGTGCCATCATCAGTGTCGATTTTCGTTCTGATCTGTTGTGGTCGTTTGTCTTGTATTTATAGTAGGTAGCAGGTAACGTCAGCATGAGTGTCTGTTTGTGTACGTGTGTGCATGTGTTGTGTGTGTACATTCAGAAACGGGGGTGGTTTGCATCGATCGGTTTTTTTGTGGTTGACTGAGGCAGGTAAAAGTTGGTGATTTTTGTTGTTTGACTTTTTTTGCTTGTTTGTTGTTTTTGATCTTTTGCTGTTTTGTGCTTATTTGCCGGTGCGTGTGTGTTTGTTGTACCTGAGTGTTGCTTTAAAATTGGTTTACAAAAAACAAAGCAACAACTCAGGTACAACAAACACACACGCACCGACAAATAAGCACAAAACAGCAAAAGATCAAAAACAACAAACAAGCAAAAAAAGTCAAACAACAAAAATCACCAACTTTTACCTGCCTCAGTCAACCACAAAAAAACCGATCGATGCAAACCACCCCCGTTTCTGAATGTACACACACAACACATGCACACACGTACACAAACAGACACCCATGCTGACGTTACCTGCTACCTACTATAAATACAAGACAAACGACCACAACAGATCAGAACGAAAATCGACACTGATGATGGCACAACGCCGAAACCGGTTTGTCTCAAAACCAAATTTGACACGGGATGACGAAAAATCGTTCCAATATACACAATATTTTAATAATTTTTTTCTTTTCTTTGTTCGATCGGACTTCCCGTTCATACATAACTAAAAACAAAAATTGTAAAAACCTCAACTTATTAATATTTTAGCTTATACTCAATAACCGCTTGATCGATTTCAATCGTTTTTTCTTTGTTCGATCGGACTTAATGTTCATATAAAAATAAATAATTGAGAAAACTCAGTTTAATAACCGCCTGACTGATTTTAATAGTTTTCTCTTTTCTTTGTTCAAGCGAATTTTTTTAAAAAAACCTCAATTGAATAGTATTTTAGCTAATACTCAGTAACCGCTTAATGATTTCAATAATTTTTCTTTGTACGATCGGACTTAGTGTTCATAAATAACAAAAAAAATTATAAAACCTCACTTTAATAACGTGCTAGGTAATTCTGAATAACCGCTTGATCGATTTCAATCGTTTTTTCTTTGTTCGATCGGACTTAATGTTCATATAAAAATAAATAATTGTTAAAACTCAGTTTAATAACCGCCTGACTGATTTTAATAGTTTTCTCTTTTCTTTGTTCAAGCGAATTTTTTTTAAAAAACCTCAATTGAATAGTATTTTAGCTAATACTCAGTAACCGTTTGATCGATTTCAATAATTTTTTCTTTGTTCGATCGGACTTAGGCCCGGTTTTTCAGTCCTTGGTTAAGCTCAGTTTAAACTAATAACTTGGCATGGGGGCCTAGGGGGCACTCAATTCACAGGTGGGTTGGGGGGCACTCACGGGGGATCTGCGGCACTACTCACTTGGGAAATAATACGCTCCAAAAGTAACAACGCGGGGTATATTCAAATATAATGTCGATGTTTATTGCGCGGGTCGATGCGTGCTCTCGCTTTTTGTTTTGTACAAAGAGTGATAAGTGTAAACAATGTGTGACAGTTTGTGTGGTGTGTTGTGTTGTGTTTTGGGTGTGTATGTACATATGTGGGTTAGAATGTGTTACATTGTTTTGTGTCAAATGTGGTGTGTTGAACTGGCTGCTGCGCCCTCTGCCGGACCGTAGCGCTCATTTATCCATCCCGGCCCCCCTAGGCGAATACTTAGCCTAGCAAACGTTGTAATTGTTGCAGCGTCTCCACTACGTTGCTCAGCCCGGAGGCGCGACGATGCTGTGCTTCAGGCTGCGGACGACGGCGATAGGTGGTGGGGGGAAGCCGAGAGGAACGATGATGTTGGGGCTGACTGTGATGGAAAGCTGGACGGCGGCGTCTGTAGGTGGTGACTGGCAGTTGACGCGTGCTGCGCTGCTGTTCTCTCGAAGGATGTGGCTGCCGACGCCGGTCGATTCGGCCAATATTGGTGGTGCCGTTGCCACCTCGATGAAGCAATGTGTGATGTGCTTGGTAACAGATTTGGCACACGTTACCCGAAGTGCACTCCGATTCGATATGCGTTTGCGCCAAGCAATTTAGGCAGTAGCCATGCGCGGCTGCCACTTGTTGACGTTGAGGGGGGGGCATGCCCCTGAAAATGGGACACAAGCGTATAGTATGCGGGCGGCTGCAAAGTCCACATCGTAGCGGAGTACGCGGTGATTCGACGGAAATTGGCAGCTCCGGTGGAGCTACTACGATCCTGGAACCGCGGTTGCGTGGTGTTGCCACCGGGGTCGCAATGGGGGGCACGTTGCTGCGTCGTGGTTGTGGGACTGGCTGCTCGGATGGTAGTCCACTAGCACGGGCGGGTTGAGCGGCGCTGGCTTTGGAGGCGGTCCTCATCTCGGTGTCCATGGTCTCTATGGGAAGAGAAAGAGAGTTTGTGTTTTATATGGGTTTGCAGGCTAAGGGTAGGCAGCTTTTTAACTGAGTGAGATTTTATATGGGGTATCGTTGTGACTATTTGGTATATCTAAACCTTCTCGACTTGGAGATTTGATTTAATGGGAGAAATGGGGATCTTAATCTTTATGGGGCAAAAAGCATAGTTTGACGAGGGGTCTAGTCAGAACTCCGTTCTGAGTACGGAGGTCTACGACTCGAATATGACCATCGGGGCCATGATGAACCTTTTCGATGCGGCCAAGTCGCCATTCTGTTGGGGGGAGACACTCGTCGCTTATAAGGACACCTTCTCCAATATTTGGGGCCTTTTGTGTGTCTTTCCACCGGTATCGTTTATGGAGGTCTTTGAGATACTCCTCCTTCCATCGGTGGCTGAATTCGTGTTGTAACGCTTTGATTCGTTCCCATCTATTTAAAAGTGAAAGAGAGTTAGCACGTGGCTCAGGGGTGGCCAGAAGTGGTGCTCCTGTAAGGAAATGCCCGGGTGTGAGGGCAGTAAAATCGGAGGGGTCTTGCGAGAGTGCAGAGAGGGGCCGTGAATTGAGAACGGCTTCGATTCGAGTAAGGAGCGTGGTGAACTCCTCAAAATTGAACTTTTGAGTTCCAGCGACCTTTTTGAAATGTATTTTGAAGCTCTTAACGGCGGATTCCCACAATCCACCCATGTGCGGGGCGCTCGGGGGGATGAATTGCCAATCTATACCTTGGGGTGCGTATTTGGCTATGATTTCGGGGGAAACTTCTTCCGCGAATTTTACAAAGTGTCTTTCTGTTGCTCTTTTGGCTCCGACAAAGGTTTTACCATTATCGCTCATCATTCCGACAAAGCGAGCGAATGCCGCGAGAAAGGCTGGGGTCGTGAGATCAGAACAAAGCTCGAGGTGGACTGCTTTTGTAGTGAAACAAACAAAGACAGCCACATAACCCTTTATGTAGATGGAAGTCCTTAACGTGGAGGCCTTTATCTGGAAAGGCCCAGCAAAGTCAACACCAGTGGTGGTAAAGGGTGGAGCAAAGTTGCAGCGTTCGGGGGGAAGAGCTGCCATGATCTGAGTCCGCATCCTTTGTTTGTGTATGGTACAAGCTTTACACATAAATATGCACTTTTTGATTTGCGGCTTTAGACGTGGGATGTAGAACTCTTGCCGGATCATTTGTTGCATCAAACGGTGTTCGGCGTGAAGCATTAAAAGATGGAGGAAGTTTAGGTAAAGAGAAGCGAATGAGGACTTCTCCGGAATTATTATTGGGTACCTCTCGTTATATGAAAGGCTCGAGTTTGCGAGTCGGCCATTAGCGCGAAGTAGGCCCTTGGGATCCAGGAACGGATTCAGGACTAATAGTGCGCTCCTTTTATCAATGGGCTTGGATGATGTTAGCATTGATATGTCACGGCTGAAGTAGCGTGATTGGGTGGCCATGATCAGGGATACCTTTGCTCTCTGTAGGAGATGGTGGTTCAGAGTAGCCTGTGGAGGGTTAGGCATTTTGTGGACCTTATTCTTCATGCGCTCGACAAATAAAAACATGTATGCAACAACTCGCATAGCTCGTGGGAAAGACGAAAATCTTTCGAAGATGTCGGGTTCATCCGCACTGGTGTGAAAGCACTCAATTTTTCGACTTTCTGGTGGTATTATATTTCGAGCGATAGAATGTGGCCAGGAGTCTGGCGACTCTGTTAGCCAGTTGGGGCCATTCCACCATAGGGAGCTGGTGGCTAGTTGCAGGGGGTTGCAACCTCTTGTGCCAAGATCAGCGGGATTATCACCACTGGCTACATGTCGCCAAGTGGCTGGCCCGACTAGATCGAGGATTTGAGCAGTACGATTGGAAACGTACGTCTTCCAAGTGTGGGGTGGTTTTTCAAGCCAGGCTAACACAATTTCCGAGTTAGACCACAGATACAGTTTGCTATCGTTAAGATTTAGATGGTTTCGTACGGTTGAGGCTAATTTGGCTAGGAGGAGTGCGCCGCATAGCTCAAGCCGTGGTAGGCTTACGGTCTTTAGAGGGGCGACCTTACTTTTTGCGGCTAGCAATTGGCAATTTGTTTTGCCACCAAGTTGGGTGCGTACATCTATAGTCGCGCAATATGCCTTTTCGGATGCATCACAGAATCCGTGTACTTCAACTTGGTGGTCGGGAGAAAAGTTGACCCATCGAGGTATCTGTATCTGCGAGATGGAGTGTAAATCGTTCGCGAATTGGGACCATTTCTGCAAGCGCAATGGTTTCACTGACTCGTCCCAATCAGTGCCGTCTAGCCATAGATCTTGAATAAGCATTTTTGCTTGGATCATTACTGGCGCGAGCCATCCTGCGGGGTCGAAAAGTTTTGCCACAGAAGACAGGATTTGCCGTTTTGTTTTGGCTGATATGGCCATTATTGACTCAAGGGTATATGAGAATTTGTCTGTAATGGCATTCCATTGAATGCCAAGAGTTTTTGTTGTACTCTCCTTTTCAAAAACTAGGAAATTTGAGTCCAGTAGGTGATCTGGATCTATATTCTGGAGTATTTCGGGGTGATTTGCAGTAATCTTTTTTAGGGGGAACCCTGCTGAGCTGAGGGCTTTTATCACTTGGGATAGTGATTCGCAAGCAAGTGGGATGCTGTGGCTTCCCGACAGGATGTCGTCCACATATGTCTGCGTTTTTAACACCGGGGTTGCTTTGGGGTATTTGAACCTTAGTTCATCTGCTAGTTCGTGCAGCGTTCGAATTGCTAAGAAGGGGGCGCAATTGACGCCAAATGTCACGGTTTTGAGTTTATAGTCAAGTATTTGACTATCTGGTGAGTTTCGAAATATTATACGCTGGTAATCTTGATCGTCTTTATGTACCAGAATCTGTCTGTACATTTTTTCGACATCACCATTGAAAACGTATTTATACATACGCCAATTTAATATGAGGAGCATTAAATCGGGTTGTAATGTGGGACCGGTGTATAGCACATCATTAAGAGAGTTACCGGAGCTTGTGGATTTTGAGGCGTTGAAGACTACTCTGACCTTTGTGGTTTTTTTGTCAGGTCTTAGCACGGCGTGATGGGGAAGGTAAAATGAGGTATATTTACCTTGGGTTATTTTCTCATATGAATTTGCTTTTTCCATATGATCCAATTCGAGATATTCTTCCAGAACACCATCATATACTGATTTTAACTCACCTTTTTTAAGTAGGTTGTTTTCCATACTTAAAAACTGCTGAATTGCAGCGGTTCGGGAGCGACCTAAGGCGAGAGTGTTGGGGAATTCTGGTTTGAAGGGGAGTCGTACGATGTATCGACCGTTTTCTGCACGCGTTGTTGTGGCTGCGTAGTAGTCTTCGCAAGCTTTATCTTCTGGGGTAATGACTTGCCTGGGGGGAAGCTCTTCCAACTCCCAGAACTTTTTGAGTTGGGAATTGAGGACTTCGTTTGGCATATCTTCAACTTGGGTTGTGAATGAAGATATTTTTTCTGCCACTTGACCACTTAGGATCCATCCGAAGATGGTATTTTGGGCTAACAATGTATTTGAGAGTTTCTCAATACCATCCAACATAATCTGGGATATGAGGTCACTGCCTAATAGGATATCTATCTGAGCAGGGGTGTGGCAGTTGGGGTCTGCCAGCTTCAAATGAGCAAATTTTTGTCTATCACTGCTATTCAGAGTATAATTGGGGAGCATATTGGTGAGCTTCGGTAATACAATGGCTTGTGCCTGTATTCTAACATTCGCATCGGGGGAAACCAGGGTTAATGAGCAGATTTTATTGGAGTTTTGTACCACTCCTCCGCCCATCCCTGAAATTTCAAAGTTTGACGATTGAGTAGGGAGTCTCAACCGGTTTTGGATTTTATCGATCGATTAGAGCTCGAAGTTTGAATAGTTCTCCTCTGTGTTCTATGGAGACTATGGCAGTTGGCAACAGGATTTTACTTTCATGATTTGAATGCAGCGCTTGTACATTCGCTGCATGTGAGCAACAGGGCGTTTCTGTTGCGTTTTGATTATTTTGCATTTCGGGATTATGCATTTCGATATTGTCAGGTGTTGCTGTTGCAACTAGACCTGTTGTTCTTCTGGGGTGAGAACTATTTTGGGGGGTATGAGTATTGTTATTCATGTGGAGCATCGAATGATGTCTCCTATGACAATACACACAGTTAAAATTACTATCACAGTCTTTCAAAAGGTGGGAGCGTGCAAGACAGTTGATGCAGAGATTCTTATTTTTTATCAAATTATATCTCTCGTTTATTGACATTTTTTTGAATTTCTCGCAAGATCGTAAGGCATGACTTCCTCCGCAAGATTCGCACGTCGCATATCTGCTTTCAGATGCATACGTTTGCGATCGATTGTAGCTTCGGTTATTGAGACTATCTTGGGGTTTTGTGAAGCTTTTATGATAATCATTCTGCATCGTTTTGGGCTTAGATGCTTTTGTGTCTACCCTCTCTGCGATTTCGTATTGGGTAGTTAAGAACTCTTTCATTTGCTGCCATGTAGGGCATATTTTTCGGGACGTAAGAGATTGTTCCCATAGCAGTAACGATTTTTCTGGTAATGCAGAGGCGCATAAATGTACCAGAATGGGGTCCCAGTTATCCGTGGGGATCTTCTGGGTTGATAAAACTGATAGGCAGTTGCTTACAGTGGACTGTAGTTTAATAAACTCTTCGCTTGTTTCTCTTTGAATTTTGGGTATACTCATCAAAATCGCTACTTGCTTATCTACCAGTGCTCTTGTATTTTCATATCTGTCTTTAAGAGCCTCCCAAGCCAGATTAAAGTTGTCATCGCTGAGTGCGAATTGCTTTACTATAGTGCCTGCCTGGCCTTTTGTTTTGAGCCTGAGATGGTACAACTTTTGCGCTTGTGATAACTTCGGATGCTTAATATATACGGCAGAAAACATGTCTCTAAAGGACGGCCATTCGTCGTAGCCACCGTAAAACACTTCGGTGTCACAAGCTGGCACTTTGAGATAAGTGCCTGAGTTCGCTTCTTTGGTTTGGGGATCTTCTTTCGGGGGAGGGAGAGGGGCGTTACGTGTCCCTAGCATGTTAAGCTGATCGGAGATCATAGCTTTAGTTTCTTCATACAGGTCCAGGCAGTTTTCATACTTTGATTCCGCTGAAGCTTTGAAGCCCTCCGGTAAATCGGAATCATCAGTCTCTAAAATATTATCATATGTGGGCTGGAGGCGGGCCCAAAACTCGTCGAGACTTTTATTTTTTATTATCAAAACAGATTCAGTGTTATCTTCTATTGAGGTCGAGGAAAATTTAGTGCAGTACTTAATAAGTCTGTCACTCTCTGCTATGAACTTCGTGGGTGAAAAGTCTTTGCCTTTCTTTGGCTTTGCACCGAGTTTGGTGCGGGTGTTTTCTGCGGGGCTACTTTGGAGTTTTTCATCGTCACCCGTCTTTGGTGCCTCTAGTAGGGGTGGGGCCATTTTTTATTTGAGTAAGCTGCTTTTATTTTACGCGCGACTATAGTTTTTAAATCAGAGATAATGTTTAACTTTTAATCAAATCGGGTGTTCAAATTATATAGTGTATCAATATATATAGGTATTTATATTGATTTCGGGCAGTCTATGGGTTTTCCGAAATTGTTGCTTATTTTTTGCACGCTAGTGTTGTTTCTAAATTTATTTTTTGATAAATGATTTGATTCAACGAAAGATTTGAATGGGGTGTTGATGATAATTTTTTTTATTTTTATGAGACTGTGCACACAATTTTTTGGTGGGTAATTCTTACCAGAACAAGTTTCAATATATATATGTGCGCTTGTTTGTTTATTGTTCAGTGGGAGGGTGGCTGTACACAAGTTTGTGTGATTGTTTATCTGTATACAGGCAAACAATAGGCGGAACAGATTTGAATTTGTTATTATTTTGTTTTGCTTTTTTCTGTTCGTCAAATTACCTTCTTTTTGGGTGCAAGGAACTTAATTGGTTTTTGACTATTGCTGTGTTGGACTGTAGCTTTGTAGTCGAGTATAGTATGCCCTATATGTATATTTGTTTTTGAAGGAATTTCTGACTGAGTTTTGTTAAGACTTTTTAATTTCAATTCCTTGTACTGCTTATTTTCTTTACACAATCCTGCCTTTGCTCGACTTATGTATCTCTATGGGAATGCAAGCAGAGGGGGTATTGCGGGAAAAATGTGCAAGTGAACACTTGAATCTTTACTTGTTGTTGGAGGGTTTTTGTGCTTGACAACACGACAAAATAAGCAGTAGTTTGGTTTGATTTTTGATCAATATCAATGTTGTTGTACTCTTTCGTAGGGTCCAAAGTAAAATTGAAAAGAGGAAACTTTTTTCTTTTTAATAGGTACAACGGGGTTTTCTTAGTGTATATATAGATTTTATACCGTCTTTTGTCGCTAGTGGTTTTTTGAAACTTTTCCACTGAGAATATATGTGTACATATACGTATAAATATGTTTGTAAATTTTGGGTGTACGGTTTTTATCAAGGTATGTAGTATGTCTGTGAAAATTAGCAACGATACAACTCACTGTGATTTCTTTTTGGGGGGGGTGGGTGAATATAATTTCTGTGGGGGGGGGGGGCTGACGTTGTTGTGACCCAAACTTCCTTTTGAGGTTCCCTCGTTGACTGTATCCTGCTGATTTTCCTGATGCTTGTTTCTGTTAGTTATGTTGTTGTCGTTGCCTTTGATGTTGTTATTGTTGTTGATGTCTTGATGTATACGTTGTTTAGGTGCGCGCCCGACAATAATTTTATTTGTAATTTATGTATTTATTAATTAAATTTTACTTTTTTGTTTTCTTTTAAGTCACTGTAATGTCCTTTTAATTGTACTTTTTCAGTTTTCACAATTTTTGTTTAGTCTGTTTGTTTGTGTGGACTGTATATATATAAATGTTTTTTTTTTTTTTTGTTTTTTAATTTCCGTAGGTGCCTTTCTTTACGGCGAGAAGGACCATGAATAACTTGGCATGGGGGCCTAGGGGGCACTCAATTCACAGGTGGGTTGGGGGGCACTCACGGGGGATCTGCGGCACTACTCACTTGGGAAATAATACGCTCCAAAAGTAACAACGCGGGGTATATTCAAATATAATGTCGATGTTTATTGCGCGGGTCGATGCGTGCTCTCGCTTTTTGTTTTGTACAAAGAGTGATAAGTGTAAACAATGTGTGACAGTTTGTGTGGTGTGTTGTGTTGTGTTTTGGGTGTGTATGTACATATGTGGGTTAGAATGTGTTACATTGTTTTGTGTCAAATGTGGTGTGTTGAACTGGCTGCTGCGCCCTCTGCCGGACCGTAGCGCTCATTTATCCAAACCGCCTGACTGATTTTAATAGTTTTCTCTTTTCTTTGTTCAAGCGAATTTTTTTTAAAAAACCTCAATTGAATAGTATTTTAGCTAATACTCAGTAACCGCTTGATCGATTTCAATAATTTTTTCTTTGTTCGATCGGACTTAGGCCCGGTTTTTCAGTCCTTGGTTAAGCTCAGTTTAAACTAAGTTTGCTTAAACTCGGCATAAATTTAAACTCCAGTTAAACTGCAGAGCGGTTTTTCAGTGTGAGTTTAAGGCCGCTTTTAATATTTGCTTTTTATACGGCAAGATTGGTTTATTCTTTATCTAGATACGGCAACAGATAATATTTGTATACATATTCAACGCCATTGCTTCTCCTCAGTATTGTATTAGTTAGCATTTCGCCAATTTCTGCATCACTATAATCACTTTCGTCAGATGATATATCCAGTATTTAATTAAATATAAAAATATCGTCCTTTCTTAATTGCGTTCAGCTTATTGTTTCACAACCAAAACCATCAAATATGCAAAACAGCTGACAGCTTAACTAGAGTTTAACCCTGCCAAATTGGCCGCTTAAACTACGTTTAAACTTCGTTTAAAGTTGACTGAAAAACTGCGTTACAAGTTTAAGCTTAGTTTAACTGACAAATTGAGTTAAACTTGTACTGAAAAACCGGGCCTTAGTGTTCATAAATAACAAAAAAAAATTGTAAAACCTCAATTTAATAACGTGCTAGGTAACACTCATTAACCGCTTGATCGATTTCAATAATTTTTTCTTTGTTCAATCGGACTTAATGTTCATTATAGAAAAATAAGTCGCGTTTTACTCCCTGACGCTATAACTCCAGAACGGCTGGACCGAATTAAATAAAATTTTGCACGTAGTTTTCGATTGAGCCCGACATGGTTTATGGCTAAAAAAAGTATAAGCATCCGGGAATGTTTTGGAGATATTCCACAAAATGTGGACCAGGGTAACCCTATAACGGGTTGGTACGATATGGGTATCAAATGAAAGGCGTTGACGAGTGCTTGAACGTGGTGTATATATTGGTCCCATATAAGACCCCGTATTCGAGGTATTTCCCGAAATATGAACCAGGTGTGACCCCAGACGGGTTTTCTACAAAATGGGTATCAAATAAAAGGTGTTGGTGAGTATTTAAAAAATAGGTGATTTTTAAAACCCTATGCGACCCGTTTTCCGAGATATCGACCAAAATATGAACCAAGGGTGACCATAGAAGGTGTTTATACGATAGGGGTATCGAATAAAAGGTGTTGATGAGTGTGTAAAAAAGAGGTGATTTTCAGGACCCTATGCTACCCCGTTTACGAGATATCGCCAAAAATGTGGACCAGGGGTGACCCTGGTATAATATAAAAATAAGTCGGGTTTTCCTTCCTGACGCTATATCTCAAGAACGCACGAACCGATTTCAATGATTTTGCATTCGTTGGAAAAGTCTCGGGCGCCGTGAGGTTTATAGCAAACAAAATTCAGGAAAAATTTTAAAAGAAAAGCAGGAAAATAGGGGAAATCATTTTTTACATACAGCCATTAATTTTATGTGACATTTTTTATTATACGCACGTTCTTTCAAAACCGGTATTGTGTTCACTGTGAAATTGAGGTTGAAGTTATTCGTTTCCTAACAGATCAATTGGAAACCATCAAAACAATCACGCGGACTGTGCAAGTTAACACAGCAGTAGAGGTATACCAGCATTAGGTGTAAATATTGTATGTATGCCTGTGTGTTATCCCAATAACAAACAGAAAAACCTACATAAATACTCATCAGTGGTTGTTGTAAGCAGGCATTGCATTTTATTGGCATACAAATTTACATGTATGTACGTTTGTGCGGTGGTGGCTGACCGCCCGCACTAATCAATCAACTTCTGCTCTTAAAATCCAACACTTTGCTTAAATACTTTTTATCCACGCCGACGCTTCGAGTTAGCCGAAGTAAAATCGTGGGCTTGATGTACCTAAAAAGTTCGTCGCTAAAAAAGCACGCATAATTTTAAGGTCAGACACGTGAATAATGATTTAATAAAAGTAAAGGCGGCTTCATGCTGACTTGCAAGGTAAAAGATACAACACACACAACCAATCACTCACACCAATCAATCACACCAACACAATCAATTTCAATAAATAACAACTACACATACACCATCACACGATTGATTGTTTGCAGATACAAGGACAAATATATCATTTGCATGGTTCAATGGTGCCAACACCAGACGAACCGCATCAATTTTTGCAAATATATTACATTTCGTCGATGGTGGATCAGCTGAATGTGCTGCACACAACAGTTAAAGAGACGAATTATTGAACAGTTGCAAGCATTTTTCCACGATAATAACGCTGTGGTGAATATGTTCAAAACAGCATTGGAACGAATGCCATCGGATACGCACAAATTTGTCATAAGAGCAGATCGTACCCCAACAGGTTAACATATGCGAAGATTCAATGCACCCACCGTTGATGACGTTGCTGCAATTATTGTTGGCGATCAAACTAAATCACGAGATATTGTCGTTCAACGAAGAAGCAATATCATGCATCGTGTAAACGAGACACATCGTTTGTACGATGCGTTACAATATCCAATCCTTTATTGGCAAGGGCAAGACGGATACGACATCACGTTGAAGATGGTCGATCCAATTACAGGTACAGTATTAACACACTAGTTATTGCTATTATTGGGTTCCATTAACAATCCATTTAATTTTGCATATTCAGGCGTATCAACGAACAAAAATCTAAGCGCAATGAACAGGGAAAACATTTGTACTTGCATTGATTTTGGCCACTGTTCGATCAAGATGTGACATAGTTTTGGCGTTAGCATCATCTGGAATTGCGGCGACTCTTCTAGATAGCGGTCGTACTGCACATTCTGCGCTTAAGTTGCCACCCAATTTAAACATAGTTGATACTCCAGCATGCAATATTTCCCGATCCAGTGCAATGGGAAAATTGTTGATGCAATGCAAGCTCATTGTTTGGGATGAGTTCACAATGGCAAATAAGAAATCACTTGAGACACTTACCTTTACACGGAAGGATCTTCGGCGAAATAACAACATCTTTGACGGCTTGATAATATTGTTGGCAGGCGATTTCAGGCAGACGTTGCCAGTAATTCCTCGTGGAACGCCTGCAGATGAATTGAATGATTACCTGAAGGTATCACCTCTGTGGAACAACTTAAAAACATTATCGTTAACCACTAATATGAGAGTACAACTTCAAAATGATCAAAGTGCTGCACAATTTTTAAAACAATTGTAAGATGTTGGAAATGGAAAAGTCTCAGGTGATGCGACAACTGGATTAATTACTCTTACCAACGACTATTGCCGATTTGTAGACTCTCAATCAGCTCTTATTGAAAATGCTTTCCTAAACATTAGTGAGAGTTATCAGAATTATGCTTGTTTAAGTCAACGAGCAATTCTGTCCGCAAAGGATAATGATGTACACGCACTGAATTTCACCATTCAATCAAAAATCGCTGGCAATTTGTTGTCATACAAATCCGTTGATTTCATAACAAATCCCGATGATGTAGTAAATTATCCAACGGAGTTTTTGAACTCTCTGCAACTCAAAGTTGGTTCAGTTATTATGATATTGCTTAATTGGAATCCACCGCGAGTTTGCAACGGTACTCGACTTGCGGTGAAAAAACGTATGCCAAATTTGATCGAGGCAACCATTATTAACGGAAAGTACGCGGGTGAAAATGTATGTATTCCTCGAATACCAATGATTCCGACTGATCTTCCTTTTGACTTCAAACGATTGCAATTTCCGGTTAACCTTGCGTTCCCAATGACAATCAACAAGTCGCAAGGTCAATCGCTTAGTGTTTGCGGGATAAATTTAGAAAATCATTGTTTTTCACATGGTCAGTTATACGTTGCGTGTTCATGAGTTGGGAAGCCATCCGCTTTGTTTGTGTTAACGTCAGACAAAAAAACAAAAAATGTGGTTTACCAAAGAGCACTTCAATGAGACGGATAATTCGATTCAATATTTACTTTGGATTCACTTTAATTTTTTTACTTATAGAAATGCAACTAAATTACATTTAATTTTTGTAATCGAAATGAATTTATTACTGTTGTGAAATGAAATAAAATGTTTCCTTTTCAAATATAAAACAAAAAAAAAATTGTCTTCGTCTTTTAATCTCCAAACGAAATATTTAAGAAAAAAACGAACCCATCTGATGGCGAAACGAAGTTCGCTGGGTTTGCTAGTGTTCATATAAAACTAAAAAATAATTGTAAAACTTCAATTTAATGACGTGCTTCTTTTCTTTGTTCGACTGTTGTGAAATGAAATAAAATGTTTCCTTTTCAAATATAAAACAAAAAAAAAATTGTCTTCATCTTTTAATCTCCAAACGAAATATTTAAGAAAAAAACGAACCCATCTGATGGCGAAACGAAGTTCGCTGGGTTTGCTAGTGTTCATATAAAACTAAAAAATAATTGTAAAACTTCAATTTAATGACGTGCTTCTTTTCTTTGTTCGATCATATAAAACTAAAAAAAGATTTGAAAAACCTCAGTTTAATAATATTTTAGGTAATACCCAATAACAGCCTGACTGACTTTATTTGGTTTTTCGTTTCTTTGTTCGAGCGAATTTTTTTTAAAACCCCTCAATTGAATAGTATTTTAGCTAATACTCAGTAACCGCTTGATTGATTTCAATAATTTTTTCTTTGTTCGATCGGACTTAATGTTCATATAAAAATAAATAATTGTGAAAACTCAGTTTAATAACCGCCTGACTGATTTTAATAGTTTTTTCTTTTCTTTGTTAGAGCGAATTTTTTTTAAGAAACCTCAATTGAATAGTATTTTAGCTAATACTCTATAACCGCTTGATTGATTTCAATAATTTTTTCTTTGTTCGATCGGACTTAGTGTTCATAAATAACAAAAAAAAAATTGTAAAACCTCACTTTAATAACATTTTAGGTAATTCTCAATAACCGCTTGATCGATTTCAAAAAGTTTTCTTCCTTTGTTCGATCCGACTTAGTGTTCATATAAACAAAAAATAATAATTTGAAAAACCTCAATTTAATAATATTTTAATAATTTTTTTCTTTTCTTTGTTCGATCGGACTTACCGTTCATACATAACTAAAAACAAAAATTGTAAAAACCTCAACTTAATAATATTTTAGCTTATACTCAATAACCGCTTGATCGATTTCAATAATTTTTTCTTTGTTCGATCGGACTTAATGTTCATATAAAACTAAAAAATAATTGTAAAACCTCAATTTAATAACGTGCTAGGTAACACTCATTAACCGCTTGATCGATTTCAATATTTTTTTCTTTGTTCAATCGGACTTAATGTTCATTATAGAAAAATAAGTCGCGTTTTACTCCCTGACGCTATAACTCCAGAACGGCTGGACCGAATTAAATAAAATTTTGCACGTAGTTTTCGATTGAGCCCGACATGGTTTATGGCTAAAAAAAGTATAAGCATCCGGGAATGTTTTGGAGATATTCCACAAAATGTGGACCAGGGTAACCCTATAACGGGTTGGTACGATATGGGTATCAAATGAAAGGCGTTGACGAGTGCTTGAACATGGGGTATATATTGGTCCCATATAAGACCCCGTATTCGGGGTATTTCTCGAAATATGAACCAGGTGTAGCCCCAGACGGGTTTTCTACAAAATGGGTATCAAATAAAAGGTGTTGGTGAGTATTTAAAAAAATAGGTGATTTTCAAGACCCTATGCGACCCGTTTCCCGAGATATCGACCAAAATATGAACCAAGGGTGACCATAGAAGGTGTTTATACGATAGGGGTATCGAATAAAAGGTGTTGGTGAGTATTTAAAAAATTGGTGATTTTCAAGACCCTATGCGACCCGTTTCCCGAGATATCGACCAAAATATGAACCAAGGGTGACCATAGAAGGTGTTTATACGATAGGGGTATCGAATAAAAGGTGTTGATGAGTGTTTAAAAAAGAGGTGATTTTCAGGACCCTATGCTACCCCGTTTACGAGATATCGCCAAAAATGTGGACCAGGGGTGACCCTGGTATAATATAAAAATAAGTCGGGTTTTCCTTTCTGACGCTATATCTCAAGAACGCACGAACCGATTTCAATGATTTTGCATTCGTTGGAAAAGTCTCGGGCGCCGTGAGGTTTATAGCAAACAAAATTCAGGAAAAATTTTAAAAGAAAAGCAGGAAAATAGGGGAAATCATTTTTTACATACAGCCATTAATTTTATGTGACATTTTTTATTATACGCACGTTCTTTCAAAACCGGTATTGTGTTCACTGTGAAATTGAGGTTGAAGTTATTCGTTTCCTAACAGATCAATT
The DNA here is from genome assembly GCA_949987695.1 of Merzomyia westermanni. Lineage (NCBI taxonomy): Eukaryota > Metazoa > Arthropoda > Insecta > Diptera > Tephritidae > Merzomyia > Merzomyia westermanni. Next base: position 11,471,158 of record OX465292.1, on the reverse strand, counting down.
GGAAACCATCAAAACAATCACGCGGATTGTGCAAGTTAACACAGCAGTAGAGGTATACCAGCATTAGGTGTAAATATTGTATGTATGCCTGTGTGTTATCCCAATAACAAACAGAAAAACCTACATAAATACTCATCAGTGGTTGTTGTAAGCAGGCATTGCATACGTTTGTGCGGTGGTGGCTGACCGCCCGCACTAATCAATCAACTTCTGCTCTTAAAATCCAACACTTTGCTTAAATACTTTTTATCCACGCCGACGCTTCGAGTTAGCCGAAGTAAAATCGTGGGCTTGATGTACCTAAAAAGTTCGTCGCTAAAAAAGTACTCAAGCACGCATAATTTTAAGGTCAGACACGTGAATAATGATTTAATAAAAGTAAAGGCGGCTTCATGCTGACTTGCAAGGTAAAAGATACAACACACACAACCAATCAATCACACCAACACAATCAATTTCAATAAATAACAACTACACATACACCACACACTAGACCATCACACGATCAGAAGTCACACCGTTTTCTTCGTCAAATGATTGTTTGCAGATACAAGGACAAATATATCATTTGCATGGTTCAATGGTGCCAACACCAGACGAACCGCATCAATTTTTGCAAATATATTACATTTCGTCGATGGTGGATCAGCTGAATGTGCTGCACACAACAGTTAAAGAGACGAATTATTGAACAGTTGCAAGCATTTTTCCACGATAATAACTTTGTGGTGAATATGTTCAAAACAGCATTGGAACGAATGCCATCGGATACGCACAAATTTGTCATAAGAGCAGATCGTACCCCAACAGGTGAACATATGCGAAAATTCAATGCACCCACCGTTGATGATGTTGCTGCAATTATTGTTGGCGATCAAACTAAATCACGAGACATTGTCGTTCAGCGAAGAAGCAATATCATGCATCGTGTAAACGAGACACATCGTTTGTACGATGCGTTACAATATCCAATCCTTTATTGTCAAGGGCAAGACGGATACGACATCACGTTGAAGATGGTCGCTCCAATACAGTATTAACACACTAATTATTGCTATTATTGGGTTCCATTGACAATCCATTTAATTGTGCATATTCAGGCGTATCAACGAACAAAAATCTAAGCGCAATGAACATGGAAAACTTGTACTTCCATTGATTTTGACCACTGTACTTCCATTGGATTTTGGCCACTGTTCGATCAAGATGTGACATAGTTTTGGCGTAAGCATCATCTGGAATTGCGGCGGTTCTTCTAGATGGCGGTCGTACTGCACATTCTGCGCTTAAGTTGCCACTTAATTTAAACATAGTTGATACTCCAGCATGCAATATTTCCCGATCCAGTGCAATGGGAAACTTGTTGATGCAATGCAAGCTCATTGTTTGGGATGAGTGCACAATGGCAAATAAGAAATCACTTGAAGCACTTAACTTTACACTGAAGGATCTTCGGCGAAATAACAACATCTTTGCCGGCTTGATAATATTGTTGGCAGGCGATTTCAGGCAGACGTTGCCAGTAATTCCTCGTGGAACGCCTGCAGATGAATTGAATGATTACCTGAAGGCATCACCTCTGTGGAACAACTTAAAAACATTATCGTTAACCACTAATATGAGAGTACAACTTCAAAATGATCAAAGTGCTGCACAATTTTCAAAACAATTGTTAGCTGTTGGAAATGGAAAAGTCTCAGTTGATGCGACAACTGGATTAATTACTCTTACCAACGACTTTTGCCGATTTGTAGACTCTCAATCAGCTCTTATTGAAAATGTTTTCCCAAACATTAGTGAGAATTATCAGAATTATGCTTGGTTAAGTCAACGAGCAATTCTGTCCGCAAAGGATAATGATGTACACGCACTGAATTTCACCATTCAATCAAAAATCGCTGACAATTTGTTGTCATACAAATCCGTTGATTTCATAACAAATCCCGATGATGTAGTAAATTATCCAACGGAGTTTTTGAACTCTCTGGTGTTGCCAGTATTTCCACCACATAACTTGCAACTCAAAGTTGGTTCAGTTATTATGATATTGCGTAATTTGAATCCACCGCGACTTTGCAACGGTACTCGACTTGCGGTGAAAAAACTTATGCCGAATTTGATCGAGACAACCATTATTAACGGAAAGTAGGCGGGTGAAAATGTATGTATTCCTCGAATACCAATGATTCCGACTGATCTTCCTTTTGACTTTAAACGATTGCAATTTCCGGTTAACCTTGCGTTCCCAATGACAATCAACAAGTCGCAAGGTCAATCGCTTAGTGTTTGAAGGATAAATTTAGAAAATCATTGTTTTTCACATGGTCAGTTATACGTTGCGTGTTCATGAGTTGGGAAGCCATCCGCTTTGTTTGTGTTAACGTCAGACAAAAAAACAAAAAATGTGGTTTACCAAAGAGCACTTCAATGAGACGGATAATTCGATTCAATATTTACTTTGGATTCACTTTAATTTTTTTACTTGTAGAAATTCAACTAAATTACACTTAATTTTTGTAATCGAAATGAATTCATTACTGTTGTGAAATGAAATAAAATTTTTCCTTTTTAAATATAAAACAAACAAAAAATTGTCTTCATCTTTTAATCCCCAAACGAAATATTAAAAAAAAAACGAACCCATCTGATGGCGAAACGAATTCGCCGGGTTTGCTAGTGTTCATGTAAAACTAAAAAAAAAATTGTGAGATCACTTTAATAACATTTTAGGTAATTCTCAATAACCGCTTGATCGATTTCAAACATTTTTCTTTCGGTGTTCGATCGGACTTAGTGTTCCTATAAAACTAAATAATTGTGAAAACTCAGTTTAATAACATTTAAGGTAATACCCAATAACCGCTTGACTGACTTTAATAGTTTTTTCTTTTCTTTGTTCGAGCGGATTTTTTTAAAAAACCCCAATTGAATAGTATTTTAGCTAATACTCAGTAACCGCTTGATCGATTTCAATCGATTTATCTTTGTTCGATCGGACTTGATGTTCATATAAAACTAAATAATTGTGAAAACTCAGTTTAATAACCGCCTGACTGATTTTAATAGTTTTTTCTTTTCTGTGTTCGAGCGAATTTTTTTAAAAAACCCCAATTGAATAGTATTTTAGCTAACACTCAGTAACCGCTTGATCGATTTCAATCGGTTTTTCTTTGTTCGATCGGACTTAATGTTCATATAAAACTAAATAATTGTGAAAACTCAGTTTAATAACCGCCTGACTGATTTTAATAGTTTTTTCTTTTCTGTGTTCGAGCGAATTTTTTTTTAAAAAACTTTAATTGAATAGTATTTTAGCTAATACTCTATAACCGCTTGATCGATTTCAATAATTTTTTCTTTTCTTTGTTCGATCGGACTTACCGTTCATACATAACTAAAAACAAAAATTTAAAAGCTCACGTTAATAACGTTTTAGGTAATACTCAATAACCGCTTGATCGATTTCAAACATTTTTCTTTCGGTGTTCGATCGGACTTAGTGTTCCTATAAAACTAAATAATTGTGAAAACTCAGTGTAATATCATTTTAGGTAATACCCAATAACCGCCTGACTGACTTTAATAGTTTTTTCTTTTCATTGTTCGAGCGAATTTTTTTTAAAAAGCTCAATTAAAAAGTATTTTAGCTAATACTTAGTAACCGGTTGATCGATTTCAATCGTTATTTCTTTGTTCGATTGGACTTATTGTTCATGTAAAACTAAATAATTGTGAAAACTCAGTTTAATAACCGCCTGACTGATTTTAATAGTTTTTTTTTTCTGTGTTCGAGCGAATTTTTTTTTAAAAAACTTTAATTGAATAGTATTTTAGCTAATACTCTATAACCGCTTGATCGATTTCAATAATTTTTTCTTTTCTTTGTTCGATCGGACTTACCGTTCATACATAACTAAAAACAAAAATTTAAAAGCTCACATTAATAACGTTTTAGGTAATACTCAATAACCGCTTGATCGATTTCAAAAATTTTTCTTTTCTTTGTTCGATCATATAAAACTAAAAAAAGATTTGAAAAACCTCAGTTTAATAATATCTTAGGTAATACACAATAACCGCTTGACAGATTTTAATAATTTTTTCTCTACTTTGTTCGATCGGACTTAGTGTTCATACATAACTGAAAAAAAGAAATTGTAAAACCTCACTTTAACAACATTTTAGGTAATACACAATAACCGCTTGACCGACTTCAAACATTTTTCTTTCTTTGTTCGATCAGAGTAAGTGTTCATATAAAACAACAATAACATTTAAGGTAATATTCAATAACCGCTTGATCGATTTCAAAAATGTTTCTTTCTTTGTTCGATCAGACTTAGTGTTCATATAAACCAACAATAACATTTTAGGTAATATTCAATAACCGCTTGACCGATTTTAATAATTTTTTTTCTACTTTGTTCGATCGGACTTAGTGTTCATACATAACTGAAAAAAAGAAATTGTAAAACCTCACTTTAACAACATTTTAGGTAATACTCAATAACCGCTTGATCGACTTCAAAAATTTTTATTGCTTTGTTCGATCGGACTTAGTGTTCATATAAACCAAAAAAAATTATTTGAAAAACGACAATGTAATAATATTTTAATAATTTTTTTCTTTTCTTTGTTCGATCGGACTTACCGTTCATACTTAACTAAAAAAAACTTTTAAAAACCTCAATTTAATAACATTTTAGGTAACACTCAATAACCGCTTGACCGATTTTAATAATTTTTTCTTTTCTTTGTTCGAGCGGACTTATAGTTCATACATTAAAAACAAAAATTTTAAAAACCTCAATTGAATAACATTTTAGGTAACACTCAACAACCGCTAAACCGATTTTAATAATTTTTTCTTTTCTTTGTTAGATCGCACTTAATGTTCGTATAAAACAAAAGATAATAATTTGAAAACCCCCAATTTAATAATATTTTAATAATTTTATTCTTTTCTTTGTTCGATCGGACTTAGTGTTCAAAAAGGACTAAACAAAATTTTAAAAACCTCAATTTAAAAATATTTCAGCTAATACTCAATAACCGCTTGATCGATTTCAATAATTTTTTCTTCGTTCGATCAGACTTAGTGTTCATATAAAACAAAAAAAATTATTTGAAAAACCAAAATTTAATAATATTTTTCTTTTCTTTGTTCGATCGGACTTAGTGTTCAAGAAGGACTAAACAAAATTTTAAAAACCTCAATTTAATAATATTTTAGCTAATACTCAGTAACCGCTTGATCGATTTCAATAATTTTTTCTTTGTTCGATCGGACTTAATGTTCATATAAAACTAAAAAATAATTGTAAAACCTCAATTTAATAACATGCTAGGTAATACTCAATAACCGCTTGATCGATTTCAATAATTTTTATTTCTTTGTTCGAGCGGACTTAATGTTCATATAAAACTACAAAAAAAAATTGTACAACCTCACTTTAATAACATTTTAGGTAATACTCAATAGCCGCTTGATCGATTCATGATCACACTACTAACTGCCAGATGGCGGGGTTTGTTCATGCATATGGTAAAGAAGAATAGAACTAGGAGTTTAGGTGACATCGAAACCAGCGTATTGTTAGCTTAATGGTTAGCAATGCGTGCCAAAATTTCTCTGATGAGTGAAGTCTAGTTGCTTCCGAAATGGATCTATAAGAAAAGCTATGGCAGTTGTCTCTAAACATTTTTCCTACTCTATTCAATCAAAAAACTTTTAATAATTAATTAAAAATGATTATTAATAAGTAAAAACAATAATAATTTTCATAAAAATTCAAAAAGTGAAAAATTATTATTCTTGGCCTTGAGCTCGTTTCATGAATACTTGAAAATGTACAGGCCGTAAACCAACAAAATTGTTGGTATAAAAAATCAACAAAAAAAATAATTTGCAAAACGACAATTTAATAATATTTTAATAATATTTTTCTTTTCTGTCTTCGATCGGACTTAGTCTTCATACATAACCAAAAAAAAACTTTTAAAAACTTCAATTTAAAAATATATTTTAGCTAACACTCAATAACCGCTTGATCGATTTCAATAATTTTGTCTTTTCTTTGTTCGAGCGGACTTATAGTTCATACATTAAAAACAAAAATTTTAAAAACCTCAATTTAATAATATTTTAGCTAATACTCAATAACCGCTTGATCGATTTAACTAATTTTTTCTTTTCTTTGTTCGATTGGACTTACCGTTCATACATAACTAAAAAAACTTTTAAAAACCTCAATTTAATATCATTTTTGGTAACACTCAATAACCGCTTGACGGATTTTAATAATTTTTCTTTCTTCGTTCGATCAGACTTAGTGTTCATATAAAACAAAAATAACATTTTAAGTAATATTCAATAACCGCTTGACCGATTTTAATAATTTTTTCTCTACTTTGTTCGATCGGACTAAATTTGTCTTCAAATGAATAAACTATATTTTGGTTTTAATTACAATGTTTTATTTTGTTAGCACGATAGCTATATTTTTTGTTCACAATATATAGTTTCGTTGTCTCTCTAGCACGAGAGGTTTCGTTTTACACCTTTCTATTTATTTGTCTTTTAAAGCACCATAAACTTTACGAGAAATGTTTTATTTTGGGTGATTTATCACGACAAACGTATGCGGACGTTTTTTAGTGTGCCTTGTACCATGACTTTGACGAGACTACCAAAACTAAATTCAATTATACTTCTTATGTCATACAAAATTCAAATTCTTAATATATGTAATTACTTATATTCAAAAGAAATGTAAAAAGCAACAATTTGCATTGGTACAGGAATATCACCTGATTTAACGGCAACGTACATAATATAAACAAGTTGTTTTAGCAAACATATGAAGTACAGCTACCGACAGACAGCGGTACTGCACATCAGCTGCTTTAATGCTACCATATGTACATATGTATGTAACTTTGCGTGTATAGTGAAGTTTCTCTGCATAGCTTGCAGTAAGTATTGGTGGGATGGCAGAATCAAAGCAAGCGACGGCTATGCATTTATGTATAGCAATATGTACGAGTATATGCACATGAACGTTGAAACTTGCAAACGGCAAATGGTAAAATAGCATTGTTGATAAATTAATACTGCTGTCAGTGTTCGAACATAGTAAAGAGTAGTAATAAGAAATTAAAGCCATACTACTAAATATGTATAATGCGCTTATGACTAAACATACTCCGCCCGTTGGAAGGCTTAGGCTTTCAAGATATTGTCGTCAATTGGAAGTAGACATAGCTTTGACACACATCGTCTGTAGATGCCATTTGCAGTTTTTAGAACGGCAACTCGTACTACCTGGTCCTTTCCCATAATTGTTTCAATGACTCTGGCCAGCGGCCATTTTAACGGCGAATTGTTCTCGTCCTTTATCAAGACCACATGCCCAGGCTGTAGATTCGATGTAGATGAGTTCCATTTTTGGCGTTGCTGAAGAAGCGTTAAATATTCGGAATGCCACTTCTTCCAAAATTGTTGTTGCATGAAACACACACGCTGCCATCTACGAAGTCGGTTCATATCAATTGTTGCGATATCAGGTTCTACCACAGACGTGAAAGATGCGCCAATAAGAAAGTGCCCAGGTGTTAATACCTCAATGTCGTTCAGGGTTCTCTGAAATGGGACATAAAGGGCGTGAATTTAAAATAGCAGATATCTGGCACACAAGTGTGCGAAGTTCATCGAAATTTAAATTTGAAAGGCCAACAACTCGGTAAAAATGATATTTGGTCATTTTTACTGCGGCTTCCCATAAACCGCCGAAGTGAGGAGAGCGAGGGGGTATGAACTTCCATTCAATTCCATCGTTGGCACACTGCTCATGAATCGCTTTCGAATGCTCTTGACTGAAGAATAGTTTTTTCAGGTCCGATAGCTCATTTTTAGTTACAACAAAATTAGTAGCGTTGTCCGACCATATGATTTGCGGTGTACCACGTGTACAAATAAATCTCTTTAGGGCTGCGAGGAATGATGAGGCTGCCAAATCTTTTACCAGCTCCATGTGAACGGCCTTGGTTGAAAAACAAATGAATATGGAAATGTAGCATTTTACTGGAGCTCGATTTCGTACATCAGATTTGTAGAAGAACGGTCAAAAGTCAACTCCAGTGATTAAAAATGCTCGATTGCATTGCACTCTTGCGGCTGGTAAACTTCTCATTAAATGCTCCATAAGCTTAGGCTTGATATGAAAACAACGAACGCATTTGTTAATAACTTGACTTACGGTTTTACGTCCGCCAATAGGCCAATACTGAAGACGAATAGATGCTAATAACGATTGGGCCCCAGCATGCAGTAGTTTTCTATGGAAGCTGTTGATGATTGCGTCAGTTACAGGATGCCGTTTCGGCAAGATAATTGGGTGTTTCGATGAAAAATCCAAAGTCGAATTTTGAAGCCTTCCGCCGACTCTAAGTAATCCATGATTGTCGAGAAAGGGATTCAGTGAACGAATTTCTGACGAAGTCTTTATTGCCTTTCCAGCTTCGATACCTTTATATTCTTCTATAAGATGTGTCCTCTGAATCATTCGAATAAGTAAAAAAGTGCCTTGTTGTAATTCCACTGTAGTGAGTAATCCAGTCGCTCTTGCTTTAGATGGCCTAGAAAACCGATAAATGTATGCATATACTCTCGGTAATTTTTCAAATGAGTTTACAAATTTGCAATTTAATGAAATATCAGATGTAGTAGTAAATACAAACGCTCTCTTTCGAGATTCTGGTAAATCCTTCATTGGTAGAAGCGGAGACTTTGGCCAATTTTGTTGATCATCACTAAGATACGATGGGCCGAACTTCCACAAGGGCATATCTAAAAGTCTAAAGAGGATATCAGATGGATTGGAATGGGTCGGAACGTAATTCCAACTCATGCCTTTGGTTAGCGTTTGAATTCTGTTAATACGGTTTGCGACGAAAACATTAAAGTTGGCGGGTTCATTTCGCAGCCACGATAGAACTATTGTTGAGTCCGACCAACAAAATAATTTTCCTCCATTGAAATGCGTTGCATCGACGACTTTCGATACCAATTCGGCTAACAATAAAGCACCAGAAAGCTCAAGCTTGGGTATAGTGAGCGTTTTAAGGGGCGCTACACGGGATTTAGAACAGAGAAGATTGGTTCGAATAATTCCATATATTTCATCTCGTATGTATATGCATGCACCATAAGCAGCAGCACTCGCATCGCAAAATCCATGTATTTGTATGTCAGCCTCTGGTATGAGTAGATATCTATCGAAACTAAAACGAGTAACTTGATTGTATTGATTGCATATTTCTATCCATTCTGTTTGTATTGCCTGAGATGGACTCTCGTCCCAATGCAACTTCTCTTTCCACAGATTTTGCAAGAATATTTTGGCTTTGGCCACGACAGGCCCAATCAAACCAAGTGGATCATAGAGTCTAGCAACAGCTGAAAGAATTGTACGTTTAGTTACCTTGCTTGGGGTCGCAAAAGGCGAAAAATAAAAAATGAAAAAGTCCAAATTTGGATCTCATACCAAACCAAGTGTTTTTGTTATACTTGTACCATCGTCAAGCGTAAGGAATTCTTGCCTCTCATTAGCAGCCACATCAGCTAAACTAAAATTATTATTTGAGCACCATTTTCTCAAGTGAAAGTTTCTAAGTGACAGTAATTTTCTGGTTTGGTTTAGCATCTCTTTAGCATCATCCACGGAATTAGCGCTGGCAATCATATCATCTACATAAAACCCATTTTGTATTGTCTCTGCTCCACCTGGATAGATGCGGGCTTCATCACGAGCAAGCTGCTGCATTGAGCGAATGGGAAGAAATGACGCTGGTTTGGTTCCATATGTAACAGTATCTAATTTAAAAATACGAAAATTTTCATTAGGGTTATCTCTCCAAATTATCAGGATACGACATTCATACGCATCGATACATTTTACAAATGTCGGCAGTAAGAGCAAATTTAAAAGTTCGAAATCTAAGTAAAATATCGAAAAGTTGGGGTTGAATTGTTGGTCCTTTCATCAAGATTGAATTCAGGGATCGTCCATTACTAGTTGGAGCTGAGCCATCAAACACCACGCGTAATTTTGTTGTTGTGCTGTCAGCCTTAAAAACACAGTGATGTGGTAAAAAATGCATTTGGATTTGATTTGGTTTATTTTCGACGACAGACATGTGATTCAAATCCAAGTACTCCTTTATAAATGATGAATATTGTTGCTTAAGTTCAGCATTACGCTGGAACTTTTTCTCCAGCGACTTGAAGCGATTTATGGCTTGCTCGTACGATTCTCCTAACTCGCATGAAGGGGATTTGGTTGGCAAGCTAACAGAAAACTCACCAGTTTCTAAACGCCTGTAATTTTGTGTGAAATGCCTTTCACATAAATCTTCCTCTATTGTATGTAGTTGTGGGAGCAGATGGATTACAGTTATCTATGGTCCAAAACCTTTCCACTAAATTATTTAATTCTGTATCGGTGTCGTTTTCTGGAGCCATATCGATGGCGGCCAAGCAAGATCATTTTAAAGCATTGTATGTGGTGGCGCCTGATGCAACCCACCCTAACTTTGTTTTTTGCAGCAGTGGTAAATTTTCACCCAAGCGTATCTGACCGACGCAGAGTAAATCGAAAAAGAGGCTAGCTCCAATGAGCATGTCAATGCGCTGTGGCTCAAAACATAGTGGGTCAGCAAGGCGAATGTTCGAAGGTATCTTCCAATCAACATCTTTCAACGAGCGACTTGGTTGGATGTAACGACGATGATTAGCGATGAAATCATTTTGGCCTATACCAGAAATGAACTGTGAGGATTTTGTTTTCTTAATTTGCAACTGATTAACTAGTCTATTAGTTACGAAGTTGAGTTGTGACGCAGAATCTAAAAGAGCTCGACAAGGAATTAAAGAGCCAGATTTATTCTTTATGTATAAAACGGCGGTTGTTAAGAGAACGAAATCTCTGTCCGCAACGCTAAGCTCAGCTGCAGAACTAACGAGTGCCGAAGCTGGAGGAACAAAAGTGGAAGATGAATAGTAGGCGTTATTAGCACTATTTGGTGTATTTACTAAATGTGATGATGATGATGGTTTAGAAAGCGCCTGAGCTTGGGACGAGTTTTGGACGGAAATTGTACCTTGTAGCAAACTATGGTGCTTCGATGAGCAATGCCTACAGTGACCGGATTAGCATTCCTTAACGGAATGGCCTCCTCGAAGACAATTTAGACAGAGTTGCAGCCTTTTCACTTCTCTATAGCGGATTAGTGGGGAAATTGTAAGAAATCGCTCACATTGTGGAATTTTATGTTCACTGGAACTGCATAATTTGCAACCAGCCACTGCGGAAGTTAGTAGGACCTTTTTATTGTTATTATTATAGGAAAATTTCTTTCCTACCTGTTTTTCCGTAGATACAAACGCGTTTTCGACATTCTCCAATCTTTGACAACGCTGCTCCAAAAATGTAGCCATTGAATTCCAAGTTGGTATTTCACTCGCAAGTGCTTGTTCTTCCCATTTGGAACGAGATTTAATGTCCAGCTTATTTGACATGAGTTGAATAAGTAAGCAATCTGCGATTTGCTTCTTTGTACCCATTGTTTGTAACGCGCGCAAGTGAGCATTTACTGTGTCGCTAAGTTCACGAAGTTTGGCAACCTTATCACACTCTACCTTCTTGAGCTGAACGATGTCTCTGATATGAGCCTGGAAATTCAAACGTTTATTATCAAATCTAGATTTTAATAAGACAATAGCTTTATCGTAATTTTGTTCCGATCTTTCCAACGATCGAATCGTGTCCAACGCTGCGTCGCGTAGACTCGACCGAGTCAGCTTGGTTTTTCCCTCAATGTAGTTATTGGTGAATTCTGCTAAAACCTCAATATCGCCGTCATCAAGTTGTCTGTGCATACTATCGAACCGTTTTTCCAGGCGGTCCACTTGCTCGATGCGTACCTCCAGTGCAGCCTCATCGAATGCTTCTATAGCCTCCATCGATGATGCGTCGTTAATTTTAACAATTTGTTGAACCATTGCCTCTAGCTTCTTCTTATGATCAGCTTGGTCTACCGTTTTAGGTGGTGCCATTTCAATGTAATTTAAGGTTTTTACCGAAATAAACGAAACGAAAGTTTATTTATTTATTTATTTTGACTGCGGAAATAAACGAGGCGTTTAAATAGCAAGATGCTTATTTTATACGCGACTTTTTCAAATTAAACTTTTTACAAAACTAGCGATTCCGCGATCACGTCGGGGTCACCAATAAAATGAGAACAATAAGCTTTTTTATTGTCCGTTTTAAGTTAAATTTATTAAGCACAATAGCTCAAATTCAAATATTTAATTTGTCTTCAAATGAATAAACTATATTTTGGCTTTAATTACAATGTTTTATTTTGTTAGCACGATAGCTATATTTTTTGTTCACAATATATAGTCTCTTTAGCACGAGAGGTTTCGTGTTACACCTTTCTATTTATTTGTCTTTTAAAGCCCCATAAACTTTACGAGAAATGTTTTATTTTGGGTGATTTATCACGACAAACGTATGCGGACGTTTTTTAATATGCCTTGCACCATGGCTTTGACGAGACTACCAAAACTAAATTCAATTATACTCTTTATGTCATACAAAATTCAAATTCGTAATACATGTAATTACTTATATTCAAAAGAAATGTAAAAAGCAACAATTTGCATTGGTACAGGAATATCACCTGATTTAACGGCAACGTACATAATATAAACAAGTTGTTTTAGCAAACATATGAAGTACAGCTACCGACAAACAGCGGTACTGCACATCAGCTGCTTTAATGCTACCATATGTACATATGTATGTAACTTTGCGTGTATAGTGAAGTTTCTCTGCATAGCTTGCAGTAAGTATTGGTGGGATGGCAGAATCAAAGCAAGCGACGGCTATGCATTTATGTATAGCAATATGTATATGCATATGAACGTTGAAACTTGCAAACGGCAAATGGTAAAATAGCATTGATGATAAATTAATACTGCTGTCAGTGTTCGAACGTAGTAAAGAGTAGTAATAAGAAATTAGTGCCATACTACTAAATATGTATAATGCGCTTATGACTAAACACTCACTTTAATAACATTTTAGGTAATACTCAATAACCGCTTGACCAATTTTAATAATTTTTTCTCTTCTTTGTTCGATCGGACTTAGTGTTCCTACATAACTAAAAAAAAGAAATTGTAAAACCTCACTTTAACAACATTTTAGGTAATACTCAATAGCCCCTTGATCGATTTAAATAATTTTTATTTCTTTGTTCGAGCGGACTTAATGTTCATATAAAGCTACAAAAAAAAAATTGTAAAACCTCACTTTAATAACATTTTAGCTAATACTCAATAAACGCTTGATCGATTTCAAAAATTTTTCTTTCTTTGTTCGATCAGACTTAGTGTTCATATAAAACAACAATAACATTTTAGGTAATATTCAATAACCGCTTGACCGATTTTAATAATTTTTACTCTACTTTGTTCGATCGGACTTAGTGTTCATACATAACTAAAAGAAATGTAAAACCTCACTTTAACAACATTTTAGGTAATACTCAATAACCGCTTGATCGATTTCAAAAGTTTTCTTTTCTTTGTTCGCTCGGACTTAATGTTCTAATAAAACAAAAACAAATATTTGAAAAACCGCAATTTAATAATATTTTAATAATTTTTTTCTTTTCTTTGTTCGATCGGACTTATAGTTCATACATTAAAAACAAAAATTTTAAAAACCTCAATTTAATTATATATTAGCTAATACTCAGTAACCGCTTGATCGATTTTACTAATTTTTTCTTTTCTTTGTTCGATTGGCCTTAATGTTCATAAATAACTAAAAAAAAAATTGTAAAACCTCAATTTAATAACATTTTAGGTAATATTCAATAACCGCTTGACCGATTTTAATAATTTTTTCTCTACTTTGTTCGCTCGGACTTAGTGTTCATACATAACTAAAAAAAATGTAAAACCTCACTTTAACAACATTTTAGGTAATACTCAATAACCGCTTGATCGATTTCAAAATTTTTCTTTGTTCTATCGGACTTAGTGTTCATATAAAACAAAAAAAAAAAATTTTAAAAACGACAATTTAATAATATTTTAATAATTTTTTTCTTTTCTTTCTTCGGTCGGACTTAGTCTTCATAAATAATAATTAAAAAAAACTTTTAAAAACCTCAATTTAAAAATATATTTTAGCTAACACTCAATAACCGCTTGATCGATTTCAATAATTTTTTCTTTTCTTTGTTCGATCGGACATATGTTCATATAAAACAAAAAAAATAATTGTAAAACCTCAATTTAATAACGTGCTAGGTAACACTCAATAGCCTCTTAATCGATTTCAATAGTTTTCTTTTCTTTGTTCGATCGGACTTAGTGTTCATAAAGGACTACAAAAAAATTTGAAAACCTCAATTTAATAATATTTTAGCTAATACTCAATAACCGCTTGATCGATTTCAATAATTTTTTCTTTGTTCGATCGTATAAAACAAAAAAATTATTTGAAAAACCAAAATTTAATAATATTTTGATAATTTTTTTCTTTTCCTTGTTCGATCAGACTTAGTGTTCATATAAAACAACAATAACATTTTAGGTAATATTCCATAACCGCTTGACCGATTTTAATAATTTTTTCTCTACTTTGTTCGCTCGGACTTAGTGTTCATACATAACTAAAAAAAATGTAAAACCTCACTTTAACAACATTTTAGGTAATACTCAATAACCGCTTGATCGATTTCAAAATTTTTCTTTGTTCTATCGGACTTAGTGTTCATATAAAACAAAAAAAAAAAATTTTAAAAACGACAATTTAATAATATTTTAATAATTTTTTTCTTTTCTTTCTTCGGTCGGACTTAGTCTTCATAAATAATAATTAAAAAAAACTTTTAAAAACCTCAATTTAAAAATATATTTTAGCTAACACTCAATAACCGCTTGATCGATTTCAATAATTTTTTCTTTTCTTTGTTCGATCGGACATATGTTCATATAAAACAAAAAAAATAATTGTAAAACCTCAATTTAATAACGTGCTAGGTAACACTCAATAGCCTCTTAATCGATTTCAATAATTTTTCTTTTCTTTGTTCGATCGGACTTAGTGTTCATAAATAACTAAAAACAAAAATTTTAAAAACCTCAATTTAATAATATTTTAGCTAATACTCAATAACCGCTTGATCGATATCAATAATTTTTTCATTCTTTGTTCGATCGGACTTAATGTTCTAATAAAACAGAAATAAATATTTGAAAAACCGCAATTTATTAATAGTTTAATAATTTTTTTCTTTTCTTTGTTCGATCGGACTTACCGTTCATACATAACTAAAAAAAACTTTTAAAAACCTTAATTTAATATCATTTTAGGTAACACTCAATAACCGCTTGACCGATTTTAATAATTTTTTCTTTTTTTTGTTCGAGCGGACTTATAGTTCATACAATAAAAACAAAAATTTTAAAAACCTCAATTTAATAATATTTGAGCTAATACTCAATAACCGCTTGATCGATTTTACTAATTTTTTCTTTTCTTTGTTCGATTGGCCTTAATGTTCATAAATAACTAAAAAAAATTGTAAACCCTCAATTTAATAATATTTTAGGTAATACTCAATAACCGCTTGACCGATTTTAATAATTTTTTATTTTCTTTGTTCGATTGGCCTTAATGTTCATATAAAACTACAAAAAAAAATTGTAAAACCTCAATTTAATATCATTTTAGGTAACACTCAATAACCGCTTGACCGATTTTAATAATTTTTTCTTTTTTTTTTGTTCGATTGGCCTTAATGTTCATATCATAACTAAAAAAAAATTGTAAAACTTCAATCTTAAATCATTTTAGGTAACACTCAATAACCTCTTCACCGATTTTAATAATTTTTTCTTTTTTTTGTTCGATTGGCCTTAATGTTCATATAAAGCTACAAAAAAAAATTGTAAAACCTCAATTTAATATCATTTTAGGTAACACTCAATAACCGCTTGACCGATTTTAATAATTTTTTCTTTTTTTTGTTCGATTGGCCTTAATGTTCGTAAATAACTAAAAAAAAAATTGTAAACCCTCAATTTAATATCATTTTAGGTAACACTCAATAACCGCTTGACCGATTTTAATAATTTTTTCTTTTGTTTGTTCGAGCGCACTTATAGTTCATACATTAAAAACAAAAATTTTAAGAACCTCAATTTAATAATATTTTAGCTAATACTCAATAACCGCTTGATCTATTTTGCTAATTTTTTCTTTTCTTTGTTCGATTGGCCTTAATGTTCATAAATAACTAAAAGAAAATTGTAAAACCTCAATTTAATAATATTTTAGGTAATACTAACTAACCGCTTGATCTATTTTACTAATTTTTTCTTTTCTTTGTTCGATTGGCCTTAATGTTCATAAATAACTAAAAAAAAATTGTAAAACCTCAATTTAATAATATTTTAGGTAACACTCAATAAAAGCTAAACCGATTTTAATAATTTTTTCTTTTCTTTGTTCGATCGGACTTAATGTTCATATAAAACAAAAAAAAATTATTTGAAAATCCCCAATTTAATAATATTTTAATAGTTTTATTCTTTTCTTTGTTCGATCGGACTTACCGTTCATACTTAACTAAAAAAAACTTTTAAAAACCTCAATTTAATAACATTTTAGGTAAACTCAATAACCGTTTGACCGATTTTAATAATTTTTTCTTTTCCTTGTTCGATTGGACTTAATGTTCATAAATAACTAAAAAAAACATTGTAAAACCTCAATTTAAAAACATTTTAGGTAATATTCAATAACCGCTTGATCGATTTCAATAGCTTTCTTTTCTTTGTTCGATCGGACTTAGTGTTCACAAAGGACTAAAAAAAAATTTGAAAACCTCAATTTAATAATATTTTAGCTAATACTCAATAACCGCTTGATCCATTTCAATAATTTTTTCTTTTCTTTGTTCGATTGGACTTAATGTTCATAAATAACTAAAAAAAACATTGTAAAACCTCAATTTAATAACATTTTAGGTAATATTCAATAACCGCTTGATCGATTTCAATAGTTTTCTTTTCTTTGTTCGATCGGACTTAGTGTTCATAAAGGACTAAAAAAAAATTTGAAACCCTCAATTTAATAATATTTTAGCTAATACTCAATAACCGCTTGATCGATTTCAATAATTTTTTCTTTTCTTTGTTCGATTGGACTTAATGTTCATAAATAACTAAAAAAAACATTGTAAAACCTCAATTTAATAATATTTCAGGTAATACTAAATAACCGCTTGATCTATTTTACTAATTTTTTCTTTTCTTTGTTCGATTGGCCTTAATGTTCATAAATAACTAAAAACAAATTGTAAAACCTCAATTTAATAATATTTTAGGTAACACTCAATAAAAGCTAAACCGATTTTAATAATTTTTTCTTTTCTTTGTTCGATCGGACTTAATGTTCATATAAAACAAAACAAAATCATTTGAAAATCCCCAATTTAATAATATTTTAATAGCTTTATTCTTTTCTTTGTTCGATCGGACTTACCGTTCATACTTAACTAAAAAAAACTTTTAAAAACCTCAATTTAATAACATTTTAGGTAAACTCAATAACCGTTTGACCGATTTTAATAATCTTTTCTTTTCTTTGTTCGATTGGACTTAATGTTCATAAATAACTAAAAAAACATTGTAAAACCTCAATTTAATAACATTTTAGGTAATATTCAATAACCGCTTGATCGATTTCAATAGTTTTCTTTTCTTTGTTCGATCGGACTTAGTGTTCATAACATTTTAGGTAATATTCAATAACCGCTTGACCGATTTTAATAATTTTTACTCTACTTTGTTCGATCGGACTTAGTGTTCATACATAACTAAAAAAAATGTAAAACCTCACTTTAACAACATTTTAGGTAATACTCAATAACCGCTTGATCGATTTCAATAATTTTTTCTTTGTTCGATCGGACTTAGCGTTCATATAAAACAAAAAAAAATATTTGAAAAACCAAAATTTAATAATATTTTAATAATTTTTTCTTTTCTTGGTTCGATCGGACTTACCGTTCATATATAACAAAAAAAATTTGAAAACCTCAATTTAATAATATTTTAGCTAATACTCAATAACCGCTTGATCGATATCAATAATTTTTTCATTCTTTGTTCGATCGGACTTAATGTTCTAATAAAACAGAAACAAATATTTGAAAAACCGCAATTTATTAATATTTTAATAATTTTTTTCTTTTCTTTGTTCGATCGGACTTACCGTTCATACATAACTAAAAAAAACTTTTAAAAACCTTAATTCAATATCATTTTAGGTAATAACCGCTTGACCGATTTTAATAATTTTTTCTTTTTTTTGTTCGAGCGGACTTATAGTTCATACATTAAAAACAAAAATTTTAAAAACCTCAATTTAATAATATTTGAGCTAATACTCAATAACCGCTTGATCGATTTTACTAATTTTTTCTTTTCTTTGTTCGATTGGCCTTAATGTTCATAAATAACTAAAAAAAAATTTTAAACCCTCAATTTAATAATATTTTAGGTAATACTCAATAACCGCTTGACCGATTTTAATAATTTTTTATTTTCTTTGTTCGATTGGCCTTAATGTTCATATAAAACTACAAAAAAAAAATTGTAAAACCTCAATTTAATATCATTTTAGGTAACACTCAATAACCGCTTGACCGATTTTAATAATTTTTTCTTTTTTTTTGTTCGATTGGCCTTAATGTTCATATCATAACTAAAAAAAAATTGTAAAACTTCAATCTTATATCATTTTAGGTAACACTCAATAACCTCTTGACCGATTTTAATAATTTTTTCTGTTTTTTGTTCGATTGGCCTTAATGTTCATATAAAGCTACAAAAAAAAATTGTAAAACCTCAATTTAATATCATTTTAGGTAACACTCAATAACCGCTTGACCGATTTTAATAATTTTTTCTTTTTTTTGTTCGATTGGCCTTAATGTTCATAAATAACTAAAAAAAAAATTGTAAACCCTCAATTTAATATCATTTTAGGTAACACTCAATAACCGCTTGACCGATTTTAATAATTTTTTCTTTTGTTTGTTCGAGCGGACTTATAGTTCATACATTAAAAACAAAAATTTTAAAAAACCCCAATTTAATAATATTTTAGCTAATACTCAATAACCGCTTGATCTATTTTGCTAATTTTTTCTTTTCTTTGTTCGATTGGCCTTAATGTTCATAAATAACTAAAAGAAAATTGTAAAACCTCAATTTAATAATATTTTAGGTAATACTAAATAACCGCTTGATCTATTTTACTAATTTTTTCTTTTCTTTGTTCGATTGGCCTTAATGTTCATAAATAACTAAAAAAAAATTGTAAAACCTCAATTTAATAATATTTTAGGTAACACTCAATAAAAGCTAAACCGATTTTAATAATTTTTTCTTTTCTTTGTTCGATCGGACTTAATGTTCATACAAAACAAAAAAAAATTATTTGAAAATCCCCAATTTAATAATATTTTAATAGTTTTATTCTTTTCTTTGTTCGATCGGACTTACCGTTCATACTTAACTAAAAAAAACTTTTAAAAACCTCAATTTAATAACATTTTAGGTAAACTCAATAACCGTTTGACCGATTTTAATAATTTTTTCTTTTCCTTGTTCGATTGGACTTAATGTTCATAAATAACTAAAAAAAACATTGTAAAACCTCAATTTAAAAACATTTTAGGTAATATTCAATAACCGCTTGATCGATTTCAATAGCTTTCTTTTCTTTGTTCGATCGGACTTAGTGTTCATAAAGGACTAAAAAAAAATTTGAAAACCTCAATTTAATAATATTTTAGCTAATACTCAATAACCGCTTGATCGATTTCAATAATTTTTTCTTTTCTTTGTTCGATTGGACTTAATGTTCATAAATAACTAAAAAAAAACATTGTAAAACCTCAATTTAATAACATTTTAGGTAATATTCAATAACCGCTTGATCGATTTCAATAGTTTTCTTTTCTTTGTTCGATCGGACTTAGTGTTCATAAAGGACTAAAAAAAAATTTGAAACCCTCAATTTAATAATATTTTAGCTAATACTCAATAACCGCTTGATCGATTTCAATAATTTTTTCTTTTCTTTGTTCGATTGGACTTAATGTTCATAAATAACTAAAAAAAACATTGTACAACCTCAATTTAATAATATTTCAGGTAATACTAAATAACCGCTTGATCTATTTTACTAATTTTTTCTTTTCTTTGTTCGATTGGCCTTAATGTTCATAAATAACTAAAAAAAAATTGTAAAACCTCAATTTAATAATATTTTAGGTAACACTCAATAAAAGCTAAACCGATTTTAATAATTTTTTCTTTTCTTTGTTCGATCGGACTTAATGTTCATATAAAACAAAAAAAATCATTTGAAAATCCCCAATTTAATAATATTTTAATAGCTTTATTCTTTTCTTTGTTCGATCGGACTTACCGTTCATACTTAACTAAAAAAAACTTTTAAAAACCTCAATTTAATAACATTTTAGGTAAACTAATAACCGTTTGACCGATTTTAATAATTTTTTCTTTTCCTTGTTCGATTGGACTTAATGTTCATAAATAACTAAAAAAGACATTGTAAAACCTCAATTTAAAAACATTTTAGGTAATATTCAATAACCGCTTGATCGATTTCAATAGCTTTCTTTTCTTTGTTCGATCGGACTTAGTGTTCATAAAGGACTAAAAAAAAATTTGAAAACCTCAATTTAATAATATTTTAGGTAATACTAAATAACCGCTTGATCTATTTTACTAATTTTTTCTTTTCTTTGTTCGATTGGCTTTAATGTTCATAAATAACTAAAAAAAAATTGTAAAACCTCAATTTAATAATATTTTAGGTAACACTCAATAAAAGCTAAACCGATTTTAATAATTTTTTCTTTTCTTTGTTCGATCGGACTTAATGTTCATATAAAACAAAAAAAAATTATTTGAAAATCCCCAATGTAATAATATTTTAATAGTTTTATTCTTTTCTTTGTTCGATCGGACTTACCGTTCATACTTAACTAAAAAAAACTTTTAAAAACCTCAATTTAATAACATTTTAGGTAAACTCAATAACCGTTTGACCGATTTTAATAATTTTTTCTTTTCCTTGTTCGATTGGACTTAATGTTCATAAATAACTAAAAAAAACATTGTAAGACCTCAATTTAAAAACATTTTAGGTAATATTCAATAACCGCTTGATCGATTTCAATAGTTTTCTTTTCTTTGTTCGATCAGACTTAGTGTTCATAAAGGACTAAAAAAAAATTTGAAAACCTCAATTTAATAATATTTTAGCTAATACTCAATAACCGCTTGATCGATTTCAATAATTTTTTCTTTTCTTTGTTCGATTGGACTTAATGTTCATAAATAACTAAAAAAAAACATTGTAAAACCTCAATTTAATAACATTTTAGGTAATATTCAATAACCGCTTGATCGATTTCAATAGTTTTCTTTTCTTTGTTCGATCGGACTTAGTGTTCATAAAGGACTAAAAAAAAATTTGAAACCCTCAATTTAATAATATTTTAGCTAACACTCAATAACCGCTTGATCGATTTCAATAATTTTTTCTTTTCTTTGTTCGATTGGACTTAATGTTCATAAATAACTAAAAAAAACATTGTAAAACCTCAATTTAATAATATTTCAGGTAATACTAAATAACCGCTTGATCTATTTTACTAATTTTTTCTTTTCTTTGTTCGATTGGCCTTAATGTTCATAAATAACTAAAAAAAAATTGTAAAACCTCAATTTAATAATATTTTAGGTAACACTCAATAAAAGCTAAACCGATTTTAATAATTTTTTCTTTTCTTTGTTCGATCGGACTTAATGTTCATATAAAACAAAAAAAAATCATTTGAAAATCCCCAATTTAATAATATTTTAATAGCTTTATTCTTTTCTTTGTTCGATCGGACTTACCGTTCATACTTAACTAAAAAAAACTTTTAAAAACCTCAATTTAATAACATTTTAGGTAAACTCAATAACCGTTTGACCGATTTTAATAATTTTTTCTTTTCCTTGTTCGATTGGACTTAATGTTCATAAATAACTAAAAAAAACATTGTAAAACCTCAATTTAAAAACATTTTAGGTAATATTCAATAACCGCTTGATCGATTTCAATAGCTTTCTTTTCTTTGTTCGATCGGACTTAGTGTTCATAAAGGACTAAAAAAAAATTTGAAAACCTCAATTTAATAATATTTTAGGTAACACTAAATAACCGCTTGATCTATTTTACTAATTTTTTCTTTTCTTTGTTCGATTGGCCTTAATGTTCATAAATAACTAAAAAAAACATTGTAAAACCTCAATTTAAAAACATTTTAGGTAATATTCAATAACCGCTTGATCGATTTCAATAGCTTTCTTTTCTTTGTTCGATCGGACTTAGTGTTCATAAAGGACTAAAAAAAAATTTGAAAACCTCAATTTAATAATATTTTAGGTAATACTAAATAACCGCTTGATCTATTTTGCTAATTTTTTCTTTTCTTTGTTCGATTGGCCTTAATGTTCATAAATAACTAAAAGAAAATTGTAAAACCTCAATTTAATAATATTTTAGGTAATACTAAATAAGCGCTTGATCTATTTTACTAATTTTTTCTTTTCTTTGTTCGATTGGCCTTAATGTTCATAAATAACTAAAAAAAAATTGTAAAACCTCAATTTAATAATAGTTTAGGTAACACTCAATAAAAGCTAAACCGATTTTAATAATTTTTTCTTTTCTTTGTTCGATCGGACTTAATGTTCATATAAAACAAAAAAAAATTATTTGAAAATCCCCAATTTAATAATATTTTAATAGTTTTATTCTTTTCTTTGTTCGATCGGACTTACCGTTCATACTTAACTAAAAAAAACTTTTAAAAACCTCAATTTAATAACATTTTAGGTAAACTCAATAACCGTTTGACCGATTTTAATAATTTTTTCTTTTCCTTGTTCGATTGGACTTAATGTTCATAAATAACTAAAAAAAACATTGTAAAACCTCAATTTAAAAACATTTTAGGTAATATTCAATAACCGCTTGATCGATTTCAATAGCTTTCTTTTCTTTGTTCGATCGGACTTAGTGTTCATAAAGGACTAAAAAAAAATTTGAAAACCTCAATTTAGTAATATTTTAGCTAATACTCAATAACCGCTTGATCGATTTCAATAATTTTTTCTTTTCTTTGTTCGATTGGACTTAATGTTCATAAATAACTAAAAAAAAACATTGTAAAACCTCAATTTAATAACATTTTAGGTAATATTCAATAACCGCTTGAGCGATTTCAATAGTTTTCTTTTCTTTGTTCGATCGGACTTAGTGTTCATAAAGGACTAAAAAAAAATTTGAAACCCTCAATTTAATAATATTTTAGCTAATACTCAATAACCGCTTGATCGATTTCAATAATTTTTTCTTTTCTTTGTTCGATCGGACTTACCGTTCATACTTAACTAAAAAAAACTTTTAAAAACCTCAATTTAATAACATTTTAGGTAAACTCAATAACCGTTTGACCGATTTTAATAATTTTTTCTTTTCTTTGTTCGATTGGACTTAATGTTCATAAATAACTAAAAAAAACATTGTAAAACCTCAATTTAATAACATTTTAGGTAATATTCAATAACCGCTTGATCGATTTCAATAGTTTTCTTTTCTTTGTTCGATCGGACTTAGTGTTCATAAAGGACTAAAAAAAAATTTGAAACCCTCAATTTAATAATATTTTAGCTAATACTCAATAACCGCTTGATCGATTTCAATAATTTTTTCTTATCTTTGTTCGATTGGACTTAATGTTCATAAATAACTAAAAAAAAAACATTGTAAAACCTCAATTTAATAACATTTTAGGTAATATTCAATAAACGCTTGATCGATTTCAAAAATTTTACTTTCTTTGTTCGATCAGACTTAGTGTTCATATAAAACAACAATAACATTTTAGGTAATATTCAATAACCGCTTGACCGATTTTAATAATTTTTACTCTACTTTGTTCGATCGGACTTAGTGTTCATACATAACTAAAAAAAATGTAAAACCTCACTTTAACAACATTTTAGGTAATACTCAATAACCGCTTGATCGATTTCAATAATTTTTTCTTTGTTCGATCAGACTTAGCGTTCATATAAAACAAAAAAAAATATTTGAAAAACCAAAATTTAATAATATTTTAATAATTTTTTCTTTTCTTGGTTCGATCGGACTTACCGTTCATATATAACAAAAAAAATTTGAAAACCTCAATTTAATAATATTTTAGCTAATACTCAATAACCGCTTGATCGATTTCAATAATTTTTTCTTTTCTTTGTTCGATTGGCCTTAATGTTCATAATTAACTAAAAAAAAATTGTAAAACCTCAATTTAATAATATTTTAGGTAACACTCAATAAAAGCTAAACCGATTTTAATAATTTTTTCTTTTCTTTGTTCGATCGGACTTAATGTTCATATAAAACAAAAAAAAATTATTTGAAAATCCCCAATTTAATAATATTTTAATAGTTTTATTCTTTTCTTTGTTCGATCGGACTTACCGTTCATACTTAACTAAAAAAAACTTTCAAAAACCTCAATTTAATAACATTTTAGGTAAACTCAATAACCGTTTGACCGATTTTAATAATTTTTTCTTTTCTTTGTTCGATTGGACTTAATGTTCATAAATAACTAAAAAAAACATTGTAAAACCTCAATTTAATAACATTTTAGGTAATATTCAATAACCGCTTGATCGATTTCAATAGTTTTCTTTTCTTTGTTCGATCGGACTTAGTGTTCATAAAAGACTAAAAAAAAATTTGAAAACCTCAATTTAATAATATTTTAGCTAATACTCAATAACCGCTTGATCGATTTCAATAATTTTTTCTTTTCTTTGTTCGATTGGACTTAATGTTCATAAATAACTAAAAAAAAACATTGTAAAACCTCAATTTAATAACATTTTAGGTAATATTCAATAACCGCTTGATCGATTTCAATAGTTTTCTTTTCTTTGTTCGATCGGACTTAGTGTTCATAAAAGACTAAAAAAAAATTTGAAAACCTCAATTTAATAATATTTTAGCTAATACTCAATAACCGCTTGATCGATTTCAATAATTTTTTCTTTTCTTTGTTCGATTGGACTTAATGTTCATAAATAACTAAAAAAAACATTGTGAAACCTCAATTTAATAACATTTTAGCTAATACTCAATAAACGCTTGATCGATTTCAAAAATTTTTCTTTCTTTGTTCGATCAGACCTAGTGTTCATATAAAACAACAATAACATTTTAGGTAATATTCAATAACCGCTTGACCGATTTTAATAATTTTTACTCTACTTTGTTCGATCGGACTTACCGTTCATACATAACTAAAAAAAACTTTTAAAAACCTCAATTTAATATCATTTTAGGTAACACTCAATAACCGCTTGACCGATTTTAATAATTTTTTCTTTTTTTTGTTCGAGCGGACTTATAGTTCATGCATTAAAAACAAAAATTTTTAAAACCTCAATTTAATAATATTTGAGCTAATACTTAATAACCGCTTGATCGATTTTACTAATTTTTTCTTTTCTTTGTTCGATTGGCCTTAATGTTCATAAATAACTAAAAAAAATTGTAAACCCTCAATTTAATAATATTTTAGGTAATACTCAATAACCGCTTGACCGACTTTAATAATTTTTTCTTTTCTTTGTTCGATTGGACCTAAGGTTCATAAATAACTAAAAAAAACATTGTAAAACCTCAATTTAATAACATTTTAGGTAATATTCAATAACCGCTTGATCGATTTCAATAGTTTTCTTTTCTTTGTTCGATCGGACTTAGTGTTCATAAAGGACTAAAAAAAATTTGAAAACCTCAATTTAATAATATTTTAGCTAATACTCAATAACCGCTTGATCGATTTCAATAATTTTTTCTTTTCTTTGTTCGATTGGACTTAATGTTCATAAATAACTAAAAAAAACATTGTAAAACCTCAATTTAATAACATTTTAGGTAATATTCAATAACCGCTTGATCGATTTCAATAGTTTTCTTTTCTTTGTTCGATCGGACTTAGTGTTCATAAAGGACTAAAAAAAATTTGAAAACCTCAATTTAATAATATTTTAGCTAATACTCAATAACCGCTTGATCGATTTCAATAATTTTTTCTTTTCTTTGTTCGATTGGACTTAATGTTCATAAATAACTAAAAAAAAAACATTGTAAAACCTCAATTTAATAACATTTTAGGTAATATTCAATAAACGCTTGATCGATTTCAAAAATTTTACTTTCTTTGTTCGATCAGACTTAGTGTTCATATAAAACAACAATAACATTTTAGGTAATATTCAATAACCGCTTGACCGATTTTAATAATTTTTACTCTACTTTGTTCGATCGGACTTAGTGTTCATACATAACTAAAAAAAATGTAAAACCTCACTTTAACAACATTTTAGGTAATACTCAATAACCGCTTGATCGATTTCAATAATTTTTTCTTTGTTCGATCGGACTTAGCGTTCATATAAAACAAAAAAAAATATTTGAAAAACCAAAATTTAATAATATTTTAATAATTTTTTCTTTTCTTGGTTCGATCGGACTTACCGTTCATATATAACAAAAAAAATTTGAAAACCTCAATTTAATAATATTTTAGCTAATACTCAATAACCGCTTGATCGATTTCAATAATTTTTTCTTTTCTTTGTTCGATTGGCCTTAATGTTCATAATTAACTAAAAAAAAATTGTAAAACCTCAATTTAATAATATTTTAGGTAACACTCAATAAAAGCTAAACCGATTTTAATAATTTTTTCTTTTCTTTGTTCGATCGGACTTAATGTTCATATAAAACAAAAAAAAATTATTTGAAAATCCCCAATTTAATAATATTTTAATAGTTTTATTCTTTTCTTTGTTCGATCGGACTTACCGTTCATACTTAACTAAAAAAACTTTCAAAAACCTCAATTTAATAACATTTTAGGTAAACTCAATAACCGTTTGACCGATTTTAATAATTTTTTCTTTTCTTTGTTCGATTGGACTTAATGTTCATAAATAACTAAAAAAAACATTGTAAAACCTCAATTTAATAACATTTTAGGTAATATTCAATAACCGCTTGATCGATTTCAATAGTTTTCTTTTCTTTGTTCGATCGGACTTAGTGTTCATAAAAGACTAAAAAAAAATTTGAAAACCTCAATTTAATAATATTTTAGCTAATACTCAATAACCGCTTGATCGATTTCAATAATTTTTTCTTTTCTTTGTTCGATTGGACTTAATGTTCATAAATAACTAAAAAAAAACATTGTAAAACCTCAATTTAATAACATTTTAGGTAATATTCAATAACCGCTTGATCGATTTCAATAGGTTTCTTTTCTTTGTTCGATCGGACTTAGTGTTCATAAAGGACTAAAAAAAAATTTGAAACCCTCAATTTAATAATATTTTAGCTAATACTCAATAACCGCTTGATCGATTTCAATAATTTTTTCTTTTCTTTGTTCGATTGGACTTAATGTTCATAAATAACTAAAAAAAACATTGTGAAACCTCAATTTAATAACATTTTAGCTAATACTCAATAAACGCTTGATCGATTTCAAAAATTTTTCTTTCTTTGTTCGATCAGACCTAGTGTTCATATAAAACAACAATAACATTTTAGGTAATATTCAATAACCGCTTGACCGATTTTAATAATTTTTACTCTACTTTGTTCGATCGGACTTACCGTTCATACATAACTAAAAAAAACTTTTAAAAACCTCAATTTAATATCATTTTAGGTAACACTCAATAACCGCTTGACCGATTTTAATAATTTTTTCTTTTTTTTGTTCGAGCGGACTTATAGTTCATGCATTAAAAACAAAAATTTTTAAAACCTCAATTTAATAATAGTTGAGCTAATACTTAATAACCGCTTGATCGATTTTACTAATTTTTTCTTTTCTTTGTTCGATTGGCCTTAATGTTCATAAATAACTAAAAAAAATTGTAAATCCTCAATTTAATAATATTTTAGGTAATACTCAATAACCGCTTGACCGACTTTAATAATTTTTTCTTTTCTTTGTTCGATTGGCCTTAATGTTCATATAAAACTACAAAAAAAAAATTGTAAAACCTCAATTTAATATCATTTTAGGTAACACTCAATAACCGCTTGACCGATTTTAATAATTTTTTCTTTTTTTTTTGTTCGATTGGCCTTAATGTTCATATCATAACTAAAAAAAAATTGTAAAACTTCAATCTTATATCATTTTAGGTAACACTCAATAACCTCTTGACCGATTTTAATAATATTTTATTTTTTTTGTTCGATTGGCCTTAATGTTCATATAAAGCTACAAAAAAAAAATTGTAAAACCTCAATTTAATATCATTTTAGGTAACACTCAATAACCGCTTGACCGATTTTAATAATTTTTTCTTTTTTTTGTTCGATTGGCCTTAATGTTCATAAATAACTAAAAAAAAAATTGTAAACCCTCAATTTAATATCATTTTAGGTAACACTCAATAACCGCTTGACCGATTTTAATAATTTTTTCTTTTGTTTGTTCGAGCGGACTTATAGTTCATACATTAAAAACAAAAATTTTAAAAACCTCAATTTAATAATATTTTAGCTAATACTCAATAACCGCTTGATCTATTTTGCTAATTTTTTCTTTTCTTTGTTCGATTGGCCTTAATGTTCATAAATAACTAAAAGAAAATTGTAAAACCTCAATTTAATAATATTTTAGGTAATACTAAATAACCGCTTGATCTATTTTACTAATTTTTTCTTTTCTTTGTTCGATTGGCCTTAATGTTCATAAATAACTAAAAAAAAATTGTAAAACCTCAATTTAATAATATTTTAGGTAACACTCAATAAAAGCTAAACCGATTTTAATCATTTTTTCTTTTCTTTGTTCGATCGGCCTTAATATAAATATAAAACAAAAAAAAATTATTTGAAAATCCCCAATTTAATAATATTTTAATAGTTTTATTCTTTTCTTTGTTCGATCGGACTTACCGTTCATACTTAACTAAAAAAAACTTTTAAAAACCTCAATTTAATAACATTTTAGGTAAACTCAATAACCGTTTGACCGATTTTAATAATTTTTTCTTTTCTTTGTTCGATTGGACTTAATGTTCATAAATAACTAAAAAAAACATTGTAAAACCTCAATTTAAAAACATTTTAGGTAATATTCAATAACCGCTTGATCGATTTCAATAGTTTTCTTTTCTTTGTTCGATCGGACTTAGTGTTCATAAAGGACTAAAAAAAAATTTGAAAACCTCAATTTAATAATATTTTAGCTAATACTCAATAACCGCTTGATCGATTTCAATAATTTTTCCTTTTCTTTGTTCGATTGGACTTAGTGTTCATAAATAACTAAAAAAAAACATTGTAAACCCTCAATTTAATAACATTTTAGGTAATATTCAATAACCGCTTGATCGATTTCAATAGTTTTCTTTTCTTTGTTCGATCGGACTTAGTGTTCATAAAGGACTAAAAAAAAATTTGAAACCCTCAATTTAATAA
Source organism: Merzomyia westermanni (assembly GCA_949987695.1). Lineage (NCBI taxonomy): Eukaryota > Metazoa > Arthropoda > Insecta > Diptera > Tephritidae > Merzomyia > Merzomyia westermanni. The sequence goes on along the minus strand of OX465292.1, from coordinate 11,441,387 downwards.
TATTTTAGCTAATACTCAATAATTTTTTCTTTTCTTTGTTCGATTGTTCTTAATGTTCATAAATAACTAAAAAAAACATTGTAAAACCTCAATTTAATAATATTTTAGGTAATACTAAATAACCGCTTGATCTATTTTACTAATTTTTTCTTTTCTTTGTTCGATTGGCCTTAATGTTCATAAATAACTAAAAAAAAATTGTAAAACCTCAATTTAATAATATTTTAGGTAACACTCAATAAAAGCTAAACCGATTTTAATAATTTTTTCTCTTCTTTGTTCGATCGGACTTAATGTTCATATAAAACAAAACAAAATTATTTGAAAATCCCCAATTTAATAATATTTTAATAGTTTTATTCTTTTCTTTGTTCGATCGGACTTACCGTTCATACTTAACTAAAAAAAACTTTTAAAAACCTCAATTTAATAACATTTTAGGTAAACTCAATAACCGTTTGACCGATTTTAATAATTTTTTCTTTTCTTTGTTCGATTGGACTTAATGTTCATAAATAACTAAAAAAAACATTGTAAAACCTCAATTTAATAACATTTTAGGTAATATTCAATAACCGCTTGATCGATTTCAATAGTTTTCTTTTCTTTGTTCGATCGGACTTAGTGTTCATAAAGGACTAAAAAAAAATTTGAAAACCTCAATTTAATAATATTTTAGCTAATACTCAATAACCGCTTGATCGATTTCAATAATTTTTTCTTTTCTTTGTTCGATTGGACTTAATGTTCATAAATAACTAAAAAAAAACATTGTAAAACCTCAATTTAATAACATTTTAGGTAATATTCAATAACCGCTTGATCGATTTCAATAGTTTTCTTTTCTTTGTTCGATCGGACTTAGTGTTCATAAAGGACTAAAAAAAAATTTGAAACCCTCAATTTAATAATATTTTAGCTAATACTCAATAACCGCTTGATCGATTTCAATAATTTCTTCTTTTCTTTGTTCGATTGGACTTAATGTTCATAAATAACTAAAAAAAAACATTGTAAAACCTCAATTTAATAACATTTTAGGTAATATTCAATAACCGCTTGATCGATTTCAATAGTTTTCTTTTCTTTGTTCGATCGGACTTAGTGTTCATAAAGGACTAAAAAAAAATTTGAAACCATCAATTTAATAATATTTTAGCTAATACTCAATAACCGCTTGATCGATTTCAATAATTTCTTCTTTTCTTTGTTCGATTGGACTTAATGTTCATAAATAACTAAAAAAAAACATTGTAAAACCTCAATTTAATAACATTTTAGGTAATATTCAATAACCGCTTGATCGATTTCAATAGTTTTCTTTTCTTTGTTCGATCGGACTTAGTGTTCATAAAGGACTAAAAAAAATTTGAAACCCTCAATTTAATAATATTTTAGCTAATACTCAATAACCGTTTGACCGATTTTAATAATTTTTTCTTTTCTTTGTTCGATTGGACTTAATGTTCATAAATAACTAAAAAAAAACATTGTAAAACCTCAATTTAATAACATTTTAGGTAATATTCAATAACCGCTTGATCGATTTCAATAGTTTTCTTTTCTTTGTTCGATCGGACTTAGTGTTCATAAAGGACTAAAAAAAAATTTGAAACCCTCAATTTAATAATATTTTAGCTAATACTCAATAACCGCTTGATCGATTTCAATAATTTCTTCTTTTCTTTGTTCGATTGGACTTAATGTTCATAAATAACTAAAAAAAAACATTGTAAAACCTCAATTTAATAACATTTTAGGTAATATTCAATAACCGCTTGATCGATTTCAATAGTTTTCTTTTCTTTGTTCGATCGGACTTAGTGTTCATAAAGGACTAAAAAAAAATTTGAAACCCTCAATTTAATAATATTTTAGCTAATACTCAATAACCGCTTGATCGATTTCAATAATTTCTTCTTTTCTTTGTTCGATTGGACTTAATGTTCATAAATAACTAAAAAAAAACATTGTAAAACCTCAATTTAATAACATTTTAGGTAATATTCAATAACCGCTTGATCGATTTCAATAGTTTTCTTTTATTTGTTCGATTGGACTTAGTGTTCATAAAGGACTAAAAAAAAATTTGAAACCCTCAATTTAATAATATTTTAGCTAATACTCAATAACCGCTTGATCGATTTCAATAATTTCTTCTTTTCTTTGTTCGATTGGACTTAATGTTCATAAATAACTAAAAAAAACATTGTAAAACCTCAATTTAATAACATTTTAGGTAATATTCAATAACCGCTTGATCGATTTCAATAGTTTTCTTTTCTTTGTTCGATCGGACTTAGTGTTCATAAAGGACTAAAAAAAAATTTGAAACCCTCAATTTAATAATATTTTAGCTAATACTCAATAACCGTTTGACCGATTTTAATAATTTTTTCATTTCTTTGTTCGATTGGACTTAATGTTCATAAATAACTAAAAAAAACATTGTAAAACCTCAATTTAATAACATTTTAGGTAATATTCAATAACCGCTTGATCGATTTCAATAGTTTTCTTTTCTTTGTTCGATCGGACTTAGTGTTCATAAAGGACTAAAAAAAAATTTGAAACCCTCAATTTAATAATATTTTAGCTAATACTTAATAACCGCTTGATCGATTTCAATAATTTCTTCTTTTCTTTGTTCGATTGGACTTAATGTTCATAAATAACTAAAAAAAAAACATTGTAAAACCTCAATTTAATAACATTTTAGGTAATATTCAATAACCGCTTGATCGATTTCAATAGTTTTCTTTTCTTTGTTCGATCGGACTTAGTGTTCATAAAGGACTAAAAAAAAATTTGAAACTCTGAATTTAATAATATTTTAGCTAATACTCAATAACCGCTTGATCGATTTCAATAATTTCTTCTTTTCTTTGTTCGATTGGACTTAATGTTCATAAATAACTAAAAAAAAACATTGTAAAACCTCAATTTAATAACATTTTAGGTAATATTCAATAACCGCTTGATCGATTTCAATAGTTTTCTTTTCTTTGTTCGATCGGACTTAGTGTTCATAAAGGACTAAAAAAAAATTTTAAACCCTCAATTTAATAATATTTTAGCTAATACTCAATAACCGCTTGATCGATTTCAATAATTTCTTCTTTTCTTTGTTCGATTGGACTTAACGTTCATAAATAACTAAAAAAAAACATTGTAAAACCTCAATTTAATAACATTTTAGGTAATATTCAATAACCGCTTGATCGATTTCAATAGTTTTCTTTTCTTTGTTCGATCGGACTTAGTGTTCATAAAGGACTAAAAAAAAATTTGAAACCCTCAATTTAATAATATTTTAGCTAATACTCAATAACCGCTTGATCGATTTCAATAATTTCTTCTTTTCTTTGTTCGATTGGACTTAATGTTCATAAATAACTAAAAAAAAACATTGTAAAACCTCAATTTAATAACATTTTAGGTAATATTCAATAACCGCTTGATCGATTTCAATAGTTTTCTTTTCTTTGTTCGATCGGACTTAGTGTTCATAAAGGACTAAAAAAAAATTTGAAACCCTCAATTTAATAATATTTTAGCTAATACTCAATAACCGCTTGATCGATTTCAATAATTTCTTCTTTTCTTTGTTCGATTGGACTTAATGTTCATAAATAACTAAAAAAAAACATTGTAAAACCTCAATTTAATAACATTTTAGGTAATATTCAATAACCGCTTGATCGATTTCAATAGTTTTCTTTTCTTTGTTCGATCGGACTTAGTGTTCATAAAGGACTAAAAAAAAATTTGAAACCCTCAATTTAATAATATTTTAGCTAATACTCAATAACCGCTTGATCGATTTCAATAATTTCTTCTTTTCTTTGTTCGATTGGACTTAATGTTCATAAATAACTAAAAAAAAACATTGTAAAACCTCAATTTAATAACATTTTAGGTAATATTCAATAACCGCTTGATCGATTTCAATAGTTTTCTTTTCTTTGTTCGATCGGACTTAGTGTTCATAAAGGACTAAAAAAAAATTTGAAACCCTCAATTTAATAATATTTTAGCTAATACTCAATAACCGCTTGATCGATTTCAATAATTTCTTCTTTTCTTTGTTCGATTGGACTTAATGTTCATAAATAACTAAAAAAAAACATTGTAAAACCTCAATTTAATAACATTTTAGGTAATATTCAATAACCGCTTGATCGATTTCAATAGTTTTCTTTTCTTTGTTCGATCGGACTTAGTGTTCATAAAGGACTAAAAAAAAATTTGAAACCCTCAATTTAATAATATTTTAGCTAATACTCAATAACCGCTTGATCGATTTCAATAATTTCTTCTTTTCTTTGTTCGATTGGACTTAATGTTCATAAATAACTAAAAAAAAACATTGTAAAACCTCAATTTAATAACATTTTAGGTAATATTCAATAACCGCTTGATCGATTTCAATAGTTTTCTTTTCTTTGTTCGATCGGACTTAGTGTTCATAAAGGACTAAAAAAAAATTTGAAACCCTCAATTTAATAATATTTTAGCTAATACTCAATAACCGCTTGATCGATTTCAATAATTTCTTCTTTTCTTTGTTCGATTGGACTTAATGTTCATAAATAACTAAAAAAAAACATTGTAAAACCTCAATTTAATAACATTTTAGGTAATATTCAATAACCGCTTGATCGATTTCAATAGTTTTCTTTTCTTTGTTCGATCGGACTTAGTGTTCATAAAGGACTAAAAAAAAATTTGAAACCCTCAATTTAATAATATTTTAGCTAATACTCAATAACCGCTTGATCGATTTCAATAATTTCTTCTTTTCTTTGTTCGATTGGACTTAATGTTCATAAATAACTAAAAAAAAACATTGTAAAACCTCAATTTAATAACATTTTAGGTAATATTCAATAACCGCTTGATCGATTTCAATAGTTTTCTTTTCTTTGTTCGATCGGACTTAGTGTTCATAAAGGACTAAAAAAAAATTTTAAACCCTCAATTTAATAATATTTTAGCTAATACTCAATAACCGCTTGATCGATTTCAATAATTTCTTCTTTTCTTTGTTCGATTGGACTTAACGTTCATAAATAACTAAAAAAAAACATTGTAAAACCTCAATTTAATAACATTTTAGGTAATATTCAATAACCGCTTGATCGATTTCAATAGTTTTCTTTTCTTTGTTCGATCGGACTTAGTGTTCATAAAGGACTAAAAAAAAATTTGAAACCCTCAATTTAATAATATTTTAGCTAATACTCAATAACCGCTTGATCGATTTCAATAATTTCTTCTTTTCTTTGTTCGATTGGACTTAATGTTCATAAATAACTAAAAAAAAACATTGTAAAACCTCAATTTAATAACATTTTAGGTAATATTCAATAACCGCTTGATCGATTTCAATAGTTTTCTTTTCTTTGTTCGATCGGACTTAGTGTTCATAAAGGACTAAAGAAAAATTTGAAACCCTCAATTTAATAATATTTTAGCTAATACTCAATAACCGCTTGATCGATTTCAATAATTTCTTCTTTTCTTTGTTCGATTGGACTTAATGTTCATAAATAACTAAAAAAAAACATTGTAAAACCTCAATTTAATAACATTTTAGGTAATATTCAATAACCGCTTGATCGATTTCAATAGTTTTCTTTTCTTTGTTCGATCGGACTTAGTGTTCATAAAGGACTAAAAAAAAATTTGAAACCCTCAATTTAATAATATTTTAGCTAATACTCAATAACCGCTTGATCGATTTCAATAATTTCTTCTTTTCTTTGTTCGATTGGACTTAATGTTCATAAATAACTAAAAAAAAACATTGTAAAACCTCAATTTAATAACATTTTAGGTAATATTCAATAACCGCTTGATCGATTTCAATAGTTTTCTTTTCTTTGTTCGATCGGACTTAGTGTTCATAAAGGACTAAAAAAAAATTTGAAACCCTCAATTTAATAATATTTTAGCTAATACTCAATAACCGCTTGATCGATTTCAATAATTTCTTCTTTTCTTTGTTCGATTGGACTTAATGTTCATAAATAACTAAAAAAAACATTGTAAAACCTCAATTTCATAACATTTTAGGTAATATTCAATAACCGCTTGATCGATTTCAATAGTTTTCTTTTCTTTGTTCGATCGGACTTAGTGTTCATAAAGGACTAAAAAAAAATTTTAAACCCTCAATTTAATAATATTTTAGCTAATACTCAATAACCGTTTGACCGATTTTAATAATTTTTTCTTTTCTTTGTTCGATTGGACTTAATGTTCATAAATAACTAAAAAAAACATTGTAAAACCTCAATTTAATAACATTTTAGGTAATATTCAATAACCGCTTGATCGATTTCAATAGTTTTCTTTTCTTTGTTCGATCGGACTTAGTGTTCATAAAGGACTAAAAAAAAAATTTGAAAACCTCAATTTAATAATATTTTAGCTAATACTCAATAACCGCTTGATCGATTTCAATAATTTTTTCTTTTCTTTGTTCGATTGGACTTAATGTTCATAAATAACTAAAAAAAAACATTGTAAAACCTCAATTTAATAACATTTTAGGTAATATTCAATAACCGCTTGATCGATTTCAATAGGTTTCTTTTCTTTGTTCGATCGGACTTAGTGTTCATAAAGGACTAAAAAAAAATTTGAAACCCTCAATTTAATAATATTTTAGCTAATACTCAATAACCGCTTGATCGATTTCAATAATTTCTTCTTTTCTTTGTTCGATTGGACTTAATGTTCATAAATAACTAAAAAAAAACATTGTAAAACCTCAATTTAATAACATTTTAGGTAATATTCAATAACCGCTTGATCGATTTCAATAGGTTTCTTTTCTTTGTTCGATCGGACTTAGTGTTCATAAAGGACTAAAAAAAAATTTGAAACCCTCAATTTAATAATATTTTAGCTAATACTCAATAACCGCTTGATCGATTTCAATAATTTCTTCTTTTCTTTGTCCGATTGGACTTAATGTTCATAAATAACTAAAAAAAAACATTGTAAAACCTCAATTTAATAACATTTTAGGTAATATTCAATAACCGCTTGATCGATTTCAATAGTTTTCTTTTCTTTGTTCGATCGGACTTAGTGTTCATAAAGGACTAAAAAAAAATTTGAAACCCTCAATTTAATAATATTTTAGCTAATACTCAATAACCGCTTGATCGATTTCAATAATTTCTTCTTTTCTTTGTTCGATTGGACTTAATGTTCATAAATAACTAAAAAAAACATTGTAAAACCTCAATTTCATAACATTTTAGGTAATATTCAATAACCGCTTGATCGATTTCAATAGTTTTCTTTTCTTTGTTCGATCGGACTTAGTGTTCATAAAGGACTAAAAAAAAAAATTGAAAACCTCAATTTAATAATATTTTAGCTAATACTCAATAACCGCTTGATCGATTTCAATAATTTTTTCTTTTCTTTGTTCGATTGGACTTAATGTTCATAAATAACTAAAAAAAAACATTGTAAAACCTCAATTTAATAACATTTTAGGTAATATTCAATAACCGCTTGATCGATTTCAATAGGTTTCCTTTCTTTGTTCGATCGGACTTAGTGTTCATAAAGGACTAAAAAAAAATTTGAAACCCTCAATTTAATAATATTTTAGCTAATACTCAATAACCGCTTGATCGATTTCAATAATTTCTTCTTTTCTTTGTTCGATTGGACTTAATGTTCATAAATAACTAAAAAAAAACATTGTAAAACCTCAATTTAATAACATTTTAGGTAATATTCAATAACCGCTTGATCGATTTCAATAGGTTTCTTTTCTTTGTTCGATCGGACTTAGTGTTCATAAAGGACTAAAAAAAAATTTGAAACCCTCAATTTAATAATATTTTAGCTAATACTCAATAACCGCTTGATCGATTTCAATAATTTCTTCTTTTCTTTGTTCGATTGGACTTAATGTTCATAAATAACTAAAAAAAAACATTGTAAAACCTCAATTTAATAATATTTTAGCTAATACTCAATAACCGCTTGATCGATTTCAATAGTTTTCTTTTCTTTGTTCGATCGGACTTAGTGTTCATAAAGGACTAAAAAAAATTTGAAACCCTCAATTTAATAATATTTTAGCTAATACTCAATAACCGCTTGATCGATTTCAATAATTTTTTCTTTTCTTTGTTCGATTGGACTTAATGTTCATAAATAACTAAAAAAAACATTGTAAAACCTCAATTTAATAACATTTTAGGTAATATTCAATAACCGCTTGATCGATTTCAATAGTTTTCTTTTCTTTGTTCGATCGGACTTAGTGTTCATAAAGGACTAAAAAAAAATTTGAAACGCTCAATTTAATAACATTTTAGCTAATACTCAATAACCGCTTGATCGATTTCAATAATTTTTTCTTTTCTTTGTTCGATTGGACTTAATGTTCATAAATAACTAAAAAAAACATTGTAAAACCTCAATTTAATAACATTTTAGGTAATATTCAATAACCGCTTGATCGATTTCAATAGTTTTCTTTTCTTTGTTCGATCGGACTTAGTGTTCATAAAGGACTAAAAAAAAATTTGAAACGCTCAATTTAATAACATTTTAGCTAATACTCAATAACCGCTTGATCGATTTCAATAATTTTTTCTTTTCTTTGTTCGATTGGACTTAATGTTCATAAATAACTAAAAAAAACATTGTAAAACCTCAATTTAATAACATTTTAGGTAATATTCAATAACCGCTTGATCGATTTCAATAGTTTTCTTTTCTTTGTTCGATCGGACTTAGTGTTCATAAAGGACTAAAAAAAAATTTGAAACCCTCAATTTAATAATATTTTAGCTAATACTCAATAACCGCTTGATCGATTTCAATAATTTTTTCTTTTCTTTGTTCGATTGGACTTAATGTTCATAAATAACTAAAAAAAACATTGTAAAACCTCAATTTAATAACATTTTAGGTAATATTCAATAACCGCTTGATCGATTTCAATAGTTTTCTTTTCTTTGTTCGATCGGACTTAGTGTTCATAAAGGACTAAAAAAAAATTTGAAACCCTCAATTTAATAATATTTTAGCTAATACTCAATAAACGCTTGATCGATTTCAAAAATTTTTCTTTCTTTGTTCGATCAGACTTAGTGTTCATATAAAACAACAATAACATTTTAGGTAATATTCAATAACCGCTTGACCGATTTTAATAATTTTTTCTTTTCTTTGTTCGATTGGCCTTAATGTTCACAAATAACTAAAAAAAAATTGTAAAACCTCAATTTAATAATATTTTAGGTAACACTCAATAAAAGCTAAACCGATTTTAATAATTTTTTCTTTTCTTTGTTCGATTGGACTTAATGTTCATATAAAACAAAAAAAAATTATTTGAAAATCCCCAATTTAATAATATTTTAATAGTTTTATTCTTTTCTTTGTTCGATCGGACTTACCGTTCATACTTAACTAAAAAAAACTTTTAAAAACCTCAATTTAATAACATTTTAGGTAAACTCAATAACCGTTTGACCGATTTTAATAATTTTTTCTTTTCTTTGTTCGATTGGACTTAATGTTCATAAATAACTAAAAAAAACATTGTAAAACCTCAATTTAATAATATTTTAGGTAATACTCAATAACCGCTTGATCTATTTTACTAATTTTTTCTTTTCTTTGTTCGATTGGCCTTAATGTTCACAAATAACTAAAAAAAAATTGTAAAACCTCAATTTAATAATATTTTAGGTAACACTCAATAAAAGCTAAACCGATTTTAATAATTTTTTCTTTTCTTTGTTCGATCGGACTTAATGTTCATATAAAACAAAAAAAAATTATTTGAAAATCCCCAATTTAATAATATTTTAATAGTTTTATTCTTTTCTTTGTTCGATCGGACTTACCGTTCATACTTAACTAAAAAAAACATTGTAAACCCTCAATTTAATAATATTTTAGGTAATACTCAATAACCGCTTGATCTATTTTACTAATTTTTTCTTTTCTTTGTTCGATTGGCCTTAATGTTCACAAATAACTAAAAAAAAATTGTAAAACCTCAATTTAATAATATTTTAGGTAACACTCAATAAAAGCTAAACCGATTTTAATAATTTTTTCTTTTCTTTGTTCGATCGGACTTAATGTTCATATAAAACAAAAAAAAATTATTTGAAAATCCCCAATTTAATAATATTTTAATAGTTTTATTCTTTTCTTTGTTCGTTCGGACTTAGTGTTCATATAAAACAAAAAAAAATTATTTGAAAATCCCCAATTTAATAATATTTTAATAGTTTTATTCTTTTCTTTGTTCGATCGGACTTACCGTTCATACTTAACTAAAAAAAACTTTTAAAAACCTCAATTTAATAACATTTTAGGTAAACTCAATAACCGTTTGACCGATTTTAATAATTTTTTCTTTTCTTTGTTCGATTGGACTTAATGTTCATAAATAACTAAAAAAAACATTGTAAAACCTCAATTTAATAATATTTTAGGTAATACTCAATAACCGCTTGATCTATTTTACTAATTTTTTCTTTTCTTTGTTCGATTGGCCTTAATGTTCACAAATAACTAAAAAAAAATTGTAAAACCTCAATTTAATAATATTTTAGGTAACACTCAATAAAAGCTAAACCGATTTTAATAATTTTTTCTTTTCTTTGTTCGATCGGACTTAATGTTCATATAAAACAAAAAAAAATTATTTGAAAATCCCCAATTTAATAATATTTTAATAGTTTTATTCTTTTCTTTGTTCGATCGGACTTACCGTTCATACTTAACTAAAAAAAACATTGTAAACCCTCAATTTAATAATATTTTAGGTAATACTCAATAACCGCTTGATCTATTTTACTAATTTTTTCTTTTCTTTGTTCGATTGGCCTTAATGTTCACAAATAACTAAAAAAAAATTGTAAAACCTCAATTTAATAATATTTTAGGTAACACTCAATAAAAGCTAAACCGATTTTAATAATTTTTTCTTTTCTTTGTTCGATCGGACTTAATGTTCATATAAAACAAAAAAAAATTATTTGAAAATCCCCAATTTAATAATATTTTAATAGTTTTATTCTTTTCTTTGTTCGATCGGACTTACCGTTCATACTTAACTAAAAAAAACATTGTAAAACCTCAATTTAATAATATTTTAGGTAATACTCAATAACCGCTTGATCTATTTTACTAATTTTTTCTTTTCTTTGTTCGATTGGCCTTAATGTTCACAAATAACTAAAAAAAAATTGTAAAACCTCAATTTAATAATATTTTAGGTAACACTCAATAAAAGCTAAACCGATTTTAATAATTTTTTCTTTTCTTTGTTCGATCGGACTTAATGTTCATATAAAACAAAAAAAAATTATTTGAAAATCCCCAATTTAATAATATTTTAATAGTTTTATTCTTTTCTTTGTTCGATCGGACTTACCGTTCATACTTAACTAAAAAAAACATTGTAAACCCTCAATTTAATAATATTTTAGGTAATACTCAATAACCGCTTGATCTATTTTACTAATTTTTTCTTTTCTTTGTTCGATTGGCCTTAATGTTCACAAATAACTAAAAAAAAATTGTAAAACCTCAATTTAATAATATTTTAGGTAACACTCAATAAAAGCTAAACCGATTTTAATAATTTTTTCTTTTCTTTGTTCGATCGGACTTAATGTTCATATAAAACAAAAAAAAATTATTTGAAAATCCCCAATTTAATAATATTTTAATAGTTTTATTCTTTTCTTTGTTCGATCGGACTTACCGTTCATACTTAACTAAAAAAAACATTGTAAAACCTCAATTTAATAATATTTTAGGTAATACTCAATAACCGCTTGATCTATTTTACTAATTTTTTCTTTTCTTTGTTCGATTGGCCTTAATGTTCACAAATAACTAAAAAAAAATTGTAAAACCTCAATTTAATAATATTTTAGGTAACACTCAATAAAAGCTAAACCGATTTTAATAATTTTTTCTTTTCTTTGTTCGATCGGACTTAATGTTCATATAAAACAAAAAAAAATTATTTGAAAATCCCCAATTTAATAATATTTTAATAGTTTTATTCTTTTCTTTGTTCGATTGGACTTAATGTTCATAAATAACTAAAAAAAACATTGTAAAACCTCAATTTAATAACATTTTAGGTAATATTCAATAACCGCTTGATCGATTTCAATAGTTTTCTTTTCTTTGTTCGATCGGACTTAGTGTTCATAAAGGACTAAAAAAAAATTTGAAACGCTCAATTTAATAACATTTTAGCTAATACTCAATAACCGCTTGATCGATTTCAATAATTTTTTCTTTTCTTTGTTCGATTGGACTTAATGTTCATAAATAACTAAAAAAAACATTGTAAAACCTCAATTTAATAACATTTTAGGTAATATTCAATAACCGCTTGATCGATTTCAATAGTTTTCTTTTCTTTGTTCGATCGGACTTAGTGTTCATAAAGGACTAAAAAAAAATTTGAAACCCTCAATTTAATAATATTTTAGCTAATACTCAATAACCGCTTGATCGATTTCAATAATTTTTTCTTTTCTTTGTTCGATTGGACTTAATGTTCATAAATAACTAAAAAAAACATTGTAGAACCTCAATTTAATAACATTTTAGGTAATATTCAATAACCGCTTGATCGATTTCAATAGTTTTCTTTTCTTTGTTCGATCGGACTTAGTGTTCATAAAGGACTAAAAAAAAATTTGAAACCCTCAATTTAATAATATTTTAGCTAATACTCAATAAACGCTTGATCGATTTCAAAAATTTTTCTTTCTTTGTTCGATCAGACTTAGTGTTCATATAAAACAACAATAACATTTTAGGTAATATTCAATAACCGCTTGACCGATTTTAATAATTTTTTCTTTTCTTTGTTCGATTGGCCTTAATGTTCACAAATAACTAAAAAAAAATTGTAAAACCTCAATTTAATAATATTTTAGGTAACACTCAATGAAAGCTAAACCGATTTTAATAATTTTTTCTTTTCTTTGTTCGATCGGACTTAATGTTCATATAAAACAAAAAAAAATTATTTGAAAATCCCCAATTTAATAATATTTTAATAGTTTTATTCTTTTCTTTGTTCGATCGGACTTACCGTTCATACTTAACTAAAAAAAACTTTTAAAAACCTCAATTTAATAACATTTTAGGTAAACTCAATAACCGTTTGACCGATTTTAATAATTTTTTCTTTTCTTTGTTCGATTGGACTTAATGTTCATAAATAACTAAAAAAAACATTGTAAAACCTCAATTTAATAATATTTTAGGTAATACTCAATAACCGCTTGATCTATTTTACTAATTTTTTCTTTTCTTTGTTCGATTGGCCTTAATGTTCACAAATAACTAAAAAAAAATTGTAAAACCTCAATTTAATAATATTTTAGGTAACACTCAATAAAAGCTAAACCGATTTTAATAATTTTTTCTTTTCTTTGTTCGATCGGACTTAATGTTCATATAAAACAAAAAAAAATTATTTGAAAATCCCCAATTTAATAATATTTTAATAGTTTTATTCTTTTCTTTGTTCGATCGGACTTACCGTTCATACTTAACTAAAAAAAACATTGTAAACCCTCAATTTAATAATATTTTAGGTAATACTCAATAACCGCTTGATCTATTTTACTAATTTTTTCTTTTCTTTGTTCGATTGGCCTTAATGTTCACAAATAACTAAAAAAAAATTGTAAAACCTCAATTTAATAATATTTTAGGTAACACTCAATAAAAGCTAAACCGATTTTAATAATTTTTTCTTTTCTTTGTTCGATCGGACTTAATGTTCATATAAAACAAAAAAAAATTATTTGAAAATCCCCAATTTAATAATATTTTAATAGTTTTATTCTTTTCTTTGTTCGTTCGGACTTAGTGTTCATATAAAACAAAAAAAAATTATTTGAAAATCCCCAATTTAATAATATTTTAATAGTTTTATTCTTTTCTTTGTTCGATCGGACTTACCGTTCATACTTAACTAAAAAAAACTTTTAAAAACCTCAATTTAATAACATTTTAGGTAAACTCAATAACCGTTTGACCGATTTTAATAATTTTTTCTTTTCTTTGTTCGATTGGACTTAATGTTCATAAATAACTAAAAAAAACATTGTAAAACCTCAATTTAATAATATTTTAGGTAATACTCAATAACCGCTTGATCTATTTTACTAATTTTTTCTTTTCTTTGTTCGATTGGCCTTAATGTTCACAAATAACTAAAAAAAAATTGTAAAACCTCAATTTAATAATATTTTAGGTAACACTCAATAAAAGCTAAACCGATTTTAATAATTTTTTCTTTTCTTTGTTCGATCGGACTTAATGTTCATATAAAACAAAAAAAAATTATTTGAAAATCCCCAATTTAATAATATTTTAATAGTTTTATTCTTTTCTTTGTTCGATCGGACTTACCGTTCATACTTAACTAAAAAAAACATTGTAAACCCTCAATTTAATAATATTTTAGGTAATACTCAATAACCGCTTGATCTATTTTACTAATTTTTTCTTTTCTTTGTTCGATTGGCCTTAATGTTCACAAATAACTAAAAAAAAATTGTAAAACCTCAATTTAATAATATTTTAGGTAACACTCAATAAAAGCTAAACCGATTTTAATAATTTTTTCTTTTCTTTGTTCGATCGGACTTAATGTTCATATAAAACAAAAAAAAATTATTTGAAAATCCCCAATTTAATAATATTTTAATAGTTTTATTCTTTTCTTTGTTCGATCGGACTTACCGTTCATACTTAACTAAAAAAAACATTGTAAAACCTCAATTTAATAATATTTTAGGTAATACTCAATAACCGCTTGATCTATTTTACTAATTTTTTCTTTTCTTTGTTCGATTGGCCTTAATGTTCACAAATAACTAAAAAAAAATTGTAAAACCTCAATTTAATAATATTTTAGGTAACACTCAATAAAAGCTAAACCGATTTTAATAATTTTTTCTTTTCTTTGTTCGATCGGACTTAATGTTCATATAAAACAAAAAAAAATTATTTGAAAATCCCCAATTTAATAATATTTTAATAGTTTTATTCTTTTCTTTGTTCGATCGGACTTACCGTTCATACTTAACTAAAAAAAACATTGTAAACCCTCAATTTAATAATATTTTAGGTAATACTCAATAACCGCTTGATCTATTTTACTAATTTTTTCTTTTCTTTGTTCGATTGGCCTTAATGTTCACAAATAACTAAAAAAAAATTGTAAAACCTCAATTTAATAATATTTTAGGTAACACTCAATAAAAGCTAAACCGATTTTAATAATTTTTTCTTTTCTTTGTTCGATCGGACTTAATGTTCATATAAAACAAAAAAAAATTATTTGAAAATCCCCAATTTAATAATATTTTAATAGTTTTATTCTTTTCTTTGTTCGATCGGACTTACCGTTCATACTTAACTAAAAAAAACATTGTAAAACCTCAATTTAATAATATTTTAGGTAATACTCAATAACCGCTTGATCTATTTTACTAATTTTTTCTTTTCTTTGTTCGATTGGCCTTAATGTTCACAAATAACTAAAAAAAAATTGTAAAACCTCAATTTAATAATATTTTAGGTAACACTCAATAAAAGCTAAACCGATTTTAATAATTTTTTCTTTTCTTTGTTCGATCGGACTTAATGTTCATATAAAACAAAAAAAAATTATTTGAAAATCCCCAATTTAATAATATTTTAATAGTTTTATTCTTTCCTTTGTTCGATTGGACTTAATGTTCATAAATAACTAAAAAAAACATTGTAAAACCTCAATTTAATAACATTTTAGGTAATATTCAATAACCGCTTGATCGATTTCAATAGTTTTCTTTTCTTTGTTCGATCGGACTTAGTGTTCATAAAGGACTAAAAAAAAATTTGAAACGCTCAATTTAATAACATTTTAGCTAATACTCAATAACCGCTTGATCGATTTCAATAATTTTTTCTTTTCTTTGTTCGATTGGACTTAATGTTCATAAATAACTAAAAAAAACATTGTAAAACCTCAATTTAATAACATTTTAGGTAATATTCAATAACCGCTTGATCGATTTCAATAGTTTTCTTTTCTTTGTTCGATCGGACTTAGTGTTCATAAAGGACTAAAAAAAAATTTGAAACCCTCAATTTAATAATATTTTAGCTAATACTCAATAACCGCTTGATCGATTTCAATAATTTTTTCTTTTCTTTGTTCGATTGGACTTAATGTTCATAAATAACTAAAAAAAACATTGTAAAACCTCAATTTAATAACATTTTAGGTAATATTCAATAACCGCTTGATCGATTTCAATAGTTTTCTTTTCTTTGTTCGATCGGACTTAGTGTTCATAAAGGACTAAAAAAAAATTTGAAACCCTCAATTTAATAATATTTTAGCTAATACTCAATAAACGCTTGATCGATTTCAAAAATTTTTCTTTCTTTGTTCGATCAGACTTAGTGTTCATATAAAACAACAATAACATTTTAGGTAATATTCAATAACCGCTTGACCGATTTTAATAATTTTTTCTTTTCTTTGTTCGATTGGCCTTAATGTTCACAAATAACTAAAAAAAAATTGTAAAACCTCAATTTAATAATATTTTAGGTAACACTCAATAAAAGCTAAACCGATTTTAATAATTTTTTCTTTTCTTTGTTCGATCGGACTTAATGTTCATATAAAACAAAAAAAAATTATTTGAAAATCCCCAATTTAATAATATTTTAATAGTTTTATTCTTTTCTTTGTTCGATCGGACTTACCGTTCATACTTAACTAAAAAAAACTTTTAAAAACCTCAATTTAATAACATTTTAGGTAAACTCAATAACCGTTTGACCGATTTTAATAATTTTTTCTTTTCTTTGTTCGATTGGACTTAATGTTCATAAATAACTAAAAAAAACATTGTAAAACCTCAATTTAATAATATTTTAGGTAATACTCAATAACCGCTTGATCTATTTTACTAATTTTTTCTTTTCTTTGTTCGATTGGCCTTAATGTTCACAAATAACTAAAAAAAAATTGTAAAACCTCAATTTAATAATATTTTAGGTAACACTCAATAAAAGCTAAACCGATTTTAATAATTTTTTCTTTTCTTTGTTCGATCGGACTTAATGTTCATATAAAACAAAAAAAAATTATTTGAAAATCCCCAATTTAATAATATTTTAATAGTTTTATTCTTTTCTTTGTTCGATCGGACTTACCGTTCATACTTAACTAAAAAAAACATTGTAAACCCTCAATTTAATAATATTTTAGGTAATACTCAATAACCGCTTGATCTATTTTACTAATTTTTTCTTTTCTTTGTTCGATTGGCCTTAATGTTCACAAATAACTAAAAAAAAATTGTAAAACCTCAATTTAATAATATTTTAGGTAACACTCAATAAAAGCTAAACCGATTTTAATAATTTTTTCTTTTCTTTGTTCGATCGGACTTAATGTTCATATAAAACAAAAAAAAATTATTTGAAAATCCCCAATTTAATAATATTTTAATAGTTTTATTCTTTTCTTTGTTCGTTCGGACTTAGTGTTCATATAAAACAAAAAAAAATTATTTGAAAATCCCCAATTTAATAATATTTTAATAGTTTTATTCTTTTCTTTGTTCGATCGGACTTACCGTTCATACTTAACTAAAAAAAACTTTTAAAAACCTCAATTTAATAACATTTTAGGTAAACTCAATAACCGTTTGACCGATTTTAATAATTTTTTCTTTTCTTTGTTCGATTGGACTTAATGTTCATAAATAACTAAAAAAAACATTGTAAAACCTCAATTTAATAATATTTTAGGTAATACTCAATAACCGCTTGATCTATTTTACTAATTTTTTCTTTTCTTTGTTCGATTGGCCTTAATGTTCACAAATAACTAAAAAAAAATTGTAAAACCTCAATTTAATAATATTTTAGGTAACACTCAATAAAAGCTAAACCGATTTTAATAATTTTTTCTTTTCTTTGTTCGATCGGACTTAATGTTCATATAAAACAAAAAAAAATTATTTGAAAATCCCCAATTTAATAATATTTTAATAGTTTTATTCTTTTCTTTGTTCGATCGGACTTACCGTTCATACTTAACTAAAAAAAACATTGTAAACCCTCAATTTAATAATATTTTAGGTAATACTCAATAACCGCTTGATCTATTTTACTAATTTTTTCTTTTCTTTGTTCGATTGGCCTTAATGTTCACAAATAACTAAAAAAAAATTGTAAAACCTCAATTTAATAATATTTTAGGTAACACTCAATAAAAGCTAAACCGATTTTAATAATTTTTTCTTTTCTTTGTTCGATCGGACTTAATGTTCATATAAAACAAAAAAAAATTATTTGAAAATCCCCAATTTAATAATATTTTAATAGTTTTATTCTTTTCTTTGTTCGATCGGACTTACCGTTCATACTTAACTAAAAAAAACATTGTAAAACCTCAATTTAATAATATTTTAGGTAATACTCAATAACCGCTTGATCTATTTTACTAATTTTTTCTTTTCTTTGTTCGATTGGCCTTAATGTTCACAAATAACTAAAAAAAAATTGTAAAACCTCAATTTAATAATATTTTAGGTAACACTCAATAAAAGCTAAACCGATTTTAATAATTTTTTCTTTTCTTTGTTCGATCGGTCTTAATGTTCATATAAAACAAAAAAAAATTATTTGAAAATCCCCAATTTAATAATATTTTAATAGTTTTATTCTTTTCTTTGTTCGATCGGACTTACCGTTCATACTTAACTAAAAAAAACATTGTAAACCCTCAATTTAATAATATTTTAGGTAATACTCAATAACCGCTTGATCTATTTTACTAATTTTTTCTTTTCTTTGTTCGATTGGCCTTAATGTTCACAAATAACTAAAAAAAAATTGTAAAACCTCAATTTAATAATATTTTAGGTAACACTCAATAAAAGCTAAACCGATTTTAATAATTTTTTCTTTTCTTTGTTCGATCGGACTTAATGTTCATATAAAACAAAAAAAAATTATTTGAAAATCCCCAATTTAATAATATTTTAATAGTTTTATTCTTTTCTTTGTTCGATCGGACTTACCGTTCATACTTAACTAAAAAAAACATTGTAAAACCTCAATTTAATAATATTTTAGGTAATACTCAATAACCGCTTGATCTATTTTACTAATTTTTTCTTTTCTTTGTTCGATTGGCCTTAATGTTCACAAATAACTAAAAAAAAATTGTAAAACCTCAATTTAATAATATTTTAGGTAACACTCAATAAAAGCTAAACCGATTTTAATAATTTTTTCTTTTCTTTGTTCGATTGGACTTAATGTTCATAAATAACAAAAAAAAATTATTTGAAAATCCCCAATTTAATAATATTTTAATAGTTTTATTCTTTTCTTTGTTCGATCGGACTTACCGTTCATACTTAACTAAAAAAAACTTTTAAAAACCTCAATTTAATAACATTTTAGGTAAACTCAATAACCGTTTGACCGATTTTAATAATTTTTTCTTTTCTTTGTTCGATTGGACTTAATGTTCATAAATAACTAAAAAAAAACATTGTAAAACCTCAATTTAATAATATTTTAGGTAATACTCAATAACCGCTTGATCTATTTTACTAATTTTTTCTTTTCTTTGTTCGATTGGCCTTAATGTTCACAAATAACTAAAAAAAAATTGTAAAACCTCAATTTAATAATATTTTAGGTAACACTCAATAAAAGCTAAACCGATTTTAATAATTTTTTCTTTTCTTTGTTCGATCGGACTTAATGTTCATATAAAAAAAAAAAAAATTATTTGAAAATCCCCAATTTAATAATATTTTAATAGTTTTATTCTTTTCTTTGTTCGATCGGACTTACCGTTCATACTTAACTAAAAAAAACATTGTAAACCCTCAATTTAATAATATTTTAGGTAATACTCAATAACCGCTTGATCTATTTTACTAATTTTTTCTTTTCTTTGTTCGATTGGCCTTAATGTTCACAAATAACTAAAAAAAAATTGTAAAACCTCAATTTAATAATATTTTAGGTAACACTCAATAAAAGCTAAACCGATTTTAATAATTTTTTCTTTTCTTTGTTCGATCGGACTTAATGTTCATATAAAACAAAAAAAAATTATTTGAAAATCCCCAATTTAATAATATTTTAATAGTTTTATTCTTTTCTTTGTTCGATCGGACTTACCGTTCATACTTAACTAAAAAAAACATTGTAAAACCTCAATTTAATAATATTTTAGGTAATACTCAATAACCGCTTGATCTATTTTACTAATTTTTTCTTTTCTTTGTTCGATTGGCCTTAATGTTCACAAATAACTAAAAAAAATTGTAAAACCTCAATTTAATAATATTTTAGGTAACACTCAATAAAAGCTAAACCGATTTTAATAATTTTTTCTTTTCTTTGTTCGATCGGACTTAATGTTCATATAAAACAAAAAAAAATTATTTGAAAATCCCCAATTTAATAATATTTTAATAGTTTTATTCTTTTCTTTGTTCGTTCGGACTTAGTGTTCATACATAACTAAAAAAAATGTAAAGCCTCACTTTAACAACATTTTAGCTAATACTCAATAACCGCTTGATCGATTTCAATAATTTTTTCTTTTCTTTGTTCGATTGGACTTAATGTTCATAAATAAATAAAAAAAAATTGTAAAACCTCAATTTAATAATATTTTAGGTAATACTCAATAACCGCTTGATCTATTTTACTAATTTTTTCTTTTCTTTGTTCGATTGGCCTTAATGTTCACAAATAACTAAAAAAAAATTGTAAAACCTCAATTTAATAATATTTTAGGTAACACTCAATAAAAGCTAAACCGATTTTAATAATTTTTTCTTTTCTTTGTTCGATCGGACTTAATGTTCATATAAAACAAAAAAAAATTATTTGAAAATCCCCAATTTAATAATATTTTAATAGTTTTATTCTTTTCTTTGTTCGATCGGACTTACCGTTCATACTTAACTAAAAAAAACTTTTAAAAACCTCAATTTAATAACATATTAGGTAATATTCAATAACCGCTTGATCGATTTCAATAGTTTTCTTTTCTTTGTTCGATCGGACTTAGTGTTCATATAAAACAAAAAAAATAATTTGAAAAACGACAATTTAATAATATTTTAATAATTTTTTTCTTTTCTTTCTTCGATCGGACTTAGTCTTCATACATAACTAAAAAACCTTTTAAAAACCTCAATTTAAAAATATATTTTAGCTAACACTCAATAACCGCTTGATCGATTTCAATAATTTTTTCTTTTCTTTGTTCGATCGGACTTAATGTTCATAAATAAATAAAAAAAAATTGTAAAACCTCAATTTAATAATATTTTAGGTAATACTCAATAACCGCTTGATCTATTTTACTAATTTTTTCTTTTCTTTGTTCGATTGGCCTTAATGTTCACAAATAACTAAAAAAAAATTGTAAAACCTCAATTTAATAATATTTTAGGTAACACTCAATAAAAGCTAAACCGATTTTAATAATTTTTTCTTTTCTTTGTTCGATCGGACTTAATGTTCATATAAAACAAAAAAAAATTATTTGAAAATCCCCAATTTAATAATATTTTAATAGTTTTATTCTTTTCTTTGTTCGATCGGACTTACCGTTCATACTTAACTAAAAAAAAATTGTAAAACCTCAATTTAATAATATTTTAGCTAATACTCAATAAACGCTTGATCGATTTCAAAAATTTTTTCTTTTCTTTGTTCGATTGGACTTAATGTTCATAAATAAATAAAAAAAAATTGTAAAACCTCAATTTAATAATATTTTAGGTAATACTCAATAACCGCTTGATCTATTTTACTAATTTTTTCTTTTCTTTGTTCGATTGGCCTTAATGTTCACAAATAACTAAAAAAAAATTGTAAAACCTCAATTTAATAATATTTTAGGTAACACTCAATAAAAGCTAAACCGATTTTAATAATTTTTTCTTTTCTTTGTTCGATCGGACTTAATGTTCATATAAAACAAAAAAAAATTATTTGAAAATCCCCAATTTAATAATATTTTAATAGTTTTATTCTTTTCTTTGTTCGATCGGACTTACCGTTCATACTTAACTAAAAAAAAATTGTAAAACCTCAATTTAATAATATTTTAGCTAATACTCAATAAACGCTTGATCGATTTCAAAAATTTTTCTCTCTTTGTTCGATCAGACTTAGTGTTCATATAAAACAACAATAACATTTTAGGTAATATTCAATAACCGCTTGACCGATTTTAATAATTTTTACTCTACTTTGTTCGATCGGATTTAGTGTTCATACATAACTAAAAAAAATGTAAAACCTCACTTTAACAACATTTTAGGTAATACTCAATAACCGCTTGATCGATTTCAAAAATTTGTATTTCTTTGCTCTATCGGACTTAGTGCTCATATAAAACAAAAAAAATAATTTGAAAAACGACAATTTAATAATATTTTAATAATTTTTTTCTTTTCTTTCTTCGATCGGACTTAGTCTTCATACATAACTAAAAAACCTTTTAAAAACCTCAATTTAAAAATATATTTTAGCTAACACTCAATAACCGCTTGATCGATTTCAATAATTTTTTCTTTTCTTTGTTCGATCGGACTTCCCGTTCATATATAACTAAAAAAAACTTTTAAAAACCTCAATTTAATAATATTTTAGCTAATACTCCATAACCGCTTGATCGATTTCAATAATTTTTTCTTTGTTCGATCGGACTTAGCGTTTATATAAAACAAAAAAAATTATTTGAAAAACCAAAATTTAAATATATTTTAATAATTTTTTTCTTTTCTTTGTTCGATCGGACTTACCGTTCATATATAACAAAAAAAAATTTTAAAAACCTCAATTTAATAATATTTTAGCTAATACTCAATAACCGCTAGATCGATTTCAATAATTTTTTCTTTGTTCGATCGGACTTAATGTTCATAAAAAACTGAAAAATAATTGTAAAACCTCAATTTAATAACATGCTAGGTAATACTCAATAACCCCTTGATCGATTTCAATAATTTTTATTTCTTTGTTCGAGCGGACTTAATGTTCATATAAAACTACAAAAAAAAATTGTAAAACTTCACTTTAATAACATTTTAGCTAATACTCAATAACCGCTTGATCGATTTCAAAAATTTTTCTTTCCTTGTTCGATCAGACTTAGTGTTCATATAAAACAAAAAAAAAATAATTTGCAAAACGACAATTTAATAATATTTTAATAATTTTTTTCTTTTCTTTCTTCGATCGGACTTAGTCTTCATACATAACTAAAAAAAACTTTTAAAAACCTCAATTTAAAAATATATTTTAGCTAACACTCAATAACCGCTTGATCGATTTCAATAATTTTTTCATTCTTTGTTCGATCGGACTTAATGTTCTAATAAAACAAAAACAAATATTTGAAAAACCGCAATTTAATAATATTTTAATAATTTTTTTCTTTTCTTTGTTCGATCGGACTTACCGTTCATACATAACTAAAAAAAACTTTTAAAAACCTCAATTTAATATCATTTTAGGTAACACTCAATAACCGCTTGACCGATTTTAATAATTTTTTCTTTTCTTGGTTCGATCGGACTTACCGTTCATATATAACAAAAAAAAATTTGAAAACCTCAATTTAATAATATTTTAGCTAATACTCAATAACCGCTTGATCGATTTCAATAATTTTTTCTTTTCTTTGTTCGATTGGACTTAATGTTCATAAATAACTAAAAAAAAAACATTGTAAAACCTCAATTTAATAACAGTTTAGGTAATATTCAATAACCGCTTGATCGATTTCAATAGTTTTCTTTTCTTTGTTCGATCGGACTTAGTGTTCATAAAGGACTAAAAAAAATTTCAAAACCTCAATTTAATAATATTTTAGCTAACACTCAATAACCGCTTGACCGATTTTAATAATTTTTCCTTTTATTTGTTCGAGCGGACTTATAGTTCATACGTTAAAAACAAAAATTTTAAAAACCTCAATTTAATAATATTTTAGCTAATACTCAATAACCGCTTGATCTATTTTACTAACTTTTTCTTTTCTTTGTTCGATTGGCCTTAATGTTCATAAATAACTAAAAAAAAATTGTAAAACCTCAATTTAATAATATTTTAGGTAATACTAAATAACCGCTTGACCGATTTTAATAATTTTTGTTTTTTTTGTTCGATTGGCCTTAATGTTCATAAATAACTAAAAAAAACATTGTAAAACCTCAATTTAATAATATTTTAGGTAATACTAAATAACCGCTTGATCTATTTTACTAATTTTTTCTTTTCTTTGTTCGATTGGCCTTAATGTTCATAAAGGACTAAAAAAAAATTTGAAACCCTCAATTTAATAATATTTTAGCTAATACTCAATAACCGCTTGATCGAGTTCAATAATTTTTTCTTTTCTTTGTTCGATTGGACTTAATGTTCATAAATAACTAAAAAAAACATTGTAAAACCTCAATTCATTAATATTTTAGGTAATACTAAATAACCGCTTGATCTATTTTACAAATTTTTTCTTTTCTTTGTTCGATTGGCCTTAATGTTCATAAATAACTAAAAAAAATTGTAAAACCTCAATTTAATAATATTTTAGGTAACACTCAATAAAAGCTAAACCGATTTTAATAATTTTTTCTTTTCTTTGTTCGATCGGACTTAATGTTCATATAAAACAAAAAAAAATTATTTGAAAATCCCCAATTTAATAATATTTTAATAGCTTTATTCTTTTCTTTGTTCGATCGGACTTACCGTTCATACTTAACTAAAAAAAACTTTTAAAAACCTCAATTTAATAACATTTTAGGTAAACTCAATAACCGTTTGACCGATTTTAATAATTTTTTCTTTTCTTTGTTCGATTGGACTTAATGTTCATAAATAACTAAAAAAAACATTGTAAAACCTCAATTTAATATCATTTTAGGTAATATTCAATAACCGCTTGATCGATTTCAATAATTTTTTCTTTTCTTTGTTCGATTGGACTTAATGTTCATAAATAACTAAAAAAAAACATTGTAAAACCTCAATTTAATAACATTTTAGGTAATATTCAATAACCGCTTGATCGATTTCAATAGTTTTCTTTTCTTTGTTCGATCGGACTTAGTGTTCATAAAGGACTAAAAAAAAATTTGAAACCCTCAATTTAATAATATTTTAGCTAATACTCAATAACCGCTTGATCGATTTCAATAATTTTTTCTTTTCTTTGTTCGATTGGACTTAATGTTCATAAATAACTAAAAAAAACATTGTAAAACCTCAATTTAATAACATTTTAGCTAATACTCAATAAACGCTTGATCGATTTCAAAAATGTTTCTTTCTTTGTTCGATCAGACTTAGTGTTCATATAAAACAACAATAACATTTTAGGTAATATTCAATAACCGCTTGACCGATTTTAATAATTTTTACTCTACTTTGTTCGATCGGACTTAGTGTTCATACATAACTAAAAAAAATGTACAACCTCACTTTAACAACATTTTAGGTAATACTCAATAACCGCTTGATCGATTTCAATAATTTTTTCTTTGTTCGATCGGACTTAGCGTTCATATAAAACAAAAAAAAATTATTTGAAAAACCAAAATTTAATAATATTTTAATAATTTTTTCTTTTCTTGGTTCGATCGGACTTACCGTTCATATATAACAAAAAAAATTTGAAAACCTCAATTTAATAATATTTTAGCTAATACTCAATAACCGCTTGATCGATTACAATAATTTTTTCTTTTCTTTGTTCGATTGGCCTTAATGTTCATAAATAACTAAAAAAAAATTGTAAAACCTCAATTTAATAATATTTTAATTAACACTCAATAAAAGCTAAACCGATTTTAATAATTTTTTCTTTTCTTTGTTCGATCGGACTTAATGTTCATATAAAACAAAAACAAATTATTTCAAAATCCCCAATTTAATAATATTTTAATAGTTTTATTCTTTTCTTTGTTCGATCGGACTTACCGTTCATACTTAACTAAAAAAAACTTTTAAAAACCTCAATTTAATAACATTTTAGGTAAACTCAATAACCGTTTGACCGATTTTAATAATTTTTTCTTTTCTTTGTTCGATTGGACTTAATGTTCATAAATAACTAAAAAAAACATTGTAAAACCTCAATTTAATAACATTTTAGGTAATATTCAATAACCGCTTGATCGATTTCAATATTTTTCTTTTCTTTGTTCGATCGGACTTAGTGTTCATAAAGGACTAAAAAAAAATTTGAAAACCTCAATTTAATAATATTTTAGCTAATACTCAATAACCGCTTGATCGATTTCAATAATTTTTTCTTCTCTTTGTTCGATTGGACTTAATGTTCATAAATAACTAAAAAAAAACATTGTAAAACCTCAATTTAATAACATTTTAGGTAATATTCAATAACCGCTTGATCGATTTCAATAGTTTTCTTTTCCTTGTGCGATCGGACTTAGTGTTCATAAAGGACTAAAAAAAATTTGAAACCCTCAATTTAATAATATTTTAGCTAATACTCAATAACCGCTTGATCGATTTCAATAATTTTTTCTTTTCTTTGTTCGATTGGACTTAATGTTCATAAATAACTAAAAAAAACATTGTAAAACCTCAATTTAATAACATTTTAGCTAATACTCAATAAACGCTTGATCGATTTAAAAAATTTTTCTTTCTTTGTTCGATCAGACTTAGTGTTCATATAAAACAACAATAACATTTTAGGTAATATTCAATAACCGCTTGACCGATTTTAATAATTTTTACTCTACTTTGTTCGATCGGACTTAGTGTTCATACATAACTAAAAAAAATGTAAAACCTCACTTTAACAACATTTTAGGTAATACTCAATAACCGCTTGATCGATTTCAATAATTTTTTCTTTGTTCGATCGGACTAAGCGTTCATATAAAACAAAAAAAATTATTTGAAAAACCAAAATTTAATAATATTTTAATAATTTTTTCTTTTCTTGGTTCGATCGGACTTACCGTTCATATATAACAAAAAAAATTTGAAAATATCAATTTAATAATATTTTAGCTAATACTCAATAACCGCTTGATCGATTTCAATAATTTTTTCTTTTCTTTGTTCGATTGGACTTAATGTTCATAAATAAATAAAAAAAAATTGTAAAACCTCAATTTAATAATATTTTAGGTAATACTCAATAACCGCTTGATCTATTTTACTAATTTTTTCTTTTCTTTGTTCGATTGGCCTTAATGTTCATAAATAACTAAAAAAAAATTGTAAAACCTCAATTTAATAATATTTTAGGTAACACTCAATAAAAGCTAAACCGATTTTAATAATTTTTTCTTTTCTTTGTTCGATCGGACTTAATGTTCATATAAAACAAAAAAAAATTATTTGAAAATCCCCAATTTAATAATATTTTAATAGTTTTATTCTTTTCTTTGTTCGATCGGACTTACCGTTCATACTTAACTAAAAAAAACTTTTAAAAACCTCAATTTAATAACATTTTAGGTAAACTCAATAACCGTTTGACCGATTTTAATAATTTTTTCTTTTCTTTGTTCGATTGGACTTAATGTTCATAAATAACTAAAAAAAACATTGTAAAACCTCAATTTAATAACATATTAGGTAATATTCAATAACCGCTTGATCGATTTCAATAGTTTTCTTTTCTTTGTTCGATCGGACTTAGTGTTCATAAAGGACTAAAAAAAAATTTGAAAACCTCAATTTAATAATATTTTAGCTAATACTCAATAACCGCTTGATCGAATTCAATAATTTTTTCTTTTCTTTGTTCGATTGGACTTAATGTTCATAAATAACTAAAAAAAAAACATTGTAAAGCCTCAATTTAATAACATTTTAGGTAATATTCAATAACCGCTTGATCGATTTCAATAGTTTTCTTTTCTTTGTTCGATCGGACTTAGTGTTCATAAAGGACTAAAAAAAATTTGAAACCCTCAATTTAATAATATTTTAGCTAATACTCAATAAACGCTTGATCGATTTCAAAAATTTTTCTTTCTTTGTTCGATCAGACTTAGTGTTCATATAAAACAACAATAACATTTTAGGTAATATTCAATAACCGCTTGACCGATTTTAATAATTTTTACTCTACTTTGTTCGATCGGATTTAGTGTTCATACATAACTAAAAAAAATGTAAAACCTCACTTTAACAACATTTTAGGTAATACTCAATAACCGCTTGATCGATTTCAATAATTTTTTCTTTGTTCGATCGGACTTAGCGTTCATATAAAACAAAAAAAATTATTTGAAAAACCAAAATTTAATAATATTTTAATAATTTTTTTCTTTTCTTGGTTCGATCGGACTTACCGTTCATATATAACAAAAAAAAATTTGAAAACCTCAATTTAATAACATTTTAGCTAATACTCAATAAACGCTTGATAGATTTCAAAGTTTTTCTTTCTTTGTTCGATCAGACTTAGTGTTCATATAAAACAACAATAACAGTTTAGGTAATATTCAATAACCGCTTGATCGATTTCAATAGTTTTCTTTTCTTTGTTCGATCGGACTTAGTGTTCATAA
Organism: Merzomyia westermanni; assembly: GCA_949987695.1. Classification (NCBI taxonomy): domain Eukaryota; kingdom Metazoa; phylum Arthropoda; class Insecta; order Diptera; family Tephritidae; genus Merzomyia; species Merzomyia westermanni. The sequence goes on along the minus strand of OX465292.1, from coordinate 11,412,711 downwards.
AGGACTAAAAAAAATTTCAAAACCTCAATTTAATATTATTTTAGCTAACACTCAATAACCGCTTGACCGATTTTAATAATTTTTTCTTTTTTTTTGTTCGATTGGCCTTAATGTTCATATAAAACTACAAAAAAAAATTGTAAAACCTCAATTTAATATCATTTTAGGTAACACTCATAACCGCTTGACCGATTTTAATAATTTTTTCTTTTTTTTGTTCGATTGGCCTTAATGTTCATAAATAACTAAAAAAAAATTGTAAACCGTCAATTTAATATCATTTTAGGTAACACTCAATAACCGCTTGACTGATTTTAATAATTTTTTCTTTTATTTGTTCGAGCGGACTCATAGTTCATACATTAAAAACAAAAATTTTAAAAACCTCAATTTAATAATATTGTAGCTAATACTCAATAACCGCTTGATCTATTTTACTAATTTTTTCTTTTCTTTGTTCGATTGGCCTTAATGTTCATAAATAACTAAAAAAAAATTGTAAAAGCTCAATTTAATAATATTTTAGGTAATACTAAATAACCGCTTGACCGATTTTAATAATTTTTTCTTTTTTGTGTTCGATTGGCCTTAATGTTCATATAAATCTACAAAAAAAAATGTAAAACCTCAATTTAATATCATTTTACGTAACACTCAATAACCGCTTGACCGATTTTAATAATTTTTTCTTTTTTTTGTTCGATTGGCCTTAATGTTCATAAATAACTAAAAAGAAATTGTAAACCCTCAATTTAATATCATTTTAGGTAGCACTCAATAACCGCCTGACCGATTTTAATCATTTTTTCTTTTTTTTGTTCGAGCGGACTTATAGCTCATACATTAAAAACAAAAATTTTAAAAACCTCAATTTAATAATATTTTAGCCAATACTCAATAACCGCTTGATCGATTTTACTAATTTTTTCTTTTCTTTGTTCGATTGGCCTTAATGTTCATATAAAACTACCAAAAAAATTGTAAAACCTCACTTTAATAACATTTTAGGTAATACTCAATAACCGCTTGATCGATTTCAAAAATTTTTCTTTCTTTGTTCGATCAGACTTAGTGTTCATATAACACAACAATAACATTATAGGTAATATTCAATAACCGCTTGACCGATTTTAATAATTTTTTCTCTACTTTGTTCGATCGGACTTAGTGTTCATACATAACTAAAAAAAAAAAGTAAAACCTCACTTTAACAACATTTTAGGTAATACTCTATAACCGCTTGATCGATTTCAAAAATTTGTATTTCTTTGCTCTATCGGACTTAGTGCTCATATAAAACAAAAAAAAAAATTTGAAAAACGACAATTTAATATTTTAATAATTTTTTTCTTTTCTTTCTTCGATCGGTCTTAGTCTTCATACATAACTAAAAAACCTTTTAAAAACCTCAATTTAAAAATATATTTTAGCTACCTCTCAATAACCGCTTGATCGATTTCAATAATTTTTTCTTTTCTTTGTTCGATCGGACTTCCCGTTCATATATAACTAAAAAAAACTTTTAAAAACCTCAATTTAATAATATTTTAGCTAATACTCCATAACCGCTTGATCGATTTCAATAATTTTTTCTTTTCTTTGTTCGATTGGACTTAGTGTTCATAAAGGACTAAAAAAAAATTTGAAAACCTCAATTTAATAATATTTTAGCTAATACTCAATAACCGCTTGATCGATTTCAATAATTTTTTCTTTGTTCGATCGGACTTAGCGTTTATATAAAACAAAAAAAATTATTTGAAAAACCAAAATTTAAATATATTTTAATAATTTTTTTCTTTTCTTTGTTCGATCGGACTTACCGTTCATATATAACAAAAAAAAATTTTAAAAACCTCAATTTAATAATATTTTAGCTAATACTCAATAACCGCTTGATCGATTTCAATAATTTTTTCTTTGTTCGATCGGACTTAATGTTCATAAAAAACTGAAAAATAATTGTAAAACCTCAATTTAATAACATGCTAGGTAATACTCAATAACCCCTTGATCGATTTCAATAATTTTTATTCCTTTGTTCGAGCGGACTTAATGTTCATATAAAACTACAAAAAAAAAATTGTAAAACTTCACTTTAATAACATTTTAGCTAATACTCAATAACCGCTTGATCGCTTTCAAAAATTTTTCTTTCCTTGTTCGATCAGACTTAGTGTTCATATAAAACAAAAAAAAAAAAATTTGAAAAACGACAATTTAATAATATTTTAATAATTTTTTTCTTTTATTTCTTCGATCGGACTTAGTCTTCATACATAACTAAAAAAAACTTTTAAAAACCTCAATTTAAAAATATATTTTAGCTAACACTCAATAACCGCTTGATCGATTTCAATAATTTTTCCTTTTCTTTGTTCGATCGGACATATGTTCATATAAAACAAAAAAAAAAATAATCTGAAAAACGACAATTTAATAATATTTTAATAATTTTTTTCTTTTCTTTCTTCGATCGGACTTAGTCTTCATACATAACTAAAAAAAACTTTTAAAAACCTCAATTTAAAAATATATTTTAGCTAACACTCAATAACCGCTTGATCGATTTCAATAATTTTTTCTTTTCTTTGTTCGATCGGACATATGTTCATATAAAACAAAAAAAATAATTGTAAAACCTCAATTTAATAACGCGCTAGGTAACACTCAATAGCCTCTTAATCGATTTCAATAATTTTTCTTTTCTTTGTTCGATCGGACTTAGTGTTCATAAATAACTAAAAACAAAAATTTTAAAAACCTCAATTTAATAATATTTTAGCTAATACTCAATAACCGCTTGATCGATATCAATAATTTTTTCATTCTTTGTTCGATCGGACTTAATGTTCTAATAAAACAAAAACAAATATTTGAAAAACCGCAATTTAATAATATTTTAATAATTTTTTTCTTTTCTTTGTTCGATCGGACTTACCGTTCATGCATAACTAAAAAAAACTTTTAAAAACCTCAATTTAATATCATTTTAGGTAACACTCAATAACCGCTTGACCGATTTTAATAATTTTTTCTTTTCTTGGTTCGATCGGACTTACCGTTCATATATAACAAAAAAAATTTGAAAACCTCAATTTAATAATATTTTAGCTAATACTCAATAACCGCTTGATCTATTTTACTAACTTTTTCTTTTCTTTGTTCGATTGGCCTTAATGTTCATAAATAACTAAAAAAAAATTGTAAAACCTCAATTTAATAATATTTTAGGTAATACTAAATAACCGCTTGACCGATTTTAATAATTTTTTCTTTTTTTTGTTCGATTGGCCTTAATGTTCATAAATAACTAAAAAAAATTGTAAACCCTCAATTTATTATCATTTTAGGTAACACTCATAACCGCTTGACCGATTTTAATAATTTTTTCTTTTTTTTGTTCGATTGGCCTTAATGTTCATAAATAACTAAAAAAAATTGTAAACCCTCAATTTAATATCATTTTAGGTAGCACTCAATAACCGCTTGACCGATTTTAATAATTTTTTCTTTTATTTGTTCGAGCGGACTTATAGTTCATACGTTAAAAACAAAAATTTTAAAAACCTCAATTTAATAATATTTTAGCTAATACTCAATAACCGCTTGATCTATTTTACTAACTTTTTCTTTTCTTTGTTCGATTGGCCTTAATGTTCATAAATAACTAAAAAAAAATTGTAAAACCTCAATTTAATAATATTTTAGGTATACTCAATAACCGCTTGACCGATTTTAATAATTTTTTCTTTTTTTTGTTCGATTGGCCTTAATGTTCATATAAAACTACAAAATAAAATGTAAAACCTTAATTTAATATCATTTTACGTAACACTCAATAACCGCTTAACCGATTTTAATAATTTTTTCTTTTTTTTGTTCGATTGGCCTTAATGTTCATAAATAACTAAAAAGAAATTGTAAACCCTCAATTTAATATAATTTTAGGTAACACTCAATAACCGCTTGACCGATTTTAATCATTTTTTCTTTTTTTTGTTCGAGCGGACTTATAGCTCATACATTAAAAACAAAAATTTTAAAAACCTCAATTTAATAATATTTTAGCTAATACTCAATAACCGCTTGATCGATTTTACTAATTTTTTCTTTTCTTTGTTCGATTGGCCTTAATGTTCATATAAAACTACAAAAAAAATTGTAAAACCTCACTTTAATAACATTTTAGGTAATACTCAATAACCGCTTGATCGATTTCAAAAATTTTTCTTTCTTTGTTCGATCAGACTTAGTGTTCATATAACACAACAATAACATTTTAGGTAATATTCAATAACCGCTTGACCGATTTTAATAATTTTTTCTCTACTTTGTTCGATCGGACTTAGTGTTTATACATAACTAAAAAAAAAAAGTAAAACCTCACTTTAACAACATTTTAGGTAATACTCAATAACCGCTTGATCGATTTCAAAAATGTGTATTTCTTTGTTCTATCGGACTTAGTGTTCATATAAAACAAAAAAAATAATTTGAAAAACGACAATTTAATAATATTTTAATAATTTTTTTCTTTTCTTTCTTCGATCGGACTTAGTCTTCATACATAACTAAAAAACCTTTTAAAAACCTCAATTTAAAAATATATTTTAGTTAACACTCAATAACCGCTTGATCGATTTTACTAATTTTTTCTTTTCTTTGTTCGATTGGCCTTAATGTTCATATAAAACTACAAAAAAAATTGTAAAACCTCACTTTAATAACATTTTAGGTAATACTCAATAACCGCTTGATCGCTTTCAAAAATTTTTCTTTCCTTGTTCGATCAGACTTAGTGTTCATATAAAACAAAAAAAAAATAATTTGAAAAACGACAATTTAATAATATTTTAATAATTTTTTTCTTTTCTTTCTTCGATCGGACTTAGTCTTCATACATAACTAAAAAAAACTTTTAAAAACCTCAATTTAAAAATATATTTTAGCTAACACTCAATAACCGCTTGATCGATTTTAATAATTTTTTCTTTTCTTTGTTCGATCAGACTTAGTGTTCATATAAAACAACAATAACATTTTAGGTAATATTCAATAACCGCTTGATCGATTTCAATAATTTTTTCTTTTCTTTGTTCGATCAGACTTCCCGTTCATATATAACTAAAAAAAAATTTTAAAAACCTCAATTTAATAATATTTTAGCTAAGACTCCATAACCGCTTGATCGATTTCAATAATTTTTTCTTTTCTTTGTTCGATTGGACTTAGTGTTCATAAAGGACTAAAAAAAAATTTGAAAACCTCAATTTAATAATATTTTAACTAATACTCAATAACCGCTTGATCGATTTCAATAATTTTTTCTTTGTTCGATCGGACTTAGCGTTTATATAAAACAAAAAAAATTATTTGAAAAACCAAAATTTAATAATATTTTAATAATTTTTTTCTTTTCTTTGTTCGATCGGACTTACCGTTCATATATAACAAAAAAAAAATTTTTAAAACCTCAATTTAATAATATTTTAGCTAATACTCAATAACCGCTTGATCGATTTCAATAATTTTTTCTTTGTTCGATCGGACTTAATGTTCATAAAAAACTGAAGAATAATTGTAAAACCTCAATTTAATAACATGCTAGGTAATACTCAATAACCCCTTGATCGATTTCAATAATTTTTACTTCTTTGTTCGAGCGGACTTAATGTTCATACTTAACTAAAAAAAACTTTTAAAAACCTCAATTTAAAAATATATTTTAGCTAACACTCAATAACCGCTTGATCGATTTCAATAATTTTTTCTTTTCTTTGTTCGATCGGACATATGTTCATATAAAACAAAAAAAAAATAATTTGAAAAACGACAGTTTAATAATATTTTAATAATTTTTTTCTTTTCTTTCTTCGATCGGACTTAGTCTTCATACATAACTAAAAAAAACTTTTAAAAACCTCAATTTAAAAATATATTTTAGCTAACACTCAATAACCGCTTGATCGATTTCAATAATTTTTTCTTTTCTTTGTTCGATCGGACATATGTTCATATAAAACAAAAAAAATAATTGTAAAACGTCAATTTAATAACGTGCTAGGTAACACTCAATAGCCTCTTAATCGATTTCAATAATTTTTCTTTTCTTTGTTCGATCGGACTTAGTGTTCATAAATAACTAAAAACAAAAATTTTAAAAACCTCAATTTAATAATATTTTAGCTAATACTCAATAACCGCTTGATCGATATCAATAATTTTTTCATTCTTTGTTCGATCGGACTTAATGTTCTAATAAAAACGAAACAACTATTTGAAAAACCGCAATTTATTAATATTTTAATAATTTTTACCCTTAATGTTCATATAAAACTACAAAAACAATTGTAAAACCTCAATTTAATAATATTTTAGGTAAAACTCAATAACCGCTTGACCGATTTTAATAATTTTTTCTTTTTTTTGTTCGATTGGCCTTAATGTTCATATAAAACTACAAAAAAAATTGTAAAACCTCAATTTAATATCCTTTTAGGTAACACTCAATAACCGCTTGACCGATTTTAATAATTTTTTTTTTTTTGTTCGAGCGGACTTATAGTTCATACATTAAAAACAAAAATTTTAAAAACCTCAATTTAATAATTGTATATTTCTAGGGGCACTTCACTTCACTTTTCACTCTCACTCACCTCGGCTCGGAACTTGCCCGGATAAATAAATAATATGAGCAGATTTAAGGTTTAAAAAATGGTATATATTTCGCTAGGCTCAGGTGCTACGTGACCGTGTTGCTCAGGATTTTTACGAGTTTTGTTTACAAAGTGTGTGTGTGTTCGGTGTTGACAATTTATACGTGCGAGACTGTGTAAGTGTGGGTGTGTGATGTGGTGAATGTTGGCGGTAGGGTTGCAGCCGCCAGTGTTGTGGCTAATCTAGCCATCCCGGCCCCGCTAGGCGGGTCATCAGCCTAGCAAACGTTGCAGCTGCTGCAGGGTCTCCACCACGTTGCTAAGCCCGGTTGGGCGACGTCGGCATCGACTTGCTGGCTGTCGCTGGTATGGTGACGCTGCTGGAGGGCGATAACGGGTCCCAGACTGGTTCCAGGTATGTGGACGTTGTTGCTGTAGCCAGGTCGCTCGATGAGAGTGTGTGACGCGAGGAGGTTGCGATCTGGGTCGGATGTTGTTGCGTGAAGGCGGGGCCAATAGGGCGCTACGCCTGGAGGTCCGATGCAGAAGAGTGTGGTGTGGCCTGTCGCACAGGTGACACATGACGGACGAGGTGCACTCTGCATTGGCATGCCATAGTGCCAAACAATTAAGACAGTACCCGTGGGCCTGCGCTACTTGCTGACGTTGCTGCGGCTGCATGCCTTTAAAAATAGCGCATAGGCGTAGTGCATGCGGGCGACAGCATAGAGGGCAACGCACCCCATGCGCTACTACGGGGTCCCTTGGTGGTGTTTCCGACCATTCCTCGGCCCTGGTAGCCTGTGGTCGTTGAGGCGGTACGGTGGGCGCCGTTGTTGCCCTGGGAGTAGCAGTGCGCGGTGCTGCAGTAGGTACTGCTCGTGCTCGTGGCACGGTAACCGCCGAACGAATGGCTGGTGTTGGGGCGACTTCCTCAATTTCCATGTTCATGATTCTGTATAAAAGAAATTATAGACTTTAGTGTCTTATAAAGTATAGGGGTGCTTGATTTAAGCACTTTATAGACATATGTTTTTCAAATGTGATTTCGTTATTGGATATTTTATGCGGGTTTTTATTTGCGGTATAGTTTTCCGTTTAGTTCGAGGAGAGGAGAGTTCTTCGAGCTACCTCTTTAGGAGTGAGGTATTTATTTCGAATAGCAACATCGCTTCAGTGGATGAATTGCTCCATATTTGATTTTATATTGATTTTAACTATTTGCGCGATCGGTATTAGCGGTATTAGACTCGGTTGGTAGAAAAAAAAGTTTTACGAGCGGTCGAGTTAGTTTGCCGTTTTGCGTACGTAGGTCAACTACTCGGATGTGACCGTCGGAACCATAATGTACCTTTTCGATGCGGGCTATCCGCCATTCGGTAGGAGGGAGACATTCGTCGTGAATTAAGACGCATGCTCCTATTTTTGGTGCTTGTTGAGTGTTTTTCCACCGATATCGGTTGTGAAGGTCTTTTAGATATTCTTCCTTCCATCGGCGACTAAATTCATGATGAAGAATTTTGATTCGTTCCCATCGATTTATGAGGGAGAGTGAGTCCACGTTTGGTTCTGGTATAGCCAGAAGTGGAGCTCCTCTAAGAAAATGCCCAGGGGTGAGGGCTGTAAAGTCGGAGGGATCTTGCGAGAGTGCTGATAGCGGCCGTGAGCTCAAAACGGCTTCAACTCGAATGAGTAACGTAGTGAACTCTTCAAATGTAAATTTATTGTTGCCAGCGGTTTTCTTGAAATGTGATTTAAAGCTTTTCACAGCTGATTCCCATAGGCCACCCATGTCTGGGGCGCTTGGGGGGATAAATTGCCAATTAATGCCTTGAGGTGCGTATTTTTCAATGATATGCGGCGAGACTTCTTTGGTGAACTGTATGAACTCCTTTTCGGTAGCCCGTTGGCCCCGATGAAGGTTTTGCCATTGTCGCTCAAGAGTTTAGAGGGAAAACCTCGCCGTCCGACAAAGCGTGCAAATGCCGCGAGAAAAGCTGCTGTTGTCAGATCTGAACATAATTCCATGTGTACGGCTTTTGTCGTAAAGCATACAAAAACAGCCACGTAACCCTTCATTGTGGTAGAAGACCTTAACACCGAGGCCTTTAGCTGGAAAGTTCGGCAAAATCTACACCAGTGATGGTGAAAGGCATAGAAAAATTGCAGCGTTCGGGTGGTAGAGCTGCCATGATCTGCGTGCGCATCTTTTGTTTGTGTAGCGTACAGACTTTACACATAAAGATGGATTTTTTTATTAGAGGCTTAAATCGAGGAATATAAAACTCTTGTCGGACCATTTGTTGCATTAGCCTGTGCTCGGCGTGTAGCATTAAGACGTGGAGATAATTAATAAAGATTGTGGCAAAAGCGGATTTTTCTGGTATTATTATAGGGTACCGCTCATTGTAGCTCAGACTGGAGTTCGCTAGCCTTCCATTGGCACGAAGCAGTCCCTTAGAGTCAACAAAGGGGTTTAGTACTAAGAGTGTGCTCTTTTTGTCAATGGGCTTTGATGCCATTAAAAGTGATCGTTCACTCCTATAATAGCGAGTCTGCGTGGACTCGATTAGGGCTATTTTCGGCCGTTGCAAGTCTTGATGCGTCAGTGCATAGCTTGCGGTATTGGGTATTCCTTTCACCTTATTCTTTCAGCGATTTACAAATTGAAACATATACGCTATTACTCTTAAGGCTCGGGGGAACGACGAAAATCGCTCGAGGATGTCTGTGTCCTCCAGTCTTGTATGAAAGCCTTCGATTCTTCGACTTTCTGGGGCTATGATATTGCTTGCAGGCGACTTTGGCCATGCGTCTGGTGATTCCACCAGCCAGTTGGGGCCATTCCACCATAGTGTGGTGGTTGTAAGGTACAGGGGTTTGCAGCCTCTTGTGCCAAGATCCGCAGGGTTATCAGCACTGGCAACGTGTCGTCAAGTTGTTGGCCCAACTAGGTCAATGATTTGAGCTGTGCGGATTGACACGTATGTTTTCCACGTATGTGGTGGTTTTTCTAGCCAAGCTCGCACGATTTCTGAATCGGACCATAGGTACAATTTCCGATTGCTCAGGTTCAAGTGTGTTTGTACGGTCGAGGCAAGTTTTGCGAGCAGGAGTGCACCGCATAGCTCGAGCCGTGGGAGGCTTACGGTCTTGAGAGGCGCGACCTTGCCTTTTGCCACTAATGGGTGACTTGTAATCTTGCCATTATGCTGGGTTCGCACATAAATAGCTGCGCAGTATGCTTTTTCAGAAGCATCACAGAAGCCGTGGATTTCGACTTGATGGTCGGGTGAGAAATTCACCCACCGAGGTATCTATATCTCGGATATAGTGTGAAAGTTGTTTGCAAATTGGGACCATTTTATTACGCGGAGTGGTTTAACCACTTCGTCCCAATCAGTTCCATCTAGCCATAATTCTTGAATTAGGATTTTTGCTTGTATCATGATTGGTGCAAGCCATCCTGCGGGGTCGAAAAGTTTTGCCACAAATGACAAGATTTGTCTTTTCGTTTTTGCGGATTTTGCAGATATCGACTCAAGAGTGTATGAAAATTGGGCTGATATTGCGTTCCATTGCATGCCCAGAGTTTTGGTGGTGCTCTCCTTTTCAAACTTTAGAAAATTGGTATCTAGCAAGTTTTCTTTATTTATATTTGACAGTATTCCTGGGTGGTTAGAAGTTATCTTTTTTAAAGGGAACTCTGCTGAGTCGAGGGCTTCGATAACTTGAGCTAGTGACTCGCACGCTAGAGGAAGGCTGTGGCTTCCAGACAGTACATCGTCTACGTATGTTTGAGAGCTTAGCACCGGGGCGGCTAGTGGTAGTTTTGCTTTAGTGTCTTTTGCCAGTTCGTGTAATGTTCGAATGGCTAGAAACGGAGCGCAGTTCACTCCAAATGTCACCGTTTTTAGTTTGTAGTCGCGGATTTGACTACTAGGTGAGTTGCGGAATATAATGCGCTGATAGTCTTGGTCGTCTTCATGTACTAGGATTTGCCTGTACAGTTTTTCGACGTCACCATTGAATACGTATTTATACACACGCCACTGTAGGATAAGTAGCATTAAATCGGGTTGTAATGTTGGACCCGTGTATAACACGTCAGTTAAAGAGTTACCTGAGCTCGTGCATTTAGATGCATTGAATACCACTCATACTTTTGTTGTAAGTTTTTCCGGTTTGATAACCGCGTGGTGTGGTAGATAAAAGGATGAGTGTTTGCCTTTTGTTATTTTCTCATAGGAATTTACTGGTTCCATATGATCCAATTTTATGTATTATTCAAGGACGTTGCCGTATGAGGTTTTAAGTTCGCCTTTTTTAAGTAAGTTTCGTTCCATACTTAAAAACTGCTGTAGCGCTGAGGTTCGGGAGTGACCTAAGGCGAGTGCGTTGGGAAATTGTTGTTTGAATGGTAGTCGAACGACGTACCGCCCGTTGTCTGATCTTGTCGTTGTGGCTTGATAGAAGTCTTCACAATACTTGTCGTCAGGTGTAGTAACGGGTATTGGGGGTAATTCTTCTACCTCCCAGAATTTTCTCAATTGTGAGTTAAGAAAGTCATTTGAAATATTTTCCACTTGCGTTGTGAAGCTGGAGATTTTCTCTTTGACTTGCCCGCTTAAAATCCATCCAAAGATGGTATTTTGGGCTAGTAGGTTGTTGGAGATTTTCCCAACACCTTAAGGTATTATTTGGGGGATTAGATCGCTTCCCAATAATATGTCGATTTGATCGGGCGTATGGCAGTTGGGATCGGTTAGTTTCAGATGTGAAAACTTTTGCCAGTGTTTGCTATTTATGTTATAGCTTGGAAGCATGTTGGTAAGTCGCGGCAGAATGATAGCTTGTGCTTCTATTCTTTGATCCGTGCTTGTTGAAACCAGGGCAATGGAGCAGATTTTAGTTGAGTTTTGAACAACTATTCCGCCCATTCCTGAAATTTCGGAATTGGCTTGTTTGGTTGGCAGATTTAAACTTTTTTGGACCTTAGATGCTATAAATGATCGCTGTGATCCTTGATCTATTAAGGCCCTTAGCTTAACAAGTTCTCCTCGGTGTTCGATGGAGACTATTGCTGTCGGTAATAGTGTTTGCTTTCATTTTCTGAATGTAGCGTTTGTATTATGGCTGCGTTTGAGCAGCATGGTTGTTCTTGACAACTTTCGGGATTGTCTTTTTCAGGATTATCCGATCTAGCTGTTGCAGCTAGTCCTGTGGTTCTTTTGGCATTTGGATTATTTTGGGGAGTATTATAGTGATTATTATGGAGCATCGAATGATGTCTCCTACGGCAATATGAGCAATTGTATTTACTTGGACATGCCTGTACCGTGTGGCTAGGTGACAGACAGTTGTTGCAAAGGTTCTTAGTTCTGACTATGTTATTTCTTTCGTTTATTGATAAATTTTTAAATCTCTCGCAAGATCGTAATTGATGACCTCCGCTGCACAGTTCGCATGACATATGTCTGAGTTGTTCAGAGGTGAATGATTGAGACTTATTGAAGCTCTTATTATTTGAGTTATTTTTAGTGGCTTGGGGTTTAAAGAAGCTTCTATTATGGTCTTCGTGTATATTTTTCGGCTTTGATACTTTATTATCTACCCGTTCTGCGATTTCGAACTGGGTAGTGAGGAAATCTTTCATTTGTTGCCACTTTGGGCATTTTTTACGGGATGAGAGCGATTGCTCCCATAAAATTAAAGATTTTTCTGGTAATGTGGCAGCGCATATATTGACCAGAATGGGGTCCCAGTTTTCAGTGGGGACATTTTGGGTTGCTAGAACCGACAAACAGTTTGTAACTGTTGACTGTAATTTTAGAAATTCCTCACTTGTTTCTTTTTGAATTTTTAGTAAATTCATTAAGGTCGTTATTTGTTTATCGACCAAGACTCTTTCATTTTCATACCTAGCTTTTAACGCTTCCCAAGCCAGATTAAAATTGTCATCGTTAAGTGCGAACTGTTTGACTATTGCCGCTGCTTGACCTCTTGTTTTATTTCGCAAGTGATATAGTTTTTGCGCTTGTGATAGCTTTGGGTGGTTTATGTACACGGCTGAGAACATATCCCGGAAGGACAGCCATTGTTCATAACCCCCATGAAATACTTCAGTATCACAGGCTGGCACTTTGAGATATATGCCGGAACTTGCTTCGTTTATTTTTGCTTGGGGCAGCTCTACTCGCTGGGGTGGAGTAGGTGCAGTTACAGGCTTTAGAAGTTTTAATTGATCCGCGATCAAAGCCTTAGTTTCTTCATATTGGTCTAAGCAGTTTTCATATTTTGCATAGGCCGAGTTTTTAAAATTTTCGGGCAATTCTGAATCATCTGTTTCGATGATTGCGTCATATGCCGATTGGAGCCGTGATTTTCAATCAAGTGATTTTTCTTTCACTTCCAGAACCGATTCTGTATTTTCCTCTATGGGGATTGAGGAAAATCTTGCGCAGTATCTTATAATACTGTCACTATCTGCAATGAATTTTGCAGCTGAGAAATCGTTGCTTCTTTTTTGCTTTGCACCCTGTTTTGGAAGGGGGGTGCCAGCAGGGCTGCCTTGAGGCTTTTCTTCTTCACCCATTTTGGGTACATCTAATAATTGATGAGTTGCTTTAGGGTCCGTTGACATTATAAGTCGGAAAGTGAACCTCTTTTCTAAATAAAATTATCGGTATATTGATATATTTCGATATATATTTGGTTTTTAATTTACCGACCTTTTAAATTTACCGGTGCTTATTTTTTGCGCGCGACTGTAGTTTGCCAGTCTTTAACGATTTAATGTTTTAAAAAATAAAAATCAATATATTGTATTTATTATTAGTATATGGTTTTTAGTGAATCGCGCTTTTATGCGTATCACTGCTTTTATTTTACTCACGACTGTAATTTCCAAGTCGATTTAAATTATACTTATTAAGTTAAAGATAAAAATATATATTTATATATTTGTAATTTATTTTATGCTTTCGTGCACAAAAAGTTTGTTGGGTTACCCTCTTGACTAAGGTTAGTTATAAAATTTTTCGTATATATATGAACGTTTGTATGTAAGTTTTTTTGTGAGGGTGCTAAACACAAGTTTGTGTGTTTGTATAAATGTATAGCAGCGGTGGACAAAAGCAATGCAGGTAACCAATATGAGAAATTGTGTTCTGCTTTTCTTATGCCAATGCAATTTTAAGTTCAATGCAATTGAGTGCAAGGAACTTTGTTGTTTGTGTACAATGTTTTGGGTGCTTTTTCGCTTAACACACGTTTGTGTGTTTGTCTATATTTTTCCCGTGAATATAATAAAAATATAGATAATTATGATGGGATAGCAGAAAATATCTTTGTAGTTATTTTAATGTTTTCCTTTCTTTTGCTTGTTATTTTCTGCTTATTTATTGTTACAATCCTGCCTTTACTTGACTTATATATGTAGGGGAATGCAAACAGAGGGGGTATTGCCGGGTAAATTTGCAAGTGAAACTTCAATTTTTTTTTTGTTGATTTTTGTTTGTACTTTATGACACGAAAAATAAGCAGAAAAGCAGCGGTTTAAAATTTAGATAAGTATTTTTGTGCGGGACTTAATCTGGGAATTTAAAATTTTATATGTATGTAGGTGGTGATCGGGACTTTGATCAAACCGGGAAGACTGTATATATGTATAATTTTTTGTGGCTTTTTTTACCGACTACAGTTTATCCTGAAATATTCCGTTTTTGCCGGAATTTTTGTTTGTTTTTTTTTTTTTTGTAAATGTGTACTTATGTATGTACAAAAATTGGGGTTTTTGGTTGCTATTGTTTTAGCAACAGGAACATTTTTTCATAGAGTTTTAGAATGGCCAATATTTTTTGTTTTTGCATATACTAAATATGCTGGCAAATTTAAATTTTAAATAAATTGTTAAGATACAACTTACTCTGGTACCGCTTCTAAGGGGTTAGGGGTACTTATCCTTTTAGTTGAACTCTTGTTGTTGGAGCAGTGCTCGAATTTTTATGTTTGTTTTTTAATTGTTCGCGCCCGAATTTGGTTTTAGTGGACTATATATTTTAATTTATTTATTAGTTTTGTATGTTTGTGCCTATATTGTGTTTGTTTATTTTCCACTTATTTACATTTTACAAATTATTTTAATTTGGGTAACCTCTTTATGTTGCTGTTTTCCGATATTTTGTTTTTTGATTTTTCCGTACTTCCATAGGTGCCTGTCTCTTAGGCGAAGTAGGACCATGTATATTTCTAGGGGAACTTTACTTCACTTTTCACTCTCACTCACCTCGGCTCGGAACTTGCCCGGATAAATAAATAATATGAACAGATTTAAGGTTTTAAAAATGGTATATATTTCGCTAGGCTCAGGTGCTACGTGACCGTGTTGCTCAGGATTTTTACGAGTTCCGGTTTGTTTACAAAGTGTGTGTGTGTTCGGTGTTGACAATTTATACGTGTGTGACTGTGTAAGTGTGGGTGTGTGATGTGGTGAATGTTGGCAGTAGGGTTGCACCCGCCAATGTTGTGGATAATCTAGCCAATAATATTTTAGCTAATACTCAATAACCGCTTGATCGATTTTACTAATTTTTTCTTTTCTTTGTTCGATTGGCCTTAATGTTCATATAAAACTACAAAAAAAAATTGTAAAACTTCACTTTAATAACATTTTAGGTAATACTCAATAACCGCTTGATCGATTTCAAAAATTTTTCTTTCTTTGTTCGATCAGACTTAGCGTTCATATAAAACAACAATAACATTTTAGGTAATATTCAATAACCGCTTGAACGATTTTAATAATTTTTTCTCTACTTTGTTCGATCGGACTTAGTGTTCATACATAACTAAAAAAAAATGTAAAACCTCACTTTAACAACATTTTAGGTAATACTCAATAACCGCTTGATCGATTTCAAAAATTTGTATTTCTTTGTTCTATCGGACTTAGTGTTCATATAAAACAACAATAACATTTTAGGTAATATTCAATAACCGCTTGATCGATTTTAATAATTTTTTCTCTACTTTGTTCGATCGGACATACCGTTCATACATAACTAAAAAAAACTTTTAAAAACCTCAATTTAATAACATTTTAGGTAACACTCAATAACCGCTTCATCGATTTCAATAATTTTTATTTCTTTGTTCGAGCGGACTTAATGTTCATATAAAACAACAATAACATTTTAGGTAATATTCAATAACCGCTTGATCGATTTCAATAATTGTTTCTTTTCTTTGTTCGATCGGACATATGTTCATATAAAACAAAAAAATAATTGTAAAACCTCAATTTAATAACGTGCTAGGTAACATTCAATAACCGCTTAATCGATTTCAATAATTTTTTCTTTTCTTTGTTCGATCGGACTTACCGTTCATACTTAACTAAAAAAAACTTTTAAAAACCTCAATTTAATAACATTTTAGGTAACACTCAAAAACCGCTTGATCGATTTCAATAATTTTTATTTCTTTGTTCGAGCGGACTTAATGTTCATATAAAACTCCAAAAAAAATTTGTAAAACTTCACTTTAATAACATTTTAGGTAATACTGAACAACCACTTGACCGATTTCAAAAATTTTTCTTTCTTTGTTCGATCGGACTTAGTGTTCATATAAAACAAAAAAAATAATTTGAAAAACGACAATTTAATAATATTTTAATAATTTTTTTCTTTTCTTTCTTCGATCGGACTTAGTCTTCATACATAACTAAAAAAAACTTTTAAAAACCTCAATTTAAAAATATATTTTAGCTAACACTCAATAACCGCTTGATCGATTTCAATAATTTTTTCTTTTCTTTGTTCGATCGGACATATGTTCATATAAAACAAAAAAAATAATTGTAAAACCTAAATTTAATAACGTGCTAGGTAACACTCAATAGCCTCTTAATCGATTTCAATAATTTTTCTTTTCTTTGTTCGATCGGACTTAGTGTTCATAAATAGCTAAAAACAAAAATTTTAAAAACCTCAATTTTATAATACTTTAGCTAATACTCAATAACCGGTTGATCGATATCAATAATTTTTTCATTCTTTGTTCGATCGGACTTAATGTTCTAATAAAACAAAAATAAATATTTGAAAACCCGCAATTTAATAATATTTTAATAATTTTTTTCTTTTCTTTGTTCGATCGGACTTACCGTTCATACATAACTAAAAAAACTTTTAAAAACCTCAATTTAATATCATTTTAGGTAACACTCAATAACCGCTTGACCGATTTTAATAATTTTTTCTTTTTTTTGTTCGAGCGGACTTATAGTTCATACATTAAAAACAAAAATTTTAAAAACCTCAATTTAATAATATTTTAGCTAATACTCAATAACCGCTTGATCGATTTTGCTAATTTTTTCTTTTCTTTGTTCGATTGGCCTTAATGTTTATAAATAACTAAAAAAAAATTGTAAAACTTCAATTTAATAATATTTTCGGTAATACTCAATAACCGTTTGACCGATTTTAATAATTTTTTCTTTTCTTTGTTCGATCCGATTTAGTGTCCATACAGTAAAAACAAAAATTTTAAAAACCTCAATTTAATAATATTTTGGCTTATACTCAATAACCGCTTGATCGATTTTAATAAATTTTTCTTTGTTCGATCGGGCTTAATGCTCATATAAAACTAAAAATAATTGTAAAACCTCAATTTAATAACGTGCTAGGTAATACCCAATAACCGCTTGATCGATTTCAATAATTTTTTTTTTCGTTGTTCGATCGGACTTACCGTTCATACATAACTAAAAAAAACTTTTAAAAACCTCAATTTAATAACATTTTACGTAACACTCAATAACCGCTTGATCGATTTCAAAAATTTGTCTTTCTTTGTTCGATCAGGCTTAGTGTTCATATAAAACAACAATAACATTTTAGGTAATATTCAATAACCGCTTGATCGATTTCAAAAATTTTTCTTTCTTTGTTCGATCAGACTTAGTGTTCATATAAAACAACAATAACATTTTAGGTAACATTCAATAACCGCTTAATCGATTTCAATAATTTTTTCTTTTCTTTGTTCGATTGGACTTACCGTCCATACATAACTAAAAAAACTTTTAAAAACCTCAATTTAATAACATTTTAGGTAACACTCAATAACCGCTTGACCGATTTCAATAATTTTTATTTCTTTGTTCGAGCGGACTTAATGTTCATATAAAACTACAAAAAAAATTGTAAAACCTCACTTTAATAACATTTTAGGTAATACTCAATAACCGCTTGATCGATTTCAAAAATGTTTCTTTCTTTGTTCGATCAGACTTAGTGTTCATATAAAACAACAATACCATTTTAGGTAATATTCAATAACCGCTTGATCGATTTCAAAAATGTTTCTTTCTTTGTTCGATCAGACTTAGTGTTCATATAAAACAACAATAACATTTTAGGTAATATTCAATAACCGCTTGATCGATTTCAATAATTTTTTCTTTTCTTTGTTCGATCGGACTTACCGTTCATACATAACTAAAAAAAAAGTTTTAAAAACCTCAATTTAATAACATTTTAGGTAACACTCAATAACCGCTTGATCGATTTCACTAATTTTTATTTCTTTGTTCGAGCGGACTTAATGTTCATACATAACTAAAAAAAACTTTTAAAAACCTCAATTTAATAACATTTTAGGTAACACTCAATAACCGCTTGATCGATTTCAAAAATTTGTCTCTCTTTGTTCGATCAGACTAAGTGTTCATATAAAACAACAATAACATTTTAGGTAATATTCAATAACCGCTTGATCGATTTCAAAAATTTTTCTTTCTTTGTTCGATCAGACTTAGTGTTCATATAAAACAACAATAACATTTTAGGTAATATTCAATAACCGCTTGATCGATTTCAATAATTTTTTCTTTTCTTTGTTCGATCGGACATATGTTCATATAAAACAAAAAAATAATTGTAAAACCTCAATTTAGTAACGTGCTAGGTAACATTCAATAACCGCTTAATCGATTTCAATAATTTTTTCTTTTCTTTGTTCGAT
Source organism: Merzomyia westermanni (assembly GCA_949987695.1). Lineage (NCBI taxonomy): Eukaryota > Metazoa > Arthropoda > Insecta > Diptera > Tephritidae > Merzomyia > Merzomyia westermanni. The sequence continues at coordinate 11,394,016 of OX465292.1, read as the reverse complement.
CGGACTTACCGTTCATACATAACTAAAAAAAAAGTTTTAAAAACCTCAATTTAATAACATTTTAGGTAACACTCAATAACCGCTTGATCGATTTCACTAATTTTTATTTCTTTGTTCGAGCGGACTTAATGTTCATATAAAACTACAAAAAAAATTGTAAAACCTCACTTTAATAACATTTTAGGTAATACTCAATAACCGCTTGATCGATTTCAAAAATGTTTCTTTCTTTGTTCGATCAGACTTAGTGTTCATATAAAACAACACTACCATTTTAGGTAATATTCAATAACCGCTTGATCGATTTCAAAAATGTTTCTTTCTTTGTTCGATCAGACTTAGTGTTCATATAAAACAACAATAACATTTTAGGTAATATTCAATAACCGCTTGATCGATTTCAATAATTTTTTCTTTTCTTTGTTCGATCGGACTTACCGTTCATACATAACTAAAAAAAAAGTTTTAAAAACCTCAATTTAATAACATTTTAGGTAACACTCAATAACCGCTTGATCGATTTCACTAATTTTTATTTCTTTGTTCGAGCGGACTTAATGTTCATACATAACTAAAAAAACTTTTAAAAACCTCAATTTAATGACATTTTAGGTAACACTCAATAACCGCTTGATCGATTTCAATAATTTTTATTTCTTTGTTCGAGCGGACTTAATGTTCAAATAAAACTACAAAAAAAAATTGTAAAACCTCACTTTAATAACATTTTAGGTAATACTCAATAACCGCTGTAGTGTAGCCAAAGTAAATGCATACATAAATGCATTCATACTTACAAACAGTCGGCACGTAGCTATTAAAAACTGTCGAATATGCTTTGTCAGGAAAGTCACGCGCTATGCGGCAATGCCCACAACTGCGTTGCAATCATACGAATATATGTATGAACATATGTGCGAATGCACAAGCCAATGTTTGTGTATGAATGTAGGTGTGAATGTACCAGCGAGCGTTTGTATACGCTGGCTTAGATACTTTGGCTAAGCTTAGAATTTAGGTAAATATGTACAGGGTGAAAGGCGCTACCAAAAAAAAATTAAATAACTTTTTTTCTATTTAATGAATCTGGTTAATTTTTTTTTTATTTTGCAGATTGACTTTTACATTTAACAAAAATGGATAACTGGGACACTGAAACAAGAATTTGGATTGTCCGCCGCTATCACGCACTGGAGTCCGTAGTTTCGGTTCAAAGAGAGTATAGGCGCACGTTTGGCGGCAATCCTCCGAGCAGATGGACCATAATAAGACCTGTAAACAATTTTGCCGAGCATGGGACAGTCAACAGAAGACCTTACCATCGAAACCCTTCAGTTCGAACGGAGGAAACAATCGCTGCTGTAGCTGCTGCCATACAAAACAATCCACGTGTTTCGACAAGAAGCTTATCTGCTCAAATGGGTGTAAGCAGACAGTCATTACAGTCAATTATGCACAAAGATTTGGACTTATTCCCATATAAAATTCAAATGGCCAACAAACTGAACGCTGCAGACTTGCCGATTCGCTTGGAATTTTGCCAGAAGATGCTTCAAATGGTGGAAGAGGATGGAAACATGTTGAACTGTCTTTTCATGTCTGACGAGGCCCATTTCGATTTAAACGGCAACATAAACAAACAAAATTGTCGAATATGGAGTGCTTCCAACCCACAGATACTCCATGAGACGGAATTGCATCCACTTCGTGTCACAGTGTGGTGTGCAGTTTCATCACGCTGCATTGTCGGGCCCTACTTCTTCGAAGAAAACGGTCACACCGTTACGGTTACTGGAGACCGTTACTTGAGCATGTTGAGAGAGTTTTTCTATCCAGAATTACGCCGAATGAGAATTTCTTTCAACTCTGTGTGGTTTCAGCAAGATGGTGCAGCTCCTCATATAGCCCAACCTGTTATGACAGAATTGCGACGAAAATTTCCCAATAAGCTGATATCCAGAAACTCCACATTCCGTTGGCCACCCAGGTCGCCTGACCTTACTGCACCTGACTTTTTCTTGTGGGGTTATTGCAAACAGGAAGTCTTCAGAGCAAAACCAACAAATTTGAATGAACTGAGGCAATCCATTCGAGAAACAATTGCGGCTATTCCTGTCTCAACTCTCCAAGCAGTAATGAACAACTTTTTGGTAAGATGCCGCACATGCATCGACGAGCAGGGGGGGGCATTTAAATTCCATTATTTTTAAAACTAATTAAGCTATATTTAATAAAATTTAATGAGCTTTAACATGAATAAAAGAAAAATGAATTCCATACACTGAAAAAAAAATTATTTGAGTTTCTTAATGTAGCAAAATTCATCAGCCACCCTGTATTATGATAAATAAGTAGTATATAGGAATTTATTGTATAAATAGAAGAAAAATATGTTGAATAAATTAATTCATGTTGGGTGCCGAATGACGGCACTATCCACTACCTAATTCTTTTGAAGAAATACATATTACATGGCGATCCTGCCATGCTATAAAAATCCTGTCTAGTCTGCTGTCTTTTAAAAAGCAGACTACCTATAAAAATCATGCCTAGTCTGCTGTCTTTTAAAAAGCAGACTACCTTTAAAGATCCTGCCTGGTCTGCTGTTTTTAAAAGCAGACTCCCTTTAGCATTCCTGCCTGGTCTGCTGTTTGCATTAAAGGCAGACCACTTTTTGGCAAAGAAAACTAACCGATTACGAAATGAAACTAAAAACACAAGCATAACAGGGTGGAATAAAGAAAAAAAAAGCCGCGGCAAGGGTGAAGGCTCAACCCTTTACACGGACGAAATTACGAAAGGAACTTCAAAACACAAGCATAACAGGGTGGAATAAAGAAAAAAAATCCCGCGGCAAGGGTGAAGGCTCAACCATCTACACGGAAGCGGTTTATTAGTTCAGTTCATTTCAATTCATGGCAGCCTCCTTACAAAACCTTCCATCATTGATGCTGGCCTGAGCACTAATCCCACAGCAAGGGAGACTTATATCATTTACGTATTTTACTGTATATTTAGAAGCATATAGCAACCTAACGGCTGCTGCCATTAAGGGCAAAAAGTAGATTTTTGCTTATAAGATAAGAATTTTTTTTTCTCCTTCTGTAATTAAATGTTACAAATGAATGAGGAACTAGATATAATAAGTCAGGCAGAATTTGACGCAATATTCTTGCGTTACAGTAATTAATAGTAGAAGAGAAGGATATAGTAGAAAGAGATATAAAAACAAAAGAAGTAGGTGAAATAGTAAGGGTAGAAGAACCAGAAATAATTAAACAAGGCCCTAAAGCAATAACCATAGAAGAATATAGGCGTAGGACGAAACCAATAAAGATAGAGGAACCTAAGATTCCCAAACCTATTAGCAGCAAAAGAAAGAGAGGAGGAAAAAGATTCAACTACAGAAGGGCAATAGCAATACTGTACCAACAAATTAATTTAACTACTAACACGGAGGAAAGAATCCGTTTAAAAAACGAAATAAAAAAGATCAAAAATATAAAAAAAAAAAAAAAAAAAAAAAAAGTATTTTCTATTGCTGTGCTAAAAATTTTTTTTATTCCCTATGGAGGGCGCTTTGCCTAATGATCTTGATTACGAGAATATCGACAGTGTCGTTAATAATTTGGAAAGTGAAAGCGCAATTGAGGCCCGTATAGAAAGGGAAAGATTAAGACCTTACAGTGTGGAGGAAAGAAAAACACTAGTTTGGCTTAAAAGTCATTGGGAATATATAGGAATGACTAGGGAACCAACCCTTGAAGATGTTAGGTATAACACAGCAATGGAAGAAGTAACAGTCCGAGCTCTAATAAAATTTGGCCTAAGAGAAATGTAAATAAGAAGGGAAAAATATATGTAAAAAGTCAAATTTTTTTTAAATAAAGAAAATACCAAAAATAAAATAAATCAGTGCATTTATAGTTTTTCTTACAATGGGAGGCCAAGAATCCAAAGTGGAAGAGCCTAATGCTAATGTGATTAACTCAATCCAAATAGCCGACCACACTGAGACACTAGAATTTATTAAAATCTTATTAATAATATTGGCAATCTGCACTTGTCTCAATTTGTTTCTCAAATTATACTCAGCTCACAACAAATTTTTAAAGAAAAAATACATGAGCCGAGCAGATGGTCTAGACAAGGTCTAAACCCAAAGGAAAACTATATACCCCAATGGACCAATGGGAAACGATTCTGAATACGTTGGTGGAAGAGAAAATTTTGGCGGAAAAATCATATAAGTGTATTAACAAAAGTATACCCATACAAAGAGTAACGGTACTGAAACATCTCACGGCAATATTACAGTCGTTGAATAATATAGGAAAAGCCACACAAAAGGTGTATAGCAAGTTGACAGCTAAGCATCAGCTAGAAGTAGAACAAATATTTTCCAGTGTCAGGGATAAATTAGTATCCTTACTGGCTAGATATAACATTTAGGCATTGGTCCCAAATTTATTTAAACAAGAAATAGAACTAGATTTTGCCATCTTATTACCGGAGGCACAACCCAATCTGGAGGAAGCCGTAAAAATTGAAATTACTGAAAAAGAATCACAAACAGAAAACGCCAAAATGCCACTGACAAATGTAGATTTCATTAAAACCGCATCATCGATCTTACCAGATTTTGATGGAAAATCAGAAAACCTGTCTAGTTTTCTCGATGCTCTTGATATACTGGAGCAAATCAAGGATAGTCACGAAGCTATCGCGGTATCCATGATAAAAACAAAACTCAAAGGGACAGCTAGAAACATAATAAGCGCTGAATCCTCTATTCAGGAAATTAAACAAAGTTTGAAGTCACAAGTTAAGGGTGAATCAGTGGAAGTTTTGTCGGAAAAACTCCTGAACATCCAAAAACGCAGTAAAACTGCAAATCAATACACTGCAGAGATTGAAAAACTCACAAAATCATTGGAAGGAGCATACATATCATAGACTAACACCGGAGTTAGCTACCAAGTATGCTACACAGTCAGCTGTAAAAGCTATGTGTAAAAATTGCTCCAACGATAAAGTAAAAACTATAATGCAGGCTGGAACGTTCACCACGATGAACGAAGTCATATCAAAATTCACTAACAGTTGCACAGAAGTAACTGGAAATCCAAATTCACTGTTACATATTCGCCAACAAAATCATTTCCGAGGTAACTTCCGCAGGAGCTACCAAAACAATAACGATAGAAGAAATCAGAGGCGTACATTTAACAATTACGGAGATAATGATAATAATAATAATAGTAATAACCGAGCATGCGGCCGCCGTGGTGTGAAGGTAGTGTTGCCGGCCTACCACACCGAAGGTCCATGGTTCGAGCCCTGGTACAGGTAACATCAAAAGTGATTTGAAAAAAGTTTTTCAAAACGGGGTCGCCCCTCGGCAGTGGTTTGGCAAACTCTCCGAGTGTATTTCTGCCATGACAGGCTTCTCAGCAAAAATCCGTCTCCTTTGTAGATGCCGTTCGGAGTCGGCAAAAAACTGTAGGTCCCACCAATTTGTAGGGAAAAATTCAAATCGGCACACCACAAATTGGAAGAGAAGCTTGGCGCAAAAATCTCTTAGGAGGTTTATGATGATATACCTGTTGTATATCGCGCCATAGAGAGAGAGAGAATAACCGAGCAAATAATCAAAGATCTGGTCGAAACTTTGGATAAAGAGGTTATAACCGTAATAATACCAGAAATGTAAGGAATGTTAATCAACAGGAAAACCAGCAAACTCCACCTCAATAAATAAAAAATTATATGTTTTCAATTTACACCTAAATAGCTACATAACTTCCAAAACAACTCTGGATAATTCCATTTCAACCCTCCTAATCGATACAGGATCGGATATATCAATTATAAAAAAGGGTCAAATTGACAGTCATATCACTATTAATAATTCACAAAAAACAGATTTAAGAGGAATTGGTCAAGGCATAACAAGCACTATTGGCACAGTTAAAACAGATTTAAAGGATGATTACCTATTGATTAGACACAAGTTTCATGTAGTAGAAGACAATTTTCCAATCCCATGTGATGGAATACTGGGTTTGGATTTTATTAAAAAATATAATTGCATTTTAGATTACCAAAAAGATGGGGATACCCTAATATTAAGACCATATGATTATCCAGAAAATATAATAATTCAAATGACTAATAAACCGACAGTAAATAGTATATCAATCCCAGCAAGCTCGCAAGTAGTCCGACAAATCCACATTAAAAATAAAAATTCTGATTTACTAATTCCACAACAAGAATTGTCTGAAGGCATATTTGTTGCAAACACCCTAGTAAATTCACAACAAAAATTCGTCAGAATTATAAATACAACAGATGAAAATGTAACACTTCATGATTTTAATATAAAAACGGAAAATTTGGATAATTATGCAATAGTTAAATATAATAATCTAAAAAATGAGCAGAACAGTAAAGAAAAATTAGAAAGATTAAATAAAAATTTTCCACACTTTGCCCATGAATCCCTTAATGCATTATGTGCAGAATTCATTGACATTTTCTCATTAGAAACAGAACCAATTACCACTAATAATTTTTATAAACAAAAACTTCATATGAAGGACAATAACCCAGTTTACGTAAAAAACTACAGAATACCAGAAGCGCACAAGAGCGAAATAAATAAACAAGTAAATAAATTAATTAAAGATGACATAATAGAACCTTCAATGTCAGAATTTAATAGTCCAATTTTATTAGTACCCAAAAAATCACTCCCTAATAACCAAGAAAAAAGATGGAGAATGGTTGTCGACTATAGACAAGTAAATAAAAAGTTAACCGCAGATAAATTCCCGCTGCCAAGAATTGATGACATACTAGATCAATTAGGTAGAGCTAAATATTTCTCGTGCTTGGATTTAATGTCCGGTTTTCATCAAATAGAACTCAGTTCAGAGTCAAGGGATATCACATCCTTTACAGCAGATAATGGCACCTATCGATTTAAAAGACTACCTTATGGCCTTAAGGTTGCCCCAAATTCATTTCAGAGAATGGTGACATTGGCATTCTCAGGTTTAAAACCTTCACAAGCATTTCTATACATGGACGATTTAGTCGTATTAGGATGCTCCGAAAATCATATGATCAAAAACTTACGGGATGTATTCGAAACTTGCAGGAAGTATAATTTAAAATTACATCCGGATAAATGCATATTTTTCAATCAAGAAGTAACATACCTTGGTCATAAGTGTACAAGCAAAGGAATTTTACCAGATTCCAGTAAATTTGAAACTGTTAAAAATTATCCAACCCCTAAAAATGCAGACGAGGCGAAACGATTCATCGCGTTTTGCAATTATTACAGAAGATTTATTCCAAACTTCGCAGAGTATTCTAGGATAATAACAAGGCTTTGCAAGAAAAATGTAGCTTTCGACTGGACGGAGGATTGTAAAAAATCCTTTGACTATTTGTAGGCTGCGTTAATAAGCCCTAATATCTTACAATACCCCGATTTCAGGAGTTCTCTCGCGACTGTGATGAGTGAAAGACGTTCTACGGATCGCGATAGATTATTATATTCGTGTCCATATAAAGTTTCACAGAACCAACTAAATAAACTATCACACAAAACATTTAAAAACACAATTTATAAGAAAAAAAACGAATGGTCGAAAGCTACAAATAATATGTACGAGCAAAATGCTCAAAACACATATAACTTAGTGGTCCCCGACCGCATGATTTGTGAAAAAGTGCAAACCGCAAACAAAAGAAAAAGCAACAATATGGAAGAGGCATCAACTTCCAAACAATTCAACAACAATAACTACTACGCGCCTCTCGATATCGATGATGACGATGAAGATGAGTGCGTGATTAACTTCAAAGAATATGTAACACAAAGGCAAAACAAAACATGTGACATGCAAATAAGCTCTAACAACAAATCCCCTCATAAGGAAAATGAAAATGCAAATACCAATTGCACAGACAAAAACAAATCACTAGACAATAACAAAAGTGAAAATAAATATAAAAACAAAGTTCCACCTATTATAATTTACGGTATTGATCCAGAAAAACTTATTGAAGTTTTAACTAAAGGCATCAAAATAAAAAACTTTAAAATCAAAGAAAGCAGAGAACAAAAACAAACCTTATACGTAGAAGACTTAAACACCTTTATAGTGGTAAAGAATTTCCTAATTAAAACTAATGTTAAATTTTTCACATACTCCCCAAAAGCATTGAAAAACAAAACATATCTATTAAAAGGGTTAAATGCAAATACAGACCCTAAACTAATCCTAAAAGAACTAAAGGAATATGAAAGAGACAATTTAGAATTTATTAAAGTCACACCATTTTCTACAAAAAATTCAAAGAAAAACTTGACTGCGTTGCCTATATTCATGGTACAAATATCACCTGAAAGTAGCATAAATGCACTTAAAACAATAAAAAACATATTATATAGATGTATAAAATGGAAACCCTTGAAAAAAGAAGGAATTGCCCAATGTCGCAACTGTCAAGGATTCTTCCACAGCGCAGCCAACTGCCATCTACCACCCAAATGTGTCAAATGCGATCAACCTCACCACAGCAAAGAATGTCAAATGGAAAAATCCAATGAAGAAGATAAAAGCAAAGTATATTGTGTACTATGTAAAAAATTCGGGCATCCCGCTTCATACAAGGGATGCGAAAAATACACTAACCTTAAGCTAAAATTAATTGAAAGAAAAAAAAATATCCCTAAAAAACCAACTAATAATCAAAATTTTATTAATCCAAATGTTAAATTTACTGATCTATTCGGAAAATCAACACCAGAACAAAATATTTCTTATACGCCTAGTAATAATGAGAAACTAACTCAAAGCTTACTCGTAGAGCTTAAAAAAGCTTTAGATAATTTAAGAGAACAACTATCAATTCTCCAAAAACAACAACAAGAACAAGCATCTCGCATCGACGTTCTTTTCTCTTTACTTGATAACTCTCCATGACTGACACAACCAACACTTTTGTAAAAACACTTAATATAATATCTATTAATGTTAATTCTTTGGTCACTAAACCTAGAAGATACGATCTTGATAAATTTTTAATTCAACACAAACCAGACATCGTTCTATTAAACGAAACTAAATTAAACAAAAGACATAAGCTTTGGTTCAAAAATTACATTTTAATCCGCAAGGACAGAGCTAACTCTCAACAAGGAGGAGGAACAGGTATACTCATCCGAAACCATATCAAATACGTAAACGTCTCAAGCATCGTTAAACTATCATGTTTAGAATCTTGTGTCATAAAAATACCCACTGCAGACAACAAATCATTATATATCGCAGCTGCTTACTATCCAAGCGGAAATAACAACGAGCATTTCGAAAAGGATTTTGATCTCCTATTTAACACTTTAAGACTAGAAAGCCCTGACAACCTTTATTTAATCGCGGGAGACCTTAATAGCGAACATTGCAACTGGGGTAATTCAAGTGACAACCAAAAAGGCAAACTTCTCCAAAAATGGATCCAAAACCACCAAATCAAATATCGCTGCGAACTCTTCGCCTCAGAAACACCATCGTTCCCTAGAACCAACTCTTTCCTTGATATATGTATACTCGATTCTAGACTATTTATCAAAAAAGAAAATAATACTACAAATTGTATTAAGGTCCTCGACTATGACAGCGACCATAATGCAATCCAAATGACAGTCTCAAAAGACTTGAACTTAAACCCTTTTGAAATATTTTTAAATGATACAACGAGAACTTATAATTACAAAAGAACAAACTGGAATAACTTCAAGCGAAAAATCCTGCAGAAATTAGCAATGGTGGACCCGGTACCCAAAGAAAGAAACTTGGAAAATACAGAAATAGACAATCATCTAAACACTTTATCGAATATAATTACACAAACAATTGAAGATATTGTACCCGAATTTCCGAATACTAACGTAAATAAAATATATCACAATACGCTTATCACAAAATTGCATAAAGAAAAGAGTAAATATCTTTCTCTCATTAAAAAACACAATAGAAAAGAAATAGCACTCAGGGAGGAAACACTATCACATATTAAAGCTAGCCTTAAATTAACTAAAATACTTATAAAAGAAAACATAAATAAAGTATCCAACAACTACTATAAAAAAAAATTGAATGCAATAGACCCTCAAGACTCTCTAGATATGTTTAAGAAAATTAAAAAAAGCTTCAAGCCATATACTGCTTTAGAACTAAATGAAATTAAAATACCTATTACCTATAAACACGTTCTTACAGATGCAAATATAGAAGAAAGTGCAATAGAAAACACAGCCGATTACTTTGTACTAAGAGAGCAAGACCACATACTTAACGCCATAGGTTCATATATGCAATCAATTCATTCCGTGAAGCAGAATGATCCTGATAATGCAACCCATAATATAGTAGTAAAGAGTTTCGATAAATTTTTAGAAATTAAAAACACATTCGATACTCTCCAGTACACAAACACCAACACAAGTCAAATATGCTAGAAGACAATCAAACACAGAACTACCTGGCAACCCCGGACACAGTAATTAACATTTTCATGAAACTCCCAGCAAAACTATCATCCGGATGGGATGGCATACCCAATATTGTTTTAAAAAATTTGCCACATATGATTATACTAGAATATTGTTCGTTATTTAATAACATGCTGAATAACGCTTACTTCCCCCAAAACTGGAAAAGAGCAAAAACTATTGTTATCCCCAAAAAAGGCAAAGATTCTACTCTCATAAATAACCTACGCCCCATAAGTCTACTTCCTAATATCAGCAAGGTATTTGAAGCTGTAGTAAATACCAACATAATGAAGTTTTGTAGCGAAAATAAACTTGTAAGCGAAAAACAATTTGGATTCAAATACCAACATTCTACGACGCATGCAATTCACTGTCTCGTCTCCTATATCAACTGGAATTGGCATAAACAATGTTGTACAGGCGCATGCCTGATTGATTTAGAAACTGCCTTTGATGGACTGTGGATAAAAGGACTAATATTTAAACTAATGAAATACAAATTTCCATTGCACTTGCTAATGCTAACTTATAACATGATAAGCAACAAAGAATTTACAATCTGTAATGGTAAAGCAGAAAGTTCCCGAAATTTCAAAATGAAAAACGGGTTACAGCAAGGAACAGTCAACTCACCAATACTTTTCAACATTTTTATCCTTGACCTTATAAATAATAGTGAAAATATTATTTCATACGCTGATGATCTCGTAATCTATCACGCCGAAAATAATATTTGTGCAATAAATTCGAACCTACAAAAAACCTTCAATCAAGTAGAGGCATACACAAAAAATTGGCACCTTAAAATAAATACAACAAAGTGCCAAACTATCTTGTTTAGACCACCAGTTAAAAAATGTAATAGAAATATACGGCAAAATTGGAAAATATTCGGTATAAAATCAAGCAGCAGCGACTCGAATATATCTGTCCATGACACTGTGAAATACTTAGGGATAAACCTAGACAAGTTTCTCTACTTTAATGATCATGTTAATAAGCAGCTGGAACGAGCGAAAAAGTCATTCTTCGTATACAAAAAATTATTTTATTCACGACACGTTTCATCTAGAGTAAAGGTTATCATGTATCAGTGCTTAATACGACCCATAATAACATACGCCGCTCCCATATGGTTCAACATAAGTCCATCCTACATGGAAAAAATTAGAATTTTTGAACGCAAATGTCTCAGAGCATGCACTTCGCTTTATAGGACACCACAAAGTGATTACACGCAATATTACTCCAATAGCCATATATACAATAAATGCAAAGTTAACAGAATAGACAATTACATGATCAATCTTATAAGGAAACACATACAAAGATGCTTCAATTGCGACATGAATAACCTGATAAATGGGCCATTCTACACTAACGAATTATATATAAAAAATTCTCTTGAGCTGGGGCTTATCCCACCAGAGGCATTCATCTATCTAGACAAAAACAAATTGGTGCAAAATGAAGAGGCTGTCCCAATTTTATACCACAGATACCGCAGAGCGACAGACAAAACTATTAAATCCTCTCAACCTGTCGAAAGAGAGCTCCGGTTCGAAATGAGTATACCTTATAGAGACGTTGAAGCTTTAAGAAAGCTTAATAAGTTATATCTTTGGTGGCTAAAGCACTAACCTAATAAGTATTTTTAAGTTTTATTTCGTATTATCTTTTTATCTTATACACAAAAATATGCTATCTATATAATGTTTTTTACAATTTTTTCATTATACCCCTGAAATTTAATCAAAGTATGTATCTTTAGTTGTACAACGCACGAACTTAGTAATATCCATTACCCAAAAAGTATACTACAAACGCGTATTATAGATGCTGAGAGCTCAAATTGGGACATTGTATCTTGTATTCATACATTAAATATACTAATCTTGTTTATTTAGATTAAGAAAACTTATATACGAAAATTTGAAAAATAAACACCAAAAAAAAAAAAAAAATAATACCCCGATTTCAGTAAACAATTTTGTATAACAACTGACGCAAGTGGATATGCTTGCGGAGCAGTGCTAAGCCAAGAGTATGAAGGAAAACAATTGCCAATTGCCTATGCATCAAGATCATTCACAAAAGGAGAAATTAACAAAGCAACAATTGAAAAAGAATTGGCGGCCATTCATTGGGCTATAACATATTTTAGACCATACGTTTATGGTAGGAAGTTTTTAGTCAAGACAGACCATAGACCTTTAACATTCCTATTTTCGATGAAAACCCCCTCATCAAAATTAACTAGAATCAGACTAGATTTGGAAGAATATGACTTCGAGGTGGAGTATATAGCAGGAAAGCAAAATTATGTAGCAGACGCATTATCACGCATAGATATCAAAGATCTTAAGGAAATTTCAGTAGAAGCGTGCAAAATATTAAAGGTTACAACCAGATCTGAAACAAAACTAAAAACCAGTAATATATCCAGTAATAATACAAAAGAAAAACAAAGTCACAATGAGAACCCTATAATATATGAAGCGCTTAATAAATACGAAGTTAAAAGACATGTCAAGCTCGTTTTCAATCCTCCGAAATTATATTTCAAAAAAGGAAAGAAAATTTGTAGTGAAATAAATATAAAAAACCAAATTGTTGAGGCGAAGATTGACTTAGGACAATTATTTGCCAGGCTAATGAAAGAAGCCGGCAATTTGAAAATTGTAAAAATACAGTTGTCCTTAGGAGACAAATTGTTTAAAGATAACTATACTCGAGTAGATGAATTTAAAGAAATAGGTACCCAAGTTCTCAAAAATCTAACTATAGCATTAACTCCGGAGGTTATGCATGTGACGAATAACAAAGAAATTAAAGAAATTCTTTATAAATATCACGACGATCCTGTTTTTGGTGGCCACCCAGGAATAAATCGTACGTCAAATAAAATAAGACAAAAGTATTACTGGATTAATATGAAAAATGACATAAGAAAACATATCAAAAATTGCATTCACTGCAACAAAAATAAAACCAATAAACACTTGAGAGAACGAATGACTTTAACGGAGACGCCACCAAAGGCTTTCGATATAGTACAAATCGATACAATAGGACCATTTCCAAAATCGGTACAGGGAAATGAATATGCAGTCACTATTATATGTGACCTAACCAAATACTTGGTTACAGTACCCGTCCAAAGCAAACATGCCGTGGCAGTTGCTAAGGCGGTATTTGAACATTTCATTCTAATTTATGGTTGTATAAAAACAATTATAACGGATATGGGAACCGAATACAAAAATAGTTTATTTGAGGAATTGTGCAAGCTCTTAAAAATAGAGCATAAAACTTCAACACCCTACCACCATCAAACTTTAGGTACTGTCGAACGCAGTCATAGAACATTCAATGAATATGTGCGTTCCTACATATCCATTGACAAAGACGATTGGGATGAGTACCTTAAATACTTTTCGTATTGTTACAATACAACACCTTCAACAGTTCACGGCTATTGTCCTTTTGAACTAGTTTTTGGAAAGACACCTCTGACTTACGAATTTTTAAAAGAAAATGTAATTATCCCAGTATATAATCATGAGGCTTACGATAAGGAAATTAAGTATAGGTTACAGTTAGCACAAGAAAAAGCTAGAAAATTAGTACAGGAATCTAAGCAAAAACAAAAAGTTAGTTATGATAGGAAAATACAGTATAAGGAAATAAATATAGGAGATTTAGTATTAGTCAGAAATGAAGCAGGTCATAAGTTAGACAATAGGTATAAAGGGCCCTATAAGGTAGAAAATATTGATAGAAATAATAATTTTACTCTAGTTCCTTATAAGGTAGAAAGCATAGATAGAAATGATAAGTATATTATAAGTAATGAGAATAAGAAAATCTTAATACACAAAAATAGACTTAAATTGTTAGAATAAATACACTGCATTTTGACTCACATGTTTACTCATAAAATTTTTAATCCACTTGGAAATAAAGTAAACAAAGAACAAAAATTTTGTCACATAAACAAACCAAAAAAAAAAAAAAAAAAAACTGTATCAGCTTACACTTAAAACGTAAAGTGAATAAACACAAAATCTAAGCAAGTTATAAAAATTAATCAAATTAGAGTTTTACATATTTATATATAAAACTTTTTGAAAGGGTAGATGTAGTGTAGCCAAAGTAAATGCATACATAAATGCATTCATACTTACAAACAGTCGGCACGTAGCTATTAAAAACTATCGAATATGCTTTGTCAGCAAAGTCACACGCTATGCGGCAATGCCCACAAATGCGTTGCAATCATACGAATATATGTATGAACATATGTGCGAATGCACAAGCCAATGTTTGTGTATGAATGTAGGTGTGAATGTACCAGCGAGCGTTTGTATACGCTGGCTTAGATACTTTGGCTAAGCTTAGAATTTTAGTTAATTATGTATTATGATAAATAAGTAGTATATAGGAATTTATTGTATAAATAGAAGAAAAATATGTTGAATAAATTAATTCATGTTGGGTGCCGAATGACGGCACTATCCAAACCTAATTCTTTTGAAGAAATACATATTGCACCGCTTGATCGATTTCAAAAATTTTTCTTTCTTTGTTCGATCAGGCTTAGTGTTCATATAAAACAACAATAACATTTTAGGTAATATTCAATAACCGCTTGATCGATTTCAAAAATTTTTCTTTCTTTGTTCGATCAGACTTAGTGTTCATATAAAACAACAATAACATTTTAGGTAATATTCAATAACCGCTTGATCGATTTCAATAATTTTTCTTTTCTTTGTTCGATCGGACATATGTTCATATAAAACAAAAAAACAATTGTAAAACCTCAATTTAGTAACGTGCTAGGTAACATTCAATAAACGCTTAATCGATTTCAATAATTTTTTCTTTTCTTTGTTCGATTGGACTTACCGTTCATACATAACTAAAAAAACTTTTAAAAACCTCAATTTAATAACATTTTAGGTAACACTCAATAACCGCTTGATCGATTTCAATAATTTTTATTTCTTTGTTAGAGCGGACTTAATGTTCATATAAAACTACAAAAAACAATTGTAAAACCTCACTTTAATAACATTTTAGGTAATACTCAATAACCGCTTGATCGATTTCAATAATTTTTATTTCTTTGTTCGAGCGGACTTAATGTTCATATAAAACTACAAAAAAAAATTGTAAAACCTCACTTTAATAACATTTTAGGTAATACTCAATAACCGCTAAACCGAATTTAATAATTTTTTCTTTGCTTTGCTCGATCGGACTTAGTGTTCATATAAAACAAAAAAAATAATTTGAAAAACGACAATTTAATAATATTTTAATAATTTTTTTCTTTTCTTTCTTCGATCGGACTTAGTCTTCATACATAACTAAAAAACCTTTTAAAAATCTCAATTTAAAAATATATTTTAGCTAACACTCAATAACCGCTTAATCGATTTCAATAATTTTTTCTTTTCTTTGTTCGATTGGACTTACCGTTCATACATAACTAAAAAAACTTTAAAAAACCTCAATTTAATAACATTTTAGGTAACACTCAATAACCGCTTAATCGATTTCAATAATTTTTATTTCTTTGTTCGAGCGGACTTAATGTTCATATAAAACTACAAAAAAAAATTGTAAAACCTCACTTTAATAACATTTTAGGTAATACTCAATAACCGCTAAACCGATTTTAATAATTTTGTCTTTTCTTTGTTCGATCGGACTTACCGTTCATACATAACTAAAAAAACTTTTCAAAACCTCAATTTAATAACATTTTAGGTAATACTCAATAACCGCTTGATCGATTTCAATAATTTTTATTTCTTTGTTCGAGCGGACTTAATGTTCATATAAAACTACAAAAAAAATTGTAAAACCTCACTTTAATAACATTTTAGGTAATACTCAATAACCGCTAAACCGATTTTAATAATTTTTTCTTTGCTTTGCTCGATCGGACTTAGTGTTCATATAAAACAAAAGAAATTATTTGAAAAAGGACAATTTAATAATATTTTAATAATTTTTTTCTTTTCTTTCTTCGATCGGACTTAGTCTTCATACATAACTAAAAAAACCTTTTAAAAATCTCAATTTAAAAATATATTTTAGCTAACACTCAATAACCGCTTAATCGATTTCAATAATTTTTTCTTTTCTTTGTTCGATTGGACTTACCGTTCATACATAACTAAAAAAACTTTTAAAAACCTGAATTTAATAACATTTTAGGTAACACTCAATAACCGCTTGATCGATTTCAATAATTTTTATTTCTTTGTTCGAGCGGACTTAGTGTTCATATAAAACTACAAAAAAAATTGTAAAACCTCACTTTAATAACATTTTAGGTAATACTCAATAACCGCTAAACCGATTTTAATAATTTTTTCTTTGCTTTGCTCGATCGGACTTAGTGTTCATATAAAACAAAAGAAATTATTTGAAAAAGGACAATTTAATAATATTTTAATAATTTTTTTCTTTTCTTTCTTCGATCGGACTTAGTCTTCATACATAACTAAAAAAACCTTTTAAAAATCTCAATTTAAAAATATATTTTAGCTAACACTCAATAACCGCTTAATCGATTTCAATAATTTTTTCTTTTCTTTGTTCGATTGGACTTACCGTTCATACATAACTAAAAAAACTTTTAAAAACCTCACTTTAATAACATTTTAGGTAACACTCAATAATTGCTAAACCGATTTTAATAATTTTTTCTTTTCTTTGTTCGAGCGGACTTATAGTGCATACATTAAAAACAAAAATTTTAAAAACCTCAATTTAATAATATTTTAGCTAAAACTCAATAACCGCTTGATCGATTTCAAAATTTTTTATTTCTTTGTTCTATCGGACTTAGTGTTCATATAAAAAAAAAATAATTTGAAAAACGACAATTTAATAATATTTTAATAATTTTTTTCTTTTCTTTCTTCGATCGGACTTAGTCTTCATACATAACTAAAAGAAACTTTTAAAAACCTCAATTTAAAAATATATTTTAGCTAACACTCAATAACCGCTTGATCGATTTCAATAATTTTTTCTTTTCTTTGTTCGATCGGGCATATGTTCATATAAAACAAAAAAAATAATTCTAAAACCTCAATTTAATAACGTGCTAGGTAACACTCAAAAGCCTCTTAATCGATTTCAATAATTTTTCTTTTCTTTGTTCGATCGGACTTAGTGTTCATAAATAACTAAAAACAAAAATTTTAAAAACCTCAATTTTACAATATTTTAGCTAATACTCAATAACCGCTTGATCGATATCAATAATTTTTTCTTTTCTTTGTTCGATCGGACATATGTTCATATAAAACAAAAAAAAAATTTTAAAACCTCAATTTAATAACGTGCTAGGTAACAGTCAATAGCCTCTTAATCGATTTCAATAATTTTTTTTTTCTTTGTTCGATCGGACTTACCGTTCATACATAACTAAAAAAAACTTTTAAAAACCTCAATTTAATAACATTTTAGGTAACACTCAATAACCGCTTGACCGATTTTAATAATTTTTTCTTTTCTTTGTTCGATCAGACTTAGTGTTCATATAAAACAACAATAACATTTTAGGTAATATTCAATAACCGCTTGACCGATTTCAATAATTTTTTCTTTTCTTTGTTCGATCGGACTTAGTGTTAATACATTAAAAACAAAAAATTTAAAACCTCAATTTAATAATCGATCGGACTTAATGTTCTAATAAAACAAAAACAAATATTTGAAAACCCGCAATTTAATAATATTTTAATAATTTTTTTCTTTTCTTTGTTCGATCGGACTTACCGTTCATACATAACTAAAAAAAACTTTTAAAAACCTCAATTTAATATCATTTTAGGTAACACTCAATAACCGCTTGATCGATTTCAAAAATTTTTCTTTCTTTGTTCGATCGGACTTAGTGTTCATATAAAACAACAATAACATTTTAGGTAATATTCAATAACCGCTTGATCGATTTCAATAATTTTTTCTTTTCTTTGTTCGATTGGACTTACCGTTCATACATAACTAAAAAAACTTTTAAAAACCTGAATTTAATAACATTTTAGGTAACACTCAATAACCGCTTGATCGATTTCAATAATTTTTATTTCTTTGTTCGAGCGGACTTAATGTTCATATAAAACTACAAAAAAAAATTGTAAAACCTCTCTTTAATAAAATTTTAGGTAACACTCAATAACCGCTTGACCGATTTTAATAATTTTTTCTTTTCTTTGTTCGAGCGGACTTATAGTGCATACATTAAAAACAAAAATTTTAAAAACCTCAATTTAATAATATTTTAGCGAAAACTCAATAACCGCTTGATCGATTTCAAAATTTTTTATTTCTTTGTTCTATCGGACTTAGTGTTCATATAAAAAAAAAATAATTTGAAAAACGACAATTTAATAATATTTTAATAATTTTTTTCTTTTCTTTCTTCGATCGGACTTAGTCTTCATACATAACTAAAAAACCTTTTAAAAATCTCAATTTAAAAATATATTTTAGCTAACACTCAACAACCGCTTAATCGATTTCAATAATTTTTTCTTTTCTTTGTTCGATTGGACTTACCGTTCATACATAACTAAAAAAACTTTTAAAAACCTCAATTTAATAACATTTTAGGTAACACTCAATAACCGCTTGATCGATTTCAATAATTTTTATTTCTTTGTTCGAGCGGACTTAATGTTCATATAAAACTACAAAAAAAAATTGTAAAACCTCACTTTAATAACATTTTAGGTAATACTCAATAACCGCTAAACCGATTTTAATAATTTTTTCTTTTCTTTGTTCGATCGGACTTACCGTTCATACATAACTAAAAAAACTTTTCAAAACCTCAATTTAATAACATTTTAGGTAATACTCAATAACCGCTTGATCGATTTCAATAATTTTTATTTCTTTGTTCGAGCGGACTTAATGTTCATATAAAACTACAAAAAAAATTGTAAAACCTCACTTTAATAACATTTTAGGTAATACTCAATAACCGCTAAACCGATTTTAATAATTTTTTCTTTGCTTTGCTCGATCGGACTTAGTGTTCATATAAAACAAAAGAAATTATTTGAAAAAGTACAATTTAATAATATTTTAATAATTTTTTTCTTTTCTTTCTTCG
This sequence comes from Merzomyia westermanni, assembly GCA_949987695.1. Lineage (NCBI taxonomy): Eukaryota > Metazoa > Arthropoda > Insecta > Diptera > Tephritidae > Merzomyia > Merzomyia westermanni. Next base: position 11,374,292 of record OX465292.1, on the reverse strand, counting down.
ATCGGACTTAGTCTTCATACATAACTAAAAAAAACTTTTAAAAACCTCAATTTAAAAATATATTTTAGCTAACACTCAATAACCGCTTGATCGATTTCAATAATTTTTTCTTTTCTTTGTTCGATTGGACTTACCGTTCATACATAACTAAAAAAACTTTTAAAAACCTCAATTTAATAACATTTTAGGTAACACTCAATAACCGCTTGATCGATTTCAATAATTTTTATTTCTTTGTTCGAGCGGACTTAATGTTCATGTAAAACTACTAAAAAAAATTGTAAAACCTCACTTTAATAACATTTTAGGTAACACTCAAGAACCGCTTGACCGATTATAATAATTTTTTCTTTTCTTTGTTCGAGCGGACTTATATTGCATACATTAAAAACAAAAATTTTAAAAACCTCAATTTAATAATATTTTAGCTAAAACTCAATAACCGCTTGATCGATTTCAACATTTTTTATTTCTTTGTTCTATCGGACTTAGTGTTCATATAAAAAAAAAAATAATTTGAAAAACGACAATTTAATAATATTTTAATAATTTTTTTCTTTTCTTTCTTCGATCGGACTTAGTCTTCATACATAACTAAAAAAAACTTTTAAAAACCTCAATTTAAAAATATATTTTAGCTAACACTCAATAACCGCTTGATCGATTTCAATAATTTTTTCTTTTCTTTGTTCGATTGGACTTACCGTTCATACATAACTAAAAAAACTTTTAAAAACCTGAATTTAATAACATTTTAGGTAACACTCAATAACCGCTTGATCGATTTCAATAATTTTTATTTCTTTGTTCGAGCGGACTTAATGTTCATATAAAACTACAAAAAAAAATTGTAAAACCTCTCTTTAATAACATTTTAGGTAACACTCAATAACCGCTTGACCGATTTTAATAATTTTTTCTTTTCTTTGTTCGAGCGGACTTATAGTGCATACATTAAAAACAAAAATTTTAAAAACCTCAATTTAATAATATTTTAGCTAAAACTCAATAACCGCTTGATCGATTTCAAAATTTTGTATTTCTTTGTTCTATCGGACTTAATGTTCATATAAAAAAAAAATAATTTGAAAAACGACAATTTAATAATATTTTAATAATTTTTTTCTTTTCTTTCTTCGATCGGACTTAGTCTTCATACATATCTAAAAAACCTTTTAAAAATCTCAATTTAAAAATATATTTTAGCTAACACTCAACAACCGCTTAATCGATTTCAATAATTTTTTCTTTTCTTTGTTCGATTGGACTTACCGTTCATACATAACTAAAAAAACTTTTAAAAACCTCAATTTAATAACATTTTAGGTAACACTCAATAACCGCTTGATCGATTTCAATAATTTTTATTTCTTTGTTCGAGCGGACTTAATGTTCATATAAAACTACAAAAAAAAATTGTAAAACCTCACTTTAATAACATTTTAGGTAATACTCAATAACCGCTAAACCGATTTTAATAATTTTTTCTTTTCTTTGTTCGATCGGACTTACCGTTCATACATAACTAAAAAAACTTTTCAAAACCTCAATTTAATAACATTTTAGGTAATACTCAATAACCGCTTGATCGATTTCAATAATTTTTATTTCTTTGTTCGAGCGGACTTAATGTTCATATAAAACTACAAAAAAAATTGTAAAACCTCACTTTAATAACATTTTAGGTAATACTCAATAACCGCTAAACCGATTTTAATAATTTTTTCTTTTCTTTGTTCGATCGGACTTACCGTTCATACATAACTAAAAAAACTTTTCAAAACCTCAATTTAATAACATTTTAGGTAACACTCAATAACCGCTTGATCGATTTCAATAATTTTTATTTCTTTGTTCGAGCGGACTTAATGTTCATGTAAAACTACTAAAAAAAATTGTAAAACCTCACTTTAATAACATTTTAGGTAACACTCAAGAACCGCTTGACCGATTATAATAATTTTTTCTTTTCTTTGTTCGAGCGGACTTATATTGCATACATTAAAAACAAAAATTTTAAAAACCTCAATTTAATAATATTTTAGCTAAAACTCAATAACCGCTTGATCGATTTCAACATTTTTTATTTCTTTGTTCTATCGGACTTAGTGTTCATATAAAAAAAAAAATAATTTGAAAAACGACAATTTAATAATATTTTAATAATTTTTTTCTTTTCTTTCTTCGATCGGACTTAGTCTTCATACATAACTAAAAAAAACTTTTAAAAACCTCAATTTAAAAATATATTTTAGCTAACACTCAATAACCGCTTGATCGATTTCAATAATTTTTTCTTTTCTTTGTTCGATTGGACTTACCGTTCATACATAACTAAAAAAACTTTTAAAAACCTGAATTTAATAACATTTTAGGTAACACTCAATAACCGCTTGATCGATTTCAATAATTTTTATTTCTTTGTTCGAGCGGACTTAATGTTCATATAAAACTACAAAAAAAAATTGTAAAACCTCTCTTTAATAACATTTTAGGTAACACTCAATAACCGCTTGACCGATTTTAATAATTTTTTCTTTTCTTTGTTCGAGCGGACTTATAGTGCATACATTAAAAACAAAAATTTTAAAAACCTCAATTTAATAATATTTTAGCTAAAACTCAATAACCGCTTGATCGATTTCAAAATTTTGTATTTCTTTGTTCTATCGGACTTAGTGTTCATATAAAAAAAAAATAATTTGAAAAACGACAATTTAATAATATTTTAATAATTTTTTTCTTTTCTTTCTTCGATCGGACTTAGTCTTCATACATATCTAAAAAACCTTTTAAAAATCTCAATTTAAAAATATATTTTAGCTAACACTCAACAACCGCTTAATCGATTTCAATAATTTTTTCTTTTCTTTGTTCGATTGGACTTACCGTTCATACATAACTAAAAAAACTTTTAAAAACCTCAATTTAATAACATTTTAGGTAACACTCAATAACCGCTTGATCGATTTCAATAATTTTTATTTCTTTGTTCGAGCGGACTTAATGTTCATATAAAACTACAAAAAAAAATTGTAAAACCTCACTTTAATAACATTTTAGGTAATACTCAATAACCGCTAAACCGATTTTAATAATTTTTTCTTTTCTTTGTTCGATCGGACTTACCGTTCATACATAACTAAAAAAACTTTTCAAAACCTCAATTTAATAACATTTTAGGTAATACTCAATAACCGCTTGATCGATTTCAATAATTTTTATTTCTTTGTTCGAGCGGACTTAATGTTCATATAAAACTACAAAAAAAATTGTAAAACCTCACTTTAATAACATTTTAGGTAATACTCAATAACCGCTAAACCGATTTTAATAATTTTTTCTTTGCTTTGCTCGATCGGACTTAGTGTTCATATAAAACAAAAGAAATTATTTGAAAAAGTACAATTTAATAATATTTTAATAATTTTTTTCTTTTCTTTCTTCGATCGGACTTAGTCTTCATACATAACTAAAAAAACCTTTTAAAAATCTCAATTTAAAAATATATTTTAGCTAACACTCAATAACCGCTTAATCGATTTCAATAATTTTTTCTTTTCTTTGTTCGATTGGACTTACCGTTCATACATAACTAAAAAAACTTTTAAAAACCTGAATTTAATAACATTTTAGGTAACACTCAATAACCGCTTGATCGATTTCAATAATTTTTATTTCTTTGTTCGAGCGGACTTAATGTTCATATAAAACTACAAAAAAAAATTGTAAAACCTCACTTTAATAACATTTTAGGTAACACTCAATAACCGCTTGACCGATTTTAATAATTTTTTCTTTTCTTTGTTCGAGCGGACTTATAGTGCATACATTAAAAACAAAAATTTTAAAAACCTCAATTTAATAATATTTTAGCTAAAACTCAATAACCGCTTGATCGATTTCAAAATTTTTTATTTCTTTGTTCTATCGGACTTAGTGTTCATATAAAAAAAAAATAATTTGAAAAACGACAAAATAATAATATTTTAATAATTTTTTTCTTTTCTTTCTTCGATCGGACTTAGTCTTCATACATAACTAAAAAACCTTTTAAAAATCTCAATTTAAAAATATATTTTAGCTAACACTCAACAACCGCTTAATCGATTTCAATAATTTTTTCTTTTCTTTGTTCGATCGGACTTAGTGTTCATAAATAACTAAAAACAAAAATTTTAAAAACCTCAATTTTATAATATTTTAGCTAATACTCAATAACCGCTTGATCGATATCAATAATTTTTTCATTCTTTGTTCGATCGGACTTAATGTTCTAATAAAACAAAAACAAATATTTGAAAACCCGCAATTTAATAATATTTTAATAATTTTTTTCTTTTCTTTGTTCGATCGGACTTACCGTTCATACATAACTAAAACAAACTTTTAAAAACCTCAATTTAATATCATTTTAGGTAACACTCAATAACCGCTTGATCGATTTCAATAATTTTTATTTCTTTGTTCGAGCGGACTTAATGTTCACATAAAACTACAAAAAAAAAATTGTAAAACCTCACTTTAAAAACATTTTAGGTAATACTCAATAACCGCTTGATCGATTTCAATAATTTTTCTTTCTTTGTTCGATCAGACTTAGTGTTCATATAAAACAACAATAACATTTTAGGTAATATTCAATAACCGCTTGATCGATTTCAAAAATTTTTCTTTCTTTGTTCGATCAGACTTAGTGTTCATATAAAACAACAATAACATTTTAGGTAATATTCAATAACCGCTTGATCGATTTCAATAATTTTTTCTTTTCTTTGTTCGATTGGACTTACCGTTCATACATAACTAAAAAAACTTTTAAAAACCTCAATTTAATAACATTTTAGGTAACACTCAATAACCGCTTGATCGATTTCAATAATTTTTATTTCTTTGTTCGAGCGGACTTAATGTTCATATAAAACTACAAAAAAAAATTGTAAAACCTCACTTTAATAACATTTTAGGTAATACTCAATAACCGCTTGATCGATTTCAAAAATGTTTCTTTCTTTGTTCGATCAGACTTAGTGTTCATATAAAACAACAATAACATTTTAGGTAATATTCAATAACCGCGTGACCGATTTTAATAATTTTTTCTCTACTTTGTTCGATCGGACTTAGTGTTCATACATAACTAAAAAAAAAAGAAATTGTAAAACCTCACTTTAACAACATTTTAGGTAATACTCAATAGCCGCTTGATCGACTTCAAAAATTTTTATTTCTTTGTTCGATCGGACTTAGTGTTCATACAAAACAAAAAAAAATAATTTGAAAAACGACAATTTAATAATATTTTATTAATTTTTTTCTTTTCTTTCTTCGATTGGACTTAGTCTTCATACATAACTAAAAAACCTTTTAAAAATCTCAATTTAAAAATATATTTTAGGTAACACTCAATAACCGCTTGATCGATTTTAATAATTTTTTCTTTTCTTTGTTCGATTGGACTTACCGTTCATACATAACTAAAAAAACTTTTAAAAACCTCAATTTAATAACATTTTAGGTAACACTCAATAACCGCTAACCTGTCACCTTTTTCACTAATATTGTCATCCTCCGAGCAGCTCCTTGCAGCAGGGCTGCTCAAAACCCTCCTTATCCGGGCTGGGGTCGAATCCAACCCGGGTCCAGGAGAATGGATCTGCTGCGTCTGCTGGAAGAAAATCTACGTTAAGCGTTCACACTCCGTCCAATGCAATTCTTGCAAAAGATGGTTGCACAAAACCAGGTGCTCCGGGCTAAATCCCTCCACACATAGGCCCCCTAGTTTCTACAAAACTTTCGTGGCCCCTTGCTGTTCACGCCCTCGGACGTCCCGTGGCCAACGACGATCTAGTATCGCACCGTCACAAGCTTCTGTAACAGTCTGCACGACTAATAGCACAAACAACGCCCAGCAAGTAGTGTGTAACACCCGCTGCCGCTCACGCCCACAGGCGCCAACACCTCACACAGCCGCTCACAGCTACTTTCTACGTAGCACCTCTGTTTCAGAAGTGAGCAATGCCGAGCGACAGCCTATCCCCCGCCCACTTTCAACTTCCCCTTCTTCTTCCAGCACTAGTACAAATGTAAGTCAAAGCCACCAGCTCCTGGTCCCTTACACCTTGTGCTCTGTTTGTCGGTTGAGATTATATACACCTGCGACATCAGTCAAATGCAACTCTTGCCTTGGCCTGTGTCACCTGCTTATATGTTCTCAACTTGGAAACAGGAACCTATGGACTGATACGTACGTTGCACCATGTTGTCGAGCTACGCAACCTACAACGTCAACTGATTCGCCACCTTCTGGTGCTTCGGATCCCTCGACTTCTAGAGTGCGACGTAGTGTGCGACCCAGCCTGCTTCCACCAAGGCATACGCACCAGTCCCTGACTCCCAGCGTGAATATTTCTCCCCCTTCGCACTTTCGCGTCCTACAACTAAACTTCAACGGCCTAACTGGGAAAGTGAGTGAAATAGTGAACTTCATAAAGCGTCAGAACATCAAGATCGCTGCCATTCAGGAGACGAAGTTAAACGCCCGATCAAGTCTTCGGACTTGTGACGGCTATAACATCCACCGACGTGACCGAGAGAGGGGACTTGGGGGCGGACTCGCCTTCATCACCCACCAATCCGTGCAATATCGTACATTTGAGCCTGACGTCGACCCGAGGGACAACCTCCTGGAACGTCAAGGAATGGTTGTCCGGACAGGAGACGTCGACCTTGAAATTATAAACATTTATATACCTCCTGCCACCTGCTGTCCGAGAGATTACCACCCTGACATCAGTGCGTTACTCAGGGGCGATAACCGTGTAATTATCGGAGACTTCAACGCACACCACGATCTGTGGCACTCAAGCCTACAAGCCGATGGTAGGGGACAGGAATTGGCTGAACAAATAGACGATTCGACGTTTTGCACTGTGAACGGGGACGCCCCCACGAGAGTTGCGGCAAATTGTTCCAGTTCGCCAGACCTCACAATTGTCAGCGCAGGTCTCATAAACTGCGTTGAATGGCGACCAATGCTCACTCTTGCATCTGACCATCTGCCGATAGTCCTCTCAATCGATCGCCCCAATGACTTCGTCACTTCTGAGAAGCGCACCTTCACTAACTTCAACAAAGCTGACTGGGTTGGTTTTCTTGGTTTCACTGAGAGCACCTTCGCTGCTCTTCCCATCCCGTCTGATGTACGAGAAGGGGAAAAAGCGTTTCGCATGGTCATAGCTTCAGCCTCCAATCAATACATTCCGTCAGTCAGAATTAAGGAGATACGTCCGTACTTCCCCGCAGAGGCAGCGGCCCTGCCTAATGAACGTGACCACGTGCGACGCTTGAACCCTACGGATCCCAAATTCAAGATCTCAATGCGGAGATCAGACGGCTAGTCGATCAACACAAACGCGCCAAATGGGAGGAGCACCTAAGGTCCTGCAACCTCTCTGCTGGTGTTGGCAAATTATGGTCCACTGTCAAATCCTTGTCTAATCCGACCAAACCTAACGACAAAATATCCATCACCTTTGGTGATAAGGTACAGTCGAAACCAAAGAGATGCGCGAGCGCTTTCTGCCGGCAATTCGTACTGCATCCTCCGGTTGACAAGGAAATCAGGCGCGCCATCAGGGAAGCGCACAAACGCAAAAACAACCAAGCGCCCATTGTCATCACCACCACAGAGGTTCGGGAGGCCATACGGAGGTCCAAAAATTCTAAATCCATTGGGCCAGACGGTATATCCATGCTGATGCTAAAACATCTCGGCGATGAGGGAGTAAGGTACCTAACAACCGTCTTCAATCTGTCCATGACCACCTTTGTCATTCCAGAAAGATGGAAACAGGCAAAGGTGGTGCCACTACTAAAGCCCGGCAAGCCGGCTAACGTGGGGGAGTCATATCGACCGATATCACTCCTCTCGCCAGTAGTGAAGACCTTGGAGGCGGTCTTGCTCCCTTATTATACCGCTAACCTGCGATTAGCCGAACATCAGCATGGTTTCCGCAAAATGCATAGCACTACCACCGCGCTAAACGCCATCACCACACAGATAGGTGACGGTCTCAACCAATCTCGCCCAAATGACAGGACCGTGCTAGTTGCGCTTGATCTGTCGAAAGCTTTCGACACTGTTAATCACGCACAACTCATTAACGACCTGGAAGATTCAAACCTTCCCCCCTGTCTAAAGCGTTGGACCGCCAACTATCTGAGTGGCCGGCAGTCATCGGTTGAATTTAGAGGCGAAAGATCAAAACCACGTATAATTAAGCAGGGGGTGCCACAGGGTGGTGTCCTATCCCCGCTTCTGTTTAATTACTACATATCGAGGCTCCCTTCCCCACCAGAAGGCGTCTCGATCGTCTCCTACGCCGATGACTGCACGATCCTGGCGACTGGACCCTCCGTTGATGAGCTCTGCTCGAGACTAAATTCATACCTTCCAACCCTTTCCAGTTTCTTCGCTGCACGGAACCTGACACTGTCACCGACCAAATCCTCGGCCACCCTATTTACGACGTGGACAGCGCAGGCGAACATGGAATTAAACGTCTACGTCGACGGCATCAAGCTTCCGACTGTCACACACCCCAAAATCTTAGGGGTCACGTTTGATAACATGTTCAAATACGGTGCTCATGTAGCCGCGATTGCCACCAAAGTACAAAGCCGTAACAAAATCCTCAAGTCACTAGCTGGCAGTACTTGGGGGAAAGACAAAGAAACGTTACTGGCAACGTACAAGGCAATCGGCCAGCCGGTTCTGAGCTACGCGACGCCAATATGGTCGCCGGGGTTAGCAGACACACATTGGAGGAGGTTGCAGGCCTGCCAAAACACCGCACTCAGAACCGCCACGGGGTGCCTCCTTATGTCTCCTGAGCATCACCTTCATAATGAGGCAAAAATGCTCAATGTCAAAGAGCATTGCGAGATGTTGTCCAGACAATTCCTGTTCAACTGCCATAATCAGCAGCATCCGAACAGGAACCTGCTCAACGAAAATCCGCCTCCCAGGAGAATAAGGAGTCACCTCCGTAAGCACTATGATGAGATCCGGCATCACATCTCCTCGCCGTTTGATCCAGAGGTGCACCGGCGGGCCCTCAACCTCATCCACACGGAGTCGGTAAACTCCTTTGTCGGGTCTCGTCCAGTGAATGTGGTCCTACAGGCACAAGCTCCACCTGTTGCCGCCGAGGAACGCGACCTGCCCAGGGAGACAAGAGTCACGCTGGCTCAACTTCGTTCTGGATATTGTAACAGACTAAACTCTTACTTATCCAGACTGAACCCCGACATGCCAAATGTCTGCCCGGCATGCGGCGTGTCTCCCCACGATACTAACCATCTGTTCCTCTGCTCAACCGAGCCCACTCTTCTAACTCCAATCTCACTCTGGTCCACCCCTGTTGAAGCCGCGAGGTTTCTTGGACTTCCGTTAGAAGAGCCTGATGACAATGTTGGTTGGGGGTGACACCCTGGACAGGTTAAGTAGTCGCTACAACAACAACAACAACAACAACCGCTTGATCGAATTCAATAATTTTTATTTCTTTGTTCGAGCGGACTTCATGTTCATATAAAACTACAAAAAAAAATTGTAAAACCTCACTTTAATAACATTTTAGGTAATGCTCAATAACCGCTTGATCGATATCAAAAATTTTTCTTTCTTTGTTCGATCAGACTTAGTGTTCATATAAAACAACAATAACATTTTAGGTAATATTCAATAACCGCTTGACCGATTTTAATAATTTTTTCTCTACTTTGTTCGATCGGACTTAGTGTTCATACATAAATAACAACATTTTAGGTAATACTCAATAGCCGCTTGATCGACTTCAAAAATTTTTATTTCTTTGTTCGATCGGACTTAGTGTTCATATAAAACAAAAAAAATAATTTGAAAAACGACAATTTAATAATATTTTAATAATTTTTTTCTTTTCTTTCTTCGATCGGACTTAGTCTTCATACATAACTAAAAAACCTTTTAACAATCTCAATTTAAAAATATATTTTAGCTAACACTCAATAAACGCTTGATCGATTTTAATAATTTTTTCTTTTCTTTGTTCGAGCGGACTTAGTTCATACATTAAAAACAAAAATTTTAAAAACCTCAATTTAATAACATTTTAGGTAACACTCAATAACCGCTAAACCGATTTTAATAATTTTTTCTTTTCTTTGTTCGAGCGGACTTATAGTTCATACATTAAAAACAAAAATTTTAAAAACCTCAATTTAATAATATTTTAGCTAATACTCAATAACCGCTTGATCGATTTCAATAATTTTTTCTTTTCTTTGTTCGAGCGGGCTTATAGTTCATACATTAAAAACAAAAATTTTAAAAACCTCAATTTAATAATATTTTAGCTAACACTCTATAACCGCTTGATCGATTTCAATAATTTTTTCTTTTCTTTATTCGATCGGACATATGTTCATATAAAACAAAAAAATAATTGTAAAACCTCAATTTAATAACGTGCTAGGTAACATTCAATAACCGCTTAATCGATTTCAATAATTTTTTCTTTTCTTTGTTCGATCGGACTTACCGTTCAAACATTAAAAACAAAAATTTTAAAAACCTCAATTTAATAACATTATAGGTAACACTCAATAACCGCTAAACCGATTTTAATAATTTTTTCTTTTCTTTTTTTGAGCGGACTTATAGTTCATACATTAAAAACAAAAATTTTAAAAACCTCAATTTAATAATATTTTAGCTAACACTCAATAACCGCTTGATCGATTTCAATAATTTTTTCTTTTCTTTGTTCGATCGGACATATGTTCATACATTAAAAACAAAAATTTTAAAAACCTCAATTTAATAACATTTTAGGTAACACTCAATAACCGCTAAACCGATTTTAATAATTTTTTCTTTTCTTTGTTCGAGCGGACTTATAGTTCATACATTAAAAACAAAAATTTTAAAAACCTCAATTTAATAATATTTTAGCAAATACTCAATAACCGCTTGATCGATTTCAATAATTTTTTCTTTTCTTTGTTCGAGCGGACTTATAGTTCATACATTAAAACAAAAATTTTAAAAACCTCAATTTAATAATATTTTAGCTAACACTCAATAACCGCTTGATCGAATTCAATAATTTTTTCTTTTCTTTGTTCGAGCGGGCTTATAGTTCATACATTAAAAACAAAAATTTTAAAAACTTCAATTTAATAATATTTTAGCTAACACTCAATAACCGCTTGACCGATTTTAATACTTTTTTCTCTACTTTGTTCGATCGGACTTAGTGTTCATTTATAACTAAAAAAAAAGAAATTGTAAAACCTCACTTTAACAACATTTTAGGTAATACTCAATAGCCGCTTGATCGACTTCAAAATTTTTTAATTCTTTGTTCGATCGGACCAAGTGTTCATATAAAACAAAAAAAATAATTTGAAAACCGACAATTTAATAATATTTTAATAATTTTTTTCTTTTCTTTCTTCGATCGGACTTAGTCTTCATATATAACTAAAAAACCTTTTAAAAATCTCAATTTAAAAATATATTTTAGCTAACACTCAATAACCGCTTGATCGATTTTAATAATTTTTTCTTTTCTTTGTTCGAGCGGACTTAGTTCATACATTAAAAACAAAAATTTTAAAAACCTCAATTTAATAACATTTTAGGTAACACTCAATAACCGCTAAGCCGATTTTAATAATTTTTTCTTTTCTTTGTTCGAGCGGACTTATAGTTCATACATTAAAAACAAAAATTTTAAAAACCTCAATTTAATAATATTTTAGCTAATACTCAATAACCGCTTGATCGATTTCAATAATTTTAACTTTTCTTTGTTCGAGCGGGCTTATAGTTCATACATTAAAAACAAAAATTTTACAAACGTCAATTTAATAATATTTTAGCTAACACTCTATAACCGCTTGATCGATTTCAATAATTTTTTCTTTTCTTTGTTCGATCGGACTTACCGTTCATACATTAAAAACAAAAATTTGAAAAACCTCAATTTAATAACATTATAGGTAACACTCAATAACCGCTAAACCGATTTTAATAATTTTTTCTTTTCTTTGTTTGAGCGGACTTATAGTTCATACATTAAAAACAAAAATTTTAAAAACCTCAATTTAATAATATTTTAGCTAACACTCAATAACCGCTTGATCGATTTCAATAATTTTTTCTTTTCTTTGTTCGATCGGACATAAGTTCATACATTAAAAACAAAAATTTTAAAAACCTCAATTTAATAACATTTTAGGTAACACTCAATAACCGCTAAACCGATTTTAATAATTTTTTCTTTTCTTTGTTCGAGCGGACTTATAGTTCATACATTAAAAACAAAAATTTTAAAAACCTCAATTTAATAATATTTTAGCTAATACTCAATAACCGCTTGATCGATTTCAATAATTTTTTCTTTTCTTTGTTCGAGCGGGCTTATAGTTCATACATTAAAAACAAAAATTTTAAAAACCTCAATTTAATAATATTTTAGCTAACACTCAATAACCGCTTGATCGATTTCAATAATTTTTTCTCTTCTTTGTTCGATCGGACATATGTTCATATAAAACAAAAAAATAATTGTAAACCCTCAATTTAATAACGTGCTAGGTAACATTCAATAACCGGTTAATCGATTTCAATAATTTTTTCATTTCTTTGTTCGAGCGGACTTATAGTTCATACATTAAAAACAAAAATTTTAAAAACCTCAATTTAATGACATTATAGGTAACACTCAATAACCGCTGAACCGATTTTAATAATTTTTTCTTTTCTTTGTTCGAGCGGACTTATAGTTCATACATTAAAAACAAAAATTTTAAAAACCTCAATTTAATAATATTTTAGCTAACACTCAATAACCGCTTGATCGATTTCAATAACTTTTTTCTTTTCTTTGTTCGATCGGACATATGTTCATATAAAACAAAAAAATAATTGTAAAACCTCAATTTAATACCATGCTAGGTAACATTCAATAACCGCTTAATCGATTTCAATAATTTTTTCTTTTCTTTGTTCGATCGGACTTACCGTTCATACTTAACTAAAAAAAACTTTTAGAAGCCTCAATTTAATAACATTTTAGGTAACACTCAATAACCGCTGGACCGCTTTTATAATTTTTTCTTTTCTTTGTTCGAGCGGACTTAATGTTCATATAAAACTACAAAAAAAAATTGTAAAACCTCACTTTAATAACATTTTAGCTAATACTCAATAACCGCTTGATCGATTTCAAATATTTTTCTTTCTTTTTTCGATCAGACTTGGTGTTCATATAAAACAATAACATTTTAGGTAATATTCAATAACCGCTTGACCGATTTTAATAATTTTCTCTCTACTTTGTTCGATCGGACTTATTGTTCATACGTAACTAACAAAAAAATTTTAAAACCTCACTTTAACAACATTTTAAAAAAAAAATAACTGTCAAATGGCGGAAGTGGTTCATGCATATGGTAAAAAGAAGAATAGAACTAGGAGTTTAGATGACATCAAAACCAGCGCATTGTTAGCTTAATGGTTAGCAATGCGTGCCAAAATTTCTCTGATGAGTGAAGTCTAGCAGCTTCCGAAATGGATCTATAAGAAAAGCTATGGCAGTTGTCTCTAAACATTTTTTTTACTCTATTCAATCAAAAAACTTTTAATAATTAATTAAAAATGATTATTAATAAGTAAAAACAATAATAATTTTCATAAAAATTCAAAAACTGAAAAATTATTATTCTTGGCCTTGAGCTCGTCTCATGAATACTTGAAAATGTACAGGCCGTAAATCAACAAAATTGTTGGTATAAAAAATCAACAAAAAAAATAATTTGCAAAACGACAATTTAATAATATTTTAATAATATTTTTCTTTTCTTTCTTCGATCGGACTTAGTCTTCATACATAACTAAAAAAAAACTTTTAAAAACCTCAATTTAAAAATATATTTTAGCTAACACTCAATAACCGCTTGATCGATTTCAATAATTTTGTCTTTCCTTTGTTCGAGCGGACTTATAGTTCATACATTAAAAACAAAAATTTTAAAAACCTCAATTTAATAATATTTTAGCTAATACTCAATAACCGCTTGATCGATTTAACTAATTTTTTCTTTTCTTTGTTCGATTGGACTTACCGTTCATACATAACTAAAAAAAACTTTTAAAAACCTCAATTTAATATCATTTTTTGTAACACTCAATAACCGCTTGACCGATTTTAATAACTTTTCTTTCTTTGTTCGATCAGACTTAGTGTTCATATAAAACAACAATAACATTTTGGGTAATATTCAATAACCGCTTGACCGATTTTAATAATTTTTCTTTTCTTTGTTCGATCGGACTTAGTGTTCATATATTAAAAACAAAAAATTTAAAACCTCAATTTAATAATCGATCGGACTTAATGTGCTAATAAAACAAAAACAAATATTCGAAAAACCGCAATTTAAGAATATTTTAATAATTTTTTTCTTTTCTTTGTTCGATCGGACTTACCGTTCATACATAACTAAAAAAAACTTTTAAAAACCTCAATTTAATATCATTTTAGGTAACACTCAATAACCGCTTGACCGATTTTAATAATTTTTTCTTTTCTTTGTTCGAGCGGACTTATAGTTCATACATTAAAAACAAAAATTTTAAAAACCTCAATTAAATAATATTTTAGCTAATACTCAATAACCGCTCGATCGATTTAACTAATTTTTTCTTTTCTTTGTTCGATTTAACTTACCGTTCATACATAACTAAAAAAAACTTTTAAAAACCTCAATTTAATATCATTTTTGGTAACACTCAATAACCGCTTGACCGATTTTAATAATTTTTTCTTTTTTTTGTTCTAGCGGTCTTATAGTTCATACATTAAAAACAAAAATTTTAAAAACCTCAATTTAATAATACTTTAGCTAATACTCAATAACCGCTTGATCGATTTTACCAATTTTTTCTTTTCTTTGTTCGATTGGCCTTAATGTTCATAAATAACTAAAAAAAAATTGTAAAACCTCAATTTAATAATATTTTAGGTAATACTGAATAACCGCTTGACCGATTTTAATAATTTTTTCTTTTTTTGTTCGATCGGACTTAGGGTTCATACATTAAAAACAAAAAATTTAAAACCTCAATTTAATAATCGATCGGACTTAATGTTCTAATAAAACAAAAACAAATATTTGAAAAACCGCAAGTTAAGAATATTTTAATAATTTTTTTCTTTTCTTTGTTCGATCGGACTTACCGTTCATACAGAACTAAAAAAAACTTTTAAAAACCTCAATTTAATATCATTTTAGGTAACACTCAATAACCGCTTGACCGATTTTAATAATTTTTTCTTTTCTTTGTTCGAGCGGACTTATAGTTCATACATTAAAAACAAAAATTTTAAAAACCTCAATTAAATAATATTTTAGCTAATACTCAATAACCGCTCGATCGATTTAACTAATTTTTTCTTTTCTTTGTTCGATTTAACTTACCGTTCATACATAACTAAAAAAAACTTTTAAAAACCTCAATTTAATATCATTTTTGGTAACACTCAATAACCGCTTGACCGATTTTAATAATTTTTTCTTTTTTTTGTTCTAGCGGTCTTATAGTTCATACATTAAAAACAAAAATTTTAAAAACCTCAATTTAATAATATTTTAGCTAATACTCAATAACCGCTTGATCGATTTTACTAATTTTTTCTTTTCTTTGTTCGATTGGCCTTAATGTTCATAAATAACTAAAAAAAAATTGTAAAACCTCAATTTAATAATATTTTAGGTAATACTGAATAACCGCTTGACCGATTTTAATAATTTTTTCTTTTTTTGTTCGATCGGACTTAGGGTTCATACATTAAAAACAAAAAATTTAAAACCTCAATTTAATAATCGATCGGACTTAATGTTCTAATAAAACAAAAACAAATATTTGAAAAACCGCAAGTTAAGAATATTTTAATAATTTTTTTCTTTTCTTTGTTCGATCGGACTTACCGTTCATACAGAACTAAAAAAAACTTTTAAAAACCTCAATTTAATATCATTTTAGGTAACACTCATTAACCGCTTGACCGATTTTAATAATTTTTTCTTTTTTTTGTTCGAGCGGACTTATAGTTCATATATTAAAAACAAAAATTTTAAAAACCTCAATTTAATAATATTTTAGCTAATACTAAATAACCGCTTGACCGATTTTAATAATTTTTTTCTTTTCTTTGTTCGAGCGGACTTATAGTTCATATATTAAAACCAAAAATTTTAAAAACCTCAATTTAATAATATTTTAGCTAATACTCAATAACCGCTTGACCGATTTTAATAATTTTTTCTTTTCTTTGTTCGATCCGATTTAGTGTTCATACATTAAAAACAAAAAATTTAAAACCTCAATTTAATAATCGATCGGACTTAATGTTCTAATAAAACAAAAACAAATATTTGAAAAATCGCAATTTAAGAATATTTTAATAATTTTTTTCTTTTCTTTGTTCGATCGGACTTACCGTTCATACATAACTAAAAAAAACTTTTAAAAACCTCAATTTAATATCATTTTAGGTAACACTCAATAACCGCTTGACCGATTTTAATAATTTTTTCTTTTTTTTGTTCTAGCGGACTTATAGTTCATACATTAAAAACAAAAATTTTAAAAACCTCAATTTAATAATGTTTTAGCTAATACTCAATAACCGCTTGATCGATTTTACTAATTTTTTCTTTTCTTTGTTCGATTGGCCTTAATGTTCATAAATAACTAAAAAAAATTGTAAAACCTCAATTTAATAATATTTTAGGTAATACTGAATAACCGCTTGATCGATTTTAATAATTTTTCTTTCTTTGTTCGATCAGACTTAGTGTTCATATAAAACAACAATAACATTTTAGGTAATATTCAATAACCGCTTGACCGATTTTAATAATTTTTTCTTTTCTTTGTTCGATCGGACTTAGTGTTCATACATTAAAAACAAAAAATTTAAAACCTCAATTTAATAATCGATCGGACTTAATGTTCTAATAAAACAAAAACAAATATTTGAAAAACCGCAATTTAAGAATATTTTAATAATTTTTTTCTTTTCTTTGTTCGATCGGACTTACCGTTCATACATAACTAAAAAAAACTTTTAAAAACCTCAATGAAATATCATTTTAGGTAACACTCAATAACCGCTTGACCGATTTTAATAATTTTTTCTTTTCTTTGTTCGATCCGATTTAGTGTCCATACAGTAAAAACAAAAATTTTAAAAACCTCAATTTAATAATATTTTGGCTTATACTCAATAACCGCTTGATCGATTTCAATAATTTTTTCTTTGTTCAATCGGACTTAGAGTTCATACATTAAAAACAAAAAATTTAAAACCTCGATTTAATAATATTTTAGCTAATACTCAATAACCCTTTGATCGATTTCAATAATTTTTTTCTTTTCTTTGTATGATTGGACTTAATGTTAATCAATAACTAAAAAAAAAATTGTAAAACCCCAATTTAATAACATTTTAGGTAATATTCAATAACCGCTTGATCGATTTCAATAATATTTTCTTTGTTCAATCGGGCTTAATGTTCATATAAAACTAAAAAAAAATTTTAAAACCTCACTTTAATAACATTTTAGGTAATACTCAATAACCGCTTGACCGATTTTAATAATTTTTTCTTTTCTTTGTTCGATCGGACTTAGTGTTCATACATTAAAAACAAAAAATTTAAAACCTCAATTTAATAATCGATCGGACTTAATGTTCTAATAAAACAAAAACAAATATTTGAAAAACCGCAATTTAAGAATATTTTAATAATTTTTTTCTTTTCTTTGTTCGATCGGACTTACCGTTCATACATAACTAAAAAAAACTTTTAAAAACCTCAATTAAATATCATTTTAGGTAACACTCAATAACCGCTTGACCGATTTTAATAATTTTTTCTTTTTTTTGTTCGAGCGGACTTATAGTTCACATATTAAAAACAAAAATTTTAAAAACCTCAATTTAATAATATTTTAGCTAATACTCAATAACCGCTTGACCGATTTTAATAATTTTTTCTTTTCTTTGTTCGATCCGATTTAGTGTCCATACAGTAAAAACAAAAATTTTAAAAACTTCAATTTAATAATATTTTGGCTTATACTCAATAACCGCTTGATCGATTTCAATAATTTTTTCTTTGTTCAATCGGACTTAGTGTTCATACATTAAAAACAAAAAATTTAAAACCTCGATTTAATAATATTTTAGCTAATACTCAATAACGTTTTGATCGATTTCAATAATTTCTTTTCTTTGTATGATTGGACTTAATGTTAATCAATAACTAAAAAAAAAAATTGTAAAACCCCAATTTAATAACATTTTAGGTAATATTCAATAACCGCTTGATCGATTTCAATAATTTTTTCTTTGTTCGATCGGGCTTAATGTTCATATAAAACTAAAAAAAAATTGTAAAACCTCACTTTAATAACATTTTAGGTAATACTCAATAACCGCTTGATCGATTTCAAAATTTTTTCTTTCTTTGTTCGATCAGACTTAGTGTTCATATAAAACAACAACAACATTTTAGGTAATATTCAATAACCGCTTGACCGATTTTAATAATTTTTTCTCTACTTTGTTCGATCGGACTTAGTGTTCATACATAACTAAAAAAAAAGAAATTGTAAAACCTCACTTTAACAACATTTTAGGTAATACTCAATAGCCGCTTGATCGACTTCAAAATTTTTTATTTCTTTGTTCGATCGGACTTAGTGTTCATATAAAACAAAAAAAATTATTTGAAAAACGACAATTTAATAATATTTTAATAAGTTTTTTCTTTTCTTTCTTCGATCGGACTTAGTCTTCATACATAACTAAACAACCTTTTAAAAATCTCAATTTAAAAATATATTTTAGCTAACACTCAAAAACCGCTTGATCGATTTCAATAATTTTTTCTTTTCTTTGTTCGATCGGACTTACCGTTCATACATAACTAAAAAAACTTTTAAAAACCTCATTTTAATAACATTTTAGGTAACACTCAATAGCCGCTTGATCGATTTCAATAATTTTTTCTTTTCTTTGTTCGATCGGACATATGTTCATATGAAACAAAAAAATAATTGTAAAACCTCAATTTAATAACATGCTAGGTAATACTCAATAACCGCTAAACCGATTTTATAATTTTTTCTTTTCTTTGTTCGATCGGACTTAATGTTCATAAAAAACTACAAAATAATTGTAAAACCTCAATTTAATAACATGCTAGGTAATACTCAATAACCGCTTGATCGATTTCAATAATTTTTATTTCTTTGTTCGAGCGGACTTAATGTTCATATAAAACTACAAAAAAAAATTGTAAAACCTCACTTTAATAACATTTTAGCTAATACTCAATAACCGCTTGATCGATTTCAAATATTTTTCTCTCTTTTTTCGATCAGACTTGGTGTTCATATAAAACAATAACATTTTAGGTAATATTCAATAACCGCTTGACCGATTTTAATAATTTTTTCTCTACTTTGTTCGATCGGACTTAGTGTTCATACGTAACTAACAAAAAAATTTTAAAACCTCACTTTAACAACATTTTAGGTAATACTCAATAACCGCTTGATCGATTTCAAAAATTTTTATTTCCTTGTTCTATCGGACTTAGTGTTCATATAACACAAAAAAAATAATTTGAAAAACGACAATTTATTAATATTTTAATAATTTTTTTCTTTTCTTTCTTCGATCGGACTTAGTCTTCATACATAACTAAAAAAAAACTTTTAAAAACCTCTATTTAAAAATATATTTTAGCTAACACTCAATAACCGCTTGATCGATTTCAATAATTTTGTCTTTTCTTTGTTCGATCGGACATATGTTCATATAAAACAAAAAAAAAATTGTAAAACCTCAATTTAATAACTTGCTAGATAACAGTCAATAGCCTCTTAATATAATATTTCAAAACCGCTTGATCGATTTCAATAATTTTTTCTTTTCTTTGTTCGATCGGACTTACCGTTCATACATAACTAAAAAAACTTTTAAAAACCTCATTTTAATAACATTTTAGGTAACACTCAATAGCCGCTTGATCGATTTCAATAATTTTTTCTTTTCTTTGTTCGATCGGACATATGTTCATATGAAACAAAAAAATAATTGTAAAACCTCAATTTAATAACATGCTAGGTAATACTCAATAACCGCTAAACCGATTTTATAATTTTTTCTTTTCTTTGTTCGATCGGACTTAATGTTCATAAAAAACTACAAAATAATTGTAAAACCTCAATTTAATAACATGCTAGGTAATACTCAATAACCGCTTGATCGATTTCAATAATTTTTATTTCTTTGTTCGAGCGGACTTAATGTTCATATAAAACTACAAAAAAAAATTGTAAAACCTCACTTTAATAACATTTTAGCTAATACTCAATAACCGCTTGATCGATTTCAAATATTTTTCTCTCTTTTTTCGATCAGACTTGGTGTTCATATAAAACAATAACATTTTAGGTAATATTCAATAACCGCTTGACCGATTTTAATAATTTTTTCTCTACTTTGTTCGATCGGACTTAGTGTTCATACGTAACTAACAAAAAAATTTTAAAACCTCACTTTAACAACATTTTAGGTAATACTCAATAACCGCTTGATCGATTTCAAAAATTTTTATTTCCTTGTTCTATCGGACTTAGTGTTCATATAACACAAAAAAAATAATTTGAAAAACGACAATTTATTAATATTTTAATAATTTTTTTCTTTTCTTTCTTCGATCGGACTTAGTCTTCATACATAACTAAAAAAAAACTTTTAAAAACCTCTATTTAAAAATATATTTTAGCTAACACTCAATAACCGCTTGATCGATTTCAATAATTTTGTCTTTTCTTTGTTCGATCGGACATATGTTCATATAAAACAAAAAAAAAATTGTAAAACCTCAATTTAATAACTTGCTAGATAACAGTCAATAGCCTCTTAATATAATATTTCAAAACCGCTTGATCGATTTCAATAATTTTTTCTTTTCTTTGTTCGATCGGACTTACCGTTCATACATAACTAAAAAAAACTTTTAAAAACCTCAATTTCATAACATTTTAGGTAACACTCAATAACCGCTTGATCGATTTCAATAATTTTTTCTTTTCTTTGTTCGATTGGACATATGTTCAGATAAATCAAAAAAATAATTGTAAAACCTCAATTTAATAACGTGCTAGGTAACATTCAATAACCGCTTAATCGATTTCAATAATTTTTTCTTTTCTTTGTTCGATCGGACTTACCGTTCATACTTAATTAAAAAAAACTTTTAGAAGCCTCAATTTAATAACATTTTAGGTAACACTCAATAACCGCTTGACCGATTTCAATAATTTTTTCTTTTCTTTGTTCGAGCGGACTTATAGTTGATACATTAAAAACAAAAATTTTAAAAACCTCAATTTAATAACATTTTAGGTAACACTCAATAACCGCTAAACCGATTTTAATAATTTTTTCTTTTCTTTGTTCGAGCGGACTTATAGTTCATACATTAAAAACAAAAATTTTAAAAACCTCAATTTAATAATATTTTAGCTAACACTCAATAACCGCTTGATCGATTTCAATAATTTTTTCTTTTCTTTGTTCGATCGGACTTACCGTTCATACTTAACTAAAAAAAACTTTTAGAAGCCTCAATTTAATAACATTTTAGGTAACACTCAATAACCGCTTGACCGATTTTAATAATTTTTTCTTTTCTTTGTTCGAGCGGACTTATAGTTCATACATTAAAAACAAAAATTTTAAAAACCTCAATTTAATAACATTTTAGGTAACACTCAATAACCGCTAAACCGATTTTAATAATTTTTTCTTTTCTTTGTTCGAGCGGACTTATAGTTCATACATTAAAAACAAAAATTTTAAAAACCTCAGTTTAATAATACTTTAGTTAATACTCAATAACCGGTTGATCTATTTCAATAATTTTTTTTTTCTTTGTTCCATCGGAATTAATGTTCATATAAAATAAAAAATAATAATTTGAAACCCCCCAATTTAATAATATTTTAATAGTTTTATTCTTTTCTTTGTTCGATCGGACTTACCGTTCATACTTAACTAAAAATAACTTTTAAAAACCTCAATTTAATAACATTTTAGGTAACACTCAATAACCGCTTGACCGATTTTAATAATTTTTTCTTTTCTTTGTTCGAGCGAATTTATAGTTCATACATTAAAAACAAAAATTTTAAAAACCTCAATTTAATAATATTTTCGCTAATACTCAATAACCGCTTGATCGATTTCAATAATTTTGTCTTTTCTTTGTTCGATCGGACTTACCGTTCATACATAATTAAAAAAAACTTTTAAAAACCTCAATTTAATAACATTTTAGGTAACACTCAATAACCGCTTGACCGATTTTAATAATTTTTTCTTTTCTTTGTTCGATCAGACTTAGTGTTCATATAAAACAACAATAACATTTTAGGTAATACTCAATAACCGCTTGACCGATTTTAATAATTTTTTCTTTTCTTTGTTCGATCGGACTTAGTGTTAATACATTAAAAACAAAAAATTTAAAACCTTAATTTAATAATCGATCGGACTTAATGTTCTAATATAACAAAAACAAATATTTAAAAAACCGCAATTTAAGAATATTTTAATAATTTTTTTCTTTTCTTTGTTCGATCGGACTTACCGTTCATGCATAACTAAAAAAAACTTTTAAAAACCTCAATTTAATATCATTTTAGGTAACACTCAATAACCGCTTGACCGATTTTAATAATTTTTTCTTTTCTTTGTTCGAGCGGACTTATAGTTCATACATTAAAAACAAAAATTTTAAAAACCTCAATTTAATAACATTTTAGGTAACACTCAATAACCGCTAAACCGATTTTAATAATTTTTTCTTTTCTTTGTTCGAGCGGACTTATAGTTCATACATTAAAAACAAAAATTTTAAAAACCTCAGTTTAATAATATTTTAGTTAATACTCAATAACCGGTTGATCTATTTCAATAATTTTTTTTTTCTTTGTTCCATCGGAATTAATGTTCATATAAAATAAAAAATAATAATTTGAAACCCCCCAATTTAATAATATTTTAATAGTTTTATTCTTTTCTTTGTTCGATCGGACTTACCGTTCATACTTAACTAAAAATAACTTTTAAAAACCTCAATTTAATAACATTTTAGGTAACACTCAATAACCGCTTGACCGATTTTAATAATTTTTTCTTTTCTTTGTTCGAGCGAATTTATAGTTCATACATTAAAAACAAAAATTTTAAAAACCTCAATTTAATAATATTTTCGCTAATACTCAATAACCGCTTGATCGATTTCAATAATTTTGTCTTTTCTTTGTTCGATCGGACTTACCGTTCATACATAATTAAAAAAAACTTTTAAAAACCTCAATTTAATAACATTTTAGGTAACACTCAATAACCGCTTGACCGATTTTAATAATTTTTTCTTTTCTTTGTTCGATCAGACTTAGTGTTCATATAAAACAACAATAACATTTTAGGTAATACTCAATAACCGCTTGACCGATTTTAATAATTTTTTCTTTTCTTTGTTCGATCGGACTTAGTGTTAATACATTAAAAACAAAAAATTTAAAACCTTAATTTAATAATCGATCGGACTTAATGTTCTAATATAACAAAAACAAATATTTAAAAAACCGCAATTTAAGAATATTTTAATAATTTTTTTCTTTTCTTTGTTCGATCGGACTTACCGTTCATGCATAACTAAAAAAAACTTTTAAAAACCTCAATTTAATATCATTTTAGGTAACACTCAATAACCGCTTGACCGATTTTAATAATTTTTTCTTTTTTTTGTCCGACGGACTTATAGTTCATACATTAAAAACAAAAATTTTAAAAACCTCAATTTAATAATATTTTAGCTAATACTCAATAACCGCTTGATCGATTTTACTAATTTTTTCTTTTCTTTGTTCGATTGGCCTTAATGTTCATAAATAACTAAAAAAAAATTGTAAAACCTCAATTTAATAATATTTTAGGTAATACTCAGTAACCGCTTGACCGATTTTAATAAT
Organism: Merzomyia westermanni; assembly: GCA_949987695.1. Classification (NCBI taxonomy): domain Eukaryota; kingdom Metazoa; phylum Arthropoda; class Insecta; order Diptera; family Tephritidae; genus Merzomyia; species Merzomyia westermanni. The sequence goes on along the minus strand of OX465292.1, from coordinate 11,350,111 downwards.
TTTTTCTTTTCTTTGTTCGATCAGACTTAGTGTTCATATAAAACAACAATAACATTTTAGGTAATACTCAATAATCGCTTGACCGATTTTAATAATTTTTTCTTTTCTTTGTTCGATCGGACTTAGTGTTCATACATTAAAAACAAAAAATTTAAAAACCTCAATTTAATAATATTTTAGCTAATACTCAATAACCGCTTGATCGATTTTACTAATTTTTTCTTTTCTTTGTTCGATTGGCCTTAATGTTCATAAATAACTAAAAAAAAATTGTAAAACCTCAATTTAATAATATTTTAGGTAATACTCAATAACCGCTTGACCGATTTTAATAATTTTTCTTTCTTTGTTCGATCAGACTTAGTGTTCATATAAAACAACAATAACATTTTAGGTAATATTCAATAACCGCTTGACCGATTTTAATAATTTTTTCTTTTCTTTGTTCGATCGGACTTAGTGTTCATACATTAAAAACAAAAAATTTAAAAACCTCAATTTAATATCATTTTAGGTAACACTCAATAACCGCTTGACCGATTTTAATAATTTTTTCTTTTTTTTGTCCGACGGACTTATAGTTCATACATTAAAAACAAAAATTTTAAAAACCTCAATTTAATAATATTTTAGCTAATACTCAATAACCGCTTGATCGATTTTACTAATTTTTTCTTTTCTTTGTTCGATTGGCCTTAATGTTCATAAATAACTAAAAAAAATTGTAAAACCTCAATTTAATAATATTTTAGGTAATACTCAATAACCGCTTGACCGATTTTAATAATTTTTCTTTCTTTGTTCGATCAGACTTAGTGTTCATATAAAACAACAATAACATTTTAGGTAATATTCAATAACAACTTGACCGATTTTAATAATTTTTTCTTTTCTTTGTTCGATCGGACTTAGTGTTCATACATTAAAAACAAAAAATTTAAAAACCTCAATTTAATAATATTTTAGCTAATACTCAATAACCGCTTAATCGATTTTACTAATTTTTTCTTTTCTTTGTTCGATTGGCCTTAATGTTCATAAATAACTAAAAAAAAATTGTAAAACCTCAATTTAATAATATTTTAGGTAATACTCAATAACCGCTTGACCGATTTTAATAATTTTTCTTTCTTTGTTCGATCAGACTTAGTGTTCATATAAAACAACAATAACATTTTAGGTAATATTCAATAACCGCTTGACCGATTTTAATAATTTTTTCTTTTCTTTGTTCGATCGGACTTAGTGTTCATACATTAAAAACAAAAAATTTAAAAACCTCAATTTAATAATATTTTAGCTAATACTCAATAACCGCTTGATCGATTTTACTAATTTTTTCTTTTCTTTGTTCGATTCGCCTTAATGTTCATAAATAACTAAAAAAAAATTGTAAAACCTCAATTTAATAATATTTTAGGTAATACTCAATAACCGCTTGACCGATTTTAATAATTTTTTCTTTTCTTTGTTCGATCCGATTTAGTGTCCATACAGTAAAAACAAAAATTTTAAGAACCTCAATTTAATAATATTTTGGCTAATACTCAATAACCCTTTGATCGATTTCAATAATTTTTTTCTTTTCTTTGTTCGATTGGACTTAATGTTAATAAATAACGAAAAAAAAAATTGTAAAACCCCAATTTAATAACATTTTAGGTAATATTCAATAACCGCTTGATCGATTTCAATAATTTTTTCTTTGTTCGATCGGGCTTAATGTTCATATAAAACTAAAAAAAAATTGTAAAACCTCACTTTAATAACATTTTAGGTAATACTCAATAACCGCTTGATCGATTTCAAAAATTTTTCTTTCTTTGTTCGATCAGACTTAGTGTTCATATAAAACAACAATAACATTTAAGGTAATATTCAATAACCGCTTGACCGATTTTAATAATTTTTTCTCTACTTTGTTTGATCGGACTTAGTGTTCATACATAACTAAAAAAAAGGAATTGTAAAACCTCACTTTAACAACATTTTAGGTAACACTCAATAACCGCTTGATCGATTTCAATAATTTTTTCTTTTCTTTGTTCGATCGGACATATGTTCATATAAAACAAAAAAAAAACTTTTAAAAACCTCAATTTAATATCATTTTAGGTAACACTCAATAACCGCTTGACCGATTTTAATAATTATTTATTTATTTATTATTTATTTAAGCAAAGTGGTTGTGACTGTAAGCCAAGGACTTTTATAGCACATCATCTGTTTTACATTACAGAAAAAATAACATTAAATCTAATTAACATTAAAGTACATTTCAAATTAAATGGTAGAGTAAAGTTAAAATCTAAATTATTATAACATTTTTAAATCCTTAGTTCTAAAGAGGTTTTTTTTTTATTTTTTTGTTTTTTTTTTTTGTTTTTTGTTTTTTTAATTAAAGTGGAAAGAAGATGGAAAAAGAGAGATAGAGTTAAGTAGTTATGTTCTAATCACATGCATCACACTGAACTGAAGTAATCATAGATTTCCCCTTTGTAGTTGCTCCTGCTCAAAGTGCCCTTGATAGAGTCAGGAATCGAGTTCCAGAGCCTTACAGCATTTACAAAAAAAAGCCTCGATGAGGCCAAGTATGTATATCTGGGAATTATTAAATTACGATGCCTACAAGACTTGGAAAATTTTAGTTTGTCATAAAGATATTGGGGTGTTTTAAGCTCAATTAGCTTGAACAAAAATATCGATATTCGAGCCGCAATGTAGTTAAAAATACTACATCCAAGAATTTCACGCTTCCAGGGAGAAATGTGATCATATTTTTTTAGGCCATAAACATAGCGAGTGGTATTATTGAATGCAATATCAATTTTACGACGTGAAGCAGAATCAAATTGGCTGTATACTAGCTCTGCGTACGTTATGTGCGGAACAATTAGTTGAACAGCTAGCTATTTTCGAGTTTCTATAGGCGTAAACGAGGCAGACATTCTTAATCTCCGTAGGGCAGTATAAACATTACTTACAATTTTACTTACATGGTCAGTACAGTTTAACTTAGAATTAAGCACAAAGCCTAGATTCCTAATTTTATCAGTAAAAGAAAGGACGCTACTACCAACAAACAGACTAGGAATAGATTCGACATGCACAACGCTGTTACAGATGGGCAACACATACGACTTTTTAGCATTTAAGCTGAGACAGTTATCACATGCCCACTTCGAAATTGCAGACAAATCACTATTTATTTTAAAACAAAAATCTTCAACAAGACCAACACGGTTAGATAAATACAGTTGAATGTCATCTGCATACGCATGAACATTTACATACTGACACACAGAAAAAACATCATTGACAAAAAGGCTAAACAGAAGAGGACCAAGTACAGAGCCTTGTGGTACCCCCGAGGAAATAATACGTGGTTTCGACGCTAGGCCTTTGCTTACCACCTTCTGGGTCCTTCCCGCCAGATAACTTGCCATGAGTTTGACAGAACTGTCCGTGAATCCAAAGAAACACTCAAGTTTTTTGCATAGAAGGCTATGATTGACTGCATCAAACGCCTTGGAAAAATCTAGGAGACACAGTAAGGTTAGGTAACTGTTATCAAATTGCAGTCTAATGTCATCCAGAATTTTTACGACAGCAGTAGAGCAGCTGTGGTTCGGTCTAAATCCTGATTGCAACGGGCTTAGGAGCTTATTAGCAGCCGCATACGCTGATATTTGGGCTTCCATCAGGGACTCACACACTTTAGCAAAGACAGGTATAATGCTAATAGGCCTGTAATGACTAGGTTCTATAGGTATATTGGTTTTGGCAACAGGAATGATCAAAGCCCTTTTCCATTCAAGTGGAAAGTAAGACGTTGTGAAGCAGTGATTAATTATATGCGTGAGTGTACCTAAAATAAATGGCAAAACTAGTTTCACAAACTTCAATGATACCCCATCTTCTCCAACTGAGTTCGACTTGATGCTCATAATAGATTTTAACACCTCCAGTTCAGATACCACCCTAAAATCAAATTTATCTTCCAACACGAATGAACTGGTTAGATTCTGAGGCACAGGATTGTCAGGCAAATTACACGAGCTAACAAAAAAATCATTTAGTGTATCTGGATCAACCTGGCACTCAGTTATACTCTTTCCATGCACATTAAGATTTTTTAGATTTCGCCATAAATCTTTCGAGGGTAATAATGGGCTAAGCTTACTTTGGCAATACATATGCTTCGATTTTCGGGTGATTTGAGTGGCTCTATTACGGGCAATCTTGAATTGAGACCAAGCCAACTCAGTTCGGCTTCGCTTCCATTTGGAATACAGTTTATTACGCTGCTTAATGGCTGCCCTGACTTCCCTATTGAACCAAGGAACGCTGTTGAAACTAATACTAACTTTTCTAATGGGTACATGAGTGTCATATAAGTTTAAAAGTGTATGATTAAAAAAGTCAAGTTTACCATCAACCGTTGCAATAAACCAACACAAAGTCCAATCAACATACGACAAATCAAGAAACAACGCATCTACATCTACAGACTTAAGATCACGATACACAGTAGTAACAGAAGCTGAAGTGGAATTAAACATAATGTCAAGTGTGCAGAAAATTAAGTCATGGTCAGAAATGAAGCTAATTTGGTCAAACTTAAGTATTTGGTCAGGACTAGATGCAATAAAGAGGTCTAACAGGCTTGGTGTCGAATTATGGGAATATCTTGTAGGTATCTGTCTATTGACAATAGTAAGACCAGCAGTCGAGACATGGTCGTACAATTTATTGGCATGAGAGTCGTCAATTAGAATGTTTACATTAAAATCACCACATATAAATAAACGTTCGAAATCAATCAAGAACAAGGACAACTCGCTAAAAAAAGAATCTAACAAATAACTTTTATGTGGATTGTACACACAGGATACTAATATTTTATTTACATTGTCCGAGACTTCCGCAATGATAAATTCCGTATCAGCACCTTTAGATTCTGCTAGCATACTTACTTTAAGAGAGGTCTTGCAGTATATAGCAACACCACCCCCTTTTTTTTCTTTTCTGTCAACACGCGTAAGACTGTAGTTAGGAATACTATACTGTAAATCAGATATGTCTGGCGAAAACCATGTTTCGGAAACACAGATTATATCCACATCCGATTTTTCAAAAGTATGCCTAACATAGTCCAATTTCTCACAATTCAAGCTACGGGCATTGAAATGTACCACACTAATACCACTCGCTTGCTTGCGTAATATATTTATGAGTGTCTTGTGGCTTCCGTAATTGCTTTTTTTTGTCCGACGGACTTATAGTTCATACATTAAAAACAAAAATTTTAAAAACCTCAATTTAATAATATTTTAGCTAATACTCAATAACCGCTTGATCGATTTTACTAATTTTTTCTTTTCTTTGTTCGATTGGCCTTAATGTTCATAAATAACTAAAAAAAAATTGTAAAACCTCAATTTAATAATATTTTAGGTAATACTCAATAACCGCTTGACCGATTTTAATAATTTTTCTTTCTTTGTTCGATCAGAATTAGTGTTCATATAAAACAACAATAACATTTTAGGTAATATTTAATAACCGCTTGACCGATTTTAATCATTTTTTCTTTTCTGTGTTCGAGCGGACTTATAGTTCATACATTAAAAACAAAAATTTTAAAAACCTCAATTTAATAATATTTTAGCTAATACTCAATAACCGCTTAATCGATTTAACTAATTTTTTCTTTTCTTTGTTCGATTGGCCGTAATGTTCATAAATAACTAAAAAAAAATTGTAAAATCTCAATTTAATAATATTTTAGGTAATACTCAATAACCGCTTGACCGATTTTAATAATTTTTCTTTCTTTGTTCGATCAGACTTAGTGTTCATATAAAACAACAATAACATTTTAGGTAATACTCAATAACCGCTTGACCGATTTTAATAATTTTTTCTTTTCTTTGTTCGATCGGACTTAGTGTTCATACATTAAAAACAAAAAATTTAAAACTTCAATTTAATAATCGATCGGACTTAATGTTCTAATAAAACAAAAACAAATATTTGAAAAACCGCAATTTAAGAATATTTCAATAATTTTTTTCTTTTCTTTGTTCGATCGGACTTACCGTTCATACATAACTAAAAAAAACTTTTAAAAACCTCAATTTACTATCATTTTAGGTAACACTCAATAACCGCTTGACCGATTTTAATAATTTTTTCTTTTTTTTTGTTCGAGCGGACTTATAGTTCATACATTAAAAACAAAAATTTTAAAAACCTCAATTTAATAATATTTTAGCTAATACTCAATAACCGCTTGATCGATTTTACTAATTTTTTCTTTTCTTTGTTCGATTGGCCTTAATGTTCATAAATAACTAAAAAAAAATTGTAAAACCTCAATTTAATAATATTTTAGGTAATACCCAATAACCGCTTGACCGATTTCAAAAATTTTTCTTTCTTTGTTCGATCAGACTTAGTGTTCATATAAAACAACAATAACATTTAAGGTAATATTCAATAACCGCTTGACCGATTTTAATATTTTTTTCTTTTCTTTGTTCGATCCGATTTAGTGCCCATACAGTAAAAACAAAAATTTTAAAAACCTCAATTTAATAATATTTTGGCTAATACTCAATAACCCTTTGATCGATTTCAATAATTTTTTTCTTTTCTTTGTTCGATTGGACTTAATGTTAATAAATAACTAAAAAAAAAATTTTTAAACCCCCATTTTATTACATTTTAGGTAATACTCAATAACCGCTTGATCGATTTTACTAATTTTTTCTTTTCTTTGTTCGATTGGCCTTAATGTTCATAAATAACTAAAAAAAAATTGTAAAACCTCAATTTAACAACATTTTAGGTAATATTCAATAACCGGTTGATCGATTTCAATAATTTTTTCTTTGTTCGATCGGGCTTAATGTTCATATAAAACTAAAAAAAAATTGTAAAACCTCACTTTAATAACATTTTAGGTAATACTCAATAACCGCTTGATCGATTTCAAAAATTTTTCTTTCTTTGTTCGATCAGACTTAGTGTTCATATAAAACAACAATAACATTTAAGGTAATATTCAATAACCGCTTGACCGATTTTAATAATTTTTTCTCTACTTTGTTTGATCGGACTTAGTGTTCATACATAATTAAAAAAAAGAAATTGTAAAACCTCACTTTAACAACATTTTAGGTAACACTCAATAACCGCTTGATCGATTTCAATAATTTTTTCTTTTCTTTGTTCGATCGGACATATGTTCATATAAAACAAAAAAAAACTTTTAAAAACCTCAATTTAATATCATTTTAGGTAACACTCAATAACAGCTTGACCGATTTTAATAATTATTTATTTATTTATTATTTATTTAAGCAAAGTGGTTGTGACTGTAAGCCAAGGACTTTTATAGCACATCATCTGTTTTACATTATAGAAAAAATAACATTAAATATAATTAACATTAAAGTACATTTCAAATTAAATGGTAGAGTAAAGTTAAAATCTAAATTATTATAACATTTTTAAATCCTTAGTTCTAAAGAGGTTTTTTTTTTATTTTTTTGTTTTTTTTTTTGTTTTTTGTTTTTTTAATTAAAGTGGAAAGAAGATGGAAAAAGAGAGATAGAGTTAAGTAGTTATGTTCTAATCACATGCATCACACTGAACTGAAGTAATCATAGATTTCCCCTTTGTAGTTGCTCCTGCTCAAAGTGCCCTTGATAGAGTCAGGAATCGAGTTCCAGAGCCTTACAGCATTTACAAAAAAAAGCCTCGATGAGGCCAAGTATGTATATCTGGGAATTATTAAATTACGATGCCTACAAGACTTGGAAAATTTTAGTTTGTCATAAAGATATTGGGGTGTTTTAAGCTCAATTAGCTTGAACAAAAATATCGATATTCGAGCCGCAATGTAGTTAAAAATACTACATCCAAGAATTTCACGCTTCCAGGGAGAAATGTGATCATATTTTTTTAGGCCATAAACATAGCGAGTGGTATTATTGAATGCAATATCAATTTTACGACGTGAAGCAGAATCAAATTGGCTGTATACTAGCTCTGCGTACGTTATGTGCGGAACAATTAGTTGAACAGCTAGCTTTTTTCGAGTTTCTATAGGCGTAAACGAGGCAGACATTCTTAATCTCCGTAGGACAGTATAAACATTACTTACAATTTTACTTACATGGTCAGTACAGTTTAACTTAGAATTAAGCACAAAGCCTAGATTCCTAATTTTATCAGTAAAAGAAAGGACGCTACTACCAACAAACAGACTAGGAATAGATTCGACATGCACAACGCTGTTACAAATGGGCAACACATACGACTTTTTAGCATTTAAGCTGAGACAGTTATCACATGCCCACTTCGAAATTGCAGACAAATCACTATTTATTTTAAAACATAAATCTTCAACAAGACCAACACGGTTAGATAAATACAGTTGAATGTCATCTGCATACGCATGAACATTTACATACTGACACACAGAAAAAACATCATTGACAAAAAGGCTAAACAGAAGTGGACCAAGTACAGAGCCTTGTGGTACCCCCGAGGAAATAATACGTGGTTTCGACGCTAGGCCTTTGCTTACCACCTTCTGGGTCCTTCCCGCCAGATAACTTGCCATGAGTTTGACAGAACTGTCCGTGAATCCAAAGAAACACTCAAGTTTTTTGCATAGAAGGCTATGATTGACTGCATCAAACGCCTTGGAAAAATCTAGGAGACACAGTAAGGTTAGGTAACTGTTATCAAATTGCAGTCTAATGTCATCCAGAATTTTTACGACAGCAGTAGAGCAGCTGTGGTTCAGTCTAAATCCTGATTGCAACGGGCTTAGGAGCTTATTAGCAGCCGCATACGCTGATATTTGGGCTGCCATCAGGGACTCACACACTTTAGCAAAGACAGGTATAATGCTAATAGGCCTGTAATGACTAGGTTCTATAGGTATATTGGTTTTGGCAACAGGAATGATCAAAGCCCTTTTCCATTCAAGTGGAAAGTAAGACGTTGTGAAGCAGTGATTAATTATATGCGTGAGTGTACCTAAAATAAATGGCAAAACTAGTTTCACAAACTTCAATGATACCCCATCTTCTCCAACTGAGTTCGACTTGATGCTCATAATAGATTTTAACACCTCCAGTTCAGATACCACCCTAAAATCAAATTTATCTTCCAACACGAATGAACTGGTTAGATTCTGAGGCACAGGATTGTCAGGCAAATTACACGAGCTAACAAAAAAATCATTTAGTGTATCTGGATCAACCTGGCACTCAGTTATACTCTTTCCATGCACATTAAGATTTTTTAGATTTCGCCATAAATCTTTCGAGGGTAATAATGGGCTAAGCTTACTTTGGCAATACATATGCTTCGATTTTCGGGTGATTTGAGTGGCTCTATTACGGGCAATCTTGAATTGAGACCAAGCCAACTCAGTTCGGCTTCGCTTCCATTTGGAATACAGTTTATTACGCTGCTTAATGGCTGCCCTGACTTCCCTATTGAACCAAGGAACGCTGTTGAAACTAATACTAACTTTTCTAATGGGTACATGAGTGTCATATAAGTTTAAAAGTGTATGATTAAAAAAGTCAAGTTTACCATCAACCGTTGCAATAAACCAACACAAAGTCCAATCAACATACGACAAATCAAGAAACAACGCATCTACATCTACAGACTTAAGATCACGATACACAGTAGTAACAGAAGCTGGAGTGCAATTAAACATAATGTCAAGTGTGCAGAAAATTAAGTCATGGTCAGAAATGAAGCTAATTTGGTCAAACTTAAGTATATGGTCAGGACTAGATGCAATAAAGAGGTCTAACAGGCTTGGTGTCGAATTATGGGAATATCTTGTAGGTATCTGTCTATTGACAATAGTAAGACCAGCAGTCGAGACATGGTCGTACAATTTATTGGCATGAGAGTCGTCAATTAGAATGTTTACATTAAAATCACCACATATAACAAAACGTTCGAAATCAATCAAGAACAAGGACAACTCGCTAAAAAAAGAATCTAACAAATAACTTTTATGTGGATTGTACACACAGGATACTAATATTTTATTTACATTGTCCGAGACTTCCGCAATGATAAATTCCGTATCAGCACCTTTAGATTCTGCTAGCATACTTACTTTAAGAGAGGTCTTGCAGTATATAGCAACACCACCCCCTTTTTTTTCTTTTCTGTCCACACGCGTAAGACTGTAGTTAGGAATACTATACTGTAAATCAGATATGTCTGGCGAAAACCATGTTTCGGAAACACAGATTATATCCACATCCGATTTTTCAAAAGTATGCCTAACATAGTCCAATTTCTCACAATTCAAGCTACGGGCATTGAAATGTACCACACTAATACCACTCGCTTGCTTGCATAATATATTTATGAGTGTCTTGTGGCTTCCGTAATTGCTTTTTTTTGTCCGACGGACTTATAGTTCATACATTAAAAACAAAAATTTTTAAAACCTCAATTTAATAATATTTTAGCTAATACTCAATAACCGCTTGATCGATTTTACTAATTTTTTCTTTTCTTTGTTCGATTGGCCTTAATGTTCATAAATAACTAAAAAAAAATTGTAAAACCTCAATTTAATAATATTTTAGGTAATACTCAATAACCGCTTGACCGATTTTAATAATTTTTCTTTCTTTGTTCGATCAGACTTAGTGTTCATATAAAACAACAATAACATTTTAGGTTATATTCAATAACCGCTTGACCGATTTTAATCATTTTTTCTTTTCTGTGTTCGAGCGGACTTATAGTTCATACATTAAAAACAAAAATTTTAAAAACCTCAATTTAATAATATTTTAGCTAATACTCAATAACCGCTTGATCGATTTAACTAATTTTTTCTTTTCTTTGTTCGATTGGCCGTAATGTTCATAAATAACTAAAAAAAAATTGTAAAATCTCAATTTAATAATATTTTAGGTAATACTCAATAACCGCTTGACCGATTTTAATAATTTTTCTTTCTTTGTTCGATCAGACTTAGTGTTCATATAAAACAACAATAACATTTTAGGTAATATTCAATAACCGCTTGACCGATTTTAATAATTTTTTCTTTTCTTTGTTCGATCGGACTTAGTGTTCATACATTAAAAACAAAAAATTTAAAACTTTAATTTAATAATCGATCGGACTTAATGTTCTAATAAAACAAAAACAAATATTTGAAAAACCGCAATTTAAGAATATTTTAATAATTTTTTTCTTTTCTTTGTTCGATCGGACTTACCGTTCATACATAACTAAAAAAAACTTTTAAAAACCTCAATTTACTATCATTTTAGGTAACACTCAATAACCGCTTGACCGATTTTAATAATTTTTTCTTTTTTTTTGTTCGAGCGGACTTATAGTTCATACATTAAAAACAAAAATTTTAAAAACCTCAATTTAGTAATATTTTAGCTAATATTCAATAACCGCTTGATCGATTTTACTAATTTTTTCTTTTCTTTGTTCGATTGGCCTTAATGTTCATAAATAACTAAAAAAAAATTGTAAAACCTCAATTTAATAATATTTTAGGTAATACCCAATAACCGCTTGACCGATTTTAATAATTTTTTCTTTTCTTTGTTCGATCCGATTTAGTGTCCATACAGTAAAAACAAAAATTTTAAAAACCTCAATTTAATAATATTTTGGCTAATACTCAATAACCCTTTGATCGATTTCAATAATTTTTTTCTTTTCTTTGTTCGATTGGACTTAATGTTAATAAATAACTAAAAAAAAAATTTGTTAACCCCAATTTAATAACATTTTAGGTAATATTCAATAACCCCTTGACCGATTTTAATAATTTTTTCTCTACTTTGTTTGATCGGACTTAGTGTTAATCCATAACTAAAAAAAAAGAAATTGTAAAACCTCACTTTAACAACATTTTAGGTAATATTCAATAACCGCTTGATCGATTTCAATAATTTTTTCTTTGTTCGATCGGGCTTAATGTTCATATAAAACTAAAAAAAAATTGTAAAACCTCACTTTAATAACATTTCAGGCAATACTCAATAACCGCTTGATCGATTTCAAAAATTTTTCTTTCTTTGTTCGATCAGACTTAGTGTTCATATAAAACAACAATAACATTTTAGGTAATACTCAATAACCCTTTGATCGATTTCAACAATTTTTTTCTTTTCTTTGTTCGATTGGACTTAATGTTAATAAATAACTAAAAAAAATTTTTTAAACCCCCATTTTATTACATTTTAGGTAATACTCAATAACCGCTTGATCGATTTTACTAATTTTTTCTTTTCTTTGTTCGATTGGCCTTAATGTTCATAAATAACTAAAAAAAAATTGTAAAACCTCAATTTAACAACATTTTAGGTAATATTCAATAACCGGTTGATCGATTTCAATAATTTTTTCTTTGTTCGATCGGGCTTAATGTTCATATAAAACTAAAAAAAAATTGTAAAACCTCACTTTAATAACATTTTAGGTAATACTCAATAACCGCTTGATCGATTTCAAAAATTTTTCTTTCTTTGTTCGATCAGACTTAGTGTTCATATAAAACAACAATAACATTTAAGGTAATATTCAATAACCGCTTGACCGATTTTAATAATTTTTTCTCTACTTTGTTTGATCGGACTTAGTGTTCATACATAATTAAAAAAAAGAAATTGTAAAACCTCACTTTAACAACATTTTAGGTAACACTCAATAACCGCTTGATCGATTTCAATAATTTTTTCTTTTCTTTGTTCGATCGGACATATGTTCATATAAAACAAAAAAAAACTTTTAAAAACCTCAATTTAATATCATTTTAGGTAACACTCAATAACAGCTTGACCGATTTTAATAATTATTTATTTATTTATTATTTATTTAAGCAAAGTGGTTGTGACTGTAAGCCAAGGACTTTTATAGCACATCATCTGTTTTACATTACAGAAAAAATAACATTAAATATAATTAACATTAAAGTACATTTCAAATTAAATGGTAGAGTAAAGTTAAAATCTAAATTATTATAACATTTTTAAATCCTTAGTTCTAAAGAGGTTTTTTTTTTATTTTTTTGTTTTTTTTTTTGTTTTTTGTTTTTTTAATTAAAGTGGAAAGAAGATGGAAAAAGAGAGATAGAGTTAAGTAGTTATGTTCTAATCACATGCATCACACTGAACTGAAGTAATCATAGATTTCCCCTTTGTAGTTGCTCCTGCTCAAAGTGCCCTTGATAGAGTCAGGAATCGAGTTCCAGAGCCTTACAGCATTTACAAAAAAAAGCCTCGATGAGGCCAAGTATGTATATCTGGGAATTATTAAATTACGATGCCTACAAGACTTGGAAAATTTTAGTTTGTCATAAAGATATTGGGGTGTTTTAAGCTCAATTAGCTTGAACAAAAATATCGATATTCGAGCCGCAATGTAGTTAAAAATACTACATCCAAGGATTTCACTCTTCCAGGGAGAAATGTGATCATATTTTTTTAGGCCATAAACATAGCGAGTGGTATTATTGAATGCAATATCAATTTTACGACGTGAAGCAGAATCAAATTGGCTGTATACTAGCTCTGCGTACGTTATGTGCGGAACAATTAGTTGAACAGCTAGCTTTTTTCGAGTTTCTATAGGCGTAAACGAGGCAGACATTCTTAATCTCCGTAGGACAGTATAAACATTACTTACAATTTTACTTACATGGTCAGTACAGTTTAACTTAGAATTAAGCACAAAGCCTAGATTCCTAATTTTATCAGTAAAAGAAAGGACGCTACTACCAACAAACAGACTAGGAATAGATTCGACATGCACAACGCTGTTACAGATGGGCAACACATACGACTTTTTAGCATTTAAGCTGAGACAGTTATCACATGCCCACTTCGAAATTGCAGACAAATCACTATTTATTTTAAAACATAAATCTTCAACAAGACCAACACGGTTAGATAAATACAGTTGAATGTCATCTGCATACGCATGAACATTTACATACTGACACACAGAAAAAACATCATTGACAAAAAGGCTAAACAGAAGAGGACCAAGTACAGAGCCTTGTGGTACCCCCGAGGAAATAATACGTGGTTTCGACGCTAGGCCTTTGCTTACCACCTTCTGGGTCCTTCCCGCCAGATAACTTGCCATGAGTTTGACAGAACTGTCCGTGAATCCAAAGAAACACTCAAGTTTTTTGCATAGAAGGCTATGATTGACTGCATCAAACGCCTTGGAAAAATCTAGGAGACACAGTAAGGTTAGGTAACTGTTATCAAATTGCAGTCTAATGTCATCCAGAATTTTTACGACAGCAGTAAAGCAGCTGTGGTTCGGTCTAAATCCTGATTGCAACGGGCTTAGGAGCTTATTAGCAGCCGCATACGCTGATATTTGGGCTGCCATCAGGGACTCACACACTTTAGCAAAGACAGGTATAATGCTAATAGGCCTGTAATGACTAGGTTCTATAGGTATATTGGTTTTGGCAACAGGAATGATCAAAGCCCTTTTCCATTCAAGTGGAAAGTAAGACGTTGTGAAGCAGTGATTAATTATATGCGTGAGTGTACCTAAAATAAATGGCAAAACTAGTTTCACAAACTTCAATGATACCCCATCTTCTCCAACTGAGTTCGACTTGATGCTCATAATAGATTTTAACACCTCCAGTTCAGATACCACCCTAAAATCAAATTTATCTTCCAACACGAATGAACTGGTTAGATTCTGAGGCACAGGATTGTCAGGCAAATTACACGAGCTAACAAAAAAATCATTTAGTGTATCTGGATCAACCTGGCACTCAGTTATACTCTTTCCATGCACATTAAGATTTTTTAGATTTCGCCATAAATCTTTCGAGGGTAATAATGGGCTAAGCTTACTTTGGCAATACATATGCTTCGATTTTCGGGTGATTTGAGTGGCTCTATTACGGGCAATCTTGAATTGAGACCAAGCCAACTCAGTTCGGCTTCGCTTCCATTTGGAATACAGTTTATTACGCTGCTTAATGGCTGCCCTGACTTCCCTATTGAACCAAGGAACGCTGTTGAAACTAATACTAACTTTTCTAATGGGTACATGAGTGTCATATAAGTTTAAAAGTGTATGATTAAAAAAGTCAAGTTTACCATCAACCGTTGCAATAAACCAACACAAAGTCCAATCAACATACGACAAATCAAGAAACAACGCATCTACATCTACAGACTTAAGATCACGATACACAGTAGTAACAGAAGCTGGAGTGCAATTAAACATAATGTCAAGTGTGCAGAAAATTAAGTCATGGTCAGAAATGAAGCTAATTTGGTCAAACTTAAGTATATGGTCAGGACTAGATGCAATAAAGAGGTCTAACAGGCTTGGTGTCGAATTATGGGAATATCTTGTAGGTATCTGTCTATTGACAATAGTAAGACCAGCAGTCGAGACATGGTCGTACAATTTATTGGCATGAGAGTCGTCAATTAGAATGTTTACATTAAAATCACCACATATAACAAAACGTTCGAAATCAATCAAGAACAAGGACAACTCGCTAAAAAAAGAATCTAACAAATAACTTTTATGTGGATTGTACACACAGGATACTAATATTTTATTTACATTGTCCGAGACTTCCGCAATGATAAATTCCGTATCAGCACCTTTAGATTCTGCTAGCATACTTACTTTAAGAGAGGTCTTGCAGTATATAGCAACACCACCCCCTTTTTTTTCTTTTCTGTCAACACGCGTAAGACTGTAGTTAGGAATACTATACTGTAAATCAGATATGTCTGGCGAAAACCATGTTTCGGAAACACAGATTATATCCACATCCGATTTTTCAAAATTATGCCTAACATAGTCCAATTTCTCACAATTCAAGCTACGGGCATTGAAATGTACCACACTAATACCACTCGCTTGCTTGCATAATATATTTATGAGTGTCTTGTGGCTTCCGTAATTGCTTTTTTTTGTCCGACGGACTTATAGTTCATACATTAAAAACAAAAATTTTAAAAACCTCAATTTAATAATATTTTAGCTAATACTCAATAACCGCTTGATCGATTTTACTAATTTTTTCTTTTCTTTGTTCGATTGGCCTTAATGTTCATAAATAACTAAAAAAAAATTGTAAAACCTCAATTTAATAATATTTTAGGTAATACTCAATAACCGCTTGACCGATTTTAATAATTTTTCTTTCTTTGTTCGATCAGACTTAGTGTTCATATAAAACAACAATAACATTTTAGGTAATATTCAATAACCGCTTGACCGATTTTAATCATTTTTTCTTTTCTGTGTTCGAGCGGACTTATAGTTCATACATTAAAAACAAAAATTTTAAAAACCTCAAATTAATAATATTTTAGCTAATACTCAATAACCGCTTGATCGATTTAACTAATTTTTTCTTTTCTTTGTTCGATTGGCCGTAATGTTCATAAATAACTAAAAAAAAAATGTTAAATCTCAATTTAATAATATTTTAGGTAATACTCAATAACCGCTTGACCGATTTTAATAATTTTTCTTTCTTTGTTCGATCAGACTTAGTGTTCATATAAAACAACAATAACATTTTAGGTAATATTCAATAACCGCTTGACCGATTTTAATAATTTTTTCTTTTCTTTGTTCGATCGGACTTAGTGTTCATACATTAAAAACAAAAAATTTAAAACTTTAATTTAATAATCGATCGGACTTAATGTTCTAATAAAACAAAAACAAATATTTGAAAAACCGCAATTTAAGAATATTTTAATAATTTTTTTCTTTTCTTTGTTCGATCGGACTTACCGTTCATACATAACTAAAAAAAACTTTTAAAAACCTCAATTTACTATCATTTTAGGTAACACTCAATAACCGCTTGACCGATTTTAATAATTTTTTCTTTTTTTTTGTTCGAGCGGACTTATAGTTCATACATTAAAAACAAAAATTTTAAAAACCTCAATTTAATAATATTTTAGCTAATATTCAATAACCGCTTGATCGATTTTACTAATTTTTTCTTTTCTTTGTTCGATTGGCCTTAATGTTCATAAATAACTAAAAAAAAATTGTAAAACCTCAATTTAATAATATTTTAGGTAATACCCAATAACCGCTTGACCGATTTTAATAATTTTTTCTTTTCTTTGTTCGATCCGATTTAGTGTCCATACAGTAAAAACAAAAATTTTAAAAACCTCAATTTAATAATATTTTGGCTAATACTCAATAACCCTTTGATCGATTTCAATAATTTTTTTCTTTTCTTTGTTCGATTGGACTTAATGTTAATAAATAACTAAAAAAAAAATGTTTTAACCCCAATTTAATAACATTTTAGGTAATATTCAATAACCCCTTGACCGATTTTAATAATTTTTTCTCTACTTTGTTTGATCGGACTTAAGGTTAGTCCATAACTAAAAAAAAAGAAATTGTAAAACCTCACTTTAACAACATTTTAGGTAATATTCAATAACCGCTTGATCGATTTCAATAATTTTTTCTTTGTTTATCGGGCTTAATGTTCATATAAAACTAAAAAAAAATTGTAAAACCTCACTTTAATAACATTTCAGGCAATACTCAATAACCGCTTGATCGATTTCAAAAATTTTTCTTTCTTTGTTCGATCAGACTTAGTGTTCATATAAAACAACAATAACATTTTAGGTAATACTCAATAACCCTTTGATCGATTTCAATAATTTTTTTCTTTTCTTTGTTCGATTGGACTTAATGTTAATAAATAACTAAAAAAAAAATTGTAAAACCCCAATTTAATAATATTTTAGGTAACACTCAATAACCGCTTGATCGATTTCAATAATTTTTTCTTTTTTTTGTTCGATCGGACATATGTTCATATAAAACAAAAAAATAATTGTAAAACCTCAATTTAATAACGTGCTAGGTAACATTCAATAACCGCTTAATCGATTTCAATAATTTTTTCTTTTCTTTGTTCGATCGGACTTACCGTTCATACTTAATTAAAAAAAACATTTAGAAGCCTCAATTTAATAACATTTTAGGTAACACTCAATAACCGCTTGACCGATTTTAATAATTTTTTCTTTTCTTTGTTCGATCCGATTTAGTGTCCATACAGTAAAAACAAAAATTTTAAAAACCTCAATTTGATAATATTTTGGCTAATACTCAATAACCCTTTGATCGATTTCAATAATTTTTTTCTTTTCTTTGTTCGATTGGACTTAATGTTAATAAATAACTAAAAAAAAAATTTTTAAACCCCAATTTAATAACATTTTAGGTAATATTCAATAACCGCTTGATCGATTTCAATAATTTTTTCTTTGTTCGATCGGGCTTAATGTTCATATAAAACTAAAAAAAAATTGTAAAACCTCACTTTAATTACATTTTAGGTAATACTCAATAACCGCTTGATCGATTTCAAAAATTTTTCTTTCTTTGTTCGATCAGACTTAGTGTTCATATAAAACAACAATAACATTTTAGGTAATATTCAATAACCGCTTGACCGATTTTAATAATTTTTTCTCTACTTTGTTTGATCGGACTTAGTGTTCATACATAACTAAAAAAAAAGAAATTGTAAAACCTCACTTTAACAACATTTTAGGTAATACTCAATAGCCGCTTGATCGACTTCAAAAATTTTTATTTCTTTGTTCGATCGGACTTAGTGTTCATATAAAACAAAAAAAATTATTTGAAAAACGACAATTTAATAATATTTTAATAATTTTTTTCTTTTCTTTGTTCGATCGGACTTACCGTTCATACTTAATTAAAAAAAACTTTTAGAAGCCTCAATTTAATAACATTTTAGGTAACACTCAATAACCGCTTGGCCGATTTTAATAATTTTTTCTTTTCTTTGTTCGAGCGGACTTATAGTTCATACATTAAAAACAAAAATTTTAAAAACCTCAATTTAATAACATTTTAGGTAACACTCAATAACCGCTAAACCGATTTTAATAATTTTTTCTTTTCTTTGTTCGAGCGGACTTATAGTTCATACATTAAAAACAAAAATTTTAAAAACCTCAATTTAATAATATTTTAGCTAATACTCAATGACCGGTTGATCGATTTCAATTATTTTTTCTTTTCTTTGTTCGATCGGACTTAATGTTCATATAAAACAAAAAAAAATAATTTGAAAACCCCCAATTTAATAATATTTTAATAGTTTTATTCTTTGCTTTGTTCGATCGGACTTACCGTTCATACTTAACTAAAAAAAACTTTTAAAAACCTCAATTTAATTATATTTTAGGTAACACTCAATAACCGCTTGACCGATTTTTATAATTTTTTCTTTTCTTTGTTCGAGCGGATTTATAGTTCATACATTAAAAACAAAAATTTAAAAAACCTCAATTTAATAATATTTTAGCTAATACTCAATAACCGCTTGATCGATTTCAATAATTTTGTCTTTTCTTTGTTCGATCGGACTTACCGTTCATACATAACTAAAAAAAACTTTTAAAAACCTCAATTTAATAACATTTTAGGTAACACTCAATAACCGCTTGACCGATTTTAATAATTTTTTCTTTTCTTTGTTCGATCAGACTTAGTGTTCATATAAAACAACAATAACATTTTAGGTAATATTCAATAACCGCTTGACCGATTTTAATAATTTTTTCTTTTCTTTGTTCGATCGGACTTAGTGTTAATACATTAAAAACAAAAAATTTAAAACCTCAATTTAATAATCGATCGGACTAATTAATTTTTTTCTTTTCTTTGTTCGATCGGACTTACCGTTCATGCATAACTAAAAAAAACTTTTAAAAACCTCAATTGAATATCATTTTAGGTAACACTTAATAACCGCTTGACCGATTTTAATAATTTTTTCTTTTCTTTGTTCGATCGGACATATGTTCATATAAAACAAAAAAACAATTGTAAAACCTCAATTTAATAACGTGCTAGGTAACATTCAATAACCGCTTAATCGATTTCAATAATTTTTTCTTTTCTTTGTTCGATCGGACTTACCGTTCATACTTAATTAAAAAAAACTTTTAGAAGTATCAATTTAATAACATTTTAGGTAACACTCAATAACCGCGTGGCCGATTTTAATAATTTTTTCTTTTCTTTGTTCGAGCGGACTTACCGTTCATACTTAATTAAAAAAAACTTTTAGAAGTATCAATTTAATATCATTTTAGGTAACACTTAATAACCGCTTGACCGATTTTAATAATTTTTTCTTTTCTTTGTTCGATCGGACATATGTTCATATAAAACAAAAAAACAATTGTAAAACCTCAATTTAATAACGTGCTAGGTAACATTCAATAACCGCTTAATCGATTTCAATAATTTTTTCTTTTCTTTGTTCGATCGGACTTACCGTTCATACTTAATTAAAAAAAACTTTTAGAAGTATCAATTTAATAACATTTTAGGTAACACTCAATAACCGCGTGGCCGATTTTAATAATTTTTTCTTTTCTTTGTTCGAGCGGACTTATAGTTCATACATTAAAAACAAAAATTTTAACAACCTCAATTTAATAATATTTTAGCTAATACTCAATAACCGCTTGATCGACTTTATTAATGTTTTCTTTGTTCGATCGGACATATGTTCATATAAAACAAAAAATAATTGTAAAACCTCAATTTAATAACGTGCTAGGTAACATTCAATAACCGCTTAATCGATTTCAATAATTTTTTCTTTTCTTTGTTCGATTGGACTTAATGTTAATAAATAACTAAAAAAAAAATTGTAAAACCCCAATTTAATAACATTTTAGGTAATATTCAATAACCGCTTGATCGATTTCAATAATTTTTTCTTTGTTCGATCGGGCTTAATGTTCATATAAAACTAAAAAAAAATTGTAAAACCTCACTTTAATTACATTTTAGGTAATACTCAACAACCGCTTGATCGATTTCAAAAATTTTTCTTTCTTTGTTCGATCAGACTTAGTGTTCATATAAAACAACAATAACATTTTAGGTAATATTCAATAACCGCTTGACCGATTTTAATAATTTTTTCTCTACTTTGTTTGATCGGACTTAGTGTTCATACATAACTAAAAAAACAGAAATTGTAAAACCTCACTTTAACAACATTTTAGGTAATACTCAATAGCCGCTTGATCGACTTCAAAAATTTTTATTTCTTTGTTCGATCGGACTTAGTGTTCATATAAAACAAAAAAAATTATTTGAAAAACGACAATTTAATAATATTTTAATAATTTTTTTCTTTTCTTTCTTCGATCGGACTTAGTCTTCATACATAACTAAAAAACCTTTTAAAAATCTCAATTTAAAAATATATTTTAGCTAACACTCAAAAACCGCTTGATCGATTTCACTAATTTTTTCTTTTCTTTGTTCGATCGGACTTACCGTTCATACATAACTAAAAAAAACTTTTAAAAACCTCAATTTAATAACATTTTAGGTAACACTCAATAACCGCTTGATCGATTTCAATAATTTTTTCTTTTCTTTGTTCGATCGGACTTACCGTTCATACTTAATTAAAAAAAACTTTTAGAAGTATCAATTTAATAACATTTTAGGTAACACTCAATAACCGCGTGGCCGATTTTAATAATTTTTTCTTTTCTTTGTTCGAGCGGACTTATAGTTCATACATTAAAAACAAAAATTTTAAAAACCTGAATTTAATAACATTTTAGGTAACACTCAATAACCGCTAAACCGATTTTAATAATTTTTTCTTTTCTTTGTTCTAGCGGACTTATAGTTCATACATTAAAAACAAAAATTTTAAAAACCTCAATTTAATAATATTTTAGCTAATACTCAATGACCGGTTGATCGATTTCAATTATTTTTTCTTTTCTTTGTTCGATCGGACTTAATGTTCATATAAAACAAAAAAAAATAATTTGAAAACCCCCAATTTAATAATATTTTAATAGTTTTATTCTTTTCTTTGTTCGATCGGACTTACCGTTCATACTTAACTAAAAAAAACTTTTAAAAACCTCAATTTAATTACATTTTAGGTAACACTCAATAACCGCTTGACCGATTTTAATAATTTTTTCTTTTCTTTGTTCGAGCGGACTTATAGTTCATACATTAAAAACAAAAATTTTAAAAACCTCAATTTAATAACATTTTAGGTAACACTCAATAACCGCTAAACCGATTTTAATAATTTTTTCTTTTCTTTGTTCGAGCGGACTTATAGTTCATACATTAAAAACAAAAATTTTAAAAACCTCAATTTAATAATATTTTAGCTAACACTCAATAACCGCTTGATCGATTTCAATAATTTTTTCTTTTCTTTGTTCGAGCGGACATATGTTCATATAAAACAAAAAAAATAATTGTAAAACCTCAATTTAATAACATGCTAGGTAACATTCAATAACCGCTTAATCGATTTCAATAATTTTTTCTTTTCTTTGTTCGATCGGACTTACCGTTCATACTTAACTAAAAAAAACTTTTAGAAGCCTCAATTTAATAACATTTTAGGTAACACTCAATAACCGCTTGACCGATTTTAATAATTCTTTCTTTTCTTTGTTCGAGCGGACTTATAGTTCATACATTAAAAACAAAACTTTTAAAAACCTCAATTTAATAATATTTTAGCTAATACTCAATAACCGGTTGATCGATTTCAATAATTTTTTCTTTTCTTTGTTCGATCGGACTTAATGTTCATATAAAACAAAAAAAAATAATTTGAAAACCCCCAATTTAATAATATTTTAATAGTTTTATTCTTTTCTTTGTTCGATCGGACTTACCGTTCATACTTAACTAAAAAAAACTTTTAAAAACCTCAATTTAATTACATTTTAGGTAACACTCAATAACCGCTTGACCGATTTTAATAATTTTTTCTTTTCTTTGTTCGAGCGGATTTATAGTTCATACATTAAAAACAAAAATTTAAAAAACCTCAATTTAATAATATTTTAGCTAATACTCAATAACCGCTTGATCGATTTCAATAATTTTGTCTTTTCTTTGTTCGATCGGACATATGTTCATATAAAACAAAAAAAAAATTTTAAAACCTCAATTTAATAACGTGCTAGGTAACAGTCAATAGCCTCTTAATCGATTTCAATAATTTTTTCTTTTCTTTGTTCGAGCAGACTTATAGTTCATACATTAAAAACAAAAATTTTAAAAACCTCAATTTAATAACATTTTAGGTAACACTCAATAACCGGTAAACCGATTTTAATAATTTTTTCTTTTCTTTGTTCGAGCGGACTTATAGTTCATACATTAAAAACAAAACTTTTAAAAACCTCAATTTAATAACATTTTAGGTAACACTCAATAACCGCTTGACCGATTTTAATAATTTTTTCTTTTCTTTGTTCGAGCGGATTTATAGTTCATACATTAAAAACAAAAATTTAAAAAACCTCAATTTAATAATATTTTAGCTAATACTCAATAACCGCTTGATCGATTTCAATAATTTTGTCTTTTCTTTGTTCGATCGGACATATGTTCATATAAACCAAAAAAAAATTTTAAAACCTCAATTTAATAACGTGCTAGGTAACAGTCAATAGCCTGTTAATCGATTTCAATAATTTTTTCTTTTCTTTGTTCGATCGGACTTACCGTTCATACATAACTAAAAAAAACTTTTAAAAACCTCAATTTAATAACATTTTAGGTAACACTCAATAACCGCTTGACCGATTTTAATAATTTTTTCTTTTCTTTGTTCGATCAGACTTAGTGTTCATATAAAACAACAATAACATTTTATGTAATATTCAATAACCGCTTGACCGATTTTAATAATTTTTTCTTTTGTTCGATCGGACTTAGTGTTAATACATTAAAAACAAAAAATTTAAAACCTCAATTTAATAATCGATCGGACTTAATGTTCTAATAAAACAAAAACAAATATTTGAAAAACCGCAATTTAAGAATATTTTAATAATTTTTTTCTTTTCTTTGTTCGATCGGACTTACCGTTCATGCATAACTAAAAAAAACGTTTAAAAACCTCAATTGAATATCATTTTAGGTAACACTCAATAACCGCTTCACCGATTTTAATAATTTTTTCTTTTTTTTGTCCGACGGACTTATAGTTCATACATTAAAAACAAAAATTTTAACAACCTCAATTTAATTATATTTTAGCTAATACTCAATAACCGCTTGATCGATTTTATTAATTTTTTCTTTTCTTTGTTCGATTGGCCTTAATGTTCATAAATAACTAAAAAAAAATTGTAAACCCTCAACTTAATAATATTTTAGGTAATACTCAATAACCGCTTGACCGATTTTAATAATTTTTTCTTTTCTTTGTTCGATCCGATTTAGTGTCCATACAGTAAAAACAAAAATTTTAAAAACCTCAATTTAATAATATTTTGGCTTATACTCAATAACCGCTTGATCGATTTTAATAATTTTTTCTTTGTTCGATCGGGCTTAATGTTCATATAAAACTAAAAAATAATTGTAAAACCTCAATTTAATAACGTGCTAGGTAATACTCAATAACCGCTTGATCGATTTCAATAATTTGTTCTTTGTTAAATCGGACTTAATGTTCATATAACACTACAAAAAAAATTTTAAAACCTCACTATAATAACATTTTAGGTAATACTCAATAACCGCTTGACCGATTTTAATAATTTTTTCTTTTCTTTGTTCGAGCGGACTTATAGTTCATACATTAAAAACAAAAATTATAAAAACCTCAATTTAATAATATTTTAATAATTTTTTTCTTTTTTTCTTCGATCGGACTTAGTCTTCATACATAACTAAAAAACCTTTTAAAAATCTCAATTTAAAAATATATTTTAGCTAACACTCAAAAACCGCTTGATCGATTTCAATAATTTTTTCTTTTCTTTGTTCGATCGGACTTACCGTTCATACATAACTAAAAAAAACTTTTAAAAACCTCAATTTAATAACATTTTAAGTAAAACTCAATAACCGCTTGATCGATTTCAATAATTTTTTCTTTTCTTTGTTCGATCGGACATATGTTCATATAAAACAAAAAAATAATTGTAAAATCTCAATTTAATAACGTGCTAGGTAACATTCAATAACCGCTTAATCGATTTCAATAATTTTTTCTTTTCTTTGTTCGATCGGACTTACCGTTCATAGTTAACTAAAAAAAACTTTTAGAAGCCTCAATTTAATAACATTTTAGGTAACACTCAATAACCGCTTGACCGATTTTAATAATTTTTTCTTTTCTGTGTTCGAGCGGACTTATAGTTCATACATTAAAAACAAAAATTTTTAAAACCTCAATTTAATAACATTTTAGGTAACACTCAATAACCGCTAAACCGATGTTAATAATTTTTTCTTTTCTTTGTTCGAGCGGACTTATAGTTCATACATTAAAAACAAAAATTTTAAAAACCTCAATTTAATAATATTTTAGCTAACACTCAATAACCGCTTGATCGATTTCAATAATTTTTTCTTTTCTTTGTTCGAGCGGACATATGTTCATATAAAACAAAAAAAATAATTGTAAAACCTCAATTTAATAACGTGCTAGGTAACATTCAATAACCGCTTAATCGATTTCAATAATTTTTTCTTTTCTTTGTTCGATCGGACTTACCGTTCATACTTAACTAAAA
Organism: Merzomyia westermanni; assembly: GCA_949987695.1. Taxonomy (NCBI): domain Eukaryota; kingdom Metazoa; phylum Arthropoda; class Insecta; order Diptera; family Tephritidae; genus Merzomyia; species Merzomyia westermanni. The sequence continues at coordinate 11,324,435 of OX465292.1, read as the reverse complement.
AAAACTTTTAGAAGCCTCAATTTAATAACATTTTAGGTAACACTCAATAACCGCTTGACCGATTTTAATAATTTTTTCTTTTCTTTGTTCGAGCGGACTTATAGTTCATACATTAAAAACAAAAATTATAAAAACCTCAATTTAATAATATTTTAATAATTTTTTTCTTTTTTTCTTCGATCGGACTTAGTCTTCATACATAACTAAAAAACCTTTTAAAAATCTCAATTTAAAAATATATTTTAGCTAACACTCAAAAACCGCTTGATCGATTTCAATAATTTTTTCTTTTCTTTGTTCGATCGGACTTACCGTTCATACATAACTAAAAAAAACTTTTAAAAACCTCAATTTAATAACATTTTAAGTAAAACTCAATAACCGCTTGATCGATTTCAATAATTTTTTCTTTTCTTTGTTCGATCGGACATATGTTCATATAAAACAAAAAAATAATTGTAAAACCTCAATTTAATAACGTGCTAGGTAACATTCAATAACCGCTTAATCGATTTCAATAATTTTTTCTTTTCTTTGTTCGATCGGACTTACCGTTCATAGTTAACTAAAAAAAACTTTTAGAAGCCTCAATTTAATAACATTTTAGGTAACACTCAATAACCGCTTGACCGATTTTAATAATTTTTTCTTTTCTGTGTTCGAGCGGACTTATAGTTCATACATTAAAAACAAAAATTTTTAAAACCTCAATTTAATAACATTTTAGGTAACACTCAATAACCGCTAAACCGATGTTAATAATTTTTTCTTTTCTTTGTTCGAGCGGACTTATAGTTCATACATTAAAAACAAAAATTTTAAAAACCTCAATTTAATAATATTTTAGCTAACACTCAATAACCGCTTGATCGATTTCAATAATTTTTTCTTTTCTTTGTTCGAGCGGACATATGTTCATATAAAACAAAAAAAATAATTGTAAAACCTCAATTTAATAACGTGCTAGGTAACATTCAATAACCGCTTAATCGATTTCAATAATTTTTTCTTTTCTTTGTTCGATCGGACTTACCGTTCATACTTAACTAAAAAAAACTTTTAGAAGCCTCAATTTAATAACATTTTAGGTAACACTCAATAACCGCTTGACCGATTTTAATAATTTTTTCTTTTCTTTGTTCGATCCGATTTAGTGTCCATACAGTAAAAACAAAAATTTTAAAAACCTCAATTTAATAATATTTTGGCTTATACTCAATAACCGCTTGATCGATTTTAATAATTTTTTCTTTGTTAAATCGGACTTAATGTTCATATAACACTACAAAAAAAATTTTAAAACCTCACTATAATAACATTTTAGGTAATACTCAATAACCGCTTGACCGATTTTAATAATTTTTTCTTTTCTTTGTTCGAGCGGACTTATAGTTCATACATTAAAAACAAAAATTATAAAAACCTCAATTTAATAATATTTTAATAATTTTTTTCTTTTTTTCTTCGATCGGACTTAGTCTTCATACATAACTAAAAAACCTTTTAAAAATCTCAATTTAAAAATATATTTTAGCTAACACTCAAAAACCGCTTGATCGATTTCAATAATTTTTTCTTTTCTTTGTTCGATCGGACTTACCGTTCATACATAACTAAAAAAAACTTTTAAAAACCTCAATTTAATAACATTTTAAGTAAAACTCAATAACCGCTTGATCGATTTCAATAATTTTTTCGTTTCTTTGTTCGATCGGACATATGTTCATATAAAACAAAAAAATAATTGTAAAATCTCAATTTAATAACGTGCTAGGTAACATTCAATAACCGCTTAATCGATTTCAATAATTTTTTCTTTTCTTTGTTCGATCGGACTTACCGTTCATAGTTAACTAAAAAAAACTTTTAGAAGCCTCAATTTAATAACATTTTAGGTAACACTCAATAACCGCTTGACCGATTTTAATAATTTTTTCTTTTCTGTGTTCGAGCGGACTTATAGTTCATACATTAAAAACAAAAATTTTTAAAACCTCAATTTAATAACATTTTAGGTAACACTCAATAACCGCTAAACCGATGTTAATAATTTTTTCTTTTCTTTGTTCGAGCGGACTTATAGTTCATACATTAAAAACAAAAATTTTAAAAACCTCAATTTAATAATATTTTAGCTAACACTCAATAACCGCTTGATCGATTTCAATAATTTTTTCTTTTCTTTGTTCGAGCGGACATATGTTCATATAAAACAAAAAAAATAATTGTAAAACCTCAATTTAATAACGTGCTAGGTAACATTCAATAACCGCTTAATCGATTTCAATAATTTTTTCTTTTCTTTGTTCGATCGGACTTACCGTTCATACTTAACTAAAAAAAACTTTTAGAAGCCTCAATTTAATAACATTTTAGGTAACACTCAATAACCGCTTGACCGATTTTAATAATTTTTTCTTTTCTTTGTTCGAGCGGACTTATAGTTCATACATTAAAAACAAAAATTATAAAAACCTCAATTTAATAATATTTTAATAATTTTTTTCTTTTTTTCTTCGATCGGACTTAGTCTTCATACATAACTAAAAAACCTTTTAAAAATCTCAATTTAAAAATATATTTTAGCTAACACTCAAAAACCGCTTGATCGATTTCAATAATTTTTTCTTTTCTTTGTTCGATCGGACTTACCGTTCATACATAACTAAAAAAAACTTTTAAAAACCTCAATTTAATAACATTTTAAGTAAAACTCAATAACCGCTTGATCGATTTCAATAATTTTTTCTTTTCTTTGTTCGAGCGGACATATGTTCATATAAAACAAAAAAATAATTGTAAAACCTCAATTTAATAACGTGCTAGGTAACATTCAATAACCGCTTAATCGATTTCAATAATTTTTTCTTTTCTTTGTTCGATCGGACTTACCGTTCATAGTTAACTAAAAAAAACTTTTAGAAGCCTCAATTTAATAACATTTTAGGTAACACTCAATAACCGCTTGACCGATTTTAATAATTTTTTCTTTTCTGTGTTCGAGCGGACTTATAGTTCATACATTAAAAACAAAAATTTTTAAAACCTCAATTTAATAACATTTTAGGTAACACTCAATAACCGCTAAACCGATGTTAATAATTTTTTCTTTTCTTTGTTCGAGCGGACTTATAGTTCATACATTAAAAACAAAAATTTTAAAAACCTCAATTTAATAATATTTTAGCTAACACTCAATAACCGCTTGATCGATTTCAATAATTTTTTCTTTTCTTTGTTCGAGCGGACATATGTTCATATAAAACAAAAAAAATAATTGTAAAACCTCAATTTAATAACGTGCTAGGTAACATTCAATAACCGCTTAATCGATTTCAATAATTTTTTCTTTTCTTTGTTCGATCGGACTTACCGTTCATACTTAACTAAAAAAAACTTTTAGAAGCCTCAATTTAATAACATTTTAGGTAACACTCAATAACCGCTTGACCGATTTTAATAATTTTTTCTTTTCTTTGTTCGAGCGGACTTATAGTTCATACATTAAAAACAAAAATTTTAAAAACCTCAATTTAATAACATTTTAGGTAACACTCAATAACCGCTAAACCGATTTTAATAATTTTTTCTTTTCTTTGTTCGAGCGGACTTATAGTTCATACATTAAAAACAAAACTTTTAAAAACCTCAATTTAATAATATTTTAGCTAATACTCAATAACCGGTTGATCGATTTCAATAATTTTTTCTTTTCTTTGTTCGATCGGACTTAATGTTCATATAAAACAAAAAAAAATAATTTGAAAACCCCCAATTTAATAATATTTTAATAGTTTTATTCTTTTCTTTGTTCGATCGGACTTACCGTTCATACTTTACTAAAAAAAACTTTTAAAAACCTCAATTTAATTACATTTTAGGTAACACTCAATAACCGCTTGACCGATTTTAATAATTTTTTCTTTTCTTTGTTCGATCAGACTTAGTGTTCATATAAAACAACAATAACATTTTAGGTAATATTCAATAACCGCTTGACCGATTTTAATAATTTTTTCTTTTCTTTGTTCGATCGGACTTAGTGTTAATACATTAAAAACAAAAAATTTAAAACCTCAATTTAATAATCGATCGGACTTAATGTTCTAATAAAACAAAAACAAATATTTGAAAACCCGCAATTTCAGAATATTTTAATAATTTTTTTCTTTTCTTTGTTCGATCGGACTTACCGTTCATGCATAACTAAAAAAAACTTTTAAAACCCTCAATTTAGTATCATTTTAGGTAACACTCAATAACCGCTTGACCGATTTTAACATTTTTTCTTTTTTTTGTCCGACGGACTTATAGTTCATACATTAAAAACAAAAATTTTAACAACCTCAATTTAATAATATTTTAGCTAATACTCAATAACCGCTTGATCGATTTTACTAATTTTTGCTTTTCTTTGTTCGATTGGCCTTAATGTTCATAAATAACTAAAAAAAAATTGTAAAACCTCAACTTAATAATATTTTAGGTAATACTCAATAACCGCTTGACCGATTTTACTAATTTTTTCTTTTCTTTGTTCGATTGGCCTTAATGTTCATAAATAACTAAAAAAAAATTGTAAAACCTCAACTTAATAATATTTTAGGTAATACTCAATAACCGCTTGATCGATTTTACTAATTTTTTCTTTTCTTTGTTCGATTAGCCTTAATGTTCATAAATAACTAAAAAAAAATTGTAAAACCTCAACTTGATAATATTTTAGGTAACACTCAATAACCGCTTGACCGATTTTAACATTTTTTCTTTTTTTTGTCCGACGGACTTATAGTTCATACATTAAAAACAAAAATTTTAAAAACCTCAATTTAATAATATTTTGGCTTATACTCAATAACCGCTTGATCGATTTTAATCATTTTTTCTTTGTTCGATCGGGCTTAATGTTCATATAAAACAAAAAAATAATTGTAAAACCTCAATTTAATAACGTGCTAGGTAATACTCAATAACCGCTTGATCGATTTCAATAATTTTTTCTTTGTTAAATCGGACTTAATGTTCATATAACACTACAAAAAAAATTTTAAAACCTCACTTTAATAACATTTTAGGTAACACTCAATAACCGCTTGACCGATTTTAATAATTTTTTCTTTTCTTTGTTCGATCAGACTTAGTGTTCATATAAAACAACAATAACATTTTAGGTAATATTCAATAACCGCTTGACCGATTTTAATAATTTTTTCTTTTCTTTGTTCGATCGGACTTAGTGTTAATACATTAAAAACAAAAAATTTAAAACCTCAATTTAATAATCGATCGGACTTAATGTTCTAATAAAACAAAAACAAATATTTGAAAACCCGAAATTTCAGAATATTTTAATAATTTTTTTCTTTTCTTTGTTCGATCGGACTTACCGTTCATGCATAACTAAAAAAAACTTTTAAAACCCTCAATTTAGTATCATTTTAGGTAACACTCAATAACCGCTTGACCGATTTTAACATTTTTTCTTTTCTTTGTTCGAGCGGACTTATAGTTCATACATTAAAAACAAAAATTTTAAAAACCTCAATGTAATAATATTTTAGCTAATACTCAATAACCGCTAAACTGATTTTATAATTTTTTCTTTTCTTTGTTCGATCGGACTTAATGTTCATAAAAAACTAAAAAATAATTGTAAAACCTCAATTTAATAACATGCTAGGTAATACTCAATAACCGCTTGATCGATTTCAATAATTTTTATTTTTTTGTTCGAGCGGACTTAATGTTCATATAAGACTACAAAAAAAAATTGATCGATTTCAATAATTTTTTCTTTGTTCGATCGGGCTTAATGTTCATATAAAACTAAAAAAAAATTGTAAAACCTCACTTTAATAACATTTTAGGTAATACTCAATAACCGCTTGATCGATTTCAAAAATTTTTCTTCCTTTGTTCGATCAGACTTAGGGCCGGTTTCACCAGCACGACTTAACTAAGTTAAGTCGACTTTTTCACTTTTTCAGTTTCACCATCTAACTTAACTAAGTCACAACTTAGTCAGCCTGCCAGCTGACTTATTCTCGACTAAGTCAGTGTTGCTGTCGTTCAAAACCTAAATGTCAGCAATGCTCCTAATTTGTTTTGTACAATGTCCCAGCCGGAAAAATCGTCAAGCATGACTTTAACGGCGTATGCGTAGATGCATGTAAACGCTTGTTTTCTAGCATGCAATTATTACGAAACTATTGTTTTTAATTAAGCGCTAAATTTAGTACCTTCCAACTAAAGAGAAATGGGTGCAAGATCAATACATTCCTTCGTGTATGGCCATACATGCCCATTTCGCACTGGGGTATTGGGATGCGCAGAGGTATCTGGTATAAAAAAATACTACTATGCATAAAACAGCTGTTCGGGTTGTTGTGTTCAAAATTATTTAAGTCGCTCAGTTGGTGAAACCCAAAAGTAAGTTAGTCTCGAATCTGTGCTAACTTAAGTCACGACTTAGTTTTAGTCTTAGTCGCGTTGGTGAAACCGGCCCTTAGTGTTCATATAAAACAACAATAACATTTTAGGTAATATTCAATAACCGCTTGACTGATTTTAATAATTTTTTCTCTACTTTGTTTGATCGGACTTAGTGTTCATACATAACTAAAAAAAAAGAAATTGTAAAACCTCACTTTAACAACATTTTAAGTAATACTCAATAGCCGCTTGATCGACTTCAAAAATTTTTATTTCTTTGTTCGATCGGACTAAGTATTCATATGAAACAAAAAAAATTATTTGAAAAACGACAATTTAATAATATTTTAATAATTTTTTTCTTTTCTTTCTTCGATCGGACTTAGTCTTCATACATAACTAAAAAACCTTTTAAAAATCTCAATTTAAAAATATATTTTAGCTAACACTCAAAAACCGCTTGATCGATTTCAATAATTTTTTCTTTTCTTTGTTCGATCGGACTTACCGTTCATACGTAACTAAAAAAAACTTTTAAAAACCTCAATTTAATAACATTTTAGGTAACACTCAATAACCGCTTGATCGATTTCAATAAGTTTTTCTTTTCTTTGTGCGATCGGACATATGTTCATATAAAACAAAAAAATAATTGTAAAACCTCAATTTAATAACGTGCTAGGTAACATTCAATAACCGCTTAATCGATTTCAATAATTTTTTCTTTTCTTTGTTCGATCGGACTTACCGTTCATACTTAACTAAAAAAAACTTTTAGAAGCCTCAATTTAATAACATTTTAGGTAACACTCAATAACCGCTTGACCGATTTTAATAATTTTTTCTTTTCTTTGTTCGAGCGGACTTATAGTTCATACATTAAAAACAAAAATTTTAAAAACCTCAATTTAATAACATTTTAGGTAACACTCAATAACCGCTAAACCGATTTAAATAATTTTTTCTTTTCTTTGTTCGAGCGGACTTATAGTTCATACATTAAAAACAAAAATTTTAAAAACCTCAATTTAATAATATTTTAGCTAACACTCAATAACCGCTTGATCGATTTCAATAATTTTTTCTTTTCTTTGTTCGATCGGACATATGTTCATATAAAACAAAAAAAATAATTGTAAAACCTCAATTTAATAACGTGCTAGGTAACATTCAATAACCGCTTAATCGATTTCAATAATTTTTTCTTTTCTTTGTTCGATCGGACTTACCGTTCATACTTAACTAAAAAAAACTTTTAGAAGCCTCAATTTAATAACATTTTAGGTAACACTCAATAACCGCTTGACCGATTTTAATAATTTTTTCTTTTCTTTGTTCGAGCGGACTTATAGTTCATACATTAAAAACAAAAATTATAAAAACCTCAATTTAATAATATTTTAGCTAATACTCAATAACCGGTTGATCGATTTCAATAATTTTTTCTTTGTTCGATCGGACTTAATGTTCATAAAAAACTAAAAAATAATAATTTGAAAACCCCCAATTTAATAATATTTTAATAGTTTTATTCTTTTCTTTGTTCGATCGGACTTACCGTTCATACTTAACTAAAAAAAACTTTTAAAAACCTCAATTTAATAATATTTTAGCTAATACTCAATAACCGGTTGATCGATTTCAATAATTTTTTCTTTGTTCGAGCGGACTTAATGTTCATATAAAACAAAAAATAATAATTTGAAAACCCCCAATTTAATAATATTTTAATAGTTTTATTCTTTTCTTTGTTCGATCGGACTTACCGTTTATACTTAACTAAAAAAAACTTTTAAAAACCTCAATTTAATAACATTTTAGGTAACACTCAATAACCGCTTGACCGATTTTAATAATTTTTTCTTTTCTTTGTTCGATCAGACTTAGTGTTCATATAAAACAACAATAACATTTTAGGTAATATTCAATAACCGCTTGACCGATTTCAATAATTTTTTCTTTTCTTTGTTCGATCGGACTTAGTGTTAATACATTAAAAACAAAAAATTTAAAACCTCAATTTAATAATCGATCGGACTTAACGTTCATATAAAACAAAAAATAATAATTTGAAAACCCCCAATTTAACCTTATTTTAATAGTTTTATTCTTTTCTTTGTTCGATCGGACTTACCGTTCATACTTAACTAAAAAAAACTTTTAGAAGCCTCAATTTAATAACATTTTAGGTAACACTCAATAACCGCTTGACCGATTTTAATAATTTTTTCTTTTCTTTGTTCGAGCGGATTTATAGTTCATACATTAAAAACAAAAATTTTAAAAACCTCAATTTAATAATATTTTAGCTAATACTCAATAACCGCTTGATCGATTTCAATAATTTTTTCTTTGTTCGATCGGACTTAATGTTCATAAAAAACTAAAAAATAATTGTAAAACCTCAATTTAATAACATGCTAGGTAATACTCAATAACCGATTGATCGATTTCAATAATTTTGTCTTTTCTTTGTTCGATCGGACATATGTTCATATAAAACAAAAAAAAAATTTGAAAACCTCAATTTAATAACGTGCTAGGTAACAGTCAATAGCCTCTTAATCGATTTCAATAATTTTTTTTTTCTTTGTTCGATCGGACTTACCGATCATACATAACTAAAAAAAACTTTTAAAAACCTCAATTTAATAACATTTTAGGTAACACTCAATAACCGCTTGACCGATTTTAATAATTTTTTCTTTTCTTTGTTCGATCAGACTTAGTGTTCATATAAAACAACAATAACATTTTAGGTAATATTCAATAACCGCTTGACCGATTTCAATAATTTTTTCTTTTCTTTGTTCGATCGGACTTAGTGTTAATACATTAAAAACAAAAAATTTAAAACCTCAATTTAATAATCGATCGGACTTAATGTTCTAATAAAACAAAAACAAATATTTGAAAAACCGCAACTTAAGAATATTTTAATAATTTTGTTCTTTTCTTTGTTCGATCGGACTTACCGTTCATGCATAACTAAAAAAAAACTTTTAAAACCCTCAATTTAATATCATTTTAGGTAACACTCAATAACCGCTTGACCGATTTTAATAATTTTTTCTTTTTTTTGTCCGACGGACTTATATAGGGTGTTTTTTTACAGGTTTGTTTTTCGAATAGAGATAAAACTGGCATTTTGTGGTCAAATCTGGCAACTCTAATGTCATTTATGTTCAGTTTGGTTTGCCATTTCATCATGAACAGGTTGACAAAAGAACAACGCTTGCAAATCGTGCAAATTTATTTCGAAAATAATGGTTCAGTTTGCGAAGTTTACCGTGAGCTCCGTCCATTTTATGGTCGACATAATCGTCCATCAGAGCAATTAATTCGGTTAACCATGGATCGTTTTCGCACTACGTTTACTCTATGTGATAATACGCATCCGCAGAGACGTCGAACAGTGCGCACCGAAGAAACAATTGCCGCTGTAGAGCAAAGTGTTGAAGAGGACCCGAATGAATCGATTCGCCACCGTGCACAGCAATTGGAGCTTTGTCCATCAACTTTATGGAAGATTTTGCGCAAAGATCTTGGCTTGCGACCTTACAAGATCCAGCTTGTGCAAGAATTAAAGCCGCGAGACCATGCAATGCGTCGTGATTTTGGTGTATGGGCCGAAAATGAGATTGATTTCGATGCTGATTTTCATCGCAAAATTTTGTTCAGTGATGAGGCTCATTTTTGGTTGAATGGCTACGTCAACAAGCAAAATTGCCGCATTTGGAGTGAAGAGAATCCACATGAGACCCTTGAAACGCCATTACATCTACAAAAACTGATTGTTTGGTGTGCTCTATGGGCTGGTGGAGTCATTGGGCCATACTTCTTCCGCAATAATGCTGGAGAGGCAGCTACCGTTAATGGAGACCGGTATAGAGTCATGATAACCGACTATTTTGTTCCCGAATTGGATGGCATGAATGTGGATGAGTTGTGGTTCCAACAAGACGGCGCTACATGCCACACAGCGCACGTCACAATCGATTTATTGAAGGAAACATTCGATGAGCGCATAATTTCGCGGAATGGACCTGTCAATTGGCCACCAAGGTCGTGTGATTTGACACCATTGGATTATTTTCTTTGGGGATATGTGAAGTCGCTCGTCTACACCAACAAACCAGAAACGTTAGGGGAATTGGAAGCCAACATTCGTGGCGTTATTGCCGACATACGGCCCCATATGCTCGAAAAAGTGGTTGAAAATTGGACCTGTAGAATTGGCTTTATTCGAGCCAGCCGCGGCGGCCACATGCCCGAAGTCATATTTAAACATTAATGGCATAAAATTATCCTTCCAACAAAGCCGAATTGATGGACCTTAAAACGATTTTCTTGTGTTTTATTTCAATTCGAAGTTCTATACCCCTAAAAAAACACCCTTTAGTTCATACATTAAAAACAAAAATTTTAACAACCTCAATTTAATAATATTTTAGCTAATACTCAATAACCGCTTGATCGATTTTACTAATTTTTTCTTTTCTTTGTTCGATTGGCCTTAATGTTCATAAATAACTAAAAAAAAATTGTAAAACCTCAACTTAATAATATTTTAGGTAATACTCAATAACCGCTTGACCGATTTTAATAATTTTTTCTTTTCTTTGTTCGATCCGATTTAGTGTCCATACAGTAAAAACAAAAATTTTAAAAACCTCAATTTAATAATATTTTGGCTTATACTCAATAACCGCTTGATCGATTTTAATAATTTTTTCTTTGTTCGATCGGGCTTAATGTTCATATAACACTACAAAAAAAATTTAAAACCTCACTTTAATAACATTTTAGGTAATACTCAATAACCGCTTGATCGATTTCAAAAAGTTTTCTTTCTTTGTTCGATCAGACTTAGTGTTCATATAAAACAACAATAACATTTTGAGTAATATTCAATAACCGCTTGACCGATTTTAATAATTTTTTTTTTCTTTGTTCAATCGGACTTAGTGTTCATACATTAAAAACAAAAAATTTAAAACCTCAATTTAATAATATTTTAGCTAATACTCAATAACCCTTTGATCGATTTCAATAATTGTTTTCTTTTCTTTGTTCGATTGGACTTATTAATGTTAATAAATAACTAAAAAAAAAATTGTAAAACCCCAATTTAATAACATTTTAGGTAATATTCAATAGCCGCTTGATCGATTTCAATAATTTTTTCTTTTCTTTTTTCGATCGGACTTAGTGTTCATAAGGAGCTAAAAAATTTTAAAAACCTCAATTAAATTTAATTTAGCTAATACTCAATAACCGCTTGATCGATTTCAATAATTATACCTAGTAGTGCTACGCACACAAGGTATATTTACTTTAGTCGCCTCACGGCAGTACGTAACGGCATAAACGGATCGAGATAGATAGTGACATATACATATCAAAATGTTCAGGACGAAATGAGAAATTGATTAAGCCATGTCCGTCCGTGCGTCCGTCCGTCCGCCTGTAAACACGATAACTTGAGTAAATTTTGACTAAGTGACACATATATCCAAATTTCAATAATTTTGACCAAAAAAGTTCGGAGTTATGACGAATTTAAACTTGATATAGCCTGGGGCGTGGCCCCGCCTACTTTTCCAAAACTATATACTGTATATGCTGTTCCCAGTTAACACAAGTTTATATTGTGAAAATTTCATAAAGATCTTTGGCGCCTATGAAAGACAACCTTTTTTATATCTATTTTTGTTACGCACACAAGGTATATTACTTTATTCGGCATAAACGAATCGAGATATATATTTATTAATGTTAATCAAAACGTTCAGGATGAAAATTAAAATATCCGGGCAAGTAGTTAATACCCCACTGCAAAAGCAAAGTTGTATATCTTTTTTGGTTTTCATACCTTTCATGAACATGAAATGTTTGTACGTATACTGAAATGATCAGGAGGATGAGCTGGGTCGATGTAGCCATGTCCGTCTTTCGGAACGTCTTTCTGTCTGTCCGTCTGTCTATTTGAACGCAAATACGAACTGAAAGTATTAAAATAGACCTGCGTAAATAGGTATATAATGTTCGGTTCCACCCGAACTTAGACTTCCTTACTTGTTTATATCTATTTTTGTTACGCACACAAGGTATATTACTTTATTCGGCATAAACGAATCGAGATATATATTTATTAATGTTAATCAAAACGTTCAGGATGAAAAGTAAAATATCCGGGCAAGTAGTTAATACCCCACTGCAAAAGCAAAGTTGTATATCTTTTTTGGTTTTCATACCTTTCATGAACATGGAATGTTTGTACGTATACTGAAATGATCAGGAGGATGAGGTGGGTCGATGTAGCCATGTTCGTCTTTCGGAACGTCTTTCTGCCTGTCCGTCTGTCTATTTGAACGCAAATACGAACTGAAAGTATTAAAATAGACCTGCGTAAATTCTCTTTTCTCTTTATGGCGCGATATACAACAGGTATATCATCATAAACCTCCTAAGAGATTTTTGCGCCAAGCTTCTCTTCCAATTTGTGGTGTGCCGATTTGAATTTTCCCTACAAATTGGTGGGACCTACAGTTTTTTGCCGACTCCGAACGGCATCTACAAAGGATACGCATTTTTGCTGAGAAGCCTGTCATGGCAGAAATACACTCGGAGAGTTTGCCAAACCACTGCCGAGGGGGACCCCGTTTTGAAAAACTTTTTTCAAATCACTTTTGATGTTACCTGTACCAGGGCTCGAACCATGGACCTTCGGTGTGGTAGGCCGGCAACACTACCTCCACACCACGGCGGCCGCCATTTACCTGCGTAAATTGGGATGACATAATAGATCACTACTAGGTATATAATGTTCGGTTCCACCCGAACTTAGACTTCCTTACTTGTTTTTTCTTTTCTTTGTTCGATCGGACTTAGGGCCGGTTTCACCATCTCACTTAACTAAGTCACAACTTAGTCAGCCTGCCAGCTGTCTTATTCTCGACTAAGTCAGTGTTGCTGTCGTTCAAAACCTAAATGTCAGTAATGCTCCAATTTGTTTTGTACAATGTCCCAGCCGGAAAATTCGTCAAGCATGACTTTAACGGCGTATGCGTAGATGCATATGAACGCTTGTTTTCTAGCATGCAACCATTACGGAACTATTGTTTTTAATTAAGCGCTAAATTTAGTACCTTCCAACTAAAGAGAAATGGGTGTAAAATCAATACATTCCTTCGTGTATGGCCATACATGTCCATTTCGCACTGGGGTATTGGGATGCGCTGAGTTGTCTGGTATAAAAAAATACTACTATGCATAAAACAGCTGATCGGGTTGTTGTATTCAAAATTATCTAACTCGCTCAGTTGTGGAAACCCAAAATTAAGTTAGTCTCGAATTTGTGCTAACTTTAGCCACGACTTAGTTTTAGTCTTAGTCGTGTTGGTGAAACCGGCCCTTAGTGTTCATACATAACTAAAACAAATTTGAAAACCTCAATTTAACAATATTTTAGCTAATACTCAATAACCCCTTGATCGATTTTAATAATTTTTTGTTTTCTTTGTTCGATCGGACTTAGTGTTCATACATAACTAAAAAAAATGTTAAGCCCCGCAATTTAATAATATTTTAGCTAATACTCAATAACCGCTTGACAGATTTTTATAACTTTTTTCTTTTCTTTGTTCGATCGGACTTAATGTTCATATAAACCTAAAAAAAAAGTAAAACCTCAATTTATATAATAACAATCAATTTATAAATAATATGTAAGCAAATACTAAATAACCCCTTGATCGCTTAGATAATAAAAAACATTGGATTTAATGGATATATACCAACAGCATAGTTAGACTAATATTATATACTAGTATATCCCGTGGTCGAAATTCGACCACCTTAAATTAGTTTAAGTCATTCAATCCTCTGTTCATATTTTTTCCAGCACTGCCTAGAGGCCGAAATCTTTGAGAAATTTTTGTTACTGAAATTAATACAGGGTGGCTGATGAATTTTGCTACATTAAGAAACTCAAATAATTTTATTTTCAGTGTATGGAATTCATTTTTCTTTTATTCATGTTAAAGCTCAATGTGCACTCGGGCGGTGGGAAGCAGAGTCTTCTCATGGTTCGCTGAGAAGTTAGCTTGGATTCTGGACGCACTGTCAGCAGAGGTGGATGGAGATTCATCGCAATTGCCTTGTATTATGTTGAATATTGGATGCCTTGGGGTATTCGACAGTTCGGTAGAGTGGGTGTGCAACAGGGGGATGAAGTCGCGTTTGCTGACTTAGGTGCGGATTTTGTAGGTGGTTTAGGATGAAGCATCGTGTGATGCGATTGTCTGCAATGAAGACATCTAAAAACGCTTTGACAGTTGGTAAGTGTGTGGTTATATGCCAGGCAGTTGGTACAATAACCATTTTTTTGGCGAATTTAGTTCGATCGGAAACTGTCAAGTTACGGAGTTTCGGACAGGATTTGAGAGCATCATTATTTTTGCAAAGTTTACACGTGAACGTCACTTGTTCCTGAGAGAGGTAAGATTGCACTTTAGTTGGAGCCTTTGGGTTGGAAGAGTTGCGAGGTTTGGAAGTTTTGTAGTTGTGCAATCGTTCAACTACTTCATACCGACTAGGTAGGAAGGAGTCCATTTGGGACCAGTCGGGCAACTCTTTCCTTGATTTTAAGGATTGCTCCCAAAGAGATAGCGTTTCTTCTGGGAGTTTTGTCGAGCATAGGTAAATTAATATCGGATCCCATTCGACCACCGAAACCCCTTGAGAAGTAAGGCAAGAAAGACAATCATTTATTGTATTCTGTATTCTCTGAATTCCCTCACTATTGTCGGATGTAACAGGGGGAATGTTGAAGAGGGTCTTCAATTGGTTGTCGATCAAAATCCGCTTATTTTCGAAACGGGCTCTTAGTGCTTCCCAGGCCAGTGAAAAGTTTTCATCACAGAGTTTGTAGTGTTTCACTATAAGGCCTGCCTTTCTCCGAGTTTTATTTCGCAGATGAAATAGTTTTTGAGCTGGGGTTAGTTTTGGGTGATTGAGATACACCGCCGTGAACATGTCACGGAAGCTCGGTCACTCCTACTACTACCATAAAAAATCTGTGTATCGCATGGGGGCACTTTGATGCATGGAATCGAGCTATCGACAAAAGACAAGGAATGTCTAGCAGTTACATTTTTATCGGGAGTGGTGCCATGAAAGGACTTAAGCTGATCGATAATTTGGGATTTACATATATAGAAGCTGTCAGTACACACTTGGAGCTTGTTTGTTGCTTCGTCTTTAAAATCGACGGAAACTTGTTTTTCGTCTTCGAGGCAGACGCTCTTATAAGAGATTTGTAAATTCTCCCAACGTTTGTTTAGATCCCGAAGTTTAACATCCAATAAGGTATCAGTATTTTCTTCAGGATCTTCTTTTTCAAAACGAGAACAAAAATGCATTAAATCATTTGAACAGAATATGAATTCTGCCATTGCGGCTGAACCAGTAGCCATGATTGAAGATTTTGACAGTATTATCGGGTGTAACTAAGATTAAGATTGGAAAACGATTTAGAGAGTTCTGTACTGATTATGCTGCTGGGTATAGCAGCGTGAACCAAATCGATATAATTGGAAATAAGCTTCACTTCTATATAAACGTAATATAATTTTTAGCTCAAATGTGTTTTGAGGATTAATTTCAGTAATTTCAATTACCACTGGGTTTTGGTGGGTTGGGAAGACTCAAACTTGCTCTTTAAACGGACTTGGTTAAACGACTTAATTATGCTACTGGGTATAGAGCAGTAAAACTCACACTAGAAATTAGTGACTGTGCTAATAGGTAGAGTTATTTAGGCACCCTGTATAGATGCACTCGGATGAATTTTGGATACAAACTTTTTAAATCAATCGCGTAAGTAGCACTAGCACAGAAAAACTTGCACTTTAGGTGTTAGTAGATTTTGCTTAGTGATTATTTTATGCTATTGGGGTTAATATCATTAAATGCAAACGAGAAAAAATCACCGTATATATATTAAATGATTCATCAAATGATTTTGACTGGGTTTATGTTGCTACTGGGTTACGCTACTGGGGATAGTAGCGGGAGGCGCAAAAGACAAACTACGTAACGTATGTACATACATATATACCAATACCGAGATCTGTACTGAAATGTAAAGACTTTTTTCTTTAATATTTATGTTTGTTTACCACTGGGAATGGGTTTTCAATTGCCAATTCTTATTGGGATTTTTGCTATGTTTGTCGTCGACAGAACCAAAACAAAATACAAACTACGCTGACGCGAGCAGCGAAGCGAAAAGAGCAGGCAGAATTCCTGTTTTATATATGCATAGTAGTTGTGTAATTTAGGGCCGCTTTCATAAAAGTCGGTTCACATTAAACGTTTCACAACTACCGAAAAAAAATCAGTCCATTAAAGACCGGTAATCATTAATAGGAGATGGCAAAAACAGTATTTAGGAATGATTGAAAATCCACCATCAGAGCCACGACTCTTTTCAGATTCGGCCAATATTTCAATAAAAAAATTTTAATTTGATGGGCATATACCAACAACATAGTTAGACTTATAATATACTCGTATACTAGTATATCCCGTGGTCGAAATTCGACCAGCTTAAATTAGTTTCAGTTATTAAATTCTCTGTTCATTTTTTTTCCAGTACTACATGCCTGTTTTTTGTCGACACCCGCCTCAATAAAAGACTAAAAACTAAAAAGTGCAAAAATAACCCAAGATAATAAAACAAAACCAAAAGCAAACCAAATATGTCGCGGAGAAACCTAACAAAAGTGCCGACTTCCCCCCCCTAAAACCCCTCTCACTTCAACCACCGCTTTATTTGAGAGAAGATAACGCCTCTTCTTTAATTAATAGAATGGGAAAGATGATGGAAGAACAGAGAGACGCTATTGTCAAACAACTGATTGCAGAGATGGAGCAATTAGAAGAGCGCGTAATGTAGAAATTCAGTGAGTTGGCTGCTGAAACTGCGAATCTGAAACTGAAGGTAGCGGCGATTGAGGAGAGAGTGACTGCAGTTGAGAATGCGTGTTCAAACGTGCTCACTCTTCGTAACGAACTGATTGCAGCTCGCGTCACAGTTAATGCACTTGAAAGCAGCGCTGTTGCGACTGACGTAATAATTACTGGCATCCCTCAAGCAGCAAATGAGTGCTTGCCTGGAGTTTTCGCAAAAATATGCAGAGCAGCTGATCACAAAACACCACCACTGCGAGATGCTTTTCGGGTAAGGAATGGCAGAGTAAATAAGCAACAACAAACAAACAATTCTTGCCCTATTATTGTTAAGCTCTTTTCTGCACCTGACCGTACTCAGCTATTAAAATATATTGCCGTATTTTGTAAATCAAAAAAGAGATCGCTCACACCCTCTTATATTGATTTACCAGGTTACGGCTCAGTTTGGCTGCACGAAAGTCTGCCAACTATATTGCGAGAGGTGATGACATATGCCTCACAGCCTAGACGGAAGAAGCAGTTGGCGTCGGCATTCTCTGTCCGTGGCAAAGTTTTTGTTCGTGTTAAGCCAGGCGAAGAGGCCAAATTGGTGACCAGCAAAGCTGAGGTTAATGCGCTTATTGGGATTAGAGCGTAGCTATAAGTTAACAAGTATTGACATACGTATCTATTAATACATTTAAGTAAAATCAGTTTGTTCTTATACTTTCTCTCTTTGTCTTTTGCTGTTTCTTTACTTCTCAATACTTTCTATCTTTGTCTTCTGCTGCCTCTTTACTTGTATGGTTACTCGCACTTCTCTTATTTCTGTCAAATTTCTAATTGTCTTATTATTGATTGTAGCTTCTTGTCAAAAAATCTCTACATCTTTGTACTTATCTACGCTCATTATGTAATTGCTTAGTTTTAGTTGTGTTTCTCCTTACACGGATTAATGCTGGTAAACCCAGTTACCAATAGGGTCGCAAGTGTTGATGAAAATCATAAGATTGTGCTAGATATATTGTGTAAGCTGTCTCGTGGTCTTAATGTAGTTCATTTTAATGCCAGAAGTCTTAGTGGGGATAAACTAGACTACGTTAGGAACATATTCGAGGGATCATTGGTAAACGTAGTTTGTGTATTGGTTTAACCCCACTGTTCCAGATACCGTTTACAGTATCCCAAACTACAGCCTTATTCGTCACGATAGATGTAACCAACGAGGGGGAGGTGTTGTAATATATTGCAGGTCGTCGCTAAAAATACGACTTCTGGCTAAGTCCACTACCATGGATACTGAGTTTATCATATCTGAAATTTCTGATGGAGCTAAA
Organism: Merzomyia westermanni; assembly: GCA_949987695.1. NCBI lineage: Eukaryota > Metazoa > Arthropoda > Insecta > Diptera > Tephritidae > Merzomyia > Merzomyia westermanni. The sequence goes on along the minus strand of OX465292.1, from coordinate 11,305,707 downwards.
AGCATGTTAGTATCGTGTGTATGTAATCCCCGCAAGTGCTGTTCGTTGGATTCCTTTTTTGTAGAACTATTGGTGTTTATTATCGATTATGAGTTTTATATAATTTGTGGTGATTCCAATGTGAACCTCCTCGTAAATGGCTCTTTTTCCGACAAACTACATGAACACGTTACTGCAGCGGGCCTTTCTATAGTTAACAAAGATTTGCCAACGAGATTTGCACAAAATGTGAATCCCTGCCTCTTAGATTATTTTATCACTACTAGCGTCGATTATATACTGAAATTTGACCAGTTATCCTTTGTTTCTGATCATGACCTAATATTTTGTACAGTTGATGTTGTGTTTAATCGCCCTTCTGTTAAAAGTAATTTTATGTATCGGGATTTTAGGTCCATAAATTTTAATGTGCTATATCAGAGTCTTTCAAATGTGGATTGGAATGACTGTTGGTTCTGCGATTTAGTAGATGAAAAACGTCGTCTATTTAATGAAAAGTTGTCTATTTTATTTGAAAATCATGTTCCTCTTCGTATGGCTACTGACAACCCTTATTGTCCATGGTTCAATAGACAAGTGCATTTGGTTATAAAACTGCGCAATAAGGCATATAAACAATGGAAGAGAAAAATGGCAGATCAAACCTGGGTACAAAACTGCCCAAAGCCACGTTCCTTATAAGGCAAGCGAAGAGAAAATATTGTAGAACAAAGTTAAATCCATAGCTTCCTTCTAAGGACCTGTGGCGGAACTTAAAAAATCTGAAAGTCCATGGTAGTCTAAAGCCTGAATGTGACATAGATCCCAATGTGCTAAATGATTTATTTGTAGTAGTAATGAAGCTCAGTTTATTCGTCAATGATGTTTTCTCAGTGTGTAAATATGTTAATGCCCATGCGTATGCTGATGACATTCAGGTGTACTTGTCTAGTCGTATTGGCCTGGTTGAGGATTTATGTTTCAAATTAAATAGTGATTTGTCTGCTATTTCACAATGAGCAAGTGATAACTGTTTGTGTCTAAATGCGTCTAAGTCAGTTGTATTGGCAATATGCAATAGCGTAGTCCATGTAGAAAATATTCCAAACTTGCTTATTGGTACTGATGTTCTGCGGATTACCAACAAAATTAAAAACTTGGGTTTTGTCATTAACTCGAGGTTGACCTGCTCAGATCACGTCAATAATATTGTCAGTAGTGTGTACTGTATTCTACGCAGATTGAGAATGTCTGCTTCTTTTACACCAATAGAAACTAGACGCAAGTTGGCTAAACAGTTCATCATGCCCCATATAACGTACGCCGAACTTGTTTATAGCAAGCTGGACTCAATCTCCACTCACAAAATTAAAGTTCTATTTAATAATGTTACCCGGTATGTGTATGTTATAAAAAAGTTCGAACACGTGTCCCTATGGAGGAATGAGATTCTTGGTTGCTGCCTACCTGTTATCATCAAGGCTTTTTTTCATCAACGCTGTGAGGCTCTGGAATAGTATCCCTGAATCCGTTAAATATTTGCTAAATAGGAGTAACTACAAGGCAAATATACTTAACTACTTCAAGTCGTCGTAATAAGTATGCTAGTACCTAACTGCTTTCTATCTGTATCTATTATTTTATCTTCTCTGCATACCTCCTATTCGAAGATACTCATGTAAATCTAAATTTTCTTATTTATTTATTTATTTCATCTTTTCTTATTACAATTGTTAGTCATAATTGCTATTAAATTTTATCTCTAATGTTAATAATATAATGTCATTTAATTTAAGTTGATGTACTTTTAAAAGACAGTTGTCTTACATGTACAACCACTATCACGTTAAATAAATAAATTAATTAATTAAAGACCGGTAATCATTAATAGGAGATGGCAAAAACAGTCTTTAGGAATGAGTGGAAATCCGCCATCAGAGCCACCACTCCTTTCAGATTCGGAAAATATTTCAATAAAAAAATTTTAATTTGATGGACATATACCAATAACATAGTTAGACTTATAATATATATAATGGTTACTTTAACTCAATGTGCTCAGTGAGTGAAAATATGTCCACCGTTTAGACCGATTGTAATTTTTTGGTTATTAGTATACAGGCAGTGCTTTTTGTAATCCATTTAGCGGGAGAAAATTACAAATTCAATTTAGCAATTCCGACTAAACGACGCACCTTCCTACTTTGACTCTGCTTTCTTTTTGATCTGAAATTTTGATTTATAAGGCGGCCATGGCTGGTTTGGAATCCGGTTTTAATATTAGAGTTTTATGAACAGTAAAAATTTACATTTAATTATAAACAGGATTTTAGGATGCATATAAATACCCGACCGAAAATAGAGGCCATAAATACCTTTGAATATCATTTTAATTATGTTATTTTACAAAAAAAAAAGTAGAAGTGTGATTACGCATAAAAAAAATACAAATTTTTGAATTACATGAACAGGGGGCGACTATGGGTGTTTTTGAAACTCATTTTTATAATGGAGTAAAAATTTTAATTTTGAACTGTTTGCAATAAAACGACAGAAAATAGTGGCCACGAATACCTTTGAATCTCAGTTTGATTGCGACTTTGAATGCTTCTGAATGTCATTTTTATAATAGAGTTCTATTAAAAAAAATAAGCTCTTGTTGTGTTTTCCCTAAAAATTTTAATCTTGAACTATTGCTTGCAATAAAATGAGCGATATATGTTAAAAACAATTTGGTATTTCCTTTTAAGATTTTTGTACAATTCAGTGTACAATTCAGTATAGTAAAATTGGACAGACGGGCCGACGCCGGTGTATACTTTAACTCAATTTGCTGAATGAGTAAGAGAATGAAAATAATTCTACCTTTTGGTGAGCAAATGAAATATGAGTTGGAAGCACCGACGCCAATACTTTAACTCAATATGCTCAATGAGTGAGAGAATAAAAATATTTCACCGTTAGGTGTGCCCACATACTCGTATACATATTTTGATTGAAAATAAATTTAACGTGTATTTGGAAGTTCTTAAGTTTCTCCATATGAGCATGAAGCCGGTTTCCATTTTGTTTTTTTTTTTTGTTTTGGATATATAGACTAAGGCTGGGTCGCAGCGTCAATTTTTTGGCGTTGATACCTTGAAGCCAGCGCCATACCCGGTATCAGCGCAGTGCGTTAAGTGCTTTTTTGGCGCAATGATACCATATTGCTAGGGGCGCAGTTTATGAGACATTACCGAAAATTAATACAAAGCGTTTGGAGGGGGTATCTAGAGACACGTATTCATGACAGGATAAAGAATCCGAAGGCGGAATCTAACTTTTTTTACCGGTTCAAAAATAATGAGTAAAAATAGTTTGCTCCGGTAATAATATAGTTTGGGAGACACCATCGAGTACTGAACGAAAACGGTCCGAAGGGGTATCTACACCTACTTTACCCGTTTAAAAGTAATGAGCAAAAATAGTTTGCTCCCGTTATAATATAGTAATGAACAAAAGGCAAATTATTCAACTTTTTTTGTGAATAACTTTTAATTTGTTTCAAATCTTAATTTTCCGCACTCGGATTGTGATTCCTGAAACCAAAACGCGTCTTTGGGTATTCCTCTCAACATTTTTGGTAGCTCCTTGGTAGCTATAGCGCGGATGTTGGCGTCACTGGCGCTGATACCATTATTTGTGATACCATATCGCCATGACGCCAGCAGCGCCAGAAACCCCTTCAACTCAGTGGCGCCAGTGGCGCCACTTCAGTGTAGCGAGACCAGAGCAAAACATAAACTAATTGACGCCAGCAGCGCCAGAAACTCCTTCAACTCAATGGTGCCGGTACTGTCAATTTAGCAAATTTCCTTTAGAAAATTACAACTTCAGTATATGGGTTTCTGGTTTTTTTCCTCAACCACAATTTAGAAATGTATAAAGACATTTCATATTGACTTTTATAGCATTTCAATAATATTTTGTCATATATATGTATATAACCTAAACTTATTATTTCTTATAGCTGTGCGTAAAAGTTTACCTTAAGTCCTATATCAATCAGAAAAAAGAAAATTCTTTAAAATAAATTCATAAAACTATGTAGCTATGTAAGTATTTATTTTACATATTTTGTTATAGTAAATTATTAGCAATTTTCTTGCGGTTGTTTTTCAAAAAATTGGTTTTAAGAAAAGATTGCCTTAAAAACTTAACAAATTCAAGTCAAGGAAAGAAATTCAATTTTATAAAAAAAAAAAAAATTATTGTCCGGAACTTGGGCTCGAACCATGGAACGCACTCGTCTCACTCGAGACGCTTATGCCTGCTTCAGAAAATATTTCCACCAGTAGGAGTATACATACATATCCGTATGGATTTTGAAAAAGAATGAAACCTTCATTTGGAAGTTCCACAAATTTCTCAAAAAAGTCATGATAAGAAGTTTTCATATAAAAATTTACATTTTATTATAAACACTTATGTTTTTCAGAATTTTTGGATGCATCTAAATACCCGGCCGAAAATAGTGGCCATAAATACCTTTGAATCTCATTTTCATTATATAATTTTACAAAAATAGAAGTTTGAATGCGTTTTTAAAAAAAATTAAAATTTTGAATTATGTGAACAGCAGCGTCTTTGGATGCTTTTGAATATAATTTTTATAATAGAGTTCTATTAAAAAAATTAAGTTTTTATTGTGTTTCCATCAAAATTTTAATTTTGAACTATTGTTTGCAATAAAACGCGAGAGATATGTTGAAAACAAATCAATAGTTTTTTTAAGATTTTGTATCAGGTCAGTATAGGGGAGGGCAACTCTCGCTCAAAATGAAATTGGACAGACCCGCCGACGCCGGTGTATACTTTAACTCAATTTGCTTAATGAGTGAGAAAATGAAAATATTTCACAGTTGGAGTGTGTCCACATACACATATTTTGAATGAAAATGAATTTATCGTTTATTAGAAAATTCCTTAAATTTCTCAATATGAGCATGACGGCGGTTTCCATTTTGGTTTTTTTGTATTTCGTCTCATCGGAAAATCTGGATAAAAATAATGAAAATTACCGAAACTATCTACCGAACTCTGATAATTTCGAGATTTCTATCGAGCTTCTTATTCCGATGGAATTGGGTTATGATATATATGAATATTCTAATACTATAAGGTCATAAACCGAAAAATCTGAGGTTAAAAATATAATAACTTAAAAAAAAACCAAGATAAGAAGTTTTTATATATTTAAAAACAAATTCAACTTAATAAAAAAAAAAAGCTTCTGATGCACAGGAAGATATCAAAATACATTTAAATAGGAATTATGCATGTTTAGGTAAGATATACTCTGGCAATTGACTGTATGGAAAAAAATGTTAGCCTATTAATATATAGATAATGGTAAAATAGAATGATGCCATATCTAACCAATTGTCCACCGTTTGGTGTTTAGATTTATATGGCAAAAGGGATGCGTTTGAATCCCATTTTTATGTTATAGTTTTATGGTCAAATTAAATTTTATTGCGTTTTCAGGATGCACCTAAATTACTCACCGAAAAAAGTGGTATTTAACAAAAAAGTACAATTTGTTTGATTGAAATAAAAATTAAAATTTTGAAGAGGCGGCTAAGGATGCTTTTGAACCTTATTTTTATAATAGAGTTCTATAAAAATATAAAACATGTATTCTGTTTTCCGTAAAAACTTGAATTTTGAACCATTGTTTGCAATAAAACGTTCGAAATATGTTGAAAATAAAATAACCGGCCGAAGAAAGTGGCCATGAATACCTTTGCATCTCATTTTTATTTGGAATTTTTCTTTAAAGTAGAAGTTTGATAGCGTTTTTAAAAAACTCAAATTTTAATTATATACACAAGGGCTGCTTGATGCTCTTGAACACCATAACAAAGTTTTATAAAAAACTTAAACTTTTATTGAGTTTTCTCTAAAAATTTTAATTTTGAATTATTTCCTGATTGCAATACAACGCGCGAGATATGTATGTTGAAACAAATTGGAATTTTTTTACGATTTTGGTACAGATCAGCATAAAGGGGGGCGGGGCAACTCTCTTTCAAAATCAAATTGGACAGCCGCGTCGAAGCTGCTCAATAAGTAAGAGAACGAAAATATAGAGCGAATGAAACATAAGTTGAACGAACCGACACCACTCAATGTGCTCAATGAGAGAGTACAAATATTTTACCGTTAGGAGTGTGTCCACATATACATATTATTTTTTTCTTAATAATCTCTAAAGTCAAGATAAGAAGAAAATCAGTTAAAAAAAAAAGTGATTGTCGGGAACCTGGGCTCGAACCACAGAACGTACGCGTTTCACTGCAGACGTGTACACCTGCGCTGCCCCGATACATTCATATGTGCTGTCAAATACCTTACCTGAGCGCTATAGCCACAGACAAATTTCCACCGTTAGGAGTATACCTACATACATATCCATATGGCTTTTGAAATACATGAAGCGTTCATTTTGAAGTTCCGCAAATTTCTCAACATTAGCCTGACGCCAATTTTCATTCTGGTTTTTTTTTATATATAGGCGGTTTTCGCAATTTTTCCTTCAAGTCAGCATTTTATTACAACCTCAACATATGATAGTTTTCTGGCTTTTTACCCCAACCACAACTTGTACCCAACATAACGGGTCAAATTTAGTCTACATATATGCAAGGGCTAAAATTAAAATATTTGAAGAAGAAAACAATTGCTATATTTAAAAAAATTAACACGATTTCTAACCCTTTTTAAATATAAATTTGAAGTAGCTACAAACTGTGTTTTCTCTTTCTGTATTTTATATATAGGGTCTATCTCATCGGAAAATCCCGATAGAAACATTGAGCTCCGATAAACTTCGAGATTACTATAAAGTTTCTCGTTCCGACAGAATTTGCTTTGATGTATATAGCCCATATGTGCTGCATATAACCATTTTCTGGAGTTCTTTAAAAAAACTAGGGGTTTTCACTCTAAGATAGCAGTCATGAACAGAAAAATGTTGGGCTAAGAATATATCTAATTACTTTAAACGAGCTAATCTTGTATATTTGTATATCCAGACTATCTCGAAAACGGCTCAGCCGATTTGGATGAAATTTGGTAAGTAGATAGTGTACCACGTTCTAAGAATTTTTACGTTGGTGTTGCTACATAGGTTAATTTTTTGGGGTTGCCACCTATCTGAATTTTTTTGATATGAAATAAATAAATATGGGTATCAAAAGAAAGGGTTCCCCTGCGTTTTGAATAAAAAAAATACATTTCTAAGTAGGATTGTCATTTATTGTTGCCATTTGAGCTTATTATATCTTTGAACTTTTAACGAGTTATTTCTATATATTTGTATAGGGTACCACATTCTAAGAGTTCCTATCTAGGTGTTGCCTTATAGGAGCTTTTACGGAGTTGCTACCTATCAGATTTTTTTTAAAAGAAATGAAATATGCCAATATGGGCTCCAAACGAAAGGTATTTTCCTGCGTATTGAAAAAAAAATATTTCTAAGTAGGGTTGCCACTTTTGCTCGACAAGAAAAATTCGGCAAAGAAGTACATGTACCCTGAATCACACTCATCCAAGGGGCCGCTAGGGTGCAATTTTCAGTAAGGTCGCATTTGCATTAACTGCGCATAAAGATCAGGTGTAAACTTTTGAGTTTGTCGGGGTGGAGCTAAATTCATCGATGTTCATGCATGGTATGTTATATGTGGCGTTTCAAGAGATAAGTGACCAAATACATTTAAAGTAATGTTTCCGGAAAAAAGAAACGTACTGGGAACATGGTATGGAAGTGTTGCAATAGATTTCATATGTATTGAATATAAAAAGTTTTGCATAGTTCTATCATTAAAAATAAAGAAAAAATCACGGAATATTGATCGATATATGGAGCTCTAACCCACAAATATACCCATGTGACCCTAATCTTTCTCGATTATTTGATAACAATCGACAGCTCCTAACCATACAATTCAGCAAGGAATCTTGTAAACACTTGTCGAAAATTTGTTTGAGCAGCCACCAAGGAGTAATTATGTGTATTCAAACTTTGTTACTAATAAAAAATTTTAAACATATTTTTATTATCAAGATATGTCTTTAAAACGCTTCACTGCTGGTAAGTAAAACTATTCATACAAACAACCAGAATATCTTTATTGATGATTATCTAAATAAACTAAATTGTATGGCAACCTATGAAAATGCCGAGCAAAGCTCGGTGGCCCAGGTACTAAATTTAAAAAAAACCAACATAAGAAGTTTTCATATATTTAAAGACAAATTAAAAAACAAAAGTTGTCCGGAACCTGCCCTCGAAACTTGGAACGTACGCCTCCTAACCGAGACGCTTATCACTCGCGCCACTGCTGTATGTGCAATGACACAGTCAGATACTGTAGTTGACAGCTATGGCTTTTTGCAGAAAACTTTAATGAATTATTACAAATAAATGATGCATTATTAATTAAATATAATATGCCTATGCACCGCTTCTGAGCTGTACGAAGCCAACAAAATACATGTTAATTGGAAATTTGCATGTTAAAATGATATACACTCTGGAAATTGATTGTATGGAAAAAATGTTAGCCTATTAATATATGGATAATAGTTACTTTAACTCAATCCGCTCAATGAGTGAAAATATGACCACCGTTTGGAATGGAATGTGTATACATATGTTTATGGTTGCCATTTTGGCTTTTGAAAAGAATAAGACGTTAATTTAGCCAGATCTGGCTTTTTTGATATACATTTTGCGGAAGAAAATTACATATGTATTCAAGATTTGAAGAGTTTTCTGGCATTTTTTCCTTAACCACAACTTACACAAATTAAAAAAGCCATTTCATATTGATTTTTAAAGAAGTTTCACATCATAACGGGTCACATTTAATCTATATCTGTTTAGGGTTCGAGTTTATGCTTACTTTGAATAATTTTCTGGCGGTCTTTTGCAAAAACTTGGATTTTTTAATCCAAGATAGAATTCACAAATAGCGGAAAAACATAGAATTTAATTAAAAATTTTATGAAATAAAAAAAGTAAAGATATGAAGTATTCATATACCTAAAAAAAAATTCGAGCCTTGGAACGCACGCGTCCCACCCGAGACGCTTACCACCTGCACTACTGATATATGCAACAGTCAAATACTGTACTTAAGCACTATGGCTTTATGCAGAAAACTTTAATTTGATTATTACAAATAAACGAAACACCATATGTTAAATATAATACTCCTATGCACCGTTAGCCTATAAATATATGGATAATGGTCATATAGAATGACGCCATATCTAACAAATTGAAAATACACCACTACTTTAAATCCACCTCTACTTTATGTCTACCGTTTGGATTTCTGAGTTATAAGGTGGCAAGGGATGCCTTTGAATCCCATTTTAATATTGTAGTCTTATGGACAAATAAAATTTTGATTGCGTTTTCAAAAACATTATTGTAAACACTTCAGTTTTTCGGGATTTCAGGATGCACCTAAATTACCGAAAATAGTGGCATCTTTGGCATCGCAGTTTGGCACATATTTGCAAAGAAAGTATGAAGCAGGTGCAGAATTCAACCCTTGGTGTCAATTACAGCTATGATGACGGTTTAGGCAAAGTATGTCGCTTATTAAAGTCACTGTATGGCTTATTAAAGTCACTGTGCAGCCAAGCAAAGTTTGGAACGATACATTGAATACAGTACTCATCAGTCTGGGACTAGTTTGAAGTGAGGTCGATCAATGCATCTACTACTGTGTGAAAGCGCGAAGCATGGTGTATGTAGCAATTTACGTAGACGACGTTTTGGTTTCCTCGAATGAGGCTACAGAGCGTATCAAGAACGAGTTGTTCTTCAGATTCAAAATGAAAGACATGGGTTCAGCGTAATCCGTACTTGGCATGCGAGTTCAAAGGGATGAGGTAAAAAAGCTAATAAAACTTGATCAGTCTGGATATATTTCCAGTGTACTCAAACGTTTTTGGATGGACGACTGTAATGCTGTTTCCACATCACTTGACTTATCACAAAGGTTAACTGCTGAGATGTGTCCACAAACCGAAGAGGCCAAGATGGATATGGAAAAGGTTCCATATATGGGGCGATTGGTTGCCTTCTGTACGCAGCGCAGAATACTCGTTCAGATACAAACTTCGCGGTCAGTTTACTGAGTCGGTTTTCAGGTATAATGCGTTATTTGAAGGGCACTATTGACAAAGGCATCGTGTATAAAAAGTCAGATGAAAGTTTAGCTGGGTATTGCGATTCAGATTGGTCAGGGGATCTTGATCTGCGCCGATCAACTTCTGGTTACATGTTCGTTATGCAAGGTGGTGCTATATCATGGTCAACACATAGACAGCGAACGGGTGCTTTGTCATCGACTGAATCTGAGCTGATGTCAGTAGTGGGCGCAATGCCAGAAACAATTTGGTTGAATCAGCTAGAGTCTGAATTAATTCCTGGTGGTACAAAAGCAATTACACTGTACTGCGATAACAAGAGCGCTATTCACTTTATTCGTAACAACAACTTTTCTCCACGCACCAAACATGTAGACATAAAGGTAAAAAAAATACGAGAGAAGCTGGAAGCCAAGTCGTTAAAACTGGAGTACATTTCCTCAACCGAGATGTTGGCAGACGGGTTAACAAAGGCGGCACCAGCTGTTAAGAATGAATTTATAAATTCCAAAATAGGTTTACAAAATGATATGTAACTTTGATACAACTTTTGCATTGTAAACATATTGAATTTTTATTAATGTTTTGAAACTTTAAAAACTAAAATGCTTTTAAACGTTGCCAGATCTGCTATTAAAGGGAAGTACTGTAAAATAATATAAATCTGGCAACCCATATATAATTTCTCCATTACACGCTATTTCTTTGTATCCACATTCGAATTATACTGAATCTTACTTTGAAACGCCATCTTACTTTGAAACTGCGTGTACATTTTTCTGTGACATCAGATTCAAACTCTTGTTCTCAACCTGCGTGTTCGTTTTATTCAATTTGTTGACCATTCAATAAATAAATAAAACAAATGTGCTCACCGAAAATGTGTGGCTTATTTGAAATAGCATAATAATAAAGTAAATATAATAAGAAGAAGTTCAAATTCGGGTGGAACCGAACATTAAATACCCAGCTTTGTAAAAGTGATCGTGGTAACTTGTTATGGAATTATGACCTGTACAGCGTTTAAACTTGTTCTACTATCATGTGGTCACTACCAGGCTCATTCTGTTTACTGAAATTCAATCTTATAAATACAAATGAACGTGTGTCTGTGTGTCTGAAGTACCCAACCGATCTTTATAAAATTTTCACCGATTTTCGGGTTCACTAGTTACAATATAGGCTATATATAATTTTGGAAAAGGGGCCGTTGCCACGCCCGCATGCTATATAAAATTACAATTCCTCATAACAATGAATATACTTGGTTTAAATTAATGATATTTGGAGGAATGTGTCTTTCAGTGGGTGGTGGATCTTTATGATACTCTTACAGTAGATTTAGGGGACCTCTGAGTGCGACGCTATATAAAGTTGAAATCCGGCATAACTACGAATTTAATTGATTCCATATTTATATTTCACTTTCAAAGTTTTCGTAAGCAAAGAAATCCAAAAACTTTAAATTTTCGAAAATGGGCGTGACCCCGCCTCTTTTATAGTGGACTATTCCACAAAACTTTTTATGCCATAACTCCGCCAAAAATTGATTTGTCGAAACGAAATTTGGTGATAATGTTCTATACATAATGGTAACTGTTTGCTGTAAAAATGGGCGAAATCGGTTAATGTTCACGCCCAGTTTTTTAACATAGTTCTGAAATTTTTTTTTGTAAAATTTAAAAAGCGATATTTCTACAACTAAGCAAGTTATATCAATCAGATTTTGCACACATAATAAGCTTTGCAAAAAAGACTCGGCCGCAAAAACTTTTTGTCAATTTCGAAGAAGTAGGCGTAGCGCTGCCCACTTTTCAGCATACAATTTCTGCTATTTTCAAAAGCAATCTGTTCGAAATAGCATAATTTAATTCAATTGTAATGTAATAACTTAAAATACTTCTAAAAATATTGGTAATTGATTGGTACAAAAAAAATTTATCATCTGGTCACACTGTAATTTAATTTCACCACGATCCATTTCGAACTATGTGGCAACCTGAAAATCATACCATTCTAATTGTCTTTTTTCCTTTCGACTTCTACTTCCTAACACCTTTTCCAAGCAAATTTAAGTGTAGTTATTAATTTTCATTTAATAAAGTTTAAAGTGAAGTAAAATAGAAGACTGAATCGACTCTTCATTCGATAGCATATTTTTACGAACAACTCAGGTGAATCGAGGATTTTGGATTTTGTTCCATCATTGGACGTTTGCTATACCTGCGCTGCTGCGAGCACCTCCACATCAGGGTGGTTCGAATTTGCATTTTCACCGGCAAAGGTAACATCAATTTTATTAAAGTTCACTAACGCAGTGAACAAACTGGTCCTTCGAGCCGGATCTCCTGCTCTGGCTTATATCATCATTCGCATAAATCTCCTTTCGCACTCTCGTCTAAAAAGTATTTCCCACCAAAATGTCCGATTCCAGGACTCTCGAATCCAAAGTTCCATTGCAACAGAATCGCTTCGACTTGCTAAAAAGCGCCTCTGATCCCATCACGAAATTATCGGCTGCAGAGCTAACAAAAATTAAAATTCAGTCGCGTCTTGATCACTTAGAAAAGACTTGGGAAAGAATTGAACGCGAACACGAGGCAATCTATACCTTAAAGTTTGAGGTTATAAAAGATCATGAGTACATTGCCACAAACGCATTTTCAAACATGTACGAAACTTATGATCAGCAAAAGGTATATTTGTTAGAGAAGCTTGCTGAAGTCAACGCAGCTAATCCCCACGATGGTTCTGTTCTCGCTGACACCTCTTTAGTCCCTGCCGCCTCATCCACCAGAGCTCGATAGCCAGAGCTTTTTCTCCCCACTTTTGATGGTAATTTCCGAAATTGGAGATCTTTTAGTGATATGTACTCGTCACTTGTTGGATCAAGCACTGTTCTCGATAATGTAACCAAATTGCAATATTTGAAACGAAGTCTGTCTGGAGAAGCTGAACGTCTGCTAGCCACCTTTGCTATTACCGCTGATAATTTCGTTCCAGCATGGAATAAGTTAGTTTCTCGATACGAAAACAAACGCGTTTTGATCGAGACCCAGCTCGAAGCTCTATTCACTTTGAAAAAACTTACGCAACCATCCGCAAAGGGGTTAGAAGGTTTGCTATCCACCATTGCCGAGGCATCGTCAGCATTAAAAGCTCTTGGTGCTCCAGTCGAAAGTTGGGATCTCATGATTGTTCATTTGTTAACTCGATGCCTTGACTCAACAACTCGTCAAGCATGGGCGCTTGACCAAGGTGCAGCTTCAACCCCAGCCGACCTTTCCATGGTCACCAAGTTTATCGAAGCTCGAGCAGCTGCACTTGGAACAATGGATCGTCATGACACCGTGAAGCCGCAAACTACGCTCAAAGCAAAGAGTGATACTACAACATCCAAACCAACCCCTGCAACTCCATCATCGCGATGTCCTTTATGCTCTGAGAGTCATAAACTCATTCAATGCCCGACATTTGAGCGGAAATCACTCTCCGAACGCAAGGATTTTGTGAAAATGAAACATCTCTGTTTCAACTGCCTAGGCCCTCATAACCTAAAAGATTGCTCATCAAGAGGAACGTGCCGCAAGTGCAAACAACGCCATAATACTCTGTTACACACCGCCTCTCCAAAGTCGAACAAATCTACTGTAAACCACGCGACCGCAGATGTTGAAGAAGCACAGTCTTCAGATCTGCAAAATAGCGACTCTCAGTCAATCGAAAGCGACGAGCCAGCCGTTATTAATCATGCCACCGCCGGTGCTTGCAAACGCTCCAATGTTCTACTAGCAACCGCGCTTGTAGAGATTCACGTTAATCATGTGCGTCACGTAGTACGTGCACTAATTGATCCTGGCTCAGAGCTTTCATTCGTCAGTGAGCGAATTGTTCAACTTCTTCGATTAAAACGTTCATCAGCCGCAGTTAGTCTTCTTGGCGTCGGAGCTTCTCATGTATCCACTACTCGCGGAGTGGTATCGGTCAATTTAAACTCGTTAGCTACCAAACGGTATGCGTGCACAGTCACTGCATTCATATTACCCAAACTCCCAGCTCTCTTACCATCCAGCGAAACCAAATCCAAAGATTGGGCTCATATTCAAGGGCTACAACTCGCAGACCCGACTTTTAATACTCCTGGTAAAATAGACATGATTTTAGGCGCTGATGTATATTCCGAAATTTTACAAGATGGCATACGTAAAGGTCCATTGAACACTCCTATGGCACAAGCTACAGTTTTTGGTTGGGTTCTCTCCGGATCAATCGCATACAATCGTTCTGTTTCTTCGGCCCGCATTCACTATTGTTCTCACGACGACGAAGTCAATCAGCTCATTCGGCGTTTTTGGCACCAGGAGGAGGTCCCCACTCTTACTTCAAAACTAACTCAGGAAGAGAAGGCTTGTGAAGATCACTTTCTTCAGACACACATTCGCACCGAAAATGGGCAGTATGTTGTACGGATCCCCTTAAAAGACCCTGCGTCAGCACTTGGCGATTCACGATCTAATGCAATTCGTATTCTTTTCTCCCTAAAACGACGTCTGAATGCGAATTCTGACTACGCAAAAATGTATACCGAATTTCTAAACGACTATGCAAGCAGTCTGCACATGTCCCAAGTCCCTGATGACTACGCACCAAAATCAAACATATATTACTTGCCTCACCATGGCGTTCTTCGGCCTTCCAGCACTACCACAAAACTACGAGTAGTTTTCAACGGTTCAGCGCGAACAATGAGCGGCAAGTCACTTAATGACATTGTCCACACTGGCAAAAAACTTCAAACCGACCTGGTCGATGTTCTACACTACTTCCGTCGCTATAAATACGTCGTCTCCGCTGATGTTAAACAAATGTATCGCAGAGTCTTAGTTCATTCAGACGACTGGGATTTACAAAGAATACTATGGCTAGTGAATGGAAAATTAGTTGAATATCATCTTCGCACTGTCACTTATGGTCAAGCTTGTGCACCATTTTTAGCCTTGCGAGCATTCAAGCAGCTCGTGATCGACGAAGGTCAGCGATTTCCACTTGCAGTTCCCATGCTATCAGTCGGCCGATACGTAGATGACGAATTCGGGGGAGCTGATACAATTGAAGAATGCGTTGAATTGGTCAATCAAGTCATACAAATTTGCCAAGCTGGTCAATTCCACCTTCAAAAGTGGAGCACCAATCAACCGAAAATCCTCGCACATTTGGATCCTAATCTTCTGGCTACTGAATCCAACATAAACTTTGACTCAACAAGCATCATTCGCACCCTTTTACAATCACTTTGATCCAGTGAAGAATATCACAAAACGTAAAGCTTTATCTCGCATCGCTCAACTGTTTGACCCTCTCGGGTTTGTTTCGCCGATAATCGTTACTGCAAAAATATTTATGCAAACTCTCTGGCTTCAAAAGCTTGACTGGGATCATCCACTACCTGAAGCTTTACAAAAAACGTGGCAAGCTTTCGAGTCGAATCTGCAAGATCTCCATCTTTTCAAGATTCCTAGACATCTGGGTCTGACAAAAACGGCCAAGGTGGAAATTCATGGGTTTTCCGACGCATCGTTGGCAGCTATGAGTGCGGTGGTGTATCTGAAAGTAATCCATGACGACAATGTCACGGTGAGTTTTGTTCAAGCAAAAACTAAACTCACTCCCACTTCCCGAGTCTCAATTCCCCGTCTAGAATTCAATGCTGCAGTATTGCTCACTCGGCTTACTTATCACGTTCTACAAACTCTCAATCTGCCATCTGCCCCTGTATGGCTTTGGACCGACTCGTCAGTCACTCTCACCTGGCTCACCAACCACCCCTCAAAGTGGAAGGACTTTGTTGCGAATCGAGTGAGCTTCGTCCAGGAAAAACTTCCAATTGCTACATGGAGGTTCGTTCCCGGTAAGGAAAATCCCGCCGATTGTGCATCACGTGGCATGACACCTCATCAGTTGCAGGTTCATCAGCTCTGGTGGCAAGGCCCTCAGTGGCTTAAATTAGACAGCGCCTTTTGGCCAAAAATCAGACTTGCACAGTCATCACAAGCCGAAACTGAGGCACGAAAAGTTAAGTCAAAATCCGCATTACATGCAACGGTGAATGATTTCGAAACGGCATTACTCAACAACTATTCAGATTTAAACAAATTATTAAGCGTAACCTCATGGTGCTTTCGATTCGCAAATCGCACTCGTCGAATTCCACTCGTTAACGATAAAAAATGGCTATCAGTCGCAGAAATGCAAGATTCGTTCCTGTTCTGGATAAAATTCGTCCAAAAGACCGCCTTCAAGGAAGAATTAAAGATGCTAGCTGGAAACAAACAACCAATTTCGAAGACTATTAACGCGATCCGCGATTTGAATCCATTTACTGACTCCGATGGCTTCCTGCGAGTTGGGGGACGCCTAGATAATTCAACTATGTCGTATGATGCTAAACATCCATACATCTTACCACGAAACTCTACTCTATCAAAACTCATCATCAGGGATACCCATCACCGAACAATGCACGGAGGTACAAGTTCAACGCTAGCTTTACTCCGACAACGTTTCTGGATTCTTGGTGGTCGCGCAGCCGTACGGCAATCTATACTCCGCTGTGTCACATGCGCCCGATTTCGTGCTGAACGTCAGCAGCAGCTAATGGGTCAGCTTCCATCATCAAGAGTCACCAGTGCCAGACTGTTCCAGCACGCAGGATTGGACTATGCAGGTCCATTCACATTGAAAGAACGGCGCGGTCGGACGCGTACAACGTATAAAGCATACGTGGCTCTTTTTATTTGCTCGGCAACATCGTACATACATCTGGAGCTAGTTACAGACTATACAGCCGAAGCCTTCATCGCTGCCTACAAACGGTTTGCTGGAATTTACGGCGTATGCAAAACCCTAACGAGCGATCAAGGAACCAACTTTGTTGGCGCCGACAAAGAGCTACAGCAACTTTTTTCTACTGCATCCAATCAGGTGTCCCGCCTTGCACATTTATTGGCAAAAGATGGAACTCAATGGCACTTTAATCCTCCCTCAGCTCCAAACTTCGGAGGGCACTGGGAAGCCGGCGTAAAATCGATGAAACACCACCTTAAGCGCGTCATGAAAAGTTACTTGTTCACATTCGAGGAGTTTACAACCACCTTGAGACAGATTCAAGCTGTTCTCTACTCCCGACAAATTTGTAGACTTACGGATGATCCTGACGACATGAACTATCTCACACCAGGCCACTTTTTCGTTGGTGGACCAATCACAAGTCTACCTGAGCCGAGCTTGACTCACGTTCCTCAATCGCGCCTATCCCTCTGGCAACTAACAAGAAGGCAAACTGAATATTTACAACAATTACAAGCTCGATATAAATGGCAACTGCCTAAATCATCTATTCAAGTTGGGTCAATAGTCTTCATTATCGACGAGAGATATCCCCCATCAAAATGGCCATTAGGTAAAGTCATCAAATTGCATCCTGGTCGCGATGGCTTAACCAGAGTAGTTACCATAAAAACCGCAACAAACACTATTGATCGTCCTATCAACAAACTATGCCTATTGCCGACCTCTGGAAGTCTAGAAGACCACCAGCATGATACGCATCACCAAGAAAAACCTTCCACTTAAGTTTCCTCTTAGTTTATATTGTAATCTTCTTATATATTTGCTATATTGTTTTTGCCCCACTTCTTGGTGCAACGCGGGGAGTATGTTCGAAATAGCATAATTTAATTCAATTGTAATGTAATAACTTAAAATACTTCTAAAAATATTGGTAATTAATTGGTACAAAAAAAATTTATCATCTGGTCACACTTTAATTTAATTTCACCACGATCCATTTCGAACTATGTGGCAACCTGAAAATCATACCATTCTAATTGTCTTTTTTCCTTTCGACTTCTACTTCCTAACACCTTTTCCAAGCAAATTTAAGTGTAGTTATTAATTTTCAATTAATAAAGTTTAAAGTGAAGTAAAATAGAAGACTGAATCGACTCTTCATTCGATAGCATATTTTTACGAACAACCCAGGTGAATCGAGGATTTTGGATTTTGTTCCATCATTGGACGTTTGCTATACCTGCGCTGTTGCGAGCACCTCCACATCAGGGTGGTTCGAATTTGCATTTTCACCGGCAAAGGTAACATCAATTTTATTAAAGTTCACTAACGCAGTGAACACAATCGCTTATAATTTAATCCCGACATTTCAATGAAAATTGCTCAGCTGCTTCTCAGTAGTATATATTATACTCCTGCCAAAAATTAGCCAAATCGGGAAACACACAAGCAAAATATTCGGGCACGTAGTTAATAGCCCACTGCAATAGCGAAATTATATATCTTTTTTGATTTTCATAACTTTCATAAACATTAAATGTATGTAAGTATGAGAACAAGAAGAGAACAGTTCACTAAAATGATCAGCATGATGAGGGGAGTCGATTTAGCCATGCCCGTCTCTCCCCCCGCCTGTCTGTCTGTCTATTTGAACGCAAACTAGTCTCTCAGTTTTACAAAAGAATGCTGAAATTTGTTGTTTGCTTTCTCCATTTTATAATATACTAGCAAACCCGGTAGACGTTGTTTTGACGTTTTGATACATAGAACACATCTCTATATAAAATGTCATTTACTTGAAGTGGCACCGCCCACTTTTGATTAAGTAAAATTTAGAAATAAAATTAATCATTAATCAAAAACCGTTCAAGATATCGAAACGAATTCAGCACGCAGGTTTCCAGGTATGCAAGGAATGTTCCAGGAAAAAATGGGCGAGATCGATTAAGGTCCACGCCCACTTTTATATGAAAGATTTTGAAGGGGATCATAGATATATTAAATAGGCAATAACTTTGCGTAAAATAGCTTTACATCATTTATATTTCACTTTTAAGGTTTTCGTAAACAAAGAAATCCAAAAATTTAAAGTTTTCGGAAATGGGCGTGGACTCGCCCCTTTTAACGTGGACTATTCCACAAAACTTTTTATGCCATAACTCCGCCAAAAATTGATTTGTCGAAACGAAATTTGGTGATAATATTCTATATATACAGGCAACTGTTTGCTCGACCAGATTTTTTTGATTTTAAAGCCGCTTTCGATAGCACGAAAAGGAGCTGCCTATATGCCTCTATGTCTGAATTTGGTTTCCCCGCAAAACTTATACGGCTATGCAAATGACCTTGAGCAACACCGCCAGCTCGGTTAGAATTGAGAAGCACCTCTCCGAGCCGTTCGAAACTCAACGAGGTTTCAGACAGGGTGACCCCCTATCGTGCGATTTCTTTAATTTAATGCTGGAGAAAATAATACATACACGCGGGTTGATCGCGACAAAAGTTTTCTGGTCTGGCATTTCTTTTTCTATGCGCTTCACGCACTGGTAGCGCAAATTTTCTTTGTATTGTTTCACCCTTCTTTACCTATTTTCCTATGCTCCCCGCGGAAAGTGGACCCTAAAGGCAGCTAACCGGTTTTTTTTTATTATGCGGGTATTTGGGCAGCATGGACGTGAGTGTGTTTGTGCGCTTTACCCAACTAGCGTTGTTCCCCACCCCACCACCAGTAGAAGGAATTGTAGAGCAAATGTAAGCGAAAATACACTGAAAGGAGTGTCATCGCCTTCTCCTGGTTGCGGCGCTTCGAAGTGCCTGCTAAGTTATGGCAATATGTGTGTGTGGTTGTGTATCATTGGACGGGGCGACCGAGAGTACCGCGGATGGCGGTTCGGCGCAACCGGGTGATCACCCACACGCACGCCTGTTATGTATGTTGGCATGAATATGTGCTGGCGCGCAGCCTTCAGCCTGGCTTGCAGGTGCGCGTCAGATTTATTCTATCTGTGAAGGCGAGAACATCGTTCTCAGTGAAAGCAAGTAGTGCGCGAAAGTTATCAGTTTGTTGTTAGAAAAAAAATAGAAATAAAAGTAGATTTGCGAGTTTTCTGTTAGTTACATGCGGGAGTTTTGTTGGCGTAGCGAAAAAGGGAAAAGTCGTTTGTGTTTCCCAGCAGGAAAATCGCAGTCTTAATTTTTGGTAGCGGTGTCGTGGTGGACACCGCAGGATCCCTGAGCCGGAACACACTCCGGCTAGATAAGTATCGTGTTTGGTTGTTGTTGTTTGTTTTCTGTCCTTTTGTTTCTCTCCCCGTGTCACCCCATCCTTTTAGCGTCCCGCACCCAGAGCCCAGTCACTTGGCGGGTTAAAGTTGTCCCTGGCAGCTCAGGGACTGTGCGAGTAGGTTCGTAACCTTTTGGTTGGACCCCAAAACTATTTGTTTGTCATAGATTCCGTAACTAGCGTAGTGAGTAGTTGTGATTACCTTTTGTTATATTTTTCTTGGTGTAGAAATTATACCCATCCCCAAACCCTCTCCTTTTGGAGAAGTTATTAACCCCACCGTCTTCACTGGGTTTAGCCGGCTGCGTTTGTATAATCCTATTGTCACCCATTAGTGTTGTCACTGTGATTAGTTGCGGGATTAGGGTTTCCGGACTAGCGATCCCCAAGTGTTAATTAAGGTGGTGACAAATTGGCGCCCAACTTGGGACCTATTAAGAAATTCCTTGTTTCGTGGAAAAATTTAAATTTGTGAAAAGTTTGTTTTGTGATTTTGGTTGTGCTGTACAGTGTTTGACAAAGATAGTTGTACCCCCCGCGTCTCGATTGTGTTGTTGTTGTCACTGTATTGCAAAAGAATAAACCTGCCGATTTTTTTCTTTCTTTTTTATTTTTATTTAGCAGAAAAAAGATTTCCCGGGACTAATTAAGTCAAGTGGTGACTTCGGGATCTAACTCCATTTCGGGATTTTGACTTTCTTACTTTACAGCACTAGGAAGAACAGGTTTGAAGAAGGAGAATACGGAAGAACCGCAAGTATACCCAAGCAAATTATTTAAATTTTAAAATCTTAGGCCGCAGTAATTTGCATACATATAAACATATATACGTACATTTTCGTTTCAAAGTTAAATTCACTTTGGGGTGTGCCATAATTTTAAAAAATATCTTCCCAACATTTTTTTTTACGTATTGCAAATTTTTTCTGGCGAGTTTTATGAAATAATTTTGGTTTCAATTTTAATTGAAAAAGAAAATAAGAAATCATAATAAATAAATCACAAATTTGCGGAAATTAAAAGTTAAACGCATTACGAAGTAAATTGTTAGAAGTAGGCGGAAAAAAAATACTTATAGGTACTCAAAAGCTAAATAGAGGAACAAAGAGTAATTTTTGATAGATTCCACAAAAAAAAATTTACCGGCCACCCTATTTTTTAGCTATTGAGTTTACATACATATTTTCACACGTACATACATATGTATATATATTTTGGGAACCGTTGCTACTAGTTTGCCAAAAATTTTCCACAAGTTCGATCTGTAGGTCGATTCTGTAACTATTTTAACGCCAGGTGTTAGCGTTAACTTCGCTTAACACCATTTTTAACGCTTTTCCGTATTCACTAACTAGCTAACACTTTTTGTGTGGTTAGCTGTCGCGAATTATTTTCGAGGTCTTAACAATAGCGTTAATATATTTGCAAGTGTTTTAGCGTTTGGAAAAAGTAAACAAATTAGTTTTGAGCTTCTTGCATGTAATTTAGTGCAAAATACGTCGAAAAGAGAAGTATTGCCATATTTTATCACCATGAAGAGAGCTGCTTAGCGGCGTTAAAGGAGAGTTACAGAATCGCACTTTCGTTAAGAACAAACGCCGAAATTTGTCGATAAGCTTAACGCTCGGCGAGTGGTTAAAAGTTACAGAATCGGGCTACTGAGCTCAAAGCGAAGAGCAGGCAAAAGGTACGTACCTATTGCGTTGTCCCAGTAGGCAGTGTTGTTGTATTTTTAATTGTGCAATTACTGTGTTAGGCTCTATTGTTTTTTTTTGTTTAGCGCCCAAATTTGTTGCGCCAGTGCTAGGTTGAAGCAAAATTTTTAATTCTCGGTTCACTAGGGTGGACATTTTAAGGTTGAATTGGAAAATTATCTTTTACTTTCGATACTGCCGGGGAAGATTGTTAGTGTTGCTAAATTGTTGAGTTTGGCCTTTCGGAAATTTCTAAGGTGTAATTTGGTTTAAATTTCGGGGTTTTTCTTTCATTTCCGTAAATCTTTTTAGAAATCATGGAAATTAATATATTGTCTCAAGAGGAGTTGGCGTATGAGATGGAGGCAAGAGGAGTGCCAGTAGCATCGGTAGAATTTATGCGTAAATCGCTGCGGGCATCGCGAGGGGTAGAAAGGCGAGGATCGGTGGATTTATTCAAGGAATACCCGTTTTCATTCGAGGAGGATAAGGCAGCAGTAGAGGGAAAAATGGAGGAAATCGCGAAACTGTTGTCCAACGTTGGGAAAGGGGGTAAATCGTCGAATGAGGCTAAGGCGACCACGAAATTGGAGTGGTGTTTGAATAGAATAGGGCGGGCGAAACCGGAAAATGGTGAGGACATGGCAGCGCAAACGGAAATTAGGAGCAAGTTAGTTTTACAACTGGGAGATTTGCAGGAGTTAACTGGCGAAAATGAGGGTGAAAAGCCGGTACCACCCAGAAGTGAAAATACGAAACAAGTGGCACCAGCACTAGTCCAAAAGGAATATGAGGTGGTCCCAACGGAGGTGATAGGTGGACCAGTAAAAGGAGTGATACAGAAGCCTGGTGTGAAGGTAGTGTTGCCGGCCTACCACACCGAACGTCCATGGTTCGAGCCCTGGTACAGGTAACATCAAAAGTGATTTGAAAAAAGTTTTTCAAAACGGGGTCGCCGCTCGGCAGTGGTTTGGCAAACTCTCCGAGTGTATTTCTGCCATGACAGGCTTCTCAGCAAAAAATTCGTCTCCTTTGTAGATGCCGTTCGGAGTCGGCAAAAAACTGTAGGTCCCACCAATTTGCAGGGAAAATTCAAATCGGCACACCACAAATTGGAAGAGAAGCTTGGCGCAAAAATCTCTTAGGAGGTTTATGATGATATACCTGTTGTATATCGCGCCATAGAGATAGAGACAGAAGCCTCCGAATTTGGCTAAATGGGAGCTGAAGTTCGACGTGGAAAAATCAGGTTTGTCTCTGTATGCGTTTTTAGAGCGGGTTGATGAGCTGAGTGAGGCACGCGGTGTTGCCAAGGCTCAATTACTTCGAGGGGCGGTTGATTTATTCTCGGGAAAGGCGCTTTTGTAGTTCCGTTCGGTTAGGCGGTCGATAACGAGCTGGGAAGAATTGGTTCGGGAATTAAAGCTGGAGTTTTTACCCCCTAATTACGATGATTTGTTGATGACGGAAATTCGAAGAAGGACTCAAGGGGACAACGAGTCCATAGGGGTGTATGTAGCGACGTTGAGAATAATGTTTGGTAGGTTGCAAGAGCCAATTTCTGAGAGTAGGATGTTAGGGATTATTAGGGCGAATCTTCTACCTTTCTACCAGACCCAATTGGGACTAGTTACTCCAAGGTCGATTTCGGAGTTGGTCGCTTTGGGAAGAAAATTAGAAGCAGTTAGGTCATCGGTAGATGCTTTTGTCCCCCCTCCAAATCCTAGGTCTAAGGGTTTGCTGGAACTTGACTTGGCCTACGTCTCCGTAGGTTGCGAAGTTGCTTCGGTGGACCAGTCGAGGACCAGTCCAGGAAATAGGGTGAGTCCCAACACCCGCTGTTTCAACTGCAAGCGTTTTGGTCATGTTTCTAAGGATTGTTGGTAGACATTAAAGTGCTTCGGTTGTGGTAGGTCTGGAGCCATGAAGCGGGACTGCCCGGTGTGTGCAGCGAAGCCTAATGGTGGTCAGTAAAATAATAGGAGAGCGGTTCCCGAGGGAAGGCGGTCTTCAAATCCGTTTAGGTCGAGTTTTGATTCCTACTCAAAGTCGAATGGTGCTTCTAATAGTTCGGGAAACGGGAATTAGACTCCTGGGACGGCAGGTCAGGTAGTCTATCAGGGCGAGTTAGTAATCCTGCTAACTTCCAGCTGGCTATTATCGGCGATCGTCGAGTCGTTACTTATATGGGATATTCGTTAGTGGCACGTGGCCATGATCAGCGGCCTCATGTGGATGTTTCAGTGTTTGGTTTTTCGTCTAAGGCACTGTTAGATTCTGAGGCTTCGCGTACAGTGGTTGGTCGGCTCGGTTGGAGCATGTTACAGGCGTACGGTATAAAAGTTTCGGTCCCTGATAATTCTTTACAGATCACTTTGGCGGATGGTGGCCAAGTAGCTACGTTAGGTTCTGTGTTGCTGCCAATAGTGGTGGAGGGCATGTCGGTCCTCATCGATTGTCTTGTTGTTCCTGGCGTTCCCTATGCTCTTATTCTTGGTATCGATTTTTGAACCAAGGCGGGTATAGTCCCGGATCTGAGGAGAATGGAATGGTCGTTTTCTCGACTGGAACAGGAACCGTCGGTAGCACTCATGGACCACAGCTA
This sequence comes from Merzomyia westermanni, assembly GCA_949987695.1. Lineage (NCBI taxonomy): Eukaryota > Metazoa > Arthropoda > Insecta > Diptera > Tephritidae > Merzomyia > Merzomyia westermanni. The sequence goes on along the minus strand of OX465292.1, from coordinate 11,281,088 downwards.
GGCAGTCTGAAGCGTTAGGTAGATTAGTTGGGAATGCTTTCGAAACTATGCCAGACGGGTTAGGTCGAACCCACCTTGTTGAGCATAAGATAAAAGTAAAGGCAGGAGTTGAACCTGTGAAACAGCGGTACTATCCAGAATCGCCTACCATACAGTCGCGTATGGACGAAGAATTGAAAGATATGCTTAACAAGGGTGTAATTGAGAAGTCTCATAGTCCGTGGGCCTCCCCGGTGGTCATGATAAGGAAAAAAGATGGTAGCTATAGGTTTTGCGTAGACTACCGGGTATTGAACAAGTGTACCGAAAAGGATAGTTATCCCCTACCCTTTGTTTCGGCGACCTCGGATAAGCTGAGGGACGCAAAGTTTCTATCAAGTTTAGATATAAAATGCGCTTATTGGCAAATACCAGTCGAGGAAAAGTCTGTAAAGGGGCATTCACGGTGCCAGGCAGGGGTCTGGTTCAATTTAGGAGGATGCCCTTTGGTTTGCATAATGCACCGGCAACTTGGCAAAGGTTCATAGATTCTGTGATAGGTCCTGAATTAGAGCCTCATGTCTTCGTGTACCTAGATGACATACTCATCGTTACAAATAACTTTAAAAAACACTTAGAAATCCTGGAAGAGGTTTTGGTTAGGTTAGCTAAAGCAGGTCTTAGACTCAATCGAGATAAATGCCATTTCTGTAGGCCAGAGTTAAAATATTTAGGCTATATTGTAGATAGGAATGGCTTACATGTGAATCCCGAAGATCCCGAAATTATTCAACCACAGAAAAGGAAGCAACCCCTGTGGTACCCTAATAGGAGAGTAGAAGATGGAGTCCTCTATCAGTTCGTTAAGTCCGCGTATTCATCCATCTACGGGGAGGGGCCCGAGTGGAAGAAAGTAGTCGGTAGCTCTGAAAGAACTGGTGTATTGGAAAGTTGTCTCGATAGCCGGGGCGGGGCATATGGGCGTAAGGAAGACTTTTGCTAGGGTTGCTCATAAATTCTATTGGCCTCGTATGAAGTCCGATATTGCGAAATATGTACGCACGTGTAAAGTTTGTCAGCAGGTTAAGCCTGAAAATCAACAGCCAGCTGGGGGGAATGATAGAGAGATCCAAAGAAGTTGAACCGTGGGAAATGATTTGCGTCGATTTGGTTGGTGCTTTGGTTAAGTCGTTCCAAGGTTATCAATATATTCTTACCGTTGTTGATTATTTTTCGAAATTTCCGTTATTGTTTTCTTTGCGTACAGCGACGGCAAAGAATGTTTGTACAACCCTGGAGGATAACGTTTTTCTTTTATTTGGTGTACCCCGATCTGTTGTTTGCGATAATGGACCCCAGTTCCGAAATCGTGAGCTGCAGGGTCTCTGCGGTGTCCAAGGCGTCCAATTGCGGTATACCGCGAATTATCATCCACAAGCTAATCCGGCAGAACGAATAAACCAGATTATCAAGACTACGCTTAGGGCTTATTTCTCAGAAAATCAAAGATCGTGGGATCAGCAATTGGCGAAGGTAGCGTGTTGTATTAGGTCGTCACAGCACGAGGTGTTAGGAGTTACGCCTTATTTCGCAAATTTCGGTAGAGACATTGTACTTGAGGGTAGTCAAGGTTATATTGAGTCCCTAGGAGAACAGGAGCAGCTAAACTGCGAGGAAAGGGCAAAAAAAATGTCAGAAATGAGGGCAGACAAACGTTCGAAGTTAGAACAGGCAGGAGCTAAGCTAGCGCATCAATATAATCTCAGGAGAAGAGATGTCCAGTAGATGCCAGGAGAGCTTGTCTGGAGAAAGAACTTCGCTCTGTCAGACGCGGCGAATTACTTTGCGGCAAAATTAGCCCCGAAGTATGTAGGTCCTTTCGTCATAAAGAAACGAGTGTCCCCTTGGACTTATTGTTTAGTTGATGAAACTGGTAGGGACAAAGGAGTTTGGAATGTTCGAGATTTGAGGGCGTATCGAGACAGGTATCATTAGCGTCAAAGAAGGATTTTCCTTCTTTGACGAGGAAAGGGTGGAGTTGTCGCGGACTGATCGCGACAAAAGTTTTCTGGTCTGGCATTTCTTTTTCTATGCGCTCCACGCACTGGTAGAGCAAATTTTCTTTGTATTGTTGCACCCTCCTTTACCTATTTTCCTATGCTCCCCGCGGAGAGTGGACCCTAAAGAGCTAATCGGTTTTTTTTTATTATGCCGGTATTTGGGCAGCATGGACGTGAGTGTGTTTGTGGGCTTTACTCAACTAGCGTTGTTCCCACCCCACCACCAGTAGAAGGATTTGTAGAGCAAATGTAAGCGAAAATACACTGAGAGGAGTGTCATCGCCTTCTCCTGTTTGCGGCGCTTCGAAGTGCCCGCTAAGTTATGGCAATATGTGTGTGTGGCTGTGTATCATTGGACAGGGCGACCGAGAGTTCGGCGCGACCGGGTGATCACCCACACGCACGCCTGTTATGTATGTTGGCATGAATATATGCTGGCGCGCAGCCTTCAGCCTGGCTTGCAGGTGCGCGTCAGATTTATTCTATCTGTGAAGGCGAGAACATCGTTCTCAGTGAAAGCAAGTAGTGCGGGAAAGTTATCAGTTTGTTGTTAAAAAAAAATATAAATAAAAGTAGATTTGCGAGTTTTCTGTTAGTTACAGTGCGGGAGTTTTGTTGGCGTAGCGAAAAAGGGAAAATTCGTTTGTGTTTCCCAGCAGGAAAATCACGGTCTTAATTTTTGGTGTTGGTGTCGTGGTGGACACCGCAGGATCCCTGAGCCGGAACACACTCCGGCTAGATAAGTATCGTGTTTGGTTGTTGTTGTTTGTTTTCTGTCCTTTTGTTTCTCTCCCCGTGTCATCCCATCCTTTTAGCGTCCCGCACCCAGAGCCCAGTCACTTGGCGGGTTAAAGTTGTCCCTGGCAGCTCAGGGACTGTGCAAGTAGGTTCGTAACCTTTTGGTTGGGCCCCAAAACTATTTGTTTGTCATAGATTCCGTAACTAGCGTAGTGAGTAGTTGTGATTACCTTTTGTTATATTTTTCTTGGTGTAGAAATTATACCCATCCCCAAACCCTCTCCTTTTGGAGAAGTTATTAACCCCACCGTCTTCACTGGGTTTAGCCGGCTGCGTTTGTATATTCCTATTGTCACCCATTAGTGTTGTCACTGTGATTAGTTGCGGGATTAGGGTTTCCGGACTAGCGATCCCGAAGTGTTAATTAAGGTGGTGACAAATTGGCGCCCAACTTGGGACCTATTAAGAAATTCCTTGTTTCGTGGAAAAATTTAAATTTGTGAAAAGTTTGTTTTGTGATTTTGGTTGTGCTGTACAGTGTTTGACAAAGATAGTTGTACCCCCCGCGTCTCGATTGTGTTGTTGTTGTCACTGTATTGCAAAAGAATAAACCTGCCGATTTTTTTCTTTCTTTTTTATTTTTATTTAGCAGAAAAAAGATTTCCCGGGACTAATTAAGTCAAGTGGTGACTTCGGGATCTAACTCCATTTCGGGATTTTGACTTTCTTACTTTACAGCACTAGGAAGAACAGGTTTGAAGAAGGAGAATACGGAAGAACCGCAAGTATACCCAAGCAAATTATTTAAATTTTAAAATCTTAGGCCGCAGTAATTTGCATACATATAAACATATATACGTACATTTTCGTTTCAAAGTTAAATTCACTTTGGGGTGTGCCATAATTTTAAAAAATATCTTCCCAACATTTTTTTTTACGTATTGCAAATTTTTTCTGGCGAGTTTTATGAAATAATTTTGGTTTCAATTTTAATTGAAAAAGAAAATAAGAAATCATAATAAATAAATCACAAATTTGCGGAAATTAAAAGTTAAACGCATTACGAAGTAAATTGTTAGAAGTAGGCGGAAAAAAAATACTTATAGGTACTCAAAAGCTAAATAGAGGAACAAAGAGTAATTTTTGATAGATTCCACAAAAAAAAATTTACCGGCCACCCTATTTTTTAGCTATTGAGTTTACATACATATTTTCACACGTACATACATATGTATATATATTTTGGGAACCGTTGCTACTAGTTTGCCAAAAATTTTCCACAAGTTCGATCTGTAGGTCGATTCTGTAACTATTTTAACGCCAGGTGTTAGCGTTAACTTCGCTTAACACCATTTTTAACGCTTTTCCGTATTCACTAACTAGCTAACACTTTTTGTGTGGTTAGCTGTCGCGAATTATTTTCGAGGTCTTAACAATAGCGTTAATATATTTGCAAGTGTTTTAGCGTTTGGAAAAAGTAAACAAATTAGTTTTGAGCTTCTTGCATGTAATTTAGTGCAAAATACGTCGAAAAGAGAAGTATTGCCATATTTTATCACCATGAAGAGAACTGCTTAGCGGCGTTAAAGGAGAGTTACAGAATCGCACTTTCGTTAAGAACAAACGCCGAAATTTGTCGATAAGCTTAACGCTCGGCGAGTGGTTAAAAGTTACAGAATCGGGCTACTGAGCTCAAAGCGAAGAGCAGGCAAAAGGTACGTACCTATTGCGTTGTCCCAGTAGGCAGTGTTGTTGTATTTTTAATTGTGCAATTACTGTGTTAGGCTCTATTGTTTTTTTTTGTTTAGCGCCCAAATTTGTTGCGCCAGTGCTAGGTTGAAGCAAAATTTTTAATTCTCGGTTCACTAGGGTGGACATTTTAAGGTTGAATTGGAAAATTATCTTTTACTTTCGATACTGCCGGGGAAGATTGTTAGTGTTGCTAAATTGTTGAGTTTGGCCTTTCGGAAATTTCTAAGGTGTAATTTGGTTTAAATTTCGGGGTTTTTCTTTCATTTCCGTAAATCTTTTTAGAAATCATGGAAATTAATATATTGTCTCAAGAGGAGTTGGCGTATGAGATGGAGGCAAGAGGAGTGCCAGTAGCATCGGTAGAATTTATGCGTAAATCGCTGCGGGCATCGCGAGGGGTAGAAAGGCGAGGATCGGTGGATTTATTCAAGGAATACCCGTTTTCATTCGAGGAGGATAAGGCAGCAGTAGAGGGAAAAATGGAGGAAATCGCGAAACTGTTGTCCAACGTTGGGAAAGGGGGTAAATCGTCGAATGAGGCTAAGGCGACCACGAAATTGGAGTGGTGTTTGAATAGAATAGGGCGGGCGAAACCGGAAAATGGTGAGGACATGGCAGCGCAAACGGAAATTAGGAGCAAGTTAGTTTTACAACTGGGAGATTTGCAGGAGTTAACTGGCGAAAATGAGGGTGAAAAGCCGGTACCACCCAGAAGTGAAAATACGAAACAAGTGGCACCAGCACTAGTCCAAAAGGAATATGAGGTGGTCCCAACGGAGGTGATAGGTGGACCAGTAAAAGGAGTGATACAGAAGCCTGGTGTGAAGGTAGTGTTGCCGGCCTACCACACCGAACGTCCATGGTTCGAGCCCTGGTACAGGTAACATCAAAAGTGATTTGAAAAAAGTTTTTCAAAACGGGGTCGCCGCTCGGCAGTGGTTTGGCAAACTCTCCGAGTGTATTTCTGCCATGACAGGCTTCTCAGCAAAAAATTCGTCTCCTTTGTAGATGCCGTTCGGAGTCGGCAAAAAACTGTAGGTCCCACCAATTTGCAGGGAAAATTCAAATCGGCACACCACAAATTGGAAGAGAAGCTTGGCGCAAAAATCTCTTAGGAGGTTTATGATGATATACCTGTTGTATATCGCGCCATAGAGATAGAGACAGAAGCCTCCGAATTTGGCTAAATGGGAGCTGAAGTTCGACGTGGAAAAATCAGGTTTGTCTCTGTATGCGTTTTTAGAGCGGGTTGATGAGCTGAGTGAGGAACGCGGTGTTGCCAAGGCTCAATTACTTCGAGGGGCGGTTGATTTATTCTCGGGAAAGGCACTTTTGTAGTTCCGTTCGGTTAGGCGGTCGATAACGAGCTGGGAAGAATTGGTTCGGGAATTAAAGCTGGAGTTTTTACCCCCTAATTACGATGATTTGTTGATGACGGAAATTCGAAGAAGGACTCAAGGGGACAACGAGTCCATAGGGGTGTATGTAGCGACGTTGAGAATAATGTTTGGTAGGTTGCAAGAGCCAATTTCTGAGAGTAGGATGTTAGGGATTATTAGGGCGAATCTTCTACCTTTCTACCAGACCCAATTGGGACTAGTTACTCCAAGGTCGATTTCGGAGTTGGTCGCTTTGGGAAGAAAATTAGAAGCAGTTAGGTCATCGGTAGATGCTTTTGTCCCCCCTCCAAATCCTAGGTCTAAGGGTTTGCTGGAACTTGACTTGGCCTACGTCTCCGTAGGTTGCGAAGTTGCTTCGGTGGACCAGTCCAGGAAATAGGGTGAGTCCCAACACCCGCTGTTTCAACTGCAAGCGTTTTGGTCATGTTTCTAAGGATTGTTGGTAGACATTAAAGTGCTTCGGTTGTGGTAGGTCTGGAGCCATGAAGCGGGACTGCCCGGTGTGTGCAGCGAAGCCTAATGGTGGTCAGTAAAATAATAGGAGAGCGGTTCCCGAGGGAAGGCGGTCTTCAAATCCGTTTAGGTCGAGTTTTGATTCCTACTCAAAGTCGAATGGTGTTTCTAATAGTTCGGGAAACGGGAATTAGACTCCTGGGACGGCAGGTCAGGTAGTCTATCAGGGCGAGTTAGTAATCCTGCTAACTTCCAGCTGGCTATTATCGGCGATCGTCGAGTCGTTACTTATATGGGATATTCGTTAGTGGCACGTGGCCATGATCAGCGGCCTCATGTGGATGTTTCAGTGTTTGGTTTTTCGTCTAAGGCACTGTTAGATTCTGAGGCTTCGCGTACAGTGGTTGGTCGGCTCGGTTGGAGCATGTTACAGGCGTACGGTATAAAAGTTTCGGTCCCTGATAATTCTTTACAGATCACTTTGGCGGATGGTGGCCAAGTAGCTACGTTAGGTTCTGTGTTGCTGCCAATAGTGGTGGAGGGCATGTCGGTCCTCATCGATTGTCTTGTTGTTCCTGGCGTTCCCTATGCTCTTATTCTTGGTATCGATTTTTGAACCAAGGCGGGTATAGTCCCGGATCTGAGGAGAATGGAATGGTCGTTTTCTCGACTGGAACAGGAACCGTCGGTAGCACTCATGGACCACAGCTAGGCAGTCTGAAGCGTTAGGTAGATTAGTTGGGAATGCTTTCGAAACTATGCCAGACGGGTTAGGTCGAACCCACCTTGTTGAGCATAAGATAAAAGTAAAGGCAGGAGTTGAACCTGTGAAACAGCGGTACTATCCAGAATCGCCTACCATACAGTCGCGTATGGACGAAGAATTGAAAGATATGCTTAACAAGGGTGTAATTGAGAAGTCTCATAGTCCGTGGGCCTCCCCGGTGGTCATGATAAGGAAAAAAGATGGTAGCTATAGGTTTTGCGTAGACTACCGGGTATTGAACAAGTGTACCGAAAAGGATAGTTATCCCCTACCCTTTGTTTCGGCGACCTCGGATAAGCTGAGGGACGCAAAGTTTCTATCAAGTTTAGATATAAAATGCGCTTATTGGCAAATACCAGTCGAGGAAAAGTCTGTAAAGGGGCATTCACGGTGCCAGGCAGGGGTCTGGTTCAATTTAGGAGGATGCCCTTTGGTTTGCATAATGCACCGGCAACTTGGCAAAGGTTCATAGATTCTGTGATAGGTCCTGAATTAGAGCCTCATGTCTTCGTGTACCTAGATGACATACTCATCGTTACAAATAACTTTAAAAAACACTTAGAAATCCTGGAAGAGGTTTTGGTTAGGTTAGCTAAAGCAGGTCTTAGACTCAATCGAGATAAATGCCATTTCTGTAGGCCAGAGTTAAAATATTTAGGCTATATTGTAGATAGGAATGGCTTACATGTGAATCCCGAAGATCCCGAAATTATTCAACCACAGAAAAGGAAGCAACCCCTGTGGTACCCTAATAGGAGAGTAGAAGATGGAGTCCTCTATCAGTTCGTTAAGTCCGCGTATTCATCCATCTACGGGGAGGGGCCCGAGTGGAAGAAAGTAGTCGGTAGCTCTGAAAGAACTGGTGTATTGGAAAGTTGTCTCGATAGCCGGGGCGGGGCATATGGGCGTAAGGAAGACTTTTGCTAGGGTTGCTCATAAATTCTATTGGCCTCGTATGAAGTCCGATATTGCGAAATATGTACGCACGTGTAAAGTTTGTCAGCAGGTTAAGCCTGAAAATCAACAGCCAGCTGGGGGGAATGATAGAGAGATCCAAAGAAGTTGAACCGTGGGAAATGATTTGCGTCGATTTGGTTGGTGCTTTGGTTAAGTCGTTCCAAGGTTATCAATATATTCTTACCGTTGTTGATTATTTTTCGAAATTTCCGTTATTGTTTTCTTTGCGTACAGCGACGGCAAAGAATGTTTGTACAACCCTGGAGGATAACGTTTTTCTTTTATTTGGTGTACCCCGATCTGTTGTTTGCGATAATGGACCCCAGTTCCGAAATCGTGAGCTGCAGGGTCTCTGCGGTGTCCAAGGCGTCCAATTGCGGTATACCGCGAATTATCATCCACAAGCTAATCCGGCAGAACGAATAAACCAGATTATCAAGACTACGCTTAGGGCTTATTTCTCAGAAAATCAAAGATCGTGGGATCAGCAATTGGCGAAGGTAGCGTGTTGTATTAGGTCGTCACAGCACGAGGTGTTAGGAGTTACGCCTTATTTCGCAAATTTCGGTAGAGACATTGTACTTGAGGGTAGTCAAGGTTATATTGAGTCCCTAGGAGAACAGGAGCAGCTAAACTGCGAGGAAAGGGCAAAAAAAATGTCAGAAATGAGGGCAGACAAACGTTCGAAGTTAGAACAGGCAGGAGCTAAGCTAGCGCATCAATATAATCTCAGGAGAAGAGATGTCCAGTAGATGCCAGGAGAGCTTGTCTGGAGAAAGAACTTCGCTCTGTCAGACGCGGCGAATTACTTTGCGGCAAAATTAGCCCCGAAGTATGTAGGTCCTTTCGTCATAAAGAAACGAGTGTCCCCTTGGACTTATTGTTTAGTTGATGAAACTGGTAGGGACAAAGGAGTTTGGAATGTTCGAGATTTGAGGGCGTATCGAGACAGGTATCATTAGCGTCAAAGAAGGATTTTCCTTCTTTTACGAGGAAAGGGTGGAGTTGTCGCGGACTGATCGCGACAAAAGTTTTCTGGTCTGGCATTTCTTTTTCTATGCGCTCCACGCACTGGTAGAGCAAATTTTCTTTGTATTGTTGCACCCTCCTTTACCTATTTTCCTATGCTCCCCGCGGAGAGTGGACCCTAAAGAGCTAATCGGTTTTTTTTTATTATGCCGGTATTTGGGCAGCATGGACGTGAGTGTGTTTGTGGGCTTTACTCAACTAGCGTTGTTCCCACCCCACCACCAGTAGAAGGATTTGTAGAGCAAATGTAAGCGAAAATACACTGAGAGGAGTGTCATCGCCTTCTCCTGTTTGCGGCGCTTCGAAGTGCCCGCTAAGTTATGGCAATATGTGTGTGTGGCTGTGTATCATTGGACAGGGCGACCGAGAGTACCGCGGATGGCGGTTCGGCGCGACCGGGTGATCACCCACACGCACGCCTGTTATGTATGTTGGCATGAATATATGCTGGCGCGCAGCCTTCAGCCTGGCTTGCAGGTGCGCGTCAGATTTATTCTATCTGTGAAGGCGAGAACATCGTTCTCAGTGAAAGCAAGTAGTGCGGGAAAGTTATCAGTTTGTTGTTAAAAAAAAATATAAATAAAAGTAGATTTGCGAGTTTTCTGTTAGTTACAGTGCGGGAGTTTTGTTGGCGTAGCGAAAAAGGGAAAATTCGTTTGTGTTTCCCAGCAGGAAAATCACGGTCTTAATTTTTGGTGTTGGTGTCGTGGTGGACACCGCAGGATCCCTGAGCCGGAACACACTCCGGCTAGATAAGTATCGTGTTTGGTTGTTGTTGTTTGTTTTCTGTCCTTTTGTTTCTCTCCCCGTGTCATCCCATCCTTTTAGCGTCCCGCACCCAGAGCCCAGTCACTTGGCGGGTTAAAGTTGTCCCTGGCAGCTCAGGGACTGTGCAAGTAGGTTCGTAACCTTTTGGTTGGGCCCCAAAACTATTTGTTTGTCATAGATTCCGTAACTAGCGTAGTGAGTAGTTGTGATTACCTTTTGTTATATTTTTCTTGGTGTAGAAATTATACCCATCCCCAAACCCTCTCCTTTTGGAGAAGTTATTAACCCCACCGTCTTCACTGGGTTTAGCCGGCTGCGTTTGTATATTCCTATTGTCACCCATTAGTGTTGTCACTGTGATTAGTTGCGGGATTAGGGTTTCCGGACTAGCGATCCCGAAGTGTTAATTAAGGTGGTGACAAATTGGCGCCCAACTTGGGACCTATTAAGAAATTCCTTGTTTCGTGGAAAAATTTAAATTTGTGAAAAGTTTGTTTTGTGATTTTGGTTGTGCTGTACAGTGTTTGACAAAGATAGTTGTACCCCCCGCGTCTCGATTGTGTTGTTGTTGTCACTGTATTGCAAAAGAATAAACCTGCCGATTTTTTTCTTTCTTTTTTATTTTTATTTAGCAGAAAAAAGATTTCCCGGGACTAATTAAGTCAAGTGGTGACTTCGGGATCTAACTCCATTTCGGGATTTTGACTTTCTTACTTTACAGCACTAGGAAGAACAGGTTTGAAGAAGGAGAATACGGAAGAACCGCAAGTATACCCAAGCAAATTATTTAAATTTTAAAATCTTAGGCCGCAGTAATTTGCATACATATAAACATATATACGTACATTTTCGTTTCAAAGTTAAATTCACTTTGGGGTGTGCCATAATTTTAAAAAATATCTTCCCAACATTTTTTTTTACGTATTGCAAATTTTTTCTGGCGAGTTTTATGAAATAATTTTGGTTTCAATTTTAATTGAAAAAGAAAATAAGAAATCATAATAAATAAATCACAAATTTGCGGAAATTAAAAGTTAAACGCATTACGAAGTAAATTGTTAGAAGTAGGCGGAAAAAAATACTTATAGGTACTCAAAAGCTAAATAGAGGAACAAAGAGTAATTTTTGATAGATTCCACAAAAAAAAATTTACCGGCCACCCTATTTTTTAGCTATTGAGTTTACATACATATTTTCACACGTACATACATATATATATTTTGGGAACCGTTGCTACTAGTTTGCCAAAAATTTTCCACAAGTTCGATCTGTAGGTCGATTCTGTAACTATTTTAACGCCAGGTGTTAGCGTTAACTCCGCTTAACACCATTTTTAACGCTTTTCCGTATTCACTAACTTTTAACCACACGAAAAGTGTTAGCTAACACTTTTTGTGTGGTTAGCTGTCGCGAATTATTTTCGAGGTCTTAACAATAGCGTTAATATATTTGCAAGTGTTTTAGCGTTTGGAAAAAGTAAACAAATTAGTTTTGAGCTTCTTGCATGTAATTTAGTGCAAAATACGTCGAAAAGAGAAGTATTGCCATATTTTATCACCATGAAGAGAACTGCTTAGCGGCGTTAAAGGAGAGTTACAGAATCGCACTTTCGTTAAGAACAAACGCCGAAATTTGGCGATAAGCTTAACGCTCGGCGAGTGGTTAAAAGTTACAGAATCTGGCTACTGAGCTGAAAGCGAAGAGCAGGCAAAAGGTACGTACCTATTGCGTTGTCCCAGTAGGCAGTGTTGTTGTATTTTTAATTGTGCAATTACTGTGTTAGGCTCTATTGTTTTTTTTTTGTTTAGCGCCCAAATTTGTTGCGCCAGTGCTAGGTTGAAGCAAAATTTTTAATTCTCGGTTCACTAGGGTGGACATTTTAAGGTTGAATTGGAAAATTATCTTTTACTTTCGGTACTGCCGGGGAAGATTGTTAGTGTTGCTAAATTGTTGAGTTTGGCCTTTCGGAAATTTTTAAGGTGTAATTTGGTTTAAATTTCGGGGTTTTTCTTTCATTTCCGTAAATCTTTTTAGAAATCATGGAAATTAATATATTGTCTCAAGAGGAGTTGGCGTATGAGATGGAGGCAAGAGAAGTGCCAGTAGCATCGGTAGAATCTATGCGTAAATCGCTGCGGGCATCGCGAGGGGTAGAAAGGCGAGGATCGGTGGATTTATTCAAGGAATACCCGTTTTCATTCGAGGAGGATAAGGCAGCAGTAGAGGGAAAAATGGAGGAAATCGCGAAACTGTTGTCCAACGTTGGGAAAGGGGGTAAATCGTCGAATGAGGCTAAGGCGACCACAAAATTGGAGTGGTGTTTGAATAGAATAGGGCGGGCGAAACCGGAATATGGTGAGGACATGGCAGCGCAAACGGAAATTAGGAGCAAGTTAGTTTTACTACTGGGAGATTTGCAGGAGTTAACTGGCGAAAATGAGGGTGAAAAGCCGGTACCACCCAGTAGTGAAAATACGAAACAAGTGGCACCAGCACTAGTCCAAAAGGATCATGAGGTGAGCCCAGTTCCACTTGTGGTCCCAACGGAGGTGATAGGTGGACCAGTAAAAGGAGTGATCCAGAAGCCTGGTGTGAAGGTAGTGTTGCCGGCCTACCACACCGAACGTCCATGGTTCGAGCCCTGGTACAGGTAACATCAAAAGTGATTTGAAAAAAGTTTTTCAAAACGGGGTCGCCGCTCGGCAGTGGTTTGGCAAACTCTCCGAGTGTATTTCTGCCATGACAGGCTTCTCAGCAAAAAATTCGTCTCCTTTGTAGATGCCGTTCGGAGTCGGCAAAAAACTGTAGGTCCCACCAATTTGCAGGGAAAATTCAAATCGGCACACCACAAATTGGAAGAGAAGCTTGGCGCAAAAATCTCTTAGGAGGTTTATGATGATATACCTGTTGTATATCGCGCCATAGAGATAGAGACAGAAGCCTCCGAATTTGGCTAAATGGGAGCTGAAGTTCGACGTGGAAAAATCAGGTTTGTCTCTGTATGCGTTTTTAGAGCGGGTTGATGAGCTGAGTGAGGCACGCGGTGTTGCCAAGGCTCAATTACTTCGAGGGGCGGTTGATTTATTCTCGGGAAAGGCGCTTTTGTAGTTCCGTTCGGTTAGGCGGTCGATAACGAGCTGGGAAGAATTGGTTCGGGAATTAAAGCTGGAGTTTTTACCCCCTAATTACGATGATTTGTTGATGACGGAAATTCGAAGAAGGACTCAAGGGGACAACGAGTCCATAGGGGTGTATGTAGCGACGTTGAGAATAATGTTTGGTAGGTTGCAAGAGCCAATTTCTGAGAGTAGGATGTTAGGGATTATTAGGGCGAATCTTCTACCTTTCTACCAGACCCAATTGGGACTAGTTACTCCAAGGTCGATTTCGGAGTTGGTCGCTTTGGGAAGAAAATTAGAAGCAGTTAGGTCATCGGTAGATGCTTTTGTCCCCCCTCCAAATCCTAGGTCTAAGGGTTTGCTGGAACTTGACTTGGCCTACGTCTCCGTAGGTTGCGAAGTTGCTTCGGTGGACCAGTCAAGGACCAGTCCAGGAAATAGGGTGAGTCCCAACACCCGCTGTTTCAACTGCAAGCGTTTTGGTCATGTTTCTAAGGATTGTTGGTAGACATTAAAGTGCTTCGGTTGTGGTAGGTCTGGAGCCATGAAGCGGGACTGCCCGGTGTGTGCAGCGAAGCCTAATGGTGGTCAGTAAAATAATAGGAGAGCGGTTCCCGAGGGAAGGCGGTCTTCAAATCCGTTTAGGTCGAGTTTTGATTCCTACTCAAAGTCGAATGGTGCTTCTAATAGTTCGGGAAACGGGAATTAGACTCCTGGGACGGCAGGTCAGGTAGTCTATCAGGGCGAGTTAGTAATCCTGCTAACTTCCAGCTGGCTATTATCGGCGATCGTCGAGTCGTTACTTATATGGGATATTCGTTAGTGGCACGTGGCCATGATCAGCGGCCTCATGTGGATGTTTCAGTGTTTGGTTTTTCGTCTAAGGCACTGTTAGATTCTGAGGCTTCGCGTACAGTGGTTGGTCGGCTCGGTTGGAGCATGTTACAGGCGTACGGTATAAAAGTGTCGGTCCCTGATAATTCTTTACAGATCACTTTGGCGGATGGTGGCCAAGTAGCTACGTTAGGTTCTGTGTTGCTGCCAATAGTGGTGGAGGGCATGTCGGTCCTCATCGATTGTCTTGTTGTTCCTGGCGTTCCCTATGCTCTTATTCTTGGTATCGATTTTTGAACCAAGGCGGGTATAGTCCCGGATCTGAGGAGAATGGAATGGTCGTTTTCTCGACTGGAACAGGAACCGTCGGTAGCACTCATGGACCACAGCTAGGCAGTCTGAAGCGTTAGGTAGATTAGTTGGGAATGCTTTCGAGACTATGCCAGACGGGTTAGGTCGAACCCACCTTGTTGAGCATAAGATAAGAGTAAAGGCAGGAGTTGAACCTGTGAAACAGCGGTACTATCCAGCATCGCCTACCATACAGTCGCGTATGGACGAAGAATTGAAAGATATGCTTAACAAGGGTGTAATTGAGAAGTCTCATAGTCCGTGGGCCTCCTCGGTGGTCATGATAAGGAAGAAAGATGGTAGCTATAGGTTTTGCGTAGACTACCGGGTATTGAACAAGTGTACCGAAAAGGATAGTTATCCCCTACCCTTTGTTTCGGCGACCTCGGATAAGCTGAGGGACGCCAAGTTTCTATCAAGTTTAGATATCCGCTTATTGGCAAATACCAGTCGAGGAAAAGTCTAGGCCCTTTACAGCATTCACGGTGCCAGGCAGGGGTCTGTTTCAATTTAAGAGGATGCCCTTTGGTTTGCATAATGCACCGGCAACTTGGCAAAGGTTCATAGATTCTGTGATAGGTCCTGAATTAGAGCCTCATGTCTTCGTGTACCTAGATGACATACTCATCGTTACAAATAACTTTAAAAAACACTTAGAAATCCTGGAAGAGGTTTTGGATAGGTTAGCTAAAGCAGGTCTTAGACTCAATCGAGATAAATGCCATTTCTGTAGGCCAGAGTTAAAATATTTAGGCTATATTGTAGATGAGAATGGCTTACATGTGAATCCCGAAGATCCCGAAATTATTCAACCACAGAAAAGGAAGCAACCCCTGTGGTACCCTAATAGGAGAGTAGAAGATGGAGTCCTCTATCAGTTCGTTAAGTCCGCGTATTCATCCATCTACGGGGAGGGGCCCGAGTGGAAGAAAGTAGTCGGTAGCTCTGAAAGAACTGGTGTATTGGAAAGTTGTCTCGATAGCCGGGGCGGGGCATATGGGCGTAAGGAAGACTTTTGCTAGGGTTGCTCATAAATTCTATTGGCCTCGTATGAAGTCCGATATTGCGAAATATGTACGCACGTGTAAAGTTTGTCAGCAGGTTAAGCCTGAAAATCAACAGCCAGCTGGGGGGAATGATAGAGAGATCCAAAGAAGTTGAACCGTGGGAAATGATTTGCGTCGATTTGGTTGGTGCTTTGGTTAAGTCGTTCCAAGGTTATCAATATATTCTTACCGTTGTTGATTATTTTTCGAAATTTCCGTTATTGTTTTCTTTGCGTACAGCGACGGCAAAGAATGTTTGTACAACCCTGGAGGATAACGTTTTTCTTTTATTTGGTGTACCCCGATCTGTTGTTTGCGATAATGGACCCCAGTTCCGAAATCGTGAGCTGCAGGGTCTCTGCGGTGTCCAAGGCGTCCAATTGCGGTATACCGCGAATTATCATCCACAAGCTAATCCGGCAGAACGAATAAACCAGATTATCAAGACTACGCTTAGGGCTTATTTCTCAGAAAATCAAAGATCGTGGGATCAGCAATTGGCGAAGGTAGCGTGTTGTATTAGGTCGTCACAGCACGAGGTGTTAGGAGTTACGCCTTATTTCGCAAATTTCGGTAGAGACATTGTACTTGAGGGTAGTCAAGGTTATATTGAGTCCCTAGGAGAACAGGAGCAGCTAAACTGCGAGGAAAGGGCAAAAAAAATGTCAGAAATGAGGGCAGACAAACGTTCGAAGTTAGAACAGGCAGGAGCTAAGCTAGCGCATCAATATAATCTCAGGAGAAGAGATGTCCAGTAGATGCCAGGAGAGCTTGTCTGGAGAAAGAACTTCGCTCTGTCAGACGCGGCGAATTACTTTGCGGCAAAATTAGCCCCGAAGTATGTAGGTCCTTTCGTCATAAAGAAACGAGTGTCCCCTTGGACTTATTGTTTAGTTGATGAAACTGGTAGGGACAAAGGAGTTTGGAATGTTCGAGATTTGAGGGCGTATCGAGACAGGTATCATTAGCGTCAAAGAAGGATTTTCCTTCTTTTACGAGGAAAGGGTGGAGTTGTCGCGGACTGATCGCGACAAAAGTTTTCTGGTCTGGCATTTCTTTTTCTATGCGCTCCACGCACTGGTAGAGCAAATTTTCTTTGTATTGTTGCACCCTCCTTTACCTATTTTCCTATGCTCCCCGCGGAGAGTGGACCCTAAAGAGCTAATCGGTTTTTTTTTATTATGCCGGTATTTGGGCAGCATGGACGTGAGTGTGTTTGTGGGCTTTACTCAACTAGCGTTGTTCCCACCCCACCACCAGTAGAAGGATTTGTAGAGCAAATGTAAGCGAAAATACACTGAGAGGAGTGTCATCGCCTTCTCCTGTTTGCGGCGCTTCGAAGTGCCCGCTAAGTTATGGCAATATGTGTGTGTGGCTGTGTATCATTGGACAGGGCGACCGAGAGTACCGCGGATGGCGGTTCGGCGCGACCGGGTGATCACCCACACGCACGCCTGTTATGTATGTTGGCATGAATATGTGCTGGCGCGCAGCCTTCAGCCTGGCTTGCAGGTGCGCGTCAGATTTATTCTATCTGTGAAGGCGAAAACATCGTTCTCAGTGAAAGCTAGTTGTGCACGAAAGTTATCAGTTTGTTGTTAAAAAAAAAATATAAATAAAAGTAGATTTGCGAGTTTTCTGTTAACTGCAGTGCGGGAGTTTTGTTGGCGTAGCGAAAAAGGGAAAAGTCGTTTGTGTTTCCCAGCAGGAAAACCGCGGTCTTAATTTTTGGTGTTGGTGTCGTGGTGGACACCGCAAGAGTCCTGAGCCGGAACACACTCCTATTGTCCCCCATTAGTGTTGTCACTGTGATTAGTTGCGGGATTAGGGTTTCGGGACTAGCGATCCCGAAGTGTTAGTTAAGGTGGTGACAAAATATTTTATAAAAGCGTGCAACTGTTGGCATATGCTGACGATATTGATATCATTTTTATTAACGCAAACGTCAAGCTGTGTAGTTCTGTTTATATTTTTCTCTGTGATTATATTTAATAAATTAATAATATCTTTTATATTCTAAAGTTAAAATTAAAGTTAATAGAGATAAATATCTAATTGTGCTTCACTACTTGGTGTGAATAGTGTTAAAAAGTTTTGATAGTGATTCATTATTATAAATTCATTTTGTTGAATTTGTGTGTGCCGAGTTCTTTGCATATTTTATTTGTTGCTATTGAAAGGCTTTATTTCATATTGCAATTGTTGTTGTGCTCTGACTTGCTTTTCTTATTTCTTTTTCGTTACAGCTGTTTTGCGTGGTTTGTTGAACGTCAGATACAGTGTGTTTAAAACTGTTCGCTCAGTACTGTGTCATTTAAACTGTCAGGGTTGCTTTTCTTTAATCCGCTAAATTTTTTTTCTTAACTTATAATTTTTATTATAAATTTATATAAGTATTTATATGAAAATGTCGTGCATGATAGCAAACTGCCAGTTAAAAAGCGAGTCCGAACGCTTTGTAGCTTGCTGGCTGTGTGATGGACTTGTCCACGCCAAGTGCACTGGGTTAACCGGTAGAATAGCTGACCTGCTTAACGAAGGAAAAGGCCTGCGCTGGTCTTGTTCCAAATGCCGGTCGACGGAAGTTGATCTGTGTAAAATCTTTAGGCATATCAGAAACGGTTTTTCTGAAATAAGCAAAGATTTTTCATTGCTGACTGAAAAGTTCCAAAAATATGAAAATATTTTCAAAACCTTGGATGATCGGCCTACTACCTCAACAGTCCCGAACTTGCCTCAACCCCTTGAACTTATAGATTTGGCTTCTCCAGTTCCTAGTACGGTTGTCCGAGCAACGTCGAAGAACGCCCCTTCAAAAATGTCCACTAGGAGAAACCAGGAAATTCCAACTATTGCAATGGAGTCTGAACCAATCGTTGGTAAGCTGGTTGTGGTTCCTCGCAAAAAATCTATTTTTGTGTCTAGGTTCTATCCAGACACTACCGAGGATGATTTGTTGTACCATATTTCTTCTAAAGTTAAAGATCAAAGCGTAACTGTTAGAAAATTTAATTTCACATATCAAAGAAGTATGTCTTCGTTTAAGATTGATGTATCTGGGAAAGATTTCGATACTCTTTTGGACAGCTCTTTTTGGCCTCCCGGGGCTCTTGTGCGGGAGTTTGAATACAGACCGAATAGGAATGTTCAAAAGCAGAATAGGAATGTTCTGAGCACTAAATCCGTGAATATCTTTTATCAAAATGTCAGAGGTCTAAATACCAAATTAACTGATCTCTTTTTGAAATCTTTTCATTGTAATTATAACGTAATTGCTTTTACCGAAACTTGGCTAAAACCTCATGTTTTCAATTCAGAGTTTTTATGTAATGAATATCAAGTATATAGAAATGATCGCTTGAACAGAGTCGGGGGTGGTGTTCGACTTGCCGTTCATTCCTCCATCCCTTCAGAAGAGGTTAATATTCCTAACATGGATTTCATTGAGTTCCAATGCATCCGCCTTCAACTAGACAACGTCTCTATGTACTTATATGTTTGCTATATCCCTCCAGCATCAGATTTTTCAGTTTACATGCAACATGTCTCTCTGCTCAAAACTGTTAACCTTATGACTAAAGCTTCAGATTCAATTATTGTTTTGGGTGATTTTAACTTACCTCATATATCGTGGAACATATCTGATGGTAACATTATTCCAAATCCGTCCAAACTGGGGTTCAACGACTTTTTAGATGGAATTTCCGATCTTTGCCTTAATCAAATAAATGTTACCGCTAACAAGTTTGGGAAAGTCTTAGATTTAGTCTATGTTAATGATATAAACCAATTTTCTGTAAATCTTTGTGATCCGTTGGTTTTACCAGAAGACCTTTACCACCCTTCTATGGAAATAGTCTACGAAACCATAAGTAATGGCCAAGGCACTCAATGCTACTCATGTAGTAGCTTTGATTATAACTTTTCCAAAGCAAACTACACGAAATTAAATAAAGAACTGTCTAAATTAACTTCGCCTGAATTTGGTTGTGATATCGATCTAAACGTCTCACATTTCAATCACACTATTTACTGCCTATTTGAGAAGTTTATTCCTAAACGTAAAGTAACTTATGATCATCCTACGCAAGCTTGGTTTACTAAAGAGCTTAAGGCTCTTAAAAATAGGAAAACGCGATCATTTAATTTATATAAGAAATCCGGATTAAATAAACATTACCTGCTGTATTCCATTCTACGTCGGAAGTACATAGATTTAAATAAAAAGTGCTATAAAGCTTATATCTCTAAAACGAAAAGAGACATTATTCTCAACCCTAAGTCATTTTATGGTTTCGTAAATTCTAAACGTAAAGTATCAGGGTTTCCTTCAGCCATGAAATATCAAGACATTATATCTAGCGATAATCAATGTATCGCAAATTTTTTTTCTCAATTTTTCACTTCTAACTATTCTGCTGTCACCAATTCAAACTTTCAAAACTATCCCTATAAGCTACACGGGACAAATGCAATTAATTCACCAATTATATGCGCCAAAGATGTTCTAATTTACCTTAAAACCTTAAAAGAATCTTTTAAATATGGTCCTGATAGGATTCCTACATGTTTCTTGAAAAAGTGTGCGAACCATATTTACCAACCCCTTACCAATTTGTTCAATCTATCACTAAAGTGTGGTGTTTTTCCAACTGCGTGGAAAGAATCGTTTCTTCTACCGCTGCATAAAAGCGGGAGTAGGTCTTCTATAGAGAACTATCGTGGCATCGCAAAGCTTTCTGCCATCCCAAAATTGTTTGAAGCTATTGTTACAAATCAACTTACGGGTCCGATCTCTACTTTGATAGCTGACTGCCAACACGGGTTCAGTAAGGGAAAGTCCACAGTTACGAATTTACTTGAGTTTACCAGTCATGTCTCAAATGGCTTTAGAAAAAATCTGCAAACCGACGTTATTTATACGGATTTCAGCAAAGCCAAAGGAAGCCATCTTGGCCCGATTCTGTTCTTGTTGTTTATAAATGATATTTCTACAATAATAAAATTTTCAAAAATGTTAATGTATGCCGACGACGTAAAGCTTTTCATGTCATTCGCGTCATTTGAAGATAGAAATAAGCTACAATCAGATCTAGATGCACTAGTTACTTGGTGCGATTTAAATTATATGCCACTTAACCTTAAAAAATGTAAACACATGGGTTTTTCGCGTGGAATTTCTCAGCCGGCTTCCTATACAATTAAAAATTATAGTCTTGAGCAAGTGCATGATTTTGTTGACCTGGGGGTTACTATGGACTATAAACTCAGTTTCAACCGCCATATTAATACAACAGTCAATAAGGCTAGAGGTGTCCTAGCATTCGTTAAACGATGGTCTAAAGAATTTAGCGACCCTTATGTAACTAAAGCCCTCTTCACTACATTAGTCAGACCGATACTTGAATATGGTTCTATAATTTGGAACCCGCGTTACCAGGTTCATGTAGATCGCCTTGAATCAGTTCAAAAACAATTTTTACTATTTGCCTTAAGAGATTTTCATTGGGATCCCTCGTACAATCTGCCACCCTATACGAATCGTTTAAAACTCATTAATCTACACACACTTTCTAGTCGGAGGGAAATGCTTGGAATTATTTTTATGATTAAATTGCTAAATGGTTCACTATCCAGCCCATTTCTTCTAAGTGAAGTGAACTTCAATGTACCGTCTCGTCCTTCAAGGCATTTTAAACCTCTAGTCTTAAAACAGTGCCGAACCAATTTTCAGTTAAATGAGCCTTTTCGCTGTTTGTGTCAAGATTATAACTCTCTTTCTGGTAGATTTGATATTTCAGACTCGCTTTTCAGCATAAAAAAATCAATTCTTTCTGTCCTAAATTCATAGATACTAATTGTTTTTTATTCTTTGACTTCTATTTTAACTTTTAACAATAATTTTATTCTGTTAACTAGTTATTTCTTAATGTATAATCTATCCTATATCTACTTTACTTAGCTGATGAGGTTTTCTCTGTAGCTGAGCAGTTTTAGATCTCGACGATTAACAAACCAAAGCCTTTCAACGACTCGGCACGAACGAATAATCGGCGCGTTATGCGGATGCGCCCCTCGCCCCGGTCGGGCGGGATATGGTGGGTAATCCGTTGGGAATTATTATTATTATTATTATTATTATTATTGGCCCTAACAACCGCGCCGTAACTTCTGCCTACTCCAAATTAGAAAAAGAAGCGGAAAAAATGTGTTTGGTCGTGAACGAGGGCAAAACGAAGTACCTTCTGTCATCATGCAAAGACTCAGCGCATTAGCGCCTTGGTAACCAAGCCACTGTTAGCAGCAATAATTTTGAAATAGTAAAGGACTTCATTTACCTGGGAAACAGCATTAACACCAACAATAATGTTAGCCTAGAAATCCGAGGAAGAATTACTCTTGCAAACAAATGCTACTTCGGACTGAGTAGGGAACTGAAAAGTAAAGTCCTCTCTCAACGAACAAAAATAATCGCACCCGTCCAGCTATATGGTGCAGAAGCGTGGACACTAACAACATCTGATGAGGCGGCTCTGGGAGTATTCGAGAGAAAGGTTCTTCGAAAGATTTGGGAACCTCTACGCGTTGGCGACGGCGAGTACCGAAGAAGATTTAATGATGAGCTGTATGAACTTTACGCAGACGCCGACATAGTTCAGCGAATTAAAACACAGCGGCTTCGCTGGCTAGGCCACGTAGTGCGAATGAGCGAAGATGCTCCAGCCCAGAAGGTATTCTTATCGGCACCCGCCGGTGGAAGCAGAGAAAAGGGAGACCACCACTTCGATGGAAGGACCAACTGGAGACCGATTTGCGATCCCGCCGTGTTTCCAATTGGCGCCAGTTGGCGCAACGAAGAAACGAATGGCGAGCTATGTTGGACAGTCAAAATCGCCCGGGCGGTTAGATGACCATTTAAAGAACTGTTTGCTGTAAAAATGGGCGAAATCGGGTAATGTCCACGCCCAGTTTTAAAATTTAAAAAGCGATATTTCTACAACTAAGCAAGTTATATCAATCAGATTTTGCACACATAATAAGCTTTTCAAAAAAGACTCGGCCGCAAAAACCTTTTGTCAATTTTGAAGAAGTAGGCGTGGCGCCGCCCACTTTTCAGCATACAATTTCTGCTATTTTCAAAGGCAATCGCTTATAATTCAATTTTGATATTTCAATGAAAATTGCTCAGCTGCTTCTCAGTAGTATATATTATACTCCTGCCAAAAATTAGCCAAATCGGGAAACACACAAGCAAAATATTCGGGCACGTAGTTAATACCCCACTGCAAAAGCGAAGTTATATATCTTTTTTGATTTTCATACTTTTCATGAATATGAAATGTTTGTACGTATGAGAAGAAAAAGAGATAGTCCCATCAAAAAGTATACTGAAATGATCAGGAGGATAAGCTGAGTCGATGTATGCAAGTCCATCTCTCGATACGTCTATATGTCTGTCTGTCTGTCTATTTGAGCGGAAATATGAACTGAAAGTATTAAAATATACCTGCGCAATTTGGGATGCCATAATAAATCACTCTAGGTATATAATGTTCGGTTCCACCCGAACTTAGACTTCCTTACTTGTTATATTTCTAACATCGTCCGTTCACAGAGCCAAATTTGGAAATATTTCTTGTATGAGACTCTCTTCTGAACTTATAATATTGCAAAACCGATCTTCGAAGGTTATAAGACCATAAGCATATGATGTCTTACGACCTTCACCAATCTCAAGGAGATTCCGAGCAAAGGTCGCCGACTCCCCAACGTTATACAGCGAAACCCGCATATTAGTTGTAAGACGTAAAATTTTTACATTTCGCCATAATGGTGAGGTACCAAAAATCAAGCAAATCGCATCATAAATAAGATTTTTTTGAATAGATCAGTCCCTGGTCTACTTCCCGGAAAAGAAAGTATCCTAAATTGTAACAAGGGGAAAGGTATACCAAGGTGATTTATTTTGTTGTGTTGATCTTCCGACAGGGTGCCGCGCACACACACACGCATATTAACGTTACCTGCCACGAACACATAGATTGACATTACCTGCCACAGCACCCCCGGACTATAAAAACAACGCAGCGGATAGACACAGACCAGAACGAAACTAGGCATTGAAAATGGCAGAACGCCGAAACCGGTTTGTCACAAAACCAAACTTGACAAGGGATGACGGAAAATCGTTCCAACAAAAATCAGTATACCAAGGTAATGAATTTCAAGTACATCGCATCATAAATAAGATTTTTTTGAATAGATTGAAGAAAGTATTCTAAATTTTAACAAAGGGAAAGGTATATAAATTTACCGAGTTTCAAGTAAATCGCAACATATTTATGACTTTTTTGAATGGGTTGGTCCCTGGTCCACTTCCCGGAAAGAAAGTATTCTAAATTTTAACAAAAGAAGAGATCTTCCAATTTACCGAATTTCAAGCTAATCGCATCAGAAATACGATTTTCTCCACTAGACCTTAAAGACTTGCAAACAGACTCACAAACTTAGGTATTTATAATATAGTAACATAAGACAAGATGAACATGAAATGGTATATTATAATTTTGGTGCGAGTGTTGTAAATATGGGTAGAAGAAGAGATAGACCCACCAATAAGTTACCGAAATGATCAGAGCGACGGGCGATTTAGCCATGTCCGTCCGTCTGCCCGTCTATCCGTCTGTATGTTCGAAGGCAAACTAGTCCCTCAGTTTTTGCGATAGCTCGCTTAAATTTGGTATGGGGCCGTCGTTTTGTAATTCGCAGGTTTGGTACATAGTAAATCATGTCGAGATCGGACCAACATAAAATATAGCTCCCATACAATCGATTGTTCCGATAAATGGAGCTTGTACTTGCTGTAGGTAGAAAGCCTTCGGCAGACAGCGATTTCCTTACTTGTTTAAAACTAGCAAACGCCTATAAAAAAAAAATAATGTGTTAAGACTATACCTAATGTGTATGTATATCTTGAAACTCAGCAATTTTTTTTTTCGCCACAGTCGACGCATGCATTTAATACATTTAAGGAAATATCACTCCCGAATTATTTATCCAGATAGAAGTTGAAATTCTCAGCCTATTAAATGGTACTGCCTTACCTGTTTCTTAACACCATATTGCGTCAGAACGTCTATAATGGCAATGAAATATATTTCTCGTCTCTCTGTAATTGAGAATAAAAAAAAGTTATGTGAAATGCAAAATTAAATAAAACTTTCATATTAAGAGCCTAAACTCCAGTTATGTAGGTAGCAATATATATTTAAGGTGTTTTATAACACTGGCCAACACTCATTTTTGTGAAGACAATTTTAGACCTGATTTTGGGTACATTTTGTGAAAAAAGTGGCTTGTTTTTCTTCTCAGCTCTACTTTATAATATAGGGGTCAAAACCCCCTTTTCCATTGGTTAAGGCATGTATTTCCCCATAACTTTTTTCTGTTTATCCTATCAACACGATTTTGATGTCGTTGAAAATAAGTTATTTTGCCGCGTTTCTCAGTGTATGAACTGTTATCATATCTGGGCAAATGTCAGAGACACTTTAAAGATAACGTCAAAAATTTATTTTTTGTAAAGATTTAATTTTTAATAACGATTTTCTCGAATAATTTGCGACACGACAAGGCACACTTTCGAAAACACGCACGGGAAAAAAATCTCTATGTACGGCCCGTCACGGCACGCAAGTTACGTATAATGCCAATAACCCCCCAACTACCAATAAGTCGTCAACCTATGTAAGTGCAGACTCAGCACAAGACGATATTTATAAGTTCATATTAAGTATAACAAAATAAGCAAACAACTTCCGGCCCAATAAAAAATTATTGTTAAAATGCCAACACAAGACTTTAGTAAACAATTCAGGCTAATTAGTAGTAAGCATTTTCACTATTGTAATTGTACATTTGAACTTTCTTTTAATTTTAAATAAAGAAAAGAATTCAGTTTGGTTTTGAGCCTCACAAGAATAAGTTTATTCTTTTCAAGCATTTGTGTTAAGTCTTTTTTTAAAAACTCGCCCCTCGCTTACCACGACGAAATTGGCGCAGTCTTTAGTCCTTTACTAGTAAGAAAAGGATCGCGATACGAACAAAATTCGGAATAATGGTTTTCGGTATAATATAAACATTATAATACACTAAAATAATCCTGCGATTCGTAGCCAACTCAGGAGTTGA
This sequence comes from Merzomyia westermanni, assembly GCA_949987695.1. NCBI lineage: Eukaryota > Metazoa > Arthropoda > Insecta > Diptera > Tephritidae > Merzomyia > Merzomyia westermanni. The sequence goes on along the minus strand of OX465292.1, from coordinate 11,255,645 downwards.
CCGGACCCTCTAGGATATAAAATAAATAAAAAACTAAATAATTCAGTAAGTGCAACAGTGATTATAAACTGCTGTCCACAAACAAACTCTTAGAAAAAGTGGCAGTGCAGTGGCATAATATTGAATTATAGCCACCACCCATAAACGTATAAATTTAAAATTAAACAAAGTGGTAGCGCAGTGGCTTAATACCAAATTTAAGCCGCCACCCACAAAGCAAGAGGCAAAATTACATCGAGAAGACAGCAAGAGTTTGATACAAGGAGAATGGCTCAGGACCAACCTCAAATTCCGCCTTTAGAATTGGTGGAAGAGCTCGCCAGGAGGGAACAACAGCTGGAACAGCTCAAAAACGCTTATCTTCAATTACAACACAGCAAACCCCTGATAACAACAGGGCAGATCGCCTATTCAAAAACATAGCCCAATTGCCAATCTTCACAGGATACTTGGATGTATCCGTTAACTCATTCTTCAGCAGTAGTGAGTACCTACTGTCTACAATATCAGACGAGGACCTAAAGAAAGAAGCAACAAGGATGATATTCTATAAGGTGGTACAGGGTGAAGCGAAAAATACAATTATAAACATCCCACAACTGGAAGTGCATAAAGGAAACCCTGAAGATGCGGTTCAAACCAGACATGGATCAGCATGAGATCTATAGAAAAATAACGTCGCTGAGGGTAAACTCGGTAAGTGATCTAGCGATAGAGATCCAAAAAATTAAATATAAGTCAGATGAACTAATTGTTTACTACAGGGGAGATCAGGGTATTGATCTTACAAACATAGATAGTTTACTAGTAAATACAACAAAAGAAATGACACAAGGGACCTTGTTGGACAAAATCTATGAATGTAGGGAGCGAGGTCAAATCATATCAATCATGAACCAAAGAAGATTCGATGATACTTGTATAAGGCCAGAATACCGAAAAATAAATAAAAGGGAAGAAAGACCACACAATACAGAATGGCCAAAGCGAAATCAAAATACTGATTATAGGAATTACAATCAAACCCCACAGTTCAATAGTAAAAATATAGAGCAAAATTCAGGTCATGTTAGGCAAAATCAAGCGTACTACAACAAGCAAGGTAGCTCAGGGCAAGTGAAGCAAAATTAACAAAATGCATATCAGAATAGAAAAAAAAAATGTCGTTACAAAGGAGGCAGAGTTCTCAATATAATTACCAAACTAAAGGGTATCAAAATAATTCAGGCCAATACCACAGGAGCCCACAAGAGGTAGGACACCCTAGGCCAAATTCCGGCCAAAATCGCTGGAATCAACGTAGGCAAGACCATGCGGAACCTATGGAGGGTGATAATTTAGAAAAAATGTAAAAAAAAAAGAGTTAAATAATTGTGAATGTTATAAAAAAGAAAGAAAAGAGGAATTAAATAATTGCGAATATTATGAAAAAGAAAGAAATCAGAAAGAATTGAATGAATATTATGAAAACGAGGTTAATCAAATCCAAAATGTAGATGAACAGAATTTTTTCGAGGGACCAGCTCGGACTGTCTTCCCACCATAACACTTAGGTTTCGAAAAAATGAATATAAAGCTCTAATTGATACAGGAGCAAGTATAAGCTTAATAGATAGCAGTATAAATGATTTTGAAAAAGTGTTATTAAAGAAACCAATTGCGTTTACCACAATAACGAAAAATGATGTGATTAGATATGAAGTGCTGACAGAGGCACCTAGGGAATTTAACCTACCAAACTATGCAAAAATTAAATGGAAAGTAACTCCATTAAAAGGAAGAAAATATAATTTTATTATAGGTATTGATTTATTGAATTGCTTTAATACAACAATAAATTTAGTAGATGGATGTATAACACTTAATGAAAAGATTACTTTTTTTGAAAACAATCCAATACTAATCTTGAAATTCATAATTTAGAAGCAAAAGATTTTGACTGGAGCAGAATAAATCTTGACCATTTAAACCAAATAGCAGATTTTTTAAGAAGACTAGAAAATAATACAGATAACGCGGAAGAAGGAAATTTTGATGGAAAGGATAACAAAATTACTGTTGTAAATCAAAATTATTTACAGTCAGGTATAAATGAAGAAAATAATTTAGGAGATAACGAAACAATAGCAACAATGCATTTAGCAGAAGAAAACCTGCAGGACCATTTTTTTATTAAAGAGGAAATTGTGAACAAATATAAAACACAAATAATTCTGACCAATAATAAAGTAGAATTAAATGTTTACATGGAAAAAAAATAATTTTTATATCAGAAAGTGATTTCGATAGACTAGGAGAAATATTCCGAAATTATATCACAAAAGGGGTTATAGGTATGTACTCCGAAATTTCTGAGCATAGCTACAATATAGTACAGGAAAACTTAATTTCAATGTTTTCCAATGATTCAAATATAAAATTTTTGAAGTGTACAATGAGAGCACAGTATTTAGAAACAGAAGTAGAAGCTGTAAAACAAATATCATTATATCACATTAGAGAAAGCCTTCACTAGGGTATACAACAAACATACAATCAAATAAAAAATAAAATATATTATCCCAAACTATTGGAACTTATCCAAATAGTAATTAACCAATGCGACATATGTCAGGAAGTGAAATATGATAGAAATCCAATTAAACCAAAGTTTAATCTCACTGAAACTCCAATAGAAAAAAATGGCATTATTCATGTAGACACTTACGTTATAAAAGAACACCATTTTTTAACAGTCATAGATAAATTTTCTAAATTTGGTGCGGCATACCCACTAAATGACAGAAATCATGTAACGATTATTGAACAACTGGAAGACCACTTTTCTAAATTAGGGAAACCAAGGAAATTAGTAGCGGACAATGAATTTAAAACTTTGAGAATAAAAGAATTTCTGGACAATGAAAATGTCGAAATTCATTTGACAAAACCCAACAGTCATACAGGAAACTCCGATATAGAAAGGTTCCATAACACAATAACAGAAAAATTTAGAATTTTATACAAATTGAATGAAGAATTAACAATAAAACAACTTATCCATAAATCTATTAGAAATTATAATGATAGATTTCATTCCGCTATAAAATGCACACCGAACGAGGTACAGATGAATAAAGTAGATCAGAATTTAGTAAAGAAAAACCTACTATCAGTGAAAAAGAAAAATATTGCTAGGGTCAATGCAAAAAAAGGGAAATCTATGCCGAGAGAAGGAAAGAGGGATTTATTAAGAATTACACAGCAGGTAGGCATAAGGAGCAACCTAGGTATAAGAAAAAACATTTACAAAATGTTCACCCATGCAATATTAAACGACCTCGGAAATTTACAGATATTGATTATCCTCACGCTGTTGATGGCAATGTGGATACCCCAAACTAACGCAAATTTAAATGTGACTAAAATACAGGACGAAAACGGATTTATAGATATTCAGATAACAGAAGAGCAAATTGTTAAGAACACGGAAATAGTAATACATAGAATAAACGTACATAAAATAGAAGATATATTAAATGAAATGACAGACAATGTTGTGTTAATGAAATCAAATTTTAAAGACTTACTGCAAATAGAATTATTAGACGCTAGAAACAATTTATTAACTTTAATACCCAGAAGAAATAGACCGAAACGTGGACTAATTAACGGTGTAGGTACTTTATCAAAATGGATATTTGGTACGATGGACGAAGAGGACAGACAAAACATACAAAACCATCTTACTCAATCAGACGACAAAATTAATAAACAAATTAAAATTAATGCCTATTTTGAAAATTAATTTGAACAGTTACATGAAACGATAAGTTGCGATAGGAGTAAGTTAGAACAGGAATTGAATGCCATAAGTAAATGGTCTGATGAAGAACGGGAGAGAAATTTATATTTAGAACAATTAACTAAAATTCAATTATTAAAAAGTTGAATAGAACACATTCAAGACAATATAGTAGCATCAAAATACAATATCTTGCATCCTAATATTTTGACGAGCGAGGAAATAATAAAATACGATATTGACTATACAAAGTTAAAGTATATGCAATTAGGAACAGCCTTTTTCAATAACACATATTTAATATTTGGAATCAAAATACCAACAAATTTTGTAAATGTTAAAATTAGATAGATCATTCCAATACCCAATAAAGAGTACAATGAAATAGATTCCAATATTGAAAAAATATTTGAATATAATAACAAAATGTTTAAATTTGAAGAAAATAAACAATCAAAAATTATGAAACCAGCAACAAATTGTGTAATAAAGAATTCATGTCAAACAATCAAAAATAAAGAGCTGGAAATTATAGAATTAGATATAGATAAAATAATTGTAAAAAACGCAGAGAATCTATCAATAAATCAAACATGTACGAGATGAAATACTAATTAATGATAATAATATAGACGAATTGTTCAATTAAAATCAAAGATTACTACTTTTCAAATTCTATTGAAGATTCACAAGAAAATATTATAAGCATGAAATATGAAATAAATACAAATTTTTCTAAAAAGATTAAATTTGACGAAATAGTAGAAGAAAGCAAAATAAATGTCAAAAGAATTTTTAATTTAAAATAACACAGTAAAATATCTTATATATGCAATGTAGCAATTTTTTTTCTCATAATAACGCTAATATTGATTATTGTACTTAAACACAGATATATAAAAATTCAGTTAAATAATAGAATCCAGGAGAATTCTAATCTACTTACGTATAATGCCAATAACCCCCCAACTACCAATAAGTCGTCAACCTATGTAAGTGCAGACTCAGCACAAGACGACATTGATAAGTTCATATTAAGTATAACAAAATAAGCAAACAACTTCCGGCCCAATAAAAAATTATTGTTAAAATGCCAACAAAAAACTTTACTAAACAATTCAGGATAATTAGTAGTAAGCATTTTCACTATTGTAATTGTACATTTGAACTTTCTTTTAATTTTAAATAAAGAAAAGAATTCAGTTTAATTTTGAGCCTCACAAGAATAAGTTTATTCTTTTCAAGCATTTGTTTTAAGTCTTTTTTTAAAAACTCGCCCCTCGCTTACTACAAAATAAAAAGAACTTTATTTTATGGTTTTTGTTTTATGTTTCTATATTTTTGTATATGTACATGGTATATACTCATACCTTTGTAAACTTATAAAGTATTGATCGCCCGGCTGATCACCATATTTCTAAATATTTTTCAAAAACGCCATATATCAATATTTGTTTAAATAACACTCTATTTCAGAATTTTTTGCAACAACGATCTATATGAGAATTTGACTCTTGTTATTCAAAGAAACTCTGATAGCGTGGCTTTGAAAAATAATTTGAAATAGGATGATATTCCACTCAGCCGTCGATATACCCACACATATTTTTATTCAGCGTGTACTAGTCAGGTTATTCTAGTTTTGGTCATATAACGGTGGTTTGTAACGGTACAAAATAATAGAGATAGATATGGAGCTCCATATATCAAAGTTCTTAGAATGAACAAAGGAATTCATTAAGACATGTCCGTCCGTCCGTCCATCCGACCGTGGACACGATAACTTGAGTAGAAATTTAGAGATTTGATTGAAATTTGCCACACAGGTTGCTTCCCAGCGAAGGTAGGTTGCTATTTGAAATGGGCGAAATCGAACCATAGCCACGCCCCTTTTTTCGATATCGAAAATTTCGAAAAACGTATTAAATGGGTTAATTCAATAATAAAAGCAGCTACAATGAAATTTGCTAAATTTATTAATTTGGTTGTCCAATTGACGATTTTATAAAATTTTTGGAATAGGAGAGTGGCACCGATCACGTATGAAATTTTCAAACTTTGACTGTTAATCACTTCAGAACCGTTCACGGTAGTATAACGGAATTTCATAGGACGCATACTATTGTTGTGCTAAATGCACCCATATAAAATAAGCGATATCGCTTTTTTATAAAAGTTGTATGGAAAGGAGGTAGAAATATTGAACTGCCCATATCTAATTAACTGATACAGGTATAATAATATAATTTGCCAGTTACCTCAACTTTCTTATTCTTTATACGATTTTTGTAAAATTTTGGAATATGGGCGTGCCACCGCCCACTTATAAGTCAAGCAAATTCCAAATTCGACTTTTAATAACTTCAGAACCGTCTACGATAGAATTACGAAACTTGATACGAGGTATACTAATATAGAAAAGTGGAGTACGCCCACGGAAAATAAGCGTAATCGGTGGACTACCACACCCACTTTTGGACCAAAGTTTTCTAAAAGAGAGGAAGAAAACCGGAACATGCCATATTTCCTTCACTGATGCAGATAAAATGTTAGAATTTCGTAGTTACAATGACCTGATGATCTTATTATTGATTTTTTTTTTTAATTTTGGAAAATGGGTATTGCACCGCCCACATATAAATGAACAAAATGTCAAATTTCAGCTATTATTAACTGCAGAGCCGTGTTGAATAAAATTCCGAAACATGATACGAGGTATACGAGGTGTGTTCAAAAAGTATCGCGAATTTTGTGTTTTTTCAAAAATTATTTATTTATTCATGAATATCTAATTTGTCCCCTTCAAAGTAATCCCCATGAGATATTATACACTTGTGCCAACGGTTTTTCCAATCTTCGAAGCACTTCAAAAAATCATTTTTTTGTATCTTGTTCAGCTCCTCCTTCGATGCCGTCTTTATCTCGTCAAGAGAAGCGTAACGTCGTCCTTTCATGGGCCTCTTCAGTTTAGGGAACAAGAAAAAGTCACAGGGGGCCAGATCTGGGGAATACGGTGGCTGCGGCATCATTAGTGTGTTGTTTTTGGCCAAAAAGTCGCGCACAAGCAACGATGCGTGAGCAGGGGCGTTATCGTGGTGCAAAAGCCAATTTTTGTTCTTCTTTGCACATTTTCTCGGCCTTCTGAGAAAATTTTGTACCACCGATAAACGTTGCTTCGGTCCAAGGTAGCTTCTCCGTATGCCAAGGATAATTAGTAGTAAGCATTTTCACTATTGTAATTGTACATTTGAACTTTCTTTTAATTTTAAATAAAGAAAAGAATTCAGTTTAATTTTGAGCCTCACAAGAATAAGTTTATTCTTTTCAAGCACTTGTGTTAAGTCTTTTTTTAAAAACTCGCCCCTCGCTTACTACAAAATAAAAAGAACTTTATTTTATGGTTTTTGTTTTATGTTTCTATATTTTTGTATATGTACATGGTATATACTCATACCTTTGTAAACTTATAAAGTATTGATCGCCCGGCTGATCACCATATTTCTAAATATTTTTCAAAAACGCCATATATCAATATTTGTTTAAATAACACTCTATTTCAGAATTTTTTGCAACAACGATCTATATGAGAATTTGACTCTTGTTATTCAAAGAAACTCTGATAGCGTGGCTTTGAAAAATAATTTGAAATAGGATGGTATTCCACTCAGCCGTCGATATATCCACACATATTTTTATTCAGCGTGTACTAGTCAGGTTATTCTAGTTTTGGTCATATAACGGTGGTTTGTAACGGTACAAAATAATAGAGATAGATATGGAGCTCCATATATCAAAGTTCTTAGAATGAACAAAGGAATTCATTAAGACATGTCCGTCCGTCCGTCCATCCGACCGTGGACACGATAACTTGAGTAGAAATTTAGAGATTTGATTGAAATTTGCCACACAGGTTGCTTCCCAGCGAAGGTAGGTTGCTATTTGAAATGGGCGAAATCGAACCATAGCCACGCCCCTTTTTTCGATATCGAAAATTTCGAAAAACGTATTAAATGGGTTAATTCAATAATAAAAGCAGCTACAATGAAATTTGCTAAATTTATTAATTTGGTTGTCCAATTGACGATTTTATAAAATTTTTGGAATAGGAGAGTGGCACCGATCACGTATGAAATTTTCAAACTTTGACTGTTAATCACTTCAGAACCGTTCACGGTAGTATAACGGAATTTCATAGGACGCATACTATTGTTGTGCTAAATGCACCCATATAAAATAAGCGATATCGCTTTTTTATAAAAGTTGTATGGAAAGGAGGTAGAAATATTGAACTGCCCATATCTAATTAACTGATACAGGTATAATAATATAATTTGCCAGTTGCCTCAACTTTCTTATTCTTTATACGATTTTTGTAAAATTTTGGAATATGGGCGTGCCACCGCCCACTTATAAGTCAAGCAAATTCCAAATTCGACTTTTAATAACTTCAGAACCGTCTACGATAGAATTACGAAACTTGATACGAGGTATGCTAATATAGAAAAGTGGAGTACGCCCACGGAAAATAAGCGTAATCGGTGGACTACCACACCCACTTTTGGACCAAAGTTTTCTAAAAGAGAGGAAGAAAACCGGAACATGCCATATTTCCTTCACTGATGCAGATAAAATGTTAGAATTTCGTAGTTACAATGACCTGATGATCTTATTATTGATTTTTTTTTTTAATTTTGGAAAATCGGTATTGCACCGCCCACATATAAATGAACAAAATGTCAAATTTCAGCTATTATTAACTGCAGAGCCGTGTTGAATAAAATTCCGAAACATGATACGAGGTATACGAGGTGTGTTCAAAAAGTATCGCGAATTTTGTGTTTTTTCAAAAATTATTTATTTATTCATGAATATCTAATTTGTCCCCTTCAAAGTAATCCCCATGAGATATTATACACTTGTGCCAACGGTTTTTCCAATCTTCGAAGCACTTCAAAAAATCATTTTTTTGTATCTTGTTCAGCTCCTCCTTCGATGCCGTCTTTATCTCGTCAAGAGAAGCGTAACGTCGTCCTTTCATGGGCCTCTTCAGTTTAGGGAACAAGAAAAAGTCACAGGGGGCCAGATCTGGGAAATACGGTGGCTGCGGCATCATTAGTGTGTTGTTTTTGGCCAAAAAGTCGCGCACAAGCAACGATGCGTGAGCAGGGGCGTTATCGTGGTGCAAAAGCCAATTTTTGTTCTTCTTTGCACATCTTCTCGGCCTTCTGAGAACATTTTGTACCACCGATAAACGTTGCTTCGGTCCAAGGTAGCTTCTCCGTATGCCACCGTCAACATTCGGAATGCATCCGCGCACTTAATTCCGTTTTTCACACAAAATTTGATACAGGTTCTTTGATCCATTTTTTTGAATAGGTAAAAATCGAAGACGATCCAAAACACGTGCAAGCAAAGCAGCTGTCAACAATTAACTGAACATTCAAAATGGCCGAGCTTGTCGGCATAAGTGAGAGACATGAGTACCAACATCTCTCTCTATGGTGCGATATACAACAGGTATATCATCATAAACCTCCTAAGAGATGTTTGCGCCAAGCTTCTCTTCCAATTTGTGGTGTGCCGATTTGAATTTTCCCTACAAATTGGTGGGACCTACAGTTTTTTGCCGACTCCGAACGGCATCTACAAAGGAGACGAATTTTTGCTGAGAAGCCTGTCATGGCAGAAATACACTCGGAGAGTTTGCCAAACCACTGCCGAGGGGCGACCCCGTTTTGAAAAACTTTTTTTTTCAAATCACTTTTGATGTTACCTGTACCAGGGCTCGAACCATGGACCTTCGGTGTGGTAGGCCGGCAACACTACCTTCACACCACGGCGGCCGTACCAACATAACGCCACAAAAAATTCGAAATTCGAATATACGTAACCAGCGAAAATTCAAAATTCGCGATACGTTTTGAACACACCTCGTATATGTACATCTGGTCCGAGAACGTAGCGTCTCGTGGTGCGCAAGAAATCGGATCGTGTCTCATAAAGCATTTGCAAGCGTACTTACCGAGAAATGTGAAGCATGTAATACTCTATTCCGACTCGTGTGGTGGCCAGAATAGAAATATAAAAATGACTTTATTCATCAAACATTTTTTGGGTAATAGTGACGTTCAATTAATCGACCAAAAATTTTTTTTGTCTGGACACAACAGTTGTGACAGACAATTCGGTATAATAGAGAGAGCAGCCAAAGCGTTTCAGTATGTTGAAATACCAGCTAAGTGGGTTGAAATAAAAAAAATGCGAAAACAACTGAGCCTCAATTTATCGTTATAGAGATGAAAAGGGATGACTTTATTTCTGTCGAAGAAATTAATAAATTATTTACAAACCGCAAAAAAGACAGTAATAAGGAAAAGGTGGATTGGCTTAAAATAAGACAGATCCAATACGATCGTGAGCAACCTTTCACAATTTTTGCTTTCGATGATTCAAAGGCGATGCAAGGAATTGAGATCAATAAGAAAAATGTGCCCGAAGACGCACTGAAAATGGCTCTGACTCCTATACTCTTTCCCTCAGGAAGACCTATACCTATTGCAAAATTTCGCGATCTAATGGAATTGATACAATTTATTGACCCCCAACATCGTCAGTCAGAACCTGCAACAGGATGCAAAACTTATATATTGGGGATTGGCAAGTGGAGAGAGTGATGACGAATGAAATTTATTTAAATTATATACGTACATACTTGTACATATGGAAGCATAAGAACTTTTCTTGTAATTTTTGCCAATGTATTCAATGCTGTCATACTAAACCTCAATGCATATTTGCTTTAATTTAGACCTAAATAATTTAATTTTTAATACAGAGTAATTAGTAGTAATAATAATTATAATAATAATTAAAAGCGCAATCTGCGAAAGTCATCATTTTGCACTTAGTTAGCTTTAACATGCACATCCAAACTCTTCCAAGCAACGTGATATGTCCCCATTGAGTTGAAGAATCTGATATGTCTCCTTTTTACTAAACAAAATGCTTTTTCTCCTTTTTATTGAAAAAAATGATATTTCTACCTCTTAATAGAAAAAACGATTTATCCACCTTTTACTGCTTATATCATACATAATTGCTTTAACGGTTTCTAAAACATGCTTTTTCTTTTCATCAGACTAAATTGTAAGTTCTCTAAAAGGCGAGTTTAAAAACAACCCAACAAATCGTATGGTGGAAAGCTGAAAACCTTTTTTTTAATGATATTAAGATATTTTCCTTCATTTGCCCAATAAAGGCGTACTCAAATAAATCAGGCTTACACACTTTTTTTTTAATTTTTCCATAAGCATAAATGTGTATATTAGACTCTTTTCCGAAGACAATTTTTCGGAGCAGCCTTTAAAGGGCTTAAGAAATGTAATTAAACTCTCCATTAATCTGAAATCTGGATCAGATATGCGTTGAATTTCGTTTTTAGCTAAAAGTAATGTTTTTATCTCTTTTTTCACTTCCAAAATGCTTCGAAGCATAATCTATATATTAATAGGCTAACATTTTTTCCATACAATCAATTGCCTGAGTATATCTATATCTATCTATCTATTCATAATTCCAATAAAAACGTATTTTGATATCTTCGTATGCGTCAGGAGCGGTGCATAGGCATATTATCTTTAACAAATAACGCTTCATTTATTCGTAACAATTAATTAAAGTTTTCTGCAAAAGGCCATAGCGCTGTACAGTGTCTGACCGCATCATTACACATACAGCAGTAGCGCAGGTGGTAAGCGTCTGGGGTGGGACGCGTGCGTTCCAAAGTTCGAGCACAGCTTCTCTGAATTTTTTTTTTATTTAATTGAATTTGTTTTTAAATATATGAAAACTTTTTTACCTAATATTTTTCGGTTTATGACCTCTATCTTGGAGTAAAAAAAACCAAATTTTTTTTAAAAAACCGCCAGAAAATGATTCCCATTTACCAAAAAAAAAAAAAACTAAGGACGTAGATAGCTTTATGAATTTTTTAAGAGATTCACTTTTTTCTCAATAACATTTGACTTAAGGTAAAGTTATTTCCAGCCGATATGTCATAATGTTATAATATTCATATATAGCACAAACCAGTTCTGTAGGAACGAGAAACTCGATAGAAGTCTCGAAATTTATCACAGTTCGGTAGATAATTTCTGTAATTTTCATTATTTATATCGGGTTTCTTCCATTTTATATTTATGAAGTGGTTAGAAATCGTGTCAATTTTCTTAGAAAGATCAACTATTTTCTTCTTCAAATATTTTAATTTGTAAAGGGGCAGACATATAACCCAAATTCTTACATATGAAGACTAAATTTGACCAGTTAAGATGAAAACCTTCCTTAAAAATCAACATAAAATGTGTTTTAAATATGTGGTTGAGGAACAAAGTCAGAAAACCATCATATGTTGAAGTTGTAATTTTCTCCCGTTAAATGGACTTCAAAAAAGCCAGATTTAAAGAAAAACCTTACAACACTGCCTGTTTACCAAAGGAAACAAATTCGAAAATGGCAACCCATACTGAAAAGTTTGCACAGCTTCAAAATGAACGTCTCATTCATTTTCGAAAGACATATAGATATGTAGGTATACTCCTAACGGTGGAAATATTTTCTGAAGCTATACCGCTTAGGTATGGTATTTGACGGCGTCTTTGTACGAATAGGAACAGCGCAGGTGCAAGCGTCTTAGGTAGTACGCGTGAGTGTCATGGTTCGAGTAGAGTAAATGAGGGGATTGTCATATAAGCATACCTTTTTCGGCTACTACTAAACATTTTATTAAGTAGACAGGTAGAAAATCATACAATTCGATAGATTCCAATATTGCGCATGAAATAATCCAGCCACATTGTAGATATGGTTATTTGCATCCATTCAGATATGTGAGAAGCTGATTCGGAACCAGTTCGAGCATGTTCCATCAAAAGTGGAGAAGGTTCTCCTTTTTCTGCTGATCTTATGCACCAAATTGGTTTTCTGTTTTAGCTAATATTTATGGATACTTACTTGGGGTGATAAACACTCCTGTGTCATCAACGTTCCAAATCCTAGTTGGAGGAATTTATACTTTTCATACTCCTGTACCACATTTAACTACTTTTACCATATCACATTACCCAAACTAGAGCTTTTAAGGAACAAATCATTTTTTCACCAAAATTAATTTAAAAATATTTACCAAAAACGAAAATAAAATATAAGAAGTTGACAACCTGAGAATATTTCGGAATTATCCTTGTTTAAAGAGTGCTCAAAATTATTGACGACCACACGATGGAAAAGGTTATTTCACACTGATATCCACCTAGTTGCTTTGCAATAGCGGTTTTTGGTCATTCTATTATAGTAAAGAAGATATTCTTGCTCAAACATAAATAATTTAGGAATTATTCAGGTATATCACTTTACCAACTCATATCACAATACCCTAACTTACTCTACAGGTTACGGACAATACATTTTTTTTGTATATAAATTGAATTTCTTATCTTGACTTGAATTTATTAAGTTTTTAAAGCAATTTTTTACTTTGGCTTTTGATTTTATTAAGTTTTTAAAGCAAATCAAATCAACTTTTTTAAAGCAATATTTTTCTAAAAGCAATTTTTGCAAAAAAAACCTGGGAAAATTACAAAAATTTACCATAACAAAATATGTAACATAAGTGCTTATATATTTTTTGGAATTTTTTTTAAAGAAGTTACCTTTTCTGAATAGTATAGGATTTAGGGTAAACACATATGCACACCCATATGAAATAATAAGTTGAGGTCATATATATAACGCTATAACAAATTATACAATTTCGCTGTTGTTTCAATATTTTTAGCAACCATCATTTATTCAGGTCATCAGCACCTCGGTAATTTCGATAAATTACGTTATTTCTATTCATTTTCAAGTGAGACGGCATTGCTGATATGGGGTCTATATATAGAATACAAAAACCGAAAACATAGTTTGTAGTTCCTTTAATATTATATTTACTAAGTGGTTAGAAATCGTCTTAAATTTCCTGAAGACCTCAACTATTTCGCACTTCACATATTTTTATTTGTAAAATTGAAGACATATAACCCTAACCCTAACAGATGTAGACTAAATGTGACCAGTACAGATGAGAAACTTCCCTAAAAGTCAATATGTAAAGGGTTTATATGTGTTTAAATTATGGTTAAAGAAAAAACTAGAAACCCATCATATGCTGAAGTTGTAATTTTCCTTCGCTTAATGGGTTTCAAAAAAGCCAGATCTAAAGGGAAAATTGCTAAATTGACAGCACTGATTGTATGAAAAAAAAAAAAAATCCAAAATAGAAACCGGCGTCATGCTGACATTGAGAAATTTGAGGAACTTCAAAATACACGCTAAATAAATTTTCAAGGAAAATATGTGTATGCGTACACGGTGAAATATTTTCATTCTCTCGCTCATTGAGCACATTGAGTTAAAGTAGTGGCGTCGGTGACTCCATTTCATATTTGATTTGCTCTCCAAATAGTAGAAATATTTTCATGCACTTACTCGTTAAGCAAATTGAGTTAAAGTATGCATCGGTGTCGGCGCGTCTGTCCAATTTGATTTTGAGCTAGAGTTGCCCTCCACTCCACTGATCTGTACCAAAATCTAAAAAAAAAAACACCAATTTGTTTTCAACATATCTCGCGCGTTTTATTGCAAACAACAGTTCAAAATTTAAATTTTTAGGGAAAACACAAAAAGAATTTTTTTTTTAATAGAACTCTATTATAAAAATGAGATTCAATCAGAATTGATGTCTTTATTGAATGTTACTTTCTTTTATGCACAAATTTCTTACGTTAATTCTAACTAATACTTACAGGCTACCTATACGTGTAACTTTCAATACTTTCTTACAAACTATTCATGTATACCTAAAAATGTCAAATCAGCATATGTGAACTAACGTCAGCCGCATTGACGCGGCGACGGTTGTTCCGTCTGTTTGACTCATAGAATTTGTAATTCTAGTTATTACCACATGTTATTGTTTCCTAAACTGTCGAACACCCGTTGTGAGGGTTGTGACTTATAAGTGGGTCATATGTTGACTAAGCGTGTGGTCGAAATGCGCATACATTAGGATGGGCGGTATATGCTAGATCTCCTTTTTTTTTTAAATAGACGTATATATCTGCATTCAGTTATATATGTCTATTTAGTGATATTTATATTTGTATGTATAGTTAAATGTATGTTTATTTTTCAAACGACTTAGTGACCTCCTTATGGTTTGCTTGTGTTACAAAATTTTAATTGCTGCTAATATTGCATATAGACCCCTTTTTTTTCATTTGTTTACAAGTGGTTTGTCTTTTGCCTTTATTGTATTCTTCGTGTTTTTTATTTCGAACCTGATATGCGGTATATTTTTTTTCGGCTTTTGCCATTATCAAACTGAGTAAGTTGGAGTGCTTGTTGTTCTTTTTCTTTTTTGTTTGTTTGTTTATAAAAAATTTTTTTGTTATTACTAGTGGCGTTATGCTGCTTTAATTCTATTCTTATGAATTATGATTTCTTTTTTGTTTTTATTTCTATTCCCTGCGCTATGCGGAATTAAAGTGAAATTATTATTGTTTAAGTGACTTGCGCTCACTTAAATTCCTTTAGGCATTACGGATCATAAGTGCCTTGCGTTTACTTCCGATATTCGCATGACTTGCGCTCATGCAACCCTCCTATACTTCCACACCATATACATCCCTGCGTTACTTCGAAAAAGTGCACTGGAGTTGCCATCCAGCACTTCCAACAAACTCACTGGAGTTGCCTTCCAGTGATGTTACTGCATAAAAGCAAGTGTTTTTATGCATTCCGTCTCTCTTTCATTTTTCATCACCGACAAGTGGACTATTCGCCGGCAAGTGATTCCCGACAATATTTATTGTAATCAAGCCTCAAGTTATCATATAATCTATGCATCGTCAAGGAGCAAATATATACCACCAACCATAGCACGGGAAGTATAATTACTCCAGCAATTGAGTAAGTTACAAATATAATATCTTTATTTCGTCGGGCCACTTGCGGTGTAGCCTTTTCGGACCAACAACTTTAATTCAACATATATATATATATATATATATATATATAATCATCAAGCTTTATTAAATCATCATTGAATTCCATCGTACCTATTTCAATACATTAAATGTAATTTTCATTCGCTTTTGTAAAGCATATTCAACTAGAAATTTTCATGATCATTTTACAATCATCTACGTATATTGCTATATACGATCATTTCCTTCATTCATTAATTAATACAAATCAATATTGTTAGTGTTAAGCGTTCCTTTGTAAATAAAGTGAATTTTCTATTTAAACACTTGCAATTCATCATTGATTTAAACATTGGTCCTTGCGAGCCAAATTTTGAACCAGTGGCAACGCAACCAAAAAACACAACACTGTTCGTAAAGTGCGACCTCTACAATTATCTTCATTCGAAATTTTTCCATTCGGTTGTGCTTATCGAAAATTCTATTGAGTGTCCAAATTTTTAAAATAAAAACCTAAATACAGTATTTTTGACGTTAATTAGTTAGTTTCCAACTCCCGACCAAAAAAACTATTGGTAATACTACTAAAGTAATAGGTGGTGCTCAAAAATATAACTATATTAATTAGTGTGCAAAGTAGCGGCAAAAGGAGTACCCCTTTGGAGCGCCAGCATTTATCAGCATTTTTTAATAAAGGACCATACATTTACGAATCAGCAAAAATATGAGGACAGCAGTAATACGCACGTAAGTTGCTGAATTTTATTTTACAATCAAGGCATTTATATCGGTCAGACATAACGGCTTCCGTTATATTTGCATATACGGACATATATATATACGTATATATATATAGACATATATGCATTGTGATCCCGCTATTTTTCAAATAGCGCGATTCGATTCCAACCATTCCTCGGTACCACTTTTCGTGTATTTTCATATTTTACCAGTTTATATACATACATATACCCACTTGTTGCAAAACTGCAACACAAAACCCTCACGCTATTTGCAGTAGCATTATAGAAAATAGTTCCTCTTATCAATAAGTTCACTATTTTAAAAATATCTAAACCATCGGTTTAAAATACTAACTAATAAATTCTCTCGTAATTTTCAGTCTTCGTTATATCATCTTAGGCAGTTTTGCCATAAAGTAGTTCGTGCAGATGCACACAAATAGTAACATACATATTTATGTATACCCACCTGTAAAGCTACTTGCATATAATAATACAATTTTCTTTATACATTTTTCGTTAACGGATTAACTTATTATCAAACTAAATACCTTTTGCACATTCTGGTATAAGATTCTTCACTTTGCAATTTGTACCAATTCGTGTATACATATGTACATACATTTGGTCAGACATATGAACGTTGCGGTATATGAATTTGCGCGAAATTAGGAAACAGAAAATTGCGTAACAACTTTGGTTTGCGTTGGAGGATTTTTACAAGTAACTAATCTTTAGAAAATTGTTAAATTTATAAGAAAATTGCTTGCGTCAATCCGATAGTACAGCGGAATCAAAGTTTTTTGGGTCAATCAGCTAATAAAGCAGGTTTAATATAAACTTTATATTTATATCTAAATTCATATGTTTATTTGCATTTAAACTTTATATCTAACATCATACGTATATATTTAACATCACACGTATATTTCTGGGGATCAGTGGGAATCTCTTCTTCTTATCAGTGTCTTGCGAACGTCTACATTGTACCATTAGTTAAGTGGAATTA
Source organism: Merzomyia westermanni (assembly GCA_949987695.1). Taxonomy (NCBI): domain Eukaryota; kingdom Metazoa; phylum Arthropoda; class Insecta; order Diptera; family Tephritidae; genus Merzomyia; species Merzomyia westermanni. The sequence goes on along the minus strand of OX465292.1, from coordinate 11,238,080 downwards.
CAGATTAGAGCTTTAACAGTTTAACTGGGCTTGCGTCTTTAGTGTTTTAACTAGGGTTTAAACTCATAGTGCTACCAAATCGTCTTCTTCTTATCAAGTAACTCTTTGTCGTGCACAAGTATATATTTGTTCGCACCAAATAGCTTCCGGAATTTTCATTCTTTTGCGTTTCCACTATGGCACTCTCTACCGCAATAATAGTTTATATTCGACTCGAACAATGTAGTCAAGTTTTGTACAAATTTTCAAAAGGAGGATCCATACGATCAAATGGACTCCTTATTAGATGTGAAACTGCAAGATCTCAACTCCCGGTGGGATATGTTGAGAATTTCCTATGAGAAAGTTTGCATTGCGGAAGACGCTATAGTTGCGGCGGACTTCAAAGAAGAAGCCCATAACAAATTTCAACTTTGCACCGACTCCTTCTATATCTGTAAATCACACCTTTTAGACCACCTTAAACTTCATCAAACCAATTCAGCCGAAGCAAACGGTACCTCCCGTCAGTCCCACACCTTTAACCCAAATTCTGTACCCTGCATTAAAGTACCTCCTTGCGACACCGAGGTATTTTACGGTAGCTATGAGGAGTGGCCTTCCTTTCGCGATATGTTCACGGCCGTCTACCTCAACCACCCAAAATTGACTCCCGCTCAAAAGCTATACCACCTTCGAAATAAGACCCGAGGGAAAGCAGGTGCTATTGTCAAACAATATACCTTGTGTGATGAGAATTTTCCTTTAGCTTGGGAAGCGCTAAGAGCTCGATTCGAAAATAAAAGAATCTTGATAGATAAACAGCTGAAAACGCTTTTCAATATCGCTCCAGTCACCTCGGAAAATAGCGAAGGCATCCAAAAGATTCAGAATACCATCAATGATTGCCTCGTAATCCTTAAATCTCAGGGAATTTCTGTTTCGGATTGGGACCCAATCCTTATTTACCTGTGTTCCTCGAAGCTCCCTGAGGAATCCCTTTCTCTCTGGGAGCAATCCCTAGAGTCTAGGAAAGAACTTCCAAAGTGGTCACAAAGGGACCAGTTCCTAACCAGTCGTTACGAAGTGGTCGAACGCCTACATGGGTACAAAACCAGCAGGCCACGCACCTCGCTTCCACAGAAATCGTCATCTAAGATACAGTCGTATCATTCAGAAGAAAAACTTGCGTTTACCTGCAAATTATGCAACAACAACCATACCTTGAAATCCTGCCCCGAATTTCGGAAACTTAGTGTCTCCGAACGTACCAAGTTTGTGAAACAAGTCGGGTATTGCACCAACTGATTCGCATACAATCACTCTGTCGCCAATTGCCCAAGTAACTTTCGATGTCTGCACTGCAAAAAAAACCATCATACCATGTTACATCTACCAGTAACAAACAAGCCCGAATCAAAGGCATCCAGTAGAACTACCTCTACCACACCCTCCAAAAATGCAACCCAGCTTATGCATACGGAATCCTCCCAGCAATCCAGACATCCCATCTTTGACCTCACCGACGGCAATTGGGAAGAGTCTCCATCATCTTCCAAGAACTCTGGTTCTAATATTCAAGCGAACTTCTCGGCGAATCATGAGAAAACGCTGCTTCCAACAGCCCAAGTGCAAATCGAACACGTGGGTTCTACCTTCACGTTACGAGCCTTAATTGACCAAGGCTCACAAAAAACGTTCGTATCAGAAAAGATACAAAATCGCCTACAACTTCCTACTTACAAAGAAGACTTTTCAGTTACGGGAATGGGCGGAAAGTTCGTCGAAAACGCGAACCGCGTCTGCCAACTAATCCTGGTATCCCAACGCCACGATACCCGTATCCATACAAACGCCATCGTCCTAAAGCAACTTACAAGTTTTCTACCGTCGTTTACAATACCAAAATCAAATTTGTCGGAAATTAAGGACCTAGATCTTGCGGATCCATTCTTTTACACCCCTGGTCAGATCGATCTAGTTATAGGCAGTGACCTTATTCCACAAATTCTTCTCCAAGGAGTCAAACATCACGTCCTTGGTAGTCTTCTTGCGCAAAACACCATTTTCGGCTGGTACTTAAGTGGACCATTATCCTCCACGGAATGTTCTGGTTTCCACACACATGCGACTGAAATTTCAAATGAGGATCTTAACGACCAACTCAAGCGTTTTTGGAAACTAGAAGCAATGACTGAATCGCATCCATTGTCAGCTGAAGAAATCACTTGCGAAGATTTCTACCAGAAAACGACTCAGCGCCAAAGCGATGGACGATACGTAGTGCGTTTACCGTTCAAATCTCAATTTCCTACCCACCTCTCCCTAGGTCCATCCCGGTCGCAAGCGATGAAGCAGGCGATTCGAATGGAACAAACGCTTAGTAAAAATCCAACCCTCCAAATCGAATACAATCGGGTGCTAGAAGAATATCTGACTCTTGACCATATGAAACCGATCCCTCCGGAAGAAATCCACCATAATGGAAACTATTTTTCTTACTACCTTCCACACCATTCCGTGGTTAAACCAGATAGTACATCCACCAAAGTTCGAGTGGTATTTAATGCCTCAAAACCAACTTCATCTGGAACATCACTTAACGATGTTCTCCACATAGGCCCAACTCTGCAAGCTGATCTTATGTTCGTTATCCTGAATTGGCGTCTGTACAAGTACGTCTTCAACGGAGATATACAAAAGATGTATCGCCAAATTCTCTTGCATGAGGACGATCAACAATATCAAAGAATCCTCTCTTGCGTAGGGACCAGGCAGTAAAACTTACAGATTTTGCACTGAAGACGGTAACTTTCGGGGTAAACTGTGCGCCATACTTGGCCATTCGCACATTACACCAGTTGGCATATGACTCGAAGGATTTCTACCCTCTGGCCCAGAAAATCTTGACCAAAGAAACTTATGTAGACGACATCTTGTCTGGGGGACATGACATTCCGTCTTGCATCCAGGCACAAACCCAAACAATCCAATGTCTGATCTCCGCAGGGTTTCCACTTAAGAAAATTACTGCGAACCACCCAGAACTTCTTAGCCATATTCCACCCGAAGATTTGTTAGATTCTGATTTCTTGAAGTTTGATTGCTCAAGTTCGACAAAAACTCTCGGTATTCGCTGGAACGCATGAAACGATTGCTTTTCGTATACAATTGAGCGAACCCCACCACCTACCAATTCCACAAAGAGGCAAATTTTGTCAGCTATTTCGAAACTTTTCGACCCCGCAGGGTGGCTAGCGCCTATTCTAATTCAGGGAAAGATATTAATGCAGCAGATATGGTTAGAAGGCACTGAATGGGATGAATGCGTTAAGCCACTGTCGCTTCAAAAATGGGTTCAATTTGTAACTGACCTTCGTTCTATCGAAACAATTCGAATACCACGTTGGACTGAGTTTTCCCCTTACCATAAGATCCAAGTTCACGAATTTTGTGACGCATCGGAGAAGGCATACTGTGCAGCCATTTATCTTCGCGCTCAATCGGGCAGTAAAGTATCGTCACACCTTCTTTTTGCAAAAACAAAGGTAGCGCCTTTGCAAACAGTGAGCCTTCCACGGTTAGAACTGTGTGGTGCTGTCCTACTCTCCAAATGCATCAAAAATCTAACCCATCAACTTCCTTTAGGAGATTTTGAAACGTTTTTATGGTCCGATTCATCAATTGTCCTTGCGTGGCTCGAAAAACCACCATGTACATGGAAGGTGTATGTGGCGAATCGTACATCTGAAATCATCCAAAATGTTGGAAACAGCAAATGGCGACACGTATCCACTAACCATAACCCGGCAGATCTCGGTACTCGAGGGTGTAGAGCACAGGATTTGGTACAGCAATCTCTTTGGTGGACCGGACCTGACTGGCTTCTTAAACCTCCGGAGCAATGGCCCATTTCTAGTCGGAAAAATGTTGTTCTTCAAGAAGAACGAAAAGTCGAAGCTCTACATACTTTGGAAGCGGAACCTGACATCTTAGACCGCTTTTCGTCTTGGCCAAAAGCACTGCGAGTGATATCCTACGTTTTTCGTTTCATCCATCGAATCAAATCCATACAGTCCACTCCACTAACCAATTACCAATCGATAGTTATCACTCAGGCAGAAATCCACTTTGTTAAAACGCGCCTTATTAAACTTGCTCAAAAAAGGCGTTATCCTAATGAATATCTTAAACTATCAAACAAAGAATCGATTTCTAAGAAGAGTCCGCTTCTGTCTTTGAATCCCTTCCTCGATACAAATGGCCTTCTCAGAGTAAACGGCCATTTGGCCAACTCTGATCTCTCATATAATGAGAAGCATCCAATAATCCTTCCTGAATCGTCAAGGTTTTGCTACCTTTTTCTTCAATTCCTCCATAATTTATTGATGCACGCTGAGCATCGGCTAATGATCAGGACCGTAAGACAGGAATATTTCATTCCTCGATTAAAATCGAAAATCAAAGTTTGCATACGCAACTGTAAAACATGCACAATCTTCAAAAAAACCACCAGATCGCAAATCATGGCAGCCCTACCACCAGAACGTTGCAAGTTCTCATTACCATTTACTTTTACAGGACTAGACTTTGCAGGTCCTTTCGATCTTAAATCATCACCTCTTCGAAAAGCATCAATAGTCAAAGGTTACGTTTGCGTTTTTGTATGTTTTTCAACCAAAGCTATCCACCTGGAACCATGTTCGGATCTCTCCACCAAAGCTTTTCAAGCCGCTTTTTCCCGTTTCGTGGGAAGACGTGGCCTACCCAAACGTATCTTCTCCGACAATGGAAAAAACTTTGTCGGCGCCAATAGGGCATTTCAAATGGATTTCAAGCAATTTCTTAAAGAATCATCTGAAGACATAGCTTCAAAATATTCTCTTCACGGCTTCGAATGGCATTTCCTACCTCCCAACGCCCCGCACATGGGTGGACTTTGGGAGTCAGCGGTCAAAAGCTTCAAACTACATTTCAAACGCGTTGCTGGAAGCCACCATTTTACCTTCGAAGAACTTTGTACCTTGTTAACGCGCATAGAAGCATTGCTGAACTCCAGACCACTCTCACCTATGTCAGACAATCCAGATGAGCTGCTAGCCTTAACTCCAGGACATTTTCTACGAGGAGCTCCTTTGCTGGCAGCGCCCGAACCACAAATAGACAACCTTTCATTACAAAATCGTTGGGAAAAGCTTAAAATATTGCATCATCAATTTAGCCAAAGATGGAAAGATGAGTACCTTAAAGAACTTCACAAGAGGTACAAATGGAAGTATCCACAACATGATCTTTCTGAAGGGGATTTTGTCGTCATAAAAAATGAGTTAGTTCCCCCAAACGAATGGCGCTTAGGCCGAATAGAAAAGGTGTATCAGGGGTCGGACCGTCATATAAGGGTTGCCGACGTTCGGACGCAACATGGAACCTTTACTCGACCAGTCGTCAAATTGTGCCCTCTTCCCATCCACACCGAGTTGACTAACACCCAGTTCTGGGTCTAACAATATTAACATTCTTTTATTAAAACCTATCCTCTTTACAGAAGCCGCGACCATCGTTCAACTCCGCCGTCCGAGGTACATGTCATGCGACCGCAAAGAGTTCCACGCAACCCGGATGTGCATCAATGCCTTATCTGTTTCCGTTATCACGCACTCAGATTCTGTAAAGAATTCCAGCTAATGGGAGTAGAGGAGCGTAGAGTGAAGGTTCGCTTTTTAGAATTGCCGAATTGCCTAGCCCGCACCCACAACCGGGTCAGGTCTTCTCTAACTAATACTAAATCTCCTATATTAATTTCCTTACTATAACTACTTTTGTCGTAATTGGTTTTTTGCTTTTCTTTAGCCTCTTGGACTAATTTCCTAGCTCTTTGCTGGGCTATTTGGAGTCTGTATTTTACCTCCTTGTCGTAAGCTTCGTGATTGTACAAAGGGCTTATTTCATTCTCTTTTAAAAAATCGTAGTTAGGTGGGGTTTTTGCAAATATTAGCTCAAATGGACAATATTTGTGTGTGGTAGATGGCGTTGTATTGTAACAATACGCGAAATACCTGAGGTATTCATCCCAATCGTCTTTGTCACTGGATATGTATGAACGTATGTACTCGTTGAATGTCCGGTGACTGCGTTCTACAGTACCCAAAGTTTGATGGTGGTACGGTGTTGAAGTTTTGTGCTCGATTTTCAACAATTTGCACGGTTCTTTGAATATGCTATTTTTGTATTCTGTGCCCATATCTGTTGTGATTGTTTTTATTTGTCCGTAAATCAAGATGAAATGCTCGAACACGGCTTTAGCGACTGTTATTGCGTTTTTGCTTGGGACTGGGATCGCTACCAAATATTTGGTTAGGTCGCATATAATGGTAACTGCATATTCGTTTCCATTTATCGACTTTGGTAATGGTCCAACTGTATCGATTTGTACAATATCAAATGCCTTCGGAGGTGTCTCCGTTATTGTCATTGGCTCTTTTAGATGCTTACTTGTCTTATTTTTCTTGCAGTGGATGCAGTTTTTTACGTATATTCTTACGTCTTTTTGCATATTCAGCCAGCTATACTTCTGCTTGATTTCATCTGTCATGCGATTTATTCCTGGGTGGCCACCACTAATAGGATCGTCATGATATTTTTGCAGAATTTCCTTAATTTTTCCGGGATTTGTCTCGTATATAACCTCTGGGGTTAGAGCGATTGTTAGTTTTTTGAGAACTTTATTACCCATTTCTATAAATTTGCCTACTGCAGTATAATTCTTTTTGACAATTTGTCCCCTAAGGACAACTGTACTTGTACAAGTCCTAAATTGCCGGCTTCTCTTTCAAGCCTGGTAAAGAATTGACATAAATCAATCTTATCCTCAACAATTAGGTTGCTTGTACCTAAATTGCTACAAATTTTCTTTCCTTTTTTGAAATATAATTTCGGAGGAGTGAAAACGAGCTCGACATGTCTTTTTACTTCAAATTTATTTAGCGCTTCGTAAATTTTGGGATTCTCTGTGTGACTTTCGTTTTCCTCAATATTATTACTATTATTTTTTGTTGCTGATCTTGTAGTTATTTTAAATATTTTACTTGCTTCCACTGACAAGTCTTTTAAATTTGTTATTGTTATGCGGGATAATGCGTCCGCTATATTATTTTCTTTTCCAGCTATGTACTCCACTTCAAAATCGTACTCTTCTAAATCGAGTCTTACTCGTGTCAGCTTTGATGAAGGACTCTTCATTGAGAATAGGTATGTTAAAGGACGATGGTCGGTTTTAATTAGAAATTTTCTGCCATAGACATATGGTCTGAAGAAGGTTATGGTCCAATGGATTGCGGCCAATTCTTTTTCTATTGTGGCTTTGCTGGTCTCGCCTTTTGTAAAGGACCTTGAAGCGTAGGCAATTGGTAACTGTTTGCCATCGTGTTCTTGGCTAAGGACTGCTCCACAAGCGTATCCACTAGCGTCTGTTGTTATGCAGAATTCTTTATCGAAATCTGGGTATTGCAAGAGTTTTGGACTAATTAATGCTTCCTTTAAGTAGACAAAGGCTTTTTGACATTCTTCTGTCCATTCGAAGGAAACATTCTTTTTGCAAAGCCTAGTTAATTTTCTTGAATGTTCTGCAAAACTCGGTACAAATCTTCTGTAATAGTTGCAGAAGGCTACGAGTCTTTTAACTTCATCGGCTGTTTTTGGTGTTGGATAATTTTGAACGGTTTCAAATTTGCTTGGATCGGGTAATATTCCCTTGTTTGTACATTTATGTCCTAAATAAGTTACTTCTTGACTGCAAAATAGGCATTTATCTGGATGTAGTTTTAGGTTGAATTTTCTGCAGGTAGACAATACGTCTCTTAAATTTTTCAGCATGTGATTTTCAGAACAACCTAATACGACTAAATCATCCATGTAGAGAAATGCTCGGGATGGTTTTAGACCTGCGAATGCTAGTGTCATCATTCTTTGGAATGAATTCGGTGCTACTTTTAATCCGTAGGGTAGCCTTTTGAATCTATATGTGCCATTTTCGGCTGTGAATGAGGTTATATCCCTGGAGTCTGGGTGTAATTCGATTTGATGAAAGCCTGACATAAGGTCTAGGCATGAAAAATATTTTGCTCTTCCAAGTTGGTCTAAAATATCGTCAATTCTTGGGAGTGGGAATTTGTCTGCTGCTAGTTTTTTATTTACCTGTCTGTAGTCAACCACTAGCCTCCATCTTTTTTCTGTTTTCCCTGGGAGTGATTTTTTAGGGACTAGTAGGATTGGGCTGTTATATTCCGATATGGAGGGTTCTATTATGTCGTCTTCGATTAACTTATTGATCTGTTTGCTAATTTCTCCTTTTTGTGTCTGAGGTAACCTATAATTTTTTATGTAGACGGGAGTGTCATCCTTCATGTGTAATTTTTGTTTATAGAAATTGTTAGAGGAAATTGGTTCGGTTTCTAGTGCAAATATGTCTATGAATTCTGTGCATAGTGTTGTTAATTGAGGGTTGACAAATTTTGGAAAATTTTGGGTTAATCTTTTTAATTTTTCTGTATCGTTTCAATTTTTACTGTGTGTTTTTGTTTTAATTAGTGTGTAATCGTCTAAAGTTTCGGTCTCGATCTTGTAATTTTGAATAGTTGTGTTTTTATGTGTTGTGTTAATCATTCTAACGAAAGTTTGATCCTTATTTGTGATTGTGTTTGCTATAAAAATACCTTCAGATAGTTGTTGGTGTGGGATGAAAATGTTTTTGTTATCGGTGTTTACTTTAATTTGTCTAATGACCTCAGATCTAGCGGGGATCGTAATTGTAGTTACAGACAGACAATTTGTTAGGTGCATTGTTATCGTTTGGGGAAAATCATATGGTCTTAGGAGTATTTTCTCCTCTGTTTTTGCATAGTCTAATATGCAATTGTACTTCTTTATGAAATCCAGTCCTATTATTCCATCGCATGGAATTGGAAAATCGTCGTGTACGACATGAAATTTATGGTAAATAAGAAGGTCGTCGCCTTTTAAGTCTGCTTTAATTGTACCTAATGTACTGGTTATTCCCCGACCAATGTCTTTTAAATCTGTAATTTGTTCTGTATTTATTTTATGATTTTTACTAATTTGATGCTTTTTTATAATGGAGATGTCTGCTCCTGTATAAATTAAGAAATTTGAAATCGAATTATTTAGGGACGTCCTTGTTGATATATAGCTGTTGAGATGTAGGTTTAGTACGCATATTTTTCTTTCTTTTAAACTTGAAGTGGATCTTCCTGGTTTTCCGTCTGGGTGCAGCTGCGCACGTTACGGGTCTGATTGTAAGGTCTATCGTTGTTTCGAGTTTGTGATCCTCTTTGGTTATAATTATTATTATTGCTGGATCTCGAGTTATTATTGTACCTCAATTGTGGTCTGAATCTCCTATATTGGTAATTCCCATGGTTGTTACTTCGGTAACCTCCGCGGAAATTACTCCGCTACTGCCTTTGTTGTCGTATGTTTAGAATTGTATTTGAACTGCCTGTTATTTCGGTACAGCTGTTCGTGAATTTCGAGATCACGTCGTTCATTGTTGTGAACGTTCCCGCCTGCATTATCATCTTTACCTTGTCATTGGAGCAGTTTTTGCACATAGCTTTGACTGCTGCCTGTGTGGAATATCTCGTTGCTAGGTCTGGATTGAGTCCATCCGAGATATACGCTCCTTCTAATGACCTTGTAATTTTGTCTACCTCTGCTGTGTACTGATTAGCAGTTTTGCTGCGCTGTTGGATGTTCAGGAGTTTAGCGGTTAAAACTTCCACTGATTCACCCTTTATTGCAGTTTTTAATATTGTTTTTATTTGCTCTATCGTGCTTTCATTACTGATGAAATTCCTCGCCGTGCCTTTTAGCTTGGTCTTTATCATTGTTATCGATATAGGCTCGTGGTCATCCTTGATTTGATCAAGTATATCAAGGGCATCTAAGAAACTGTGCAAGTTTTCGGGCTTACCATCAAAATCTGGTAGCACTGACGAAGCAGTTTTGATAAATTCAACTACTGTTTGCACCATTGTGACGTTTATGCTTGGGGTATCTGTTGGTTGTAAATTTGGTTTGCTTTCTTCTACTGCTGGGGTTTGATTCTGAGAGTTGGGTTGAGTCGGGCTCTGGGCGCGCTCTGACAGCAGTAGATTGAAATCTATTTCAAGTTTTTCCTCAATTGTTGTTGGTATGTTAACTTCTAAATTATGTCTGGCTAAAGAAGATACAAGTTTATCTCGTACGGCGGAGAAAAATTGGTATGCTTCTCTTTGGTGTTCTTCAGTAAGTATGTTATTTACTGATTTAATCACCTGTCCTATGTTATTTAAAGATTCTAGAATTATTTTCAAATGCTTTGCTATCGTTTCGGTTGTTATGGGGTTACTTTTATTTATGCATTTGTATGACTTAGTAGCTTTTGCTTTTTCTTCATATAATGCGTCATATATTTCCTGCCATTTATTCATTTCTTCCTATCCTATTATTCCATTAAGCGCAACTTTCCACCATGTCATTGTTAACAAAAAAAACTTGAAGTTTTTCCAATTAATAGATTTATATATTTTTTTTTCATCCAATTTACTCAATTTGTTATTAAAAAAAAAATATTTTTTTTTCACAAATTTGTTCTTAACATTTTTATTTTGTCTTTTACTTGTAGTCTATCATTAATATTTGTGGCTAAATTAAGTAGTCTTCAGCTATTTCCTTTCGTTTCCTAACCTGTTTACCACCTCGTTTCCTTTTGTGGATTTTTACGGGGGTAGGAATTTTTGGAGTTTCCTTCTTTTTAATAAGCTTATTCCTTCGCCGATACTCCTCTATAGTGATCGGTGTAGGACCTTGCTTTGCAGTATTACGACTCGCCAGAATTTGTTCGGAAGCTTTTATGAATTCTTTAATGGTGTCGTGGCATTTCTTGAAAATCCGATCAAATTCTTCTTGGGTCGTAATTTCTTGCATGTTATTTATCTACCAAAATTATTCTATCTTGTTTTACGTTTGTATAGAGATTTTATTTGCAAAGAATAATACGCCCTTAATTGCGCATTATTTAGCGTAAAAAGAATTTCTTCAATTAAGTTCCCTAAGCAAAGTAAATTGCTCTTGGTTTAGCGGCCATGAGGCGTGCCTACCAATTTTCTATGTTATTCTACATATATAATTAAATTACTAGGCGTCAGTTTTGCTGCCAGTCAATGTTATTTCTTCTTATTTTGTTTCTCTCTCGCCGTTAGTCGGGTTGCTAATATTATTCCACTCTGTTTTATGCTTTTGCTGCCAGTCAGACTGATTATCTTATTCCACCCTTTTTATGCATCCGTTACATTCAAATGCTCATTTCTATATTGGTGTTTTGTAAGTAGTTATCACCGTGAGCGAGTATCTTCGTCCTCCAGGACCATCCTTATTGATAAATTGGATTCGGAATTTCGATCCTGTACGTCACCCATTTTGCTTTTATTTGTTTTAAAAATGTAGTGTATATAAACCGCAACAACTTTAAAGAATTTGTTTAAATTTAATCGTTGAGAGCCAAGGGCTGGCTCTTTTTAAAAATGATTAAATTAACTAGTTTTAAGTTATTTTAATGTTTCTTAAGCATTTTGCTGTTGGCGCAATTTTTTGCTTATTGAAACACTGGCGGGATCGCCATGTAATGGTATAGAAACACAGAGGATCAGTGTTCGATCAGAATTGATTTCTTTATTGAATGTTACTTTCTTTTATACACAAATTTCTTACGTTAATTCTAACTAATACTTACAGGCTACCTATACGTGTAACTTTCAATACTTTCTCACAAACTATTCATTTATACCTAAAAATGTCAAATCAGCATATGTGAACTAACGTCAGCCGCATTGACGCGGCGACGGTTGTTCCGTCTGTTTGACTCATAGAATTTGTAATTCTAGTTATTACCACATGTTATTGTTTCCTAAAATGTCGATCACCCGTTGTGAGGGTTGTGACTTATAAGTGGGTCATATGTTGACTAAGCGTGTGGTCGAAATGCGCATACATGTAAGATAATATATTTAGTTCTTTATTTCCGGAATTCAGTGTTATAATTGAAATATGTAAGTAATTAAAAAGATTAAAAGGTCGAGTAAACCACGGTTTGGTACGGCACGTTTGTTGAACAACTGAAAAAGAACGACTTTAGATTAGCAAATGCGCGCACACGAAATTAACGACTTAACTCACCGACAACTTAAGGCGAACTAACTCTGCCTACTCTCTTACATTCGGTTATTCGACAATATCATCCGTCTCGGATAGATCGGCTTCATCTCGTTTCCACGGCTTCATATAGTCACAACTCGTTGATGTAGCATTAGGGCCTTCATAGTCTGCTGCTTTCTTTACGTCGTACCTATCGTTTCGTTTAACCTTGATCACCTCATAAGGGCCCAAATACTCGTTGGCCAACTTTTTCCCTGCGACAAATTGTGACCGTTTGATAGCCACTAAATCTCCCAATTTGTAGATTTTTTTGCATTTACGACGTCTATCATAGTTTTCTTTGTATTCTTTCTGAGCGTTTACGATTTCCCTTCTTGCGTTTTCTCTCATACTGTCACGATTAGCTATTCAAATATCGGCTGTTTCACTTTCCACCATATTATTTATGTTGACATCCATTGGCGTTTTCATTTTCACCCCAAACATAATTTCAAATGGTGTGTATTTCGTTGATTTGTTGATGGTACTATTGATGACTCTTTGCACTTTGCCAACGTATTTATACCAGGCTTCCGTACGATCTGCTTGCAACTTCGAAATAACGTTTATAACAACTCGGTTCAATCGTTCGACTTGACCATTGCCTCTGGGCACACCCGTTGTTGTCAGAACGTGTTCTACTTTTTCTGTCTGACACCAGTCCTTAAACGCCGTCGATGTAAATGCTGGCCCCTTATCACTGATAATGCGATGCGGTGCTCCAAATATGTTAGCCCATTCAGACATTTTTCTGATTACCTCCTCTGCAGATGTTGTTTTTGTAGGGTACAACCAAGTAAATTTGCTAAATCCATCTACAACGATTAAAATGTGCTTGTACAATTTTGCTGTTGCATCTAAAGGTCCAAGATGATCGATGTGAATTGTCAGCAGTGGCGCATCTCCCTTATCAATGATATGCATTTCCCCTTCTTGTTTCCCAAGCTTCTTGTTGAACAAAATGCATTTGATACAATTTTTGATATATTTTTCAACTTTTTGGCGTAAATGTGGTATAAAATACTTTTGTTGAACCGCATTAACTGTTTTATCCACCGCAAAGTGCCCTTTTTCGTGTTCTTCTCTAATAATTTGTTGCTCCATTAAACGTGGTACAGCAAGTAGTAGTAAACCATTTTGACTTTTGAATAAAATACCATTTTTAACAACGTAATCCTCATACTCTTGCGTTTGTAAAATTTGCTTCACGGCTTTAAAATGTTCATCCGCCGTTTGGGCTAAGCGAAGTCTAGCACTTATTTCGTCAATCATTAAAACACTCGCTGGCGCTCTACTCAACGCATCCACGTGCTTCATCAAAGTTCCTTTACGGTGCTCTATAATATATTTATAATCTTCAAGATACAGAATCCAACGTGTTACAGCCGGTGGTAACTCTTTTTTAGTAGTAGTGCTCTTAAGCGCTTGGCAATCTGTAACTAATTTAAACTCTCGTCCCAGAAGATAGTGTCGGAATTTCTGGCCAGCATAATATGCAGCTTTTATTTCAAGGTAAAAGCTATGTAACTTACTTTCTTCAGCAGTATTTTTCCTACTCCAATAGTATATAGGATGCAGCTTTCCATCGAATAATTGCAAAAGAATTGCTCCAAGACCATCCTTCGACGCATCGGTATGAAGCTCTGTTGGTGCTGACGGGCAAAAGATACGCAAAACTGGTTGACTAGTTAGTATGTCTTTTACTTTTTCAATGGCTGTCATTTCTGCGGTGCCCACTACGAATTTGGCATCCTTTTTCAACAGGTCTGTGAGTGGTTTGGTGACAACATCATAATTTTCAACGAATTTCCTAAAGTATCCAAACAGTCCTAACATTTGTTGCAGCTGTTTCACGTTTTTAGGCACTGCGAACTTTCGTATGGCTAGACATTTCTCTGCATCAGGTGAAACACATCCGTTTTTTATTAATAAGCCCAAATAAACTACATCCTGCTTTAAAAACTTGCATTTTTGCCTTTTAATATGGAGACCGTATTGTTCCGCTAAACTTAATACTTTCTTCAATTTCTCTATACCTTCTTCTTCATTCTTCGAAGGCACTATAACGTCATCCATGTACATTTGCATAACATTTTCTCTAATCAGATTACGAAAGATGTGGTTGACGAAACGTAAAAACATAGCCGGTGAATTACAGAACCCAAACGGTGCTCTGTTGAATTCATAAATACCATCTCGGGTCACAAAAGCGGTGTACCTCTTCGAACTCTCCTCTATTGGTACATGAAAAAATGCATTTTCAAGGTCCAAAGTTGTAAATGTGCTTGCGCCTTCTAACGCTTCAATTACCTCTTCCATGAGTGGAACTGGGAAACGATCTTTTTGCACTATTTTATTCAAATCTCGGAAGTCTACACACAAACGTTTTTTACCATATTTTTTGTCGACTATGACAACTCGACTACAATATTCGGAACTCGACGGACGTATTATTTTCTTTTGCAGCCAGTCTTCAACTTGCTCGCTTACGACTTTTTGTTCTGGCAATGGTAGTCTCTTCGGTAAATGTCGAATAACTTTATCTTCTGACAACACAATTTTCATACTCATTGGGCTTGTCAGTTCAGTTTTAGGTGAATACTCTTTTACAATATTTTCAATTTGATTAATGTATTTTTTGGCACTTCTAACTCTTTATTTTCAATCGAAATATTGTGAATCCAATTTTCACTTTACAAAAGAAATTTTGTAAATCTATAACCACTTCTATCATAAATGTATTCGCATTTCCCGATAAAATCAAAACCTAAGATTACTTCATATTTAGACAAATTGTCTGGTACAACCAAGAAGTTATGCGCACAAACAAGGTTATCGACTGTAATATTCGCTTCACACCTACCGATAGCGATCACCTTTTTATTGCCATAACCCGAAAGACTGTCATTACATTTCCTTAGAGGACAATTTAATTTTTTTGCAACCGTTTGCTCAATTATAGAAATTTCTGCACCGCTGTCGATTAGGCAACGAACTCTTATGTTGTTAATCTGTATTGTCTTTTGCATGTTTTGGTGCTGCTCAACTGTATGGACCAAGTTTACGTCATTATTTTTTTGCGTACTTGATGGGCAATTTTTGGATATGTGCCCCGTTTTATTGCATCCAAAACATTTGGTTTGTTCTTTGCATTCGCTTCTTTTATGGTCAGTAGACCCGCAATTATAGCAATGTTCACGCTTGTTCTTTTTGTTTTTATTACTTTCCGTTGCACTAAAATTTCTACCATTATTTGCTTTTGGTTCTCTTTTCGTTTCTATTTGTTTTTCATAAGCTTCCAGCATTGCTTTCAAGTCGTCAAAGCTCTTGGCCGCATGTAAAAAAGTTTTGTTCTCTGCTTTTTCATTTATTCCATCAATAATGTACCTAATGATCGAAGGGTCATCTACTTTGCCAAACGTTCCTAACCGTCGCATGTGTAACATATGCATACTTTCTGTACTCTTTTTGCGTCTCTCCTGCAATTGTTTGTGTATGTCGGCACTTACAAAGTCACGGCGAAATTCTCGTTCAACCTCTTTTCTAAGAGTATCATAATCAAAAACACAGATTGAATCCACGAACAGTTTAGCCGTCTTTGTCATTTTTTTGCGAGCGAAAACATATTTTTGATTATCGCTCCATTTCAGAGCTGCTGCACATTTCTCAAAATTCTCAAACCAGCTCTCCACCCGAACCGGTGACTGACCATCGAAATCTCCGATTACACTATCAACGTTTTCTGTTGAAATTGCTGCTTGCTTTGCTTTTTGCTGCTCTTCTTCCTTCTGAAACTTCAACGTTAGAAGTTTTATTAGGTCGCCAATTTCAGCCATTTCTGCTTTTATTTTATTTTCTGATGTTTCGTCGTTGGTTGCGTCGAGAAAAACTTCGTCGTCGACTTTAAACTTCTCTTTTATATTTTCTTCCAGTAAATCGATCTCTTCTGTCACTGACCTTTCTGCCCTTGCTTTTGCGCGCTGCTCTCGGCTAGTTGGTTTTGTCACCTGCAAATTGGATTCGCCTTTTTGCATAGACATAAATTTAACCGTTTATATTTTATATCATTTAATATGATACTACTTTTAACAACTTTTATGATTATTAAGCAACTTCAAATTAACTTTCCCGGAAAGTGTTTGTTCAAGTTCAAAACACAATTAGATCGACTTTATTAAAGATGAAAACTGCACAGTATTAGGTTTTTTCAACTTATTAACCAAATCTTTGTCAACTTACTTTAAATTTTTTTTTCCGCGACGGTTGAGCCCCCAAATGTAAGATAATATATTTAGTTCTTTATTTCCGGAATTCAGTGTTATAATTGAAATATGTAAGTAATTAAAAAGATTAAAAGGTCGAGTAAACCACGGTTTGGTACGGCACGTTTGTTGAACAACTGAAAAAGAACGACTTTAGATTAGCAAATGCGCGCACACGAAATTAACGACTTAACTCACCGACAACTTAAGGCGAACTAACTCTGCCTACTCTCCTACATACATTAGGATGCGCGATATATGCTACAGCATCCATAGTTGACCCTGTTCATATAAATTAAAATTTCAATTTTTGTTTAAAACGCAATTAAACTTCTACTTTTTTTGTAAAATTCTATAATAAAATGAGATTCAAATGTAGTCATGGCCACTATTTTCCGTCCATAAGACTACAATATTAAAATGGGATTCAAAAGCATCCCTTGCCGCCGTGAAACTCAAAAATCCAAACGGTGGACATAAAGTAGAGGTGAAGTTAAGGTAGTGGTGTATTTTATTAATTAATTAAAGTTTTCTGCATAAAGCCATAGCGCTTGAGTACAGTATTGGACTGTTGCGTTGTACATATAGCAGTAGTGCGGGTGGTAAGCATCTCGGGTGGGCGCGTGCGTTCCAAGGTTCGAGAACAAGTTCCGGTCAACTGATTTTATTTTTTTATTAAACTGAATTTTTTTAAAAATATAATTGAAGTGTAAAATCGCACGACACTTAAAACCATTAAATGCAACCCTGAATATGTATCCACTTTTCTACTGAATAAATATCTATTTACTTCCCGTTTGAATTACTACAGAATGTGTCGTGTCTTTTATTAAACTGCGTGGAATAATCAATTTACAACAGGTTATGGGCCTTAATACGCGAAATATTATTTATGAAGTTTCATAAAGTATATTTTCTAAACGGTTGAACATTTATTAAACGCGGATTGATTGTTTTTAACAGAATAATCAGTGATTTTTTTCATCATGGCGACAAACGCAGTAACCTTTCCATTCGAAAAATTAAAAGGTCGCGAAAATTTCGACGTTTGGAAGCGCCACGCCAAATCCTATCTTGTAATAAAGAACTGCTGGAAGGTAGTTGAAACAGAACTACCCGCAGAACCTTCAGACAAGGAAAAAGACAGCAATGAACGTGCACTAGCTGAAATAACCCTGATGATAGAGCCAAATAATTTTTCACTCATCGCAATGGCTACAACGGCTCATCAAGCATGGAAAGGATTATTTTCCGCATATGAAGACATCGGTCTTACGCGAAAAATAGAGTTATTAAAACAACTAATGCATTGTAAACTTTCTAATTACGTATCAGTACAGGAATACGTAAATTCGGTCGTGATGACATCACTTAAAGTGCAAAATGCCGGCCTCAACATCGACTAAGAGCTTACCGCATCATTAAAGTTGGCGGGGCTACCAGACGAATTTCGTTCACTTGTATAAGCCGTCGAAAACACCCAAGATAAACTTACGATCGATAGCATAAAAACACTCTTGTTGCAAGATGTTAAATTTGATAACGCGAATACATGTGGTGAGAATGCACTTAATTCAACCACAAAGTCCAACTTTAAGGGAAAGTCAAATCAATCGAATTAATTTCGATGCCATTCGATGCTTGGTCATACTGCTAGAAACTGTCCTAACAAAAGGAAGCGCTTTTTTAACGCCAAAAAGGGCAAAAGTGTTCTTTTGGCATCACTTCTTTCGCATGACATTCGTATTAAAGATGAATGGTTTGTTGATTCTGGCGCAACCTCACATATGACTAAAAATTGTAATGTGATCGTTGATGAAGTGCCAGTTGTAAATAAAAACATTCTAGTTGCAAATAATAAAACAATTAAAGTCAAATCAAAAGGTAATGTAAATAGAAAGAAAAAACAGATGCTGTAGTGAAAAATGTGGAATACGTACCAGACCTGTGTGCAAATTTGCTATCGGTACGACAAATGGCTATGAATGGAAATAAAATTATATTCGAAGGTAATGAGTGCAAAATTTACAATCCCAAAAAAAAGTTGATAGCAACCGCAAAGGTGGTGAATGGCTTATATCGCCTTAATTGTGATACAGAATATAACCACGACTCGAAAAGCAACAATGCATTTTTTGCTCGCGATAATTATCAGCTATGGCATAGAAGAATGGGGCATATTTGCCCAGAGCATTTAAAAAAAGTTAAATGTGCATCTGTTGGTATTGACTTTGAAAAAGCAAGTACAGAAAATTGTGTGGTTTGTGTGCAAGGGAAGCAAACGCGTGCTTCCTTTAAAAGCAGTTGCAGTCGGGCAAAAAGTTTGCTCGATTTAGTACACACGGACGTAATGAGTCCATTTGCAGAAAAGTCTTTCTCTGGCGCTAGTTATTTATTGACGTTCGTTGATGATTTTTCCCATAAATTGTTCGTAGTGCAGATTAAACACAAATCTGAAGTTCTTGACGAGTTCGTCAAATTCAAGAAACTGGTTGAGAATCAGTGTTCGCGCAAAATAAAAATGATTCGTTCAGACAATGTCACCGAGTATATTAACGCAAAATTTAAGACCTTCTGTTTGTCGGAAGGTATTGTGCATCAAACCACCTCACCATATACCCCTGAGCAAAACGGAGTGGCTGAGCGGTTTAACCAAACAATAATTGAAAGAGTGCGGTGCATGTTGATCGATTCCGAGTTAAATACAAAATTTTCGGCTAAGGCTGCAAACACAGCTACGTACATTTTGAATCGTATTCCATTCGCGGCAAACACAAAGAGCCCGTACGAAATATGGACAAACAAGAAACCAAACCAAAAATTTTTAAAAGTATTTGGCTGTAAAGCCATTGTGCATGTGCCTCGGGAAAAACGAAAAAAGCTAGACGCCAAGTCTACTGAGTGCATCATATTGGGTTATTGCAAAAGATCCAAATCATATAGATTGTTCAATCCTAAAACGCAAAAAATCATAATAAGTAGGCATGTGGTTTTCTTTGAAAAGAAAGAGAAAAGCACGGGTGAAATGAACTATATAGTTGACCTATCAGGCGCGAGTGAACTACTTAACATTGGCAATTCAGAAGAGGCAGATAGCAAAGAATCACCAAGTGTTAAGAAAATTGAAATAAAACATGATGACGATTGTGATAGCGATTCCGTCACTGTTAACAGTAATACAGAGCGCGATAGTGATTCGGTATCAGCAGACAATAAAGCAGATGCCGATTGTGATAGTGAGTCGATCATAGTTGAGAATAGATCAGATAGCGATTCCGCCACTGTAAGCAATAATACAGAGCGCGGTAGTGACAATAAAGCAGAATCTGACTGTTCTAGTTTTGAAAGTGCAAATGACCCCGATGAAGTCGAAGTTTCGGATGGTCATATTATAAGACGCTCAAAAAGAATCGCAGCAAAAAGAGATGGTTACAATTTTTGTGTAACCGATTTTGTATCGAATAAACCTCAAAATCTAGAAGAAGCAATGGCCGGCGAACACGCAAATGAGTGAGAAGCCGCTGTAAATAGTGAAATGAACTCTCACCATTCGAACAATATATGGTGTTTGAGTGAACTGCCACCTGGTAAGAAAGCACTGAACTCCAGGTGGGTGTTTAAAACCAAAACAGACGCAAATGGCGCGGTAGTACGACGGAAAGCTAGATTAGTGATCAACGGGTGTAGTCGAATAAAGGGTATTGACTATGAGGATACGTTTGCTCCTGTAGTTAGATACACCTCGCTGCGTTTTCTTCTGGCGTTAGCTGCAAAACATGACCTACTAATCCATCTGATGGATGCAGTCACAGCATTTCTCAATGCTGAAATTAACGACGAGATTTATATGGTACAACCCAACGGATTTGATGATGGTTCTGGTCGTGTTTGTAAGCTATTAAAGTCTTTATACGGACTGAAGCAATCAAGTCGATTGTGGAATGAGAATTCAATCATTGTTTTGCTAAAGATAGGTCTTACCCGAAGTACCGTAGACCAATGTGTGTATTACAAAGTACACAACAACGTAATGCTATTTTTTGCCGTATATGTCGACGACGTACTTTTGTTTTCAAATGACGAATCTAACATGATAACGCTGAAAAAGGAACTTTCATCAGAATTTAAGATGAAAAATCTTGGTGAAGTTTCATCAGTATTAGGTGCGCGTATTACTAGAGACATTAAGAAGGGCACTATCGAAGTTGACCAGTCTCAATATATAACAGATATGTTGAATCGTTTTGGATTGCTTGATAGCAACCCGGTGGCAACACCAATTGACTTGAATCAGCGTTTGAGTGCCACATTGTGTCCTACTAAGGAGTCTGAATAGCGTGATATGTCGAAAATCCCGTATATGCAAGCCGTTGGGTGCTTATTGTTTGCCGCACAAATAACGCGGCCTGACATAAGTTTTGCTGTAAACCTTCTCTGTCGTTTTTCAACAAATCCAGGAAATGCACACTGGATTGCAGTGAAGCGCGTTATGCGTTACATAAGGGGCACCATGAATTACAGCATTGTGTTTAGCAGAGAAGCCAGCAATCTTACTGGATATTGCGACGCAGATTGGACTGGTGACCTCGATGAAAGGCGAGCAACGACGGGCTATTTATTTATGTTCCAGGGAGGTCCGATATCTTGGTGTACTCGACGATAGCGAACTGTTGCTCTATCTTCAACTGAAGCAGAATTCATGGCCATGACATCAGCGATTCAAGAATCAACGTGGCTAATGCGATTACAAGAAGAGTTGATGCCAAACACTTCCAGTGGCATGACTCTTTATTGCGATAATAAAAGTGCCATACAAGTGGCTTTGAACAATTCGTACTCACCTCGCACAAAACACGTTGACATTAAAGGTAAATTTATTCGTCAACACTTGGATGAAGGCAAAATTAAGCTAATATACATACCAACCAACGACATGCTAGCAGACATCCTAACCAAAGGCATAGTCAAGTTAAATCATATCAATATTTGTAAATCACTTAGACTCCAAAAAATTAAAAAAAAATAATAATGAATTAATTATCTTGAATTAGCACGCAACCAATGTAATTCACGAAAAATATATTAGTTAATCTTAAGAATAAAAAGATGTCGTTCAGGAAAAGTATTGAAGTGTAAAATCGAACGACACTTAAAACCACTCTATGCAACCCCGAATATGTATCCACTTTTCAACTGAATAAATATCTACTTACTTCCGGTTTGAATTACTACAGAATGTGTCGTGTCTTTTATTAAACCGCGTGGAATAATCAATTTACAACATATATGAATACTTCTTATCTTTATTTTTTTTATTTTATAAAATTTTTAATTCTAAGCTTTTTTCCTATTTGTGGCCTCTATCTTGGAGTGAAAAAATCCAAGTTTGCGCAAAAAACCCCCAGAAAATTATTCAAATACGTACATAGTTTTGTGAATTGCTTTAGAAAATTTATTTTTTTTGTATGGTATGCACAAACTTGGGCCTTAAACAGATATAGATTAAATTTGACCCGTTATGAAAAGAAAGTTCTTCAAAAATCAATATGAAATGGCTTGTTAAATATGTCTAAGTTGCGGTGAAGGAAAAAATGCCAGAAAACCGTCAAATCTTGAATACATATGTAATTTTGTTTTACAAAATTTATTTCAATAAAGCCAGATCTGGCTAAACTAACACACTGCCTGTATACCAAACAGACAAAAATTCCAAAATGGTAAATGTTTTCGATGAAAACGAATTTGTCTCATATTTCCTGTCCCACTTAAAATTAAGCGCTAAAAACGTTGGCGATAACGGTTTTTTGAAAAAAAATTTTATTTTCGGGTTTTGGGACTTGTTTTGGTCAAAAAATCGACTTTTCCAAAACCCGAAAATTAACTTTTTTCTTCAAAAAACTGTTATCGCTAACGTTTTTAGCGCATAATTTTAAGTGGCTAACATTTTTTCCATACATTCAATTGCCAGAGTGTATCTCACTTAACCATACATATTTCCAATTAACATGTATTTTGATGTCTTCGTATGGCTCATGAGCGGTGCATAGGAATATTATATTTAATAAATAATGCATCATTTATTTGTAATAATTCATTAAAGTTTTCTGCAAAAAGCCATAGCTGTTAACTACAGTATCTGACTGTGTAATTGCACATACAATAGTGGCGCAGGTGGTAAGCGTCTCGGTTAGGACGAGTACGTTCCAAGGTTCGTGGGAAGGTTCCGGACAACCGTTTTTTTTTGTTTTTTTTTTAATTCAATTTAATTAGTCTTTAAATATATAAAAACTTCTTATGTTGCTTTTTTTAAATTTATTATATTCTTAGCCCAATATTTTTCTGTTCATGACCTCTATCTTAGAATGAGAAAATCTAATTTTCCAAAAGACCCCCAAAAAATTATTATATGCAGTTCATATGTATAAACATCAAATCAAAAAAGCAAACTCCGTCGGACCGAGAAACTTTATAGGAATCTCGAAATTAATCAGAGCTCATTATTTCTATCGTGGGTTTCCGGTTATATAGACCCTATATATGTGGGAATGCATACTTTAATATGCTAGCCCTGAACTTGCCCTAAGGTACGGTCCTGCAAATACGCTAATGTTGCAACCCTGTTCAGCAACCCTAATTTGACGAACGACGAAAAAGCAAGACATTGACGAACGAATATTGACAGTTGCAATTTGAACATAGTGTCACACGGACTGCCTGATTTATAGTTCTAGTTTGCCTAAGCCTATTTTATAAGTACACATATTTAATGTTGAATTATTAATTAAAATAATAAATCCATCAAGATTCAACCGGTCGATGTTTTACATTTATAATTGTGGCTTCTACAAGTGGTGTCAGGCATGGATCGAAATCCTGCCAAGTGAGCGTGATCAAAATCACAGAAATTTTTAACATTGCTCACTGTAACCAAGTGAACATTTTAAACATTGTAATTGCATTAAAATTGCTGAAAACATAAACTGTGAGTTCGTGTATGCTATCAAGACGCTTATGTGCAAAATATATTGAAAATTGAATATCAGTACCTGAAAATCAACATACGTACGTACAAATGTACACTAAATTCATTTGCATGCGCACATCATAAGTGGCGTCCAGAAGGCTCTAGAACTTTTCATCGTTTTGGATGCTGTACTCTTTAAAAGGCGTGCTGTAACCTGCGTCAATTCAGAGCACCGTTAACCGAAGCCATTCAAACGACAAGTAGGCGAGCGCAGTCGACAGAAGCGTAAAAGCATTGCGCAGTCATAAGTACAGAGCTGCGAGTTTGAGCAGTGTGAGCAAGAGGAAACGAAGTTGTCGCGTTAGAGAGGAATGCTGTTGCTGGATAGCAAGGCATAGGCAAGTTCTTATTGTGTGTTGTTGGTTATTGGCATTTGACGATAGCGTCGAAATAAATGCGAAGACAACGAAAACGTGAATTCGTATCAGAGTGCAATGCTGGGCAGATGCGTTGCTGGCTGATACAAGTGTAAGAGCGAGTACGGGAGTTCGAGATTGTTATCGAAAGAAGGCAGTGGCCGACGAAGACGACGAAACATAGGCACGACTGTGAAACGGAAGGGTAACAGCGACGTGGTAGTGAGTTTATACGAATGGTATGCTGAGTAGAGGCAAAGCCAAGGTAAAACGAATGTGATTGTAATCTAAATGAAAAGTGAAGTAGGGATCAAATAAAAGTTTATTTAAGAGATGAAATGTTTTATGATAATAAAAATGGAAATGTAAGCAACGAAAAAGAATTGAAAAATTTGAAAAAGCTAGTATTGTATTCAAACCAAAGGCAAACGAATTATTTATGTAAATGTAGATTTGGAGCTTGCGCACAAGAAATTGAATATGTCAGCAAAAAGAAACGCAAAGAAGAGTATAAGTAAGCGAAAGAAGGTGTAAAGGAAATATGAATTGCATGTTATAATCAAAACAAAGGAATTAAAAGCAAAGAAAAATACCTCTATACTGAATAATATAGAGATCATAAGAAAACCAAAAAACAAACGAATATAGTATTGAATATGAAATAGTTTGAAATAAAAGACATTGTATATGTTAATCAGAACAGACTATGGAAAACAAGAGCGATTAAATGTAAGTGCGAGATTTTTTGTTTGCTCTTAATAAGAAGTTTGACAAGAGTAATTCAACAAAAAATAAATTTGAGCTTAGTTAAAATTAACTTTTCGAGAATATAGCGGGTAGAATTTATCTTTCCAAACATAATTTACATTTATTAAAAATTATTATTAAAAAAACAACTGAAAATTACATTTACATTTGACTATAATAATTTAGTGTATACAGTTAGTTCGACATGGACAGGGAACAAATTTTCGCAATGACTGTAAATGATCTAAAAGAGAAATTGGTAGGTGCAGGACTTCCAACTAATGGACGAAAAGCTACCTTGCAGGATCGCCTTTGCGAGCATTATGGTCTGACCGTCGGTGACGACGATGGGTCTGACAGCGGTAGTGATTCTTTTCAGAGTAATGCAATGCAAGAGGCGGCGGTTATTATTATTATTATTATTCTTTATTCGGTCTATGATAGCAATATCTTACAGACTAGAAATATACAGGAATTACTTACTAACTAAATAGGCTGGAATTGAGTACTAGGGATAAAATGAAGCAATCTTATCGACAAACTGGGATCTCGGCATTGCAAAGTCAAGATCTAGCGGTTTGTAAATATTGTTAATTTCACTGACTGCCCTAGTAATGGGCGCGAGATAGTGGTAATTAGATTTGACTGTAATAAGATGGAGCAGATTCACGCAATCAATTAAGCCATTAACAATGTCGAAAATGAACATTATCGAATGGATTGTGCGCCTACTAGAGAGAGATTTCAAGTTTATGAGCAAACACCGTGCATTATAGGATGGAAATGGATCGACGAAATGAAGTGGATAGAGAGCAAAACGAGTAAAACTGCGCTGTACACGCTCGATTCTGTCGGAATGAGAACTATATAAAGGGTTCCAGATAATTGATGCGTACTCCAACTTAGACCGGACAAGACAAGTAAAAAGGGATTTCCTTGTATAGGGATCTTTAAAGTCTTTCGCATAGCGGTTCAAAAAACCCAAGTTCGAAAAGGCTTTAGGGATAACTGTGTTCACATGACTGACAAAGGTAAAACCAGAGTCAAACAGAACGCCTAGATCGGAAAATACCTCGACTGAGGACAGTTGATTGTTAAGAATCGAGTAACTTGAACATATACGATTACGCGTACGCGACAAGGTTAAATGAAAGCATTTTTTTATGTTAAGCAACAATTTGTTTTTTAAACTCCAATCAGTAAGATTGTTGAGTTCATTTTGTAGCTGAAGCGCGTCAGACACGCAGGTAACTCTAGAATACAATTTCAGGTCATCAGCATAGAGAAGAAATTGCGAGTGATTAAAGCAGGACCGGATATCATTGATAAACAGAACAAAAAGAAGCGGACCTAGAATACTACCCTGCGGTACTCCGGAGGTTACCACAAAAGAGTAAGATGCAGTACCAGCAATTTCTACAAACGTTGTTCTGTTCGTGAGGTAGGATCGCAACCACAGAAGAAAGACTGAATGGAAACCAAGAAGCTCGAGCTTGTGTAATAAAATATCATGAGAGACTCTATCGAAGGCTTTAGAGAAATCGGTGTAAATGGTATCCACCTGAAATCCACTCTTAAAGGCCGATAAACAGTACTCTGAAAACACAGCAAGATTGGTTACGGTGGAGCGACCACAGACAAAACCATGTTGGTTGGGATCAATAATTTGTTTGACTGCGAAGAATAACTTATCTTTTACCACCTTTTCAAAAAGTTTTGAAAATGTGGTTAATTTTGAGATTGGACGGTAATTTCTGACATCATTTTTGTTACCTGATTTGTGGATGGGTGTAATGGAGCTCACCTTCCATTTGTCGATGAAAGTACCGGAGGAAAGGGAAAGGTTAATTATCAGAGATAAAGGGAAAGCTAGGGATGAGCAGCATTTCTTAAGGAAAAAAGTGGTGAGGCCATCGGAATCAGTTTTATGAGACAGTTTTAAAGCGGAGATACCAATCTGTATTTCTAAATCAGTGATGCAAAGTGCTCCAAAATCAGCGCAATGCGAACCAATATCACCACCGAAAGAGTTATAAGTGCTGACGTCAGCATCATTTACAAAATTAGACTTGAAAAAATCAGCAAAGAGATTTACACTGTCATGCAGAGAAGAGGAGGAGAGACCATCCAGAGTCATACAGCTAGGAATAATCGAGCATCCTTTCTTAGACCGAATGAAGTTCCAGAATGCTTTGGGATTGGACTTTAACTCATCCTCATAGCGAGATATATAATTGTTATAGAGAGTTTTATCGAGTTCATTGAATTCTTTACTAAGGCTGATATAATTTTCTCTGAAGCTAAAATCGTTTGTGGACTTGAAAAGTTTGTAATATTTATTTCGTTTGTTCTTCAGTCTTTTAAGCCTTCTCGTATACCAAGGTAACTTATGTCTCCGAGGAGGGATCAGATTTAGGTTAGAGTTTAAGACCAAGTAAATTTGTTCAAGGAACATCTCATAGCACTCAGCGACATTACGCGAAAGAAAAATAGAGCTCCAATCAATTTCGTTGAAAATTGCATTTAAAGAGTCGTAATCGGCGTTTCTGAAGTTTAGAGACGGGGAATCGATTGTGTAGATTGTGGGAAATGTACAAAACTGAAGGGATAAAAAGAGCGGCACATGGTGCATATCAGACTTACAGATAGGAAAATTACATTCTTGTAACTTAAAGATCAAGTTTTCATCAATGAATAAAAGGTCAAGGAAGTTACCAAGCGTGTTGGGAATATAATTAATTTGGGTAAGATTAATGCTGGAAAGACTATCTAGAACATGGATCTGCTGTGGAAGGCTAGCATTAGAGGCAGTTAAGACACCATTCCTAAGCAAGTCAGACCATACGATCTTGTTTAGGTTAAAATCACCCAGTATGCAGAAGTGGTCATCTGCATGATTTTCATAGATATATAAAATGTTATTGATATGGAGTGCATATAAGTGTTCAGAACTGTTTGGCGGAATGTAAGATACGCAAATAAACAAGCTACCAAAGGTACCGAAGATGCGGACACACAGTTGATCTAAAAGCGAATCTGCGTTTCTAAAAGCGACGACTGACGACCTAAGCGCACGTTTTACCGCAATTAAGACACCCCCACCCCTACTACAGCCTGTTTTTAGCGCATCTCTATCCTTACGATAAATATGAAAAATATTCGGATCAAAAAACTCTGCATCAAAAAAATCACTAGTTAACCACGTTTCAACTAGCACAAAAACATCGAACTCACACCGAGACGTAAATAAAAATACTTCTTTAGCCTTAGTACGCATTCCAGAGATATTTTGGTAGTAAATTTTAAGAAGTTTAAGATTTTCAATATTATAATGAGAAATACTAGGAGTATTAATTACACAGCTATTTAATTCAGTTGCATTAGGTCCTTGGGATGTTACGAAATGGCTGGACGTTAATCCCAGTTGGCCATAGATTGGGATCTAAGAGCAAACTATAGAAGTCAGGAGACACGCCCAGTTTAAAATTAACCCTCCTTAGGCTCTCCAGCGGAGTGTCTTTCTTAACTAGCTTGTAGCAAGTAATAAAATTGTCATCAATACCAGAATGTTTTTTGATATAATCAACAACCATATCTTCAGATACCGATGGTTTAAATGAAGATAGATGCACCCATTTTCTGATAACGGCTACCTCTAACTCAGTCGAAGCATTTCGACCAACCACTCGATTTTTAGAGTTGAAACCATTCATGTGACGCGCAGTAACACGATTATTTTGCTTACCATCAGGCTGTTGAGATGTTTTAGTGGTATGCAAATTATCCACAATTGGCTCTTCTGTATTATCAGAATGTTGAGAGATCGGAAACAAGGTAGAAGCACCAGAGAGAAGATCGACCGCAGAGTTATGAGAAATATACGGCAATGTATGAAGAGTATATGATGCTGATGCCGACCCCGAGGCATTGTTGTTGGAACAAGTTGCATTAGATGCGACGTTAGCAGCAGCAACAGAAGAGAAAGTGGAAGGCGATGATGGCTCAATAGCATTGCCCGCAGCAGACATGTTATTGTTTTTGTTTGGTTGTGGATTTTTTAAAAGAGCTTCAGCAAGAAAATCGGTAAGTAAGACCTGAAGTTCTTTGACCTCACTGGCCAATGCAGCTATCAAATCGTCTTTCTGTGCCATACTTCGTTGTAATACGGAAAAACAATCAAGCATGCTATCCATTTTTTTCAGCAGGTTGTCATTATCTGATTTTAGATCAGTGATATGAGTATTTATACTCGCGTTCACTTTAAGGAGAGCAGCAAGTATATTGGCTGTTACTGTTGTACTCATTTGCTCACTATTATTGTTGATGTTGTTGGTGTTGGAATGCTCGCTAATGCTGATGTTTTTGTTGCCGTTGATTTGCATGTTATTACTGGTGGTGGCGTTAGTATGCTCATTATTACCGATGCTGTTGTTGCTGCCGTTGACTTGCAAATTATTGTTGATGTTGATGTCATTTGACATTTTCGAAGCCGTAACTTGCTGTGAGAGATCGGAGTCAACGATGACAACAGAAGAGTTCGATGACGTTGGTAAATCCGATGCTGAGATCACATGAGTTAAATTGGGTAGCGGAGAACAAATAGACTTGCGGCGAACAGCAGAGCAGTCTTTACAAAAAAACTTTTTGTTCATGCTTACCAGGTACTCTATGTCAGCGGGCACAACACCAACACATTCCATATGAAAGAATTCAATGCAATTACCACACTGAACTTTCGATGAAGAGAGCCGATCAACTTTAGAACCACAAATACAAGGCATTTTGAAGCAAAGCACAGGAAAACTTTGGAATTATGTTTTAGTTGAAGATAGGTAGATTATAAATTCAATTTTAAATATAGTTTTTATTTTAATTTTTATTTATGACGGTGATAGTTATTGTTTGTAAACCAAAAAGTAGATATTGTAAACTTTTGTAAATGTATGTATGTGAATGTTTATTAAAATAATAAATAAGCGGAGTAAGAGAAAACACGTCTGCACAGCACCACTTCGCAGGTTTTTTTAGTCGTCCGGCTTTCACATTGCGTGATATCGAAAGTTCTCTGACACTGTTTAGTGGAATTGGGTATCCCTCGGTTGAGGAATGGCTCGACGATTTCGAGGATAATGCCACAGCTGTGCAGTGGGGTGAGTTACAGAAATGTATGTACGGGAAGCAGCTGCTGAAAGGTGCAGCTAAAATTTTTGTACGCAGTCAACGCGGAATCAATAGTTGGTCGTTGCTGAAGGAAGCACTAAAAAAAGAGTTTGGGGTTATTGCATCATCAATTGAGGTGCACCGTCAGCTTAGGAATCGGCGAAAGCGTCAAAACGAGGACTATCGGGAATACCTGTATAGCTTAATGGAGATAGGTAGACCCATCAATTTAGATGAAAAGAGTCTCATAGAGTTTTTTTTAGAGGGTATTCCTGACTCCAGGGCAGCTAAGTCAAATTTGTATCAGGCCAGGTCAGTTGCAGAGTTGAAGGCTCAGATTGTAATTTACGAAAAGATACGGTTAGGGCGTCAACCCAGTTCAAGTGTGTCGCAGGAAAAACGCGAGGACTCAAACAAAGATGTAGGTAAGTCCCAAGTAACCAATTCCAAGAAATGCTATCGATGTGGTGAGGTAGGCCATTTAGCTAGCGGCTATCAGCGACAGCGAAAGTCGACATGTTTTGGGTGCAGCCAACCTGGACACCGCATTGCCGAATGCCCGAAAAAAGAAGTTAAGGTCAAGCAAGAGACGCCTCGCGTGAATACTTTGGAAACTGTACGTGCGTCGTCCTCAATACAGGGTGGGCCAAAAGAAACCAAGGGGTGTAAAAGTTTAATAACTTTTTCGTTTATTAATTTTTTTTTATTTTTTCTTTCAGATTATATAGACAACACTTGGAGAATTTATAATGGAGAGGTTCACAACTGAACAGAGAACCAGAACAATAGAATTTTATTATTTAAACCAGAGATCAATTATTTTAACGCAAAGAGCATATCGTCGACATTTTAACGTCATTTGAATGGCTTTGTTAATATGCAGAACTGTAGGTTCTGGGGTTCTCAAAATCCAAGAGACATTTATCAACGCCAATTACACCCTATCAGGTGCACAGTATGGTGTGGGATCACATCTGAAAATGTCATTGGGCCTTACTTCTGCGAGAATGAAGATGGAAGTGCTGTAACCGTAAATGGAGAGCGGTATCGGTTTATGATAGACAATTTTTTACGTCCTGCTCTTGAAAACAGACCTGGTATGTGGTTTCAGCAGGACGGAGCTACTGCCCGAGACACAATGGCACTTTTAAGTCAAATTTTTGGAGGGCGAATAATTTCCAGAAATTCGGAAATTATTTGGCCAGCGCGATCGCCAGATTTGACAGCACCCGACTATTTTCTTTGGGGTTATTTGAAGGAGCGAGTGTATGTGAACAAGCCAGAGACAATCCTTAAACTCAAGGCAAACAGTGGTGCAGAAATTCGAACGCTACAGCCACAAGTTTTGAAAGATGTTATGGAAAATGCTCTAAAAAGAGCCCATCAGTGCGAAGCTGAAAACGGCGGTCATTTAAGAGACATCATTTTTCATACTTAATGTAAAAAAATTTCCCTTTTGTATATTATATAATCTGAAAGAAAAAATAAAAAAAAATTAATAAACGAAAAAGTTATTAAACTTTTACACCCCTTGGTTTCTTTTGGCCCACCCTGTAGGATGTGTTATTTTTAAAGATTTGACTATAAACAGTTGCACATTTTCGGCATTGCTGGATACAGGGTGCGACTTGTGCCTCTTGAGGTATGACGTTCTCTTGATGTTAGGAGATATTGAGTTATCCAGAGAGCGACACCAGTTACGGGGCATAGGTAATAGCGTTCTTCATACCGTTGGCGGTTTCAACATCAAATTAAAGGCAGATGACGTCGAGTTAGATGTAATTTTTCACGTCGTTCGTGAGCGAGATATTGTGTATCAGGCAATTATTGGCAACAACGTCTTGAAACAAGTTGACCTGATTGTTTCTGAAGACAATGTCGAGTTCAAGTCAAAAGGCGAGAAGAAAGCGACCGAGTCTCCAGGGACGAAGGAGTTAGAGTTGAGTGTCTTGCAGGAATTTAAAGATTTATCTTTATCAAGTAAAGAAAAGCTTAAAAATGAAGTAAATATTGACCTATCCCACCTAAATATTACACAAGCAAAGACGATTGAGACTGCTGTGGAGAGCTATTCGCCGACGAATCACCAGAAATCTCCAGTAGTTATGAAAATATGTATAACTGACGATAACCCTGTGTTTCAAGGACCACGTAGAATGTCATACTCTGACCGGCGCATTGTTGACAATCAAGTTTCTGAGTGGCTAAGGGAAGGCATTATCCAACCAAGTACCTCAGAGTATGCATCGCCAATTGTCCTGGTCTCGAAAAAAGATGGAAATAAGAGATTGTGCTGCGATCGTATAAACGAGAAGATAATCAAGGACAATTTTCCAATGCCGCTCATGGATAACGTTATTGAGCGGCTGCAAGGTATTTACAACTCTTGATTTGAGAAATGGGTTCTTTCACGTGCCGATCGAACCTGCCTCTAGGAAATACACTTCGTTTGTTACCCATCAAGGACAATACGAATTTTTGTATGTTCCTTTTGGAATTTCGAATTCGCCTGCCGTGTTTACCAGGTATATTTACGCCGTGTTTGGGGATCTTGTTGCGGATGACACTGTAATAGCGTACATGGATGATCTGATCATTCCCTCTAAGGATGTGGATCAGCGGTTAGTTAAGCATAAGACAGTTTTAGATAGGGCAGCACAGTTTAATTGGCGTATTAAGTGGGAAAAGTGCCAATTTCTTCAAACAAAAGAATACTTCTTAGGGTATATTGCGGAGGGAGACACAATAAAACCATCAAATAGGAAAACGGAGGCAGTGAAGAAATTTCCTATCCTTGGTTGACTTCCTATTTCCGCCGATTTATCGAAGGGTATGCAGTGATGGCCAAACCACTCTCCGACCTTTTGCGTAAGGAGGGGAAAATCAACAGGCGGCGTTTCAACAACTGCAGACGGCACTGGTCAGCGCACCGGTTTTGAAACTTTATAACGCGAAGGCCTTTACTGAGGTTCACACTGACGCTTCGATGTATGGGTACGGTGGTGTACTCTTACAAAGAGATAGCGAAGACCAGCTTTTCCATCCGGTCCAGTATATGAGCCGAAAGACGAAGCCTGTTGAGGAGAAGTACCATTCATATGAGCTGGAAGTGCTAGCTATAGTGGAAGTACTCAAGACATGGCGGGTATATTTAATGGGAATTCACTTCAAGATTGTCACGGATTGTAATGCGTTCACCATGACAATGAAGAAAAAGGACGTCCCCGTAAGAGTAACTCGTTGGGCGATAATGCTACAGGATTACGACTATGAGATCGAGCATCGCAGCGGGTCCAAGATGCGCCACGTAGACGCGTTAAGTAGGGTAGCATGTTTAATGCTAGAGGATTCATTAGTCCATCGACTTAGGCCGACTCAGCAGCAGGACGAATGGAGCAGGGCAGTTTGTAAGGTCCTAGAGAGGGATACATATGAACATTTCTTCATGAAACACAATCTGCTGTATAAGGATCCCGTAAAAGAACTTATAGTAGTGCCGTTAGTTATGGAAGACGAAATAATGAGAACAGCACACAAGCAGGGGCATTTCTCAATAAAGAAAACCCAGGACGCTGTTGAGAAAAGCTTTTTCATTCCACAAATTAACAGAAAAATTGGCAAAATAGTAAGGAGTTGTATAGAATGCATCGTTACGGATGCGAAAGCTGGGAGGGAGGAAGGGATGTTGAATCGTATCGATAAAGATACATGTCCTCTAAGCACCTATCATATCGACCACGTGGGGCCAATGGAGCAAACAAAGAAGGCCTACAATTATATTTTGGTTGTGGTGGATGCCTTCTCCAAATTTGTTTGGTTATACCCAACCAAAAATACTGGTGCTGAAGCTGTTGTCGACCGCCCTTCCAAACAGTCAGCAATATTCGGGAATCCCAGACGAATAATCTCAGATAGAGGAGCCGCTTTCACAGGTAACCTCTTTAAAGGATACTGCGAAAAGGAAGGTATTGAGCATTTACTAATAGCAACGGTAGTTGCGAGTGGAAATGGCCAAGGATGCACCAAATAGTTGTACCAATGTTGTCAAAGTCTTGTGGTGAGGAGCCTAAATGCTGGTATAAGTATATAGAAAGGGTACAGCAGGCTATAAATATTACTCCAACTCGCAGTACAAAGTTTTCACCTTTTATTGACGATATTGACGGGGTGTGATATGAGGGTAACTGGGTTGTCCGAGTTTAACGAATTTTTACAGAATGCGGCTTTTGATGAGTTAGATTTAGAACGTGAGGCAACGTAACTAAGAGAAAAGAGGCAGTGTAAAATTCGAGCGTTGTGCTAACTGGGAGCGGCGGTGGCTCAAAAGCACGGCGGTCGAATTTGTGCTCAAAATAGAAAAGAAAACAGAAACGAGAATTCTCGTTATAAAAAATGTGGCCGTATATTTGTAAAAAATATAATTTTGAACAATTATTTTACCTTAATTATTGATGCGGGCGAAGAATCCTGGGCTGGCCGTGATGCGGTCGTGTCGACTGTCTCTGGAAAAGTAGACGGTTTTTCGATCGAGGACAACCGTTGAACCTGAAAATCATCCTCCGGTTTTAAGGGGAGGTGAACCCACACATGCACACCCCCATGCATGTATATGTGTGCTGACAAAACACGAATATGCATGCATGCCCACACAGGTGGGTGGGTTGGTGTGAGTGATTGGAAGGGCGCTAAAGTTACATTAGGGTGGCCCATTTTTTGAGACTTTAGGCATCTCGCCTAAACATGCCGGCCCCCTTGCGATACGCAACATCTTACCCCGCCCCAGGATTTTCCACCGCGCCTCCTCTTAAGGTAAGGACTTAAACTATCCTAGTGAGTGCCGGCTGGCGCTGTCCCAGTCGTCTGCCTCCGAAATGCCGTTTGAAGTTTGGCGGCTCCATCGTATCGCACCTAGAGCTAAGAGATAGGAGGAAGAAACTTTAGAAAATAATAACGCTGTATATTTCTTGCCATGAAATAAGTGGTTTTATTTACTTTAAATAAAAACAAGAAAAAGAAAAAAAATGTTATTTGTTCTTAAATCTAGCCTTACATACTAACGGCTCCCGATAGCACAAATCCGAAAATTGTGCTTTGGGCAAGCTGTGGCCCAAACGACGGCGGAAGCGTGCCCGAGGCTACGACGTCGGCATAGACGTCGCCCCCGAGCACGATCTGTATCGGCGCCGCCTTGTAGAAATTTGGATCCGCCAACCGGATGTGCTGGTACGGAACAGCAACCTGGGCGTCCGCGTTGTGCACCGGACTTATTCGGTGCATATGGTTCACGCACAATGCATGGGCGGTGACCGTTTTATTGTTCCCGTGGTTGCCGCGGATTCGGAGGAAACAACCGCGCTCTCCGCCCGAGTAGGTGGTGGGCAGCCCTAGCTCTTCCGCCAGCCCGCGGTCGATGACTGTGCGAGGGGAGCATGCATCGAGAAGCGCACGGATGCGCCGTAGTCCCCCCCCGGCTTCCAGTTTCACGATCGCGGTTGGCGCAAGAGCAATCATGGGGCGTAGCGGTGGACCCACCCGGGCGAGAGCGCGGCTGAGACCGTCCCGGAAACCAGTAGTTTGGGGTAGCTGGCGCGGCTGTAGGGCCAGTCTACCGTCGATGGGATCGTTGGTGCGGAGCTGGCGCGGCTGGGAGGCCAGTCTACGCTCGTCTGTAGGTGTGCGTCGATTATTGGTGCGAAGTCGCTGGCGCGGCTGAGTGGCCAGTCGACGTTTGCCGCTATTTCGGTGGGCGCGTCGTGCAGTACGGTTGCCCGTGTTATTATGATGGCTGGCGTTATGGGTGTTGCGTTGCGGTGACCGCGGGGTGCGCCGTTGGAAGGCGCGCCGCTCGTGAGCTAGAAGGGGCCGGAACGGCAGTGAGTCCGGTACCCCTTCGACCGGTCGGAACGGCCGTGGTTCCGGTACCGGCTCGGTGATCTCGCCTTCTTCTGGCGACCAGGCTATCTCTGATGCGTGGAGTGACAGCATCTCCTCTTCCATCGCGTCCACTGTAGCGGCTTCCAGTTCGGCCTCTTCGACTTGTTGGGCCCAGCTCTTGTAGGGCGTAGGCGCGCGTACTTGATCGTCCATGGGCAGATGGAGGGTGGTGTGGTGTTTTCCACCACATCGTCGGCACCTGACGTCGCTTGTGCAGTCCCTGGCAATATGGACCATCGACAAACAGTTGTCGCAGTAGCCCGCCCGGATAACCTCCTTGAGGCGCTGCAGAGGTTCCATCCCCTGGTATCGGGTGCACGCACGCAGTGGGTGGCTATCGCCACACAGCGGGCATGGCTTTGGGTACCGGGCGGCTAGGCGTTCGGCCCTCTTGCGCAAGGATGCGTAGCGAGTCATACTGCATATGACCGAAAAAGAAAGAAAAAAAACAGAAAATCCCCTTGAATATTGGTATATTGGTGTGGACGCCCATATACGTGGGTGGCGAGCGACCGCGTTCGGGGTTTATCCATGCCATATAATGTGGCATTATTCTAATCTACGGTGAAATTTTAGTATTACAGAGCATATTACCCGTACATGGGAATTGGTTATTTTTTTTCCCGCACGGCACGGTAGCGACAAGTTGCTTACGTTGATCGCCTTGTATTTCGATTCGCCACTGGCCCTCATGCAGAGATTTATTCTTACTTGCATGGTCGCCGTCATAAGTGGCGTCAGTGCCGTGCACACAGCGACATTTTCGCTTTTTTCGGTACTTGGTTTCGGTACCGAACTGGGTAGAGAGTGCGAATGTGGTGACTTTAGGGTTTATTTTTTTGTTGTTTTGTGGGCAAAACAGTCCTGCCCCCTCCGAAAACAACAAAACAAACAAACCCCGCGAAAAAATGGATAACAAAAACAACCAAAAAAAAAAATTTTTCGTAGTTCGAAAAACGCAATTTTGCAGATTTTTGTTTGAAAATTTATTATTTATAGGTTATTTCCTATTTTACTAGAAGCGGGATCTTCGCCGATCAGGTACGAACGTAGATTTCGTTACCCTATTGATCCCGCAGTGAATGGTACCGATTTTGGCAGATCGGGATTTCGGTACCCGGTGACCAAAATAGCGCATCACTAACGTGATGGTAAAATTATGCATATATACATATATACATATGCTAGCAAATTTTTTGCGAGTAAATGAGAGCTCGCATGGCGTGATGGTTTGTATTTGCACACATACATATATGTGCGTACTCACGCCTTGCAAAGTCGTGAAAAAGAAACAAAGAAAATTCATTGAATTGGAACAATTCATAATTTTCTTGTTTCCGGCACGCGTGGGTCAGCAGCTCTGCAAGGTAAGTAAAAATTGTAAATTTTAATTGTAAAGTGTATTAAATCTAATTTTTTCTTTTATTTTCAGGGGCACATGGACAAATGGAGATGCAGCTGTGGAAGATCGCCTGGCGCATGGACAATATCTGGAGAAGGTAAGTATTTGTTAGCGCTGCCCGAAATTCTGTATCGATTCGGTAGCAGCGCAAATTACTTAGGAACCAAAAAATGTGTGAACATATATGTTGCAATTAATTGTATTCAAATATTAATGATTTTCTTTCTTTTCATTGCAGGTGATCAATAGCAATAATCACTATCAGCAACATTCATCTATGATGCAACATGAGGGACCAATGTTGTTAGGTCAACAATCTCTACAGCATTCTTACCGATAACATCCCATGAGGCAGCTACGGAGTTCGAAGAGAAGATGCTCGAACCAGAATATAAAGCAGCTGTGAAACTGCTCTTATTGCGACTAAAAGGTTGCGGTAACGATTTTGAAAAGGTATTTCGTCAATTATATAGTGATGACTTTATAAACCTTTGCAATTGGGAAAGTAAAAATGGCGTTGATGGGTGCGCACGGTTGTTGAATTTTCTCGGATGTTTTTTTTTTTTTAATTATTTTGGCTTCATAAATGTTCAGGAAAAAGTAAAAAAAATATCTAAAGAAACCTATCATGTTTCAAAAAGGGGCTTAGCGTATATTCGTACCTTGAAAAGTGAGCTCAATTTGTATTCCTCGTACTGCTTACAAGTAAGAGAAAACACAAATTACAGTTTTCAAGGCGTAGTACGTGAAAAAATTCCGATAAAATTTTTTCTGTGTATACGTGAATGAGGAAAAAAATTTTAAACACCCTAAAAGATATGCAATGGAGTGCACAATAATGTTATCAATCAATTGAATTCACATATTAAAAGCTTTTTTGTTTAGAAACAAAATCTTAAAATGGTGTTTGTGTTTTAAACTGAGAATTTATGCATCGCTTGAAATGTAAATACATACATATATACATGTCCATCAGTTTTTGCTTGGATAATATTCCACTAATCCTGATAAATCTGCAAATAATAACGCCCTTAATTTAAAATTCCAAGCAATCGCAGCTTATGAATGTGTGTATGCTTTATTTATTCACAAGGACGAACGACGCACATTTCTACAAATATAATATGTGCACCCTTCAGTACGCAAAGCAGCTGAGATTCCTTTCTGAATTTAGTCAGATGGAAATTCATATTGTTAACATCAAAAATTCCCGAGCAAATGAGGAATTAATATACATAATTCTGTCTTAAACATCTTTAACTCAGTTATGGAGGATAATCTAAATAATGACAGCAAAGTATGCCAAAACAGAAAGATACTAAATCTTAATAAAACGAAACGGACTTACAACGAAACCCTATATTTCTTTGAAATATATAGAAAATATTATTTAGTTTAACAGTTTTTTTTTTTTTTGCTGCCCAAAAATGTGAATTTTACTGCCACTCTAACACGATACCTGGATTTCTTTCCATACATTTTAGAACGTTTCAAATGTAAGTGTGTTTTTATAGGCAAAAAACCACATCTCAAATCTATGATTTAAACTGAAATTTCAACTTTCTAAATCGTTCTACTTTTTTTAAAAAGTAACGAGTAATTAAGAGCATTTCTGCGAGTGTTCCAAGACTTGTACAAATTGGTTAATAATTCTAAGTAAGTCGTCTACATTTTACTGCGCATAGTTTTAGAAAACTTGTTTACGTCTTAATGTATATGTTCCTTTTAATGACTTGCTGATTTTTAAAGATATAGGGTATTCCACGATTTTCTTACTTATATACTTATATGTATTATCTGCTCTGTATCATTTGATATCTCAATCCTTAAAATGCACTTCCGAAAACAGTCTTTATATCACGTTTTCGAAGCAAAGCAAATAGTTGACCAAGTACACGAACGGGTATTGCGGTAGAACTGTTTTTTTTTTTTTTTGTGTTTCGGAAGAAATAGTATTTTTTTTTTTTTGACCAAATGATAATTAGCATTAAAGGCGGTAGTGTTGCTGGCCTGCCACACCGAAGGTCCAAGGTTCGAGCCCTGGGACAGGTGACATCAAAAATAGGTTTGAGTCGCGCTTCAAAAAAAGAACCCTTAGGCGGTCCAAGACCGCCTACGCGGTCCACAGTATTCCTGCGCAGAACACCTTTTGCACTTTTCGGTACACCCTAATCTGTGATTACAACAACCACATGAAATCAGAAAATTTCCAACTTTGATTTCAAATATCTCTTCACTGAGGCAAAGACTCGAAAGTCCGCTTCCGGATTATTGTTACCGGGGTCAAAACGCGTCTTTTGATACCTTTCCCGATAATTTCGGACGTGTTTTAGTAGTTGTCTCCTCAAGGTTCTTTTTCTCTTTATGGCGCGATATACAACAGGTATATCATCATAAACCTCCTAAGAGATTTTTGCGCCAAGCTTCTCTTCCAATTTG
This sequence comes from Merzomyia westermanni, assembly GCA_949987695.1. Taxonomy (NCBI): domain Eukaryota; kingdom Metazoa; phylum Arthropoda; class Insecta; order Diptera; family Tephritidae; genus Merzomyia; species Merzomyia westermanni. The sequence goes on along the minus strand of OX465292.1, from coordinate 11,198,528 downwards.
TGGTGTGCCGATTTGAATTTTCCCTACAAATTGGTGGGACCTACAGTTTTTTGCCGACTCCGAACGGCATCTACAAAGGAGATGAATTTTTGCTGAGAAGCCTGTCATGGCAGAAATACACTCGGAGAGTTTGCCAAACCACTGCCGAGGGGCGACCCCGTTTTGAAAAACTTTTTTCAAATCACTTTTGATGTTACCTGTACCAGGGCTCGAACCATGGACCTTCGGTGTGGTAGGCCGGCAACACTACCTCCACACCACGGCGGCCGCCAAGGTCCTCAAGGTTACAATTGCCAAAATTCACTTCACGTTCGCCATCTCTTGGTTTACCAACGATTTTGTCGGTTATTTATTCATTTCAAAGTATATGTTTTGCCTTTTATATGGATGTCTATACCTCTTGAAACATCCTAATGTCTGTCCTATTTTCAGGTCCGTGAACAAGTGCGGTATGGCGGTGACGGTGAACGGTAAGCCTCCAGCGCGCCACTAGACAATATGGGATTAGAGTTGTATTCGCGATTCCCAGGATAGGGGTGAGAAATTGCATATGTATATTTAAAACCAAACAAAAATATATGTATATGTATATGAGGGTGGGACCATCTGCTACCAACTTGTCGTGGCAGATGGATAGCTTTTCAGTGGCAGATTGGTCCGCCTTTCTGCGTTAGGTTTTCTTTGGCCTCGATATCGAGTGCAATCGCGTTTTCTGTGGCAGAATGGATCGCCCTTCTGCGGTAGGCTTTCTGGTGTCCTCGTTAAGGGTAGCGAGTGAAGGGTGGAATTTTGGGAAAGGGGAGGTCAAAACGGTTGGGAGGTGATGGAATGGGATGGTTAAGATGAGGCCCCGGGCCTCTCGCCAGCCATTCCCTCCATAGGGAGCAGAATCAGCTTGACCAACGGTCTTCTGATCTGACCCTTCTCGGTCATGAGGTCCACTACACGAACTCGGTTATCTTCGCCGGGGTGTACGTGGGTAACTCGGCCGAGCCTCCATTCATTGGGAGACAGGTTGTCTTCTTTGATGACAACGAGATCCCCCACCTTAATATTTTGTTTCGGATGCTTCCACTTCACTCGTTTGTGAAGTTCGGATAAGTATTCCACCTTCCATCGCGTGCAGAAGGTTTGATGAAGAGCCTTGAGCTTCTGCCACCTATTAATAATGGAGGCAGGGCTCTCATTCACCTCGGGTTCTGGCGGAGCCAGGAGATGACTTCCAGTCAGGAAGTGCCCAGGGGTCAAGGGTTCCAGGTCCGCGGGCTCATTTGAGGCTGGACTAAGTGGCCGCGAGTTGAGGCATGCCTCAATCCGGCACAATAGCGTATGGAATTCCTCATGCGTGAATTTATGAGGCGAGGCTAACTTCTTGAAGTGGCTTTTGAAGCTCTTCACTCCCGCCTCCCAGAGTCCCCCCATATGTGGAGCCCCGGCCGGAATGAAATGCCATGTCATGGCTTGATGGCTATATTTGGAGATAGCCTTGTCTCGGGCTTCCGAGATAAATGCTTTAAATTCAGATCTCAAAGATCGTGAAACGCCGACAAAGTTGGTACCATTGTCGGGGTAAATGTTTCTCGGACATCCTCGTCTAGCGATAAAACGTGAAAACGCTGCGAGAAAGGATGGGGTGCTAAGATCACTGGTCGCTTCCAGATGGATCGCTTTAGTCGTGAAACAAACAAAGAGGCAAACGTAGCCCTTTGATAATCGACATCCTCTACCGCGGTAACTCTTAATGTCGAAAGGCCCGGCAAAGTCTACCCCGGTATTGGTAAACGCGCGGGTGAAAGTAGTGCGTTCGCAAGGAAGGGTACCCATAAGTTGGGTTTGCGCTCTTTTTTTATAAATGGTGCAGACCTTACAGTTATGGATGGTGGCCCTAATCATGTTCTTAACATTCGGAATCCAATATTGGGTGCGGATGAGACGGAGCATCAGTTGGTTTTCCCCATGGAGGGAGATTTGATGTATCATTTGTACAGTCAGACGCGTCAACCTACAATTGTATGGCAGTATGATTGGGTGGCGCTCGTTATAAGCGAGGTCTTGAGACGCTCCAAGACGACCACCCGCCCTAATAATATCATCTTTGTCGATGAATGGGTTGAGTGGCAATATCTCGCTCTTCCTATCGATTACCTGTCCCTTCTTCAAGTTTACATATTCCTCATTATAATGTTGCTTCTGATAGAGTTTAATCAAGAGTTGCGTCGTGGTCTTGATCTCATCGGATGAGATTAGGCACGATTTTTCTTGAAAGGAAGCTTTTGTCTTGGGATGAGTTCTTCGAAAGAATCTCATAACATATGATAGTACCCTCAAAGCCCTCGGTAAATTCGAAAACCGGTCAAGAATCTCGATCTCTTTTTGCGTTGATATTGCGTAGGCCTGCGCTCTCTTTTCCTCCACGGATGTACTATACTCCTTTTCTTGTACTGGCCATTGGGAATTGTCTTCTTGTAGCCAAGAAGGTCCCTGCCACCACAAAGAATTGTTGACCAAATCCGATGCCGGTAGTCCTCTGCTTCCTAAGTCTGCTGGATTCGTTTCCGAGTTGACATGAAGCCAGTCCTTGCTGCCGACTAGGTCGATGATTTTTGTAATTCTGTGTGCGACGAATGTTGACCAGGAACAGGGTGGTTTCCTTATCCATGCCAAAACGATGGTGGAATCCGTCCATAGATACTGTTTCACAGGTCCCAGTTTTATGTTTCGGAATATTGATTCCATCATCTCCGCTAACAGTACTGCTCCGCAAAGTTCCAAACGCGGAAGTGAGATGGTCTTCACTGGTGCTACTCTGGTTTTGGCAAGGAGTAGATTCACGAAGATATCATCATTGCTTTTGACTCGCATGTAGACAGCTGCAGCGTATGCTTTTTCCGAAGCATCGCAGAATCCATGTATTTCGACATCATCTTCTGGTGAAAAGTTTACCCATCGTGGTATCTTTATGTTGTCGATTTCGTGGTATTGATGTCTGAAGTTTTGCCATCGTTCCAATGTATTGGACGAAACTGGTTCATCCCAATCGGTGCCCTCTAACCAGATGTTCTGCATCAAAATTTTTGCCACAATGACCATTGGTGCAAGCCATCCTAAAGGGTCGAAGAGTCTGGCGATGGCGGATAGAATCGCTCGCTTTGTCAACTTTTCACTTTCTTCTAGTGACCCTGCTTTAAAGTAAAACAGGTCTGAATGGGCATTCCATCTTATGCCCAATGCCTTAACGGTGCTGGTATCTTCGAATGCCAGAAAGTCCTCGGTCAGCCGATCCGATATTGGGATGTCGTTGAGAATTTCCTCAGTATTCGAAGTCCATTTTCGTAGTGGGAAGCCCGCGGAGAGTAAGACTTGTCGAATCTCATTCCTCGCGTTAATGGCCGATGCGAGTGTGTGTCCCCCCGCTAGTACGTCATCTACGTACATGCCTTCCCTTAATATGCTAGATGCTGTAGGGTGAGAACTCTCTACTTCATCTGCTAGTTGTAAAAGGGTTCTAATTGCCAGATAAGGCGCACAATTAACCCCGAAAGTGACCGTTTTCAGCTCGTAAAGGCTTATGGGTTCTTGAGGCGATGTTCGGTAAATAATCCGTTGGAATTTGACGTGATCATCGCTCATCCAAATTTGCCTATACATCTTTTCGATGTCACTATTGAATACGAAGCGATATAGTCTCCATCGCAGTATAAGTACTGGAAGATCTGATTGTAGTACTGGGCCTGGCAGGAGAATGTCGTTCAAACTTGTGCCATTTGCCGTTGGGCTCGACGCATTGAATACGACGCGTACCTTAGTGGTGGTACTCTCCGCCTTTACTACGGCGTGATGGGGCAAAAAGTAATTGTCCGCCGAATCGGCTGGTACAATGGCAGTGACTTTTCGCATATGCCCTAATGTCTCGTATTCAGACAGGACCCTTATATATTCTTTGCCTAATTCTGGGTTCTTTGCTAAACGCGTTTCGTTTCTAAAAAATTGTGAACACGCCCGCCTAAGAGACCCTCCTATGTTTATCTGATCTGGGTAGTCCTGTCTGAATGGAAGAGAGACGACATATCTCCCATCCTCTCTACGACTTGTAGTTTCCCTATATAAATCTTCGCAGTACTTGTCATCTGCGTTTGGGCTTTTGTTTCTGGGCAGATTTTCCAACTCCCAGAATGCTGTAAGCTGTTTGTCCAAAGCAACTTCGCTGTAGAAGGACACTATATTTCTGGTTGGATTCGGTGCTTCTATGCGCCCGGTTAATATCCAACCGAACACCGTTTCTTGGGCGAGAAGTGTACTAAGTACATTCTTTTTCAGCCCACTCAATATAATTTGCGGATATACGTCTCCGCCGAGTATAATATCAACTTCCTCGTTGATGTAGAATCGCTTATCTGCCAAGACTAAGTCTGGGAAAGCCTGCATAGTCGTAGCATCGATATGGCAGGATGGCAGATTCCCAGTTAGTTTGGCTAGAATTAGAACTGATGTTGTTAAGCTGAAGCAAGGGTCCACTGGTGAACGGAGTTCAATATTGGAGGCCTCCTTGACTTGAGCGGACACGGCATTAGTGATGCCCGAAACTTGAGCATGCATCCTTTTTGCCGGTAAATTGATTCTGCGTTTGAGTCGTTCTGTCATAAACGAGCATTCTGAACCAGAATCAATCAGTGCTCTTGCTGGGAAGTCTGTACCATTATGATGAATGGTTACTCGAGCTGTCCCTAGCAGCACACCTGCGCTTGAATGCACATGGCAGGATTTTACGTTTCTGTTTATAGCCGAAACAGATTTTTCCGCTTCCCGTCTCTCTTGTGCCTGTTTTGAAGTTGAGGCAGCATTATCAGCATGATACTGATTAGGGCTGGTGGTTGCCTGCGTCTGGAGAGACTCCGCATGCAGGAGCGTATTATGTCGAGAGTGGCACTTGTTGCAGTCATAAGAACTGGTGCACTTCGACACAGTATGTCCTGGGGATAGGCAATTCAAACAGCCCTTGGTGGATTTGACAAAGTTAATTCTCTCCACCGGAGTTAATTTGAGAAAACGGGGACAGTTTCGCAATCTGTGGGTATTCGATTTGCACTTTGTGCACAGTAGTTTAGTCACGTTTGCTTGGTATGTACCAAGTCTTTTTGCAGGGGTTTCGTTGGCAATCCGCGTACTTTGCGGCTTTTGCACTTTCGAAGAACTCCCTATGAACCCAGACACTGTTTCGAGTGTCTGGAAGCGGTTGGACAAAAATTTGTCCATATCCTCCCACTTGGATATTTCCACTTTGTGGTCTATGCTTTGCTCCCATAGACCAAGCGTACTTTCCGGCAATTTCGTCGAACACAAATACGTTATAATTGCGTCCCAGTTCGACGTGTCAATTTTATGACTTCGCAGGGACGAAAGGCAATTATTTATTTCGCGCTGAAGTGTTTTAATCGCGCTACCACATTCACTCTCTACCTTTTTCAAGTTGAATAAAATTTGGAGTTGCGAGTTTACTAGGATACGTTTGTTTTCGTATCTCTCGCATAAATTTCTCCAGGCCGTATCAAATCCCTCATTCGTGAGTGGACATTTTTTCACGATATCTTTTGCCTCACCTTGTGTCTTATTGTTCAGATGGAACAATTTCTCCACTGGTGTTAGGCGTTTATTTAAGATGTATATAGCCGTGAACATGTCACGAAATGTTGGCCATGACAGATAATCGCCCTTGAAAACTTCAGTATCACATGGAGGCAGGCGGATACTATGTTCAAATTCGGGCTTTTCTTCAGATTTATTTTCTGTTTTGTTGTATGTCGCTTGGCGTGTAGCCATATCTGACATGCAGCGTAAATATACTGCATATGATCTCTTATACTTCTGTTTGACAGAAACTATACCAGTGGCCTCTAACTTATCTGAATTAAGTAAGTCGTCATAAGCCGTTCTGGTTTTTCTCCACATTGCCTTCAAGTCCTCTTGTTGAAGCCCAAGAGTGTACTTGCTGTGGACTGAATCCTCTAATTCATTGTAGTCTGATTCGAATTCAAAAATCGAATCAGCCAGCCTAATGAAACTTTCCATATTTTGGACTTAGAGGATCTGTAGAATCAAAACAAAACCGAAAAAAGAAAGCTGAAGGTACGATGAAATGCTCAACCGTACAAGAAAAATGCTGAATAGAAAAGGTAAAGGCAGTATTTTACCCAGGAAAAACAAACCAACCTCAATAAAATTGTAGTAAACTCAATTAATGTATAATTTAATTCAATTATTTTTATTTATTGTTAATTTTTGAATTATATTGCAGACTTGGCCGATTTGTCTGACGAATAATAATAATAATAATATTTGTTTGCTACAAACGCAAAAATGTAAACAGAATCTTTGTGACTTACTCGCCACCCACACGTATAAGGGGAATATGTATATATAAATGTGTGTATGTGTTGCCGCAATAAAGAAATACACAACAAACACAGATAAAGTGCGCGGTGTATCAAACGAGCGAAAGTGAATATTAAATGAAGAAATGTGAAAACAAAGAAAAGTGCTATACAAATAGTGAATTTTATCAGAAAATAATAACTAGCCTTCGATTAAAATTTTGCTCTGTAATTACGGGAAAAAAAACAAGTGGAAAAACCAAAAAAAAAAACAAACTGAAGATCGAAAGGCTAAGTGAACTTATTTGTGAAAATGAGGTTATGTTACCTCTTGCCTTGCGCTGTGTCCAAAAAACCTTACCACTGGTGGGGGGATAATCCGGATAGACACAAGGATTTTTAAGCGTTTAATTTAATTTAAAATTTAAAGAAAACTAAAGCACTTAACTGAACCAAAAAAAATCACTATTATTAAATATTCACTAAACGCACTTACGTTTGATTACACTCGCGGGCGGCACTTTTATACAATTGTATGCAACACACAAAAAAAAAAAAAAAAAACTAAGTGGCAAGAAATATACAACTTACGTGCTTTGATGTGGTGATCGGCCGAATTTGTTGTATAAAGTTGATGTTGTTTGTTGTGGTATGTGGCAGAGTGTATGGCAGAGTTGTTCGCTTTTTGTAATTGCGCAGAGTGTGTGGCAGAGTTGTGTGTTATTTGTGATTGCGGCAGAGTGTGACCAATATTGAGTATTTTCTCCTTTATTGTGTGGCAGCTTCTGGTAATACAAATTAGATTCTTGATTAATACTCCAATTGTTGTTGTTGTGGACTGTATGCTGGTGTCTCTTGACGGGGAGATGGACCATGTAAAATTCGAGCGTTGTGCTAACTGGGAGCGGCGGTGGCTCAAAAGCACGGCGGTCGAATTTGTGCTCAAAATAGAAAAGAAAACAGAAACGAGAATTCTCGTTATAAAAAATGTGGCCGTATATTTGTAAAAAATATAATTTTGAACAATTATTTTACCTTAATTATTGATGCGGGCGAAGAATCCTGGGCTGGCCGTGATGCGGTCGTGTCGACTGTCTCTGGAAAAGTAGACGGTTTTTCGATCGAGGACAACCGTTGAACCTGAAAATCATCCTCCGGTTTTAAGGGGAGGTGAACCCACACATGCACACCCCCATGCATGTATATGTGTGCTGACAAAACACGAATATGCATGCATGCCCACACAGGTGGGTGGGTTGGTGTGAGTGATTGGAAGGGCGCTAAAGTTACATTAGGGTGGCCCATTTTTTGAGACTTTAGGCATCTCGCCTAAACAGGCAGTAAGGTATAAGCAACACGAGTTGGTCGCCATCAAGCGTACTCAATTCGGGAGTTGCCTTCGATTAAGACCGAAGTACCTTGGTCGTTACAAGATTGTAGAAATGTTGGCTCATGATCGGTACGAGGTAGAAAAGGTTGGCGAGGGTGAAGGTCCGGGACGAACGACCACGGTCGCTGAATACATGAAAAAGTGGGGCCCATCGTTCGAGCCGAACGATTAGTCAGGATGGCCGAATGTGGGAATGAATACTTTAATATGCTAGCCCTGAACTTGCCCTAAGGTACGGTCCTGCAAATACGCTAATGTAGCAACCCTGGTCAGCAACCCTAATTTGACGAACGACGAAAAAGCAAGACATTGACGAACGAATATTGACAGTTGCAATTTGAACATAGTGAGACACTGATTTATAGTTCTAGTTTGCCTAAGCCTATTTTATAAGCACACATATTTAATGTTGAATTATTAATTAAAATAATAAATCCATCAAGATTCAACCGGTCGATGTTTTACATTTATAATTGTGGCTTCTACATACTCGTACATAAAATAAAAAAAGAGAAAACACAGTTTGTAGCTTCTTCAATTTTATATTTACGAAGGGTTAGAAATCGTGTTAATTTTCCTAAAGACTTGAATTATTTTCTTCTTCAAATATTTTAATTTGAGCCCTTGCATATATGAAGACTAACTTTGACCCGTTATATTGGGTACAAGTTGTGGTTGGGGAAAAAGGCCAGAAAACTATCATATGTTGAAATTGTAATAAAAGTGCTGACTTGAAGGAAAAATTGCTGTATATAAAAATAAAAAAAAAACCAATATGAAAACTGGCGTCAGGCTTATGTTGAGAAATTTGCGGAACTTCAAAATGAACGCTTCATTTATTTCAAAAGCCATATGAATATGTATGTATGTAGGTGGAAATATTTTCTGCGGCTATAGCGCTTAGGTAAGGTATTTGACACCGCATTTATATGTATGGGAACAGCGCAGGTGTACACGTCTACAGTGGAACCCGTGCGTTCTATGGTTCTATCGAGCACAGGTTCCGGACATTATTATTTTTTTAATAAATTTTGATGTATATTGGAACGATTTTTCGTCATCCCTTGTCAAATTTGGTTTTGAGACAAACCGGTTTCGGCGTTGTGCCATCATCAGTGTCGAAAATCGACTTCTTCTTCTTATCTTGACTTTTGAATTTATTAAAATTTTAAAGCAATATTTTCCTAAAAAAATTGTATGAAAAAAAACGCAAGAATATTACTAAAATTTACCATTACAAAATATGTGTTAAGTGCTGGCCTTCGGGTGGGGGCCGTTATCTTCCCCTGCTTACCCGCGCCCTAGCGTCGCATGCCCCGTAGCCCCTGCAGGTATGCTTGCTTAAGCGCGAACTAGCTCGCCGGACTGTGGGGTGGATCTTGGGACCCGAGGCATGTCAGCCGCACCATACAAAAAAAATTACTCATACTTGACTGCTTCACTTGGGCGTCAGGGTTGACGCGTTCGCATCCCTTGGTTTCCCTACTTGGCCCCAGATGGCACTGGCCAGCCACTCGGTACTCACCCTTCCATGGTCGTCAGTGGCGAAGAAAATATGGCCGACCGCAAAAAGAACCCCCTTGACCCCCTAAGAAACTCCCGCCCAAGAAAATCAAAAGCACATATTCGTTTATTATTATAATATACAAAAAGGTTCCTCAGAACTCATGCCCTTCATGGGCTCTTTACGCTTACGAGCTACTGTTAGATGTATGTGTATGCTATGACTGTGGTGGAATAACAACTTTCCTGGGAGTGTGCGCATGCATATGCAGGTATGTCCGTCCCCCAATTCGAGGGATGTCGATCGTCGACGCACGCCCTTATCTACATGCCTACACTTCCAAGAATATGACGGCCAATGTTTGTGTAACTATAATAAATGAAAAAGAAACATATACGAGTATATGTATGTAATGTGAATTAATGGATGGCCGACATTAGACCCAAATCGGCGGTCTATCTCGGACTCCCCTCTAACTATATCGTGGCAAGCTGTTATCGGGGCAACCTTCCCTTTCTAATCCCCTCCTGCCTACAAGACGTCTTGGGACAAGGGTTAAAGGGGCAATGTATGCGAACCCGGTGGTTATGCCACCGTCAGTTCTCCGGAACAAAGTCTCGGATGCTAGTGTCAGTTAGACCTAAGGAAAACAATCAATATTTCCACGAGCGGTCGATGCTTATGGCTTCCATATATGTATAAGTAGCCGGTGCCCCGCCTGCCCCTCTGCAGTCATGCCTCATGCGCTGCCGAAATTTGGCGCTTCTGCTGCTGTGGCTGTGCGCCCCTCTTGATAATATCTTGGTGGCCGTGGTTTGCCACACTCTGGGTGTTCTGCCCTAGGTAGCACCCACCTGACCGGTTTCCTGTAAAAGTAAGATGGTGATTTCCTTTCTCCCTTTTTGTTGCTCCCGCTTAGAAAGCAAAATATTTCCGGGGAATGATTCCCCTAACTCACCCAAGTGCTCGGGATGTAGAATTTTGCGCCGCCGTATGCCCACTTAACCGATGGAGTTGGATCAGCGCTAAAAGATTTGCTTGTGGCCGCTTCGACTGTCGACGATAAAAAGGCCGTAACAACGGAAGTGCCTTTCGTTTGAATTTTAACTTTCGATGACGTGGCAGGGAGGCGTTCTGAAGGCCGCGCTGCCACATCGCTCCATTAGTTTCGCGTCACAGGGTGACCGCAACATATGTAAGGTAAATACTTACACAGTTTAATGGTTTTTTAAGGAGTTTGCTTTTTTACCTGGATGGATATAGGACTTACGGTATACTTATATGAACAGCCATGATAAATTGAGGGCATATATATATCACAAAATATTATTGAATTGCTATAACAGTCTATATGAAATGTCTAAATATGTCTCAATTAAGGTTAAGGAAAAAAGCAGAAAACCATCATATTCTAAAGTTGCAATTTTCCCCGGACAAAAAAAAAACAGATCTCAAGGGACAGCACTGTTGGCATATAAAACAACGATAAGGAAACCGGCGGTGCAGTAAAATATTTATTTCTTTTTGTCGACGGACGTTAATTCCTTTCTTAAAGGAAATGAGGCAAGTGGGCGTTATTTCCTCTTTGAAAAGGAAATAATAATAATAATCCACAATTTTTTTACGAAATCACCATCTCTTCAGGCGGCCTTCGGCTTATAAAAAAGTAACCCTTAGCCGATCCAACATCGGCTTCGTGAAAAGGAAATATCGCCCACGGGCGTTGTTTCCGCGGGCGTTATTTCACTGTCCCGGAAACCGGCATCATGCTCATATTGAGAAATTGAGGAACTTCAAAATAAACGCTAAATTCATTTTCAAAAAATATATGTATATGTGAACACACACCTAACGGTAAAATATTTATACTCTCTCAGCGAGCACATTGAGTGGCGTCGGTTCGGTCAACTCATATTTCATTCGCTCTCCATAGGTAGAAATGCTTTCATTCTCTCAATCATTGAGCAAATTGAGTTAAAGTATACAACAGCTTCGGCGCGTCTGTCCAATTTGATTTTGAACGAGAGTTGGACCCCTTTATGCTGATCTGTACCAAAATCTTAAAAAAAAATTCCAATTTGTTTCAACATATCTCGCGCGTTGTACTGCAAGCAAGTAATAATTCAAAACTAAAATTTTGAGAGAAATAACAATAACAATTAAGTTTTTTATAAAACTCGAATATAAAAATGATGTTCAAGAGCACCAGCAGCCCCTGTGTATATTATTCAAATTTGAGTTTTTTAAAAACGCTATCAAACTTCTACTTTAAAGAAAAATTCCAAACAAAAATGAGATTCGAAGGTATTCATGGCCACTTTTTTCGACCGGTTATTTTATGTTCAACATATCTCGAACCTTTTATTCCAAACAATGGTCCAAAATTAAAATTTTACGGAAAACAGAATACATGTTTTATGTTTTTTAGAACTCTATTATAAAAATTAGGTTCAAAAGCATCCTAAGCCGACTCTGTTAATAAAATTCAAAATTTTTATTTTTACTTCAAAAACGCAATCAAACTGTTCGTTTTTGTTAAATTTCACTATTTCCGGTGAGTAATTTAGGTGCATCGTGAAAATGCAATCAAAATTTTATTTAAACATTGCGTCATATAAATCGAAAATCCAAACGGTAGGCAATTTGTTATATTAATAGGCTAACATTTTTTCCATAGAATCAATTGCAAGAGTGTACTTATCTCATTTAACCATGCATATTTCCAATTAACATGTATTTTGATATCTTCGTGTGGGTGAGGAGCAGTGCATAAGCATATTATGTTTAACAAATAATGCTTTATTTGTTTGTAATAACTCATTAAAGTTTTCTGCATAAAGCCAACCACAGTATCTGTAGCCCGTTTCTGTAACTTTTCGTTATATTAAAATGAAAAGCGTTTCTGTATGAAAAAAATTCACCACGTGTTACGTAAAAATGAGAAAATGCTAGACAAAAAGGCCTAGGAGCCAATAAAATATTTGACGCACACCGCACAATGGTCTCTATAGCCTAGTAGATAAGATATTGCTCTAACTAGCGGGAGAATCGAGTTCGAATCGTGGAAATTTTTATTTTTTTTTCAACTATTTCTTACATTTTATTTTTGTTTTTATTTTTTTATAACAATTTATTTTTAATAAATATTAATAACATTAAAAATGTGCACATAATGCAATTACTTTGGATTTTACACTTGTTATCACTGTCATTATAGGCATCGTTATTTTTATCGAAATCCATAACGAAAATGCATTTTTAACACACTTATACAAGTACTATTTAGCGATAACTACATAACAGGGTTGTACTTTGCGTTAAAATTCTTATCGAAAGGTTACAGAAACGGGCTTCTGACTGCGTTATTGTACATACAGTAGTAGCGCAGTTGGTAAGCGTTTCTGTTACGACGCTTACATTCTAAGGTCCCAGGTCGAGCCCAGGTTCCGGACAACTTTTTTTTTTTGTTAAATTTAATGTGTTTTTAAATATGTATATGAAATATAAAAACTTCTTATCATGATTTTTTTTAAATTTATAAAATTTTTAACCCAATATTTTTCTGTGTATGACCTCTATCTTGGAGTGAAAAAATCAAATTTTTGCAAGAAAAACCCAGAAAATGTTTCCAGTTTATCAAAACAAAATACTTAAAAAAATACCTACAGAGGTTCATGCATTTTTTAAGAAATTAAATTTCATCTCAATAATATTTGACTTTAGGTAAGCATATATGTAGCCCATATGTAATAATATTATAAGTGGTTGAGGAAAAAATTCAGAAAACCATCATTGCAATGAAATGCAATTTTCTCCCCCTAAATAGACTTCAAAAAGCCAGATGTAAAGGAAAAATTAAGATTGATGTATATTGGAACGATTTTTCGTCATTTCTTGTCAAATTTGGTTTTGAGACAAACCGGTTTCGGCGTTGTGCCATCATCAGTGTCGATTTTCGTTCTGATCTGTTTTGGTCGTTTGTCTTGTATTTATAGTAGGTAGCAGGTAACGTCTGTCTGTGTACGTGTGTGCATGCGGGGGTGGTAAATTTGCTAATAAACAAGGAAGTAAAAACAAAGGAAGGACAGAAGAGAAACACGGAGCAAAAAACAGTCAAGAACCTACAACATAAACTCAGGATAAACAACATTGTCGCAACGAAGGCGGACAAAGGCAACACAACTGTGCTAATTGAAAAAGATGAGTATATAACAAAGCCAGGCAATCCAATGAGACCAATCATTAATTTTAAATCGGCACCATGCTATAAGCTATCTAAATATTTAAGAACAGTATTGAAGGACACACTGGAACTTAGCAACGAACACACCATAACTAATACATCTGAACTAATAAACAAACTTAGGACCGGTGAAGTGACAAAGGACAGCAAATTGGTATCTTTCGACATAAAAGATCTATACACATCAATACCACTAGCAGAGACATTGAACATAGTAAACTCTATAATACTACATAAAACAAAAGATAAAGTAAAAAGTACGCAAATCACGAACACGGTAAGAACCACACTACGTCAAAACTATTTTCAATTCAACAATAAAATATACAGACAAACAAACGGACTTGCGATGGGAAACCCAACATCGGCTATTCTTATGGAGGCGTTTATGCAAAACCTGGAAAAAGAGTATATACAGGAATTAAATTCCAAATTAGGAGTGTTATTTTACGCAAGGTACGTGGATGATATTGTATAGTTAGGAGCCTTTTCCTAACGAGCGAAATGTAGAACTCAAATCAAATAAACGGGCTGCGCTATAAAGTAAAAGACGAGGCTTCGCAGTGATGGTCAGCAATTAGACTGATTTAATATACGATTTTAAAATACATAATAGGTACAAATGACAAATTCACATAGTAGGCTTAGAAACCGGTTATCGCTATGTATGTAAATATGTATGCATTTTAAATGCATCGCGACAAAGAATGCACAAAAACATCGCAATAATACAAGAGAGACAATTAGGCAGAAACGTTAGCTTAAGCATATTAACAAGACGTCACATATGTACAAACATGTTTACATATACATATATGGCAGATATACAAAAATGATGCTGTTATAATATAACTCTCTTGGTAGCTGGTGCATTGACCTATTTTAAATATTCGGTGAACAGCTGTAATAGCAAATGCAGTGGTTCCCAATATGTCCCAATGATGTACAGGTGCCCAATAGTATGGTAGATGAAATGACCCCTAATCTGTGACCAAACATCCCGGGCCCGTTGAAAAAGCTTCAAACAGGTAATATAGCTATTTTGTGTATAGGGCGTCGAATGATTCCTCTTGATGTGCGTATGTCAACAACTCGCACGCATTTATCTTTCCCTGGAATGGCATTGATAATTCGTCCCAATTGCCATCGTTGAGGTGGCACGTTGTCTTCATGGATAATCACCATTGCATCTTTCGCAATACTGGAGTGGCGAACAATCCATTTTGTACGCGTTTGTAATTCGCTCAAATATTCGCTGGACCAGCGTTTCCAAAAATGTTGCTTTATAGCCTTTGGTATTGTTCGCTCTGGTAAATTTTTCAAGGCGCTTCCGATTATGAAGTGGCCAGGAGTTAAGGCTTCATAGTCACTTGGGTCGGAAGATAGCGGTGAAATCGGGCGAGAATTAAGCACGGCTTCTATTTCGACTAATGCCGTCGACAATTCTTCGAAGGTTAGTCTGGCGTTCATCAAGCTGCGATTCAAATGACCCTTAGCAGATTTGACAGCGGCTTCCTAAATACCGCCAAAATGAGGTGCCCTGGGAGGAATAAAATGAAAGTTTGTGAATTCGTTAGCGCAATATGAACTTATGATATTTTGATTTTGTTCTTTAAACATGAATGCCTTTAGGTCGGCAAGTTTTCTAGAAGCCCCTACGAAATTTGTTGCATTGTCGCAAAATATGTCTGTAGGAAGACCTCTGCGACCAATCATTCTTTTTAGAGATGCCAAAAACGCATCCGTGGTTAAATCGGAGACAACTTCGATGTGCACTGCTTTAGTAGCTAGGCACACAAAAATAGCTATGTAAGCCTTGTAGGGTGTTTTACCCCTGATACGAAGATAAATGTTAACAGGTCCACAAAAATCGATACCACAGCGAGCAAACGGGCGTGCTGGTGTTAAACGCTCGACCGGCAGGTTTCCCATCATCTGTTGTAAAAGTTTGGGTTTGTACCGAACGCAATGAACACATGATCTGACGATACTTCTTGCTACATCGCGGGCATTGACAATCCAGAATTGTAGGCGAATCAAGCTTACAAGTGCTTTAGGACCTGCATGATAATTTTTTATGTGCAAATGGCGAACGTATCGCTCAACGAAGCTGCATTTGTTGGGAAGCAAAATAGGGCGCCTTTGGCCTTCTGGTAGGTTTGCCAACTCTAGTCGTCAGCCGACCTTCAACAATTCGAATCGTTCGGAAGAATCCAAGAACGGATTAAGGTATCGTAGATTGCCATTTGTCGTTGACTCAGTCTGTATAGAGCGGATGTCTGTAGCGAAATGTTGTTGTTGTATATTCCAAACGATGCAGAGCAATGCGTGATGTAATTCCTCAGGGGAGATAGGTTCGTTTGGATTGTACGAGTGATCCTTCTGTAGATTCTTGTAAAAGCGAAACAGCCAAGCCACAAGGCGTATACAGCGAGTATAGGAACTGCAGTTTTCTACGATTTCAAGTATATAGTTAGGTTTGACCTTGAACGCTGATTTTCTCTTCTCTAAATTTACAACTTCCATGTCGATTAATTCATCTTTTCAACGAAAGTTGAAAGCGTGGCTGAATGTTGCTTGAGCCAGTGCAACACAATTTGCGAATCTGTCCAAAGATAAACATCAAATTTGTGATCAGAAAAAACGATTTTGTTTTTGCATAGACTTTAGCAAGAAGAAGAGCGCCGCATAATTCCAATTTTGGTAACGATTGCTTTTTGATAGGAGCGACTCTCGATTTGGCCGTAAGTAGATTGACCCGAACAATTCCAGCACTGTCAACGATACGTGTATAAATTCCGCATCCATATGCTCGAATAGATGAATCGCAAAAGCCATGCAACTGTAATGATGTAAAATTAGATGAGAAACAATAGCGTGGAACCTTCATTGATGAAAGTTCAGATAAACTAGCGACAAAATTAAGCCAAGCAAATTGAATATTTTGAGGGACCGATTCGTCCCAGTCCAGTTTCAGCAGCCAAAGTTCCTGAAGCAGGATTTTGGCAGTGATTATTATTGGTGCCAACAGTCCGATTGGATCAAACAGAGACGATGCTATTGAGAGAATAGACCTTTTCGTTACCCACCCATTGGGGTTTTGCTTAGGGTCAAAGGAAAATAAAAATAAGTCATTAGTTTGATCCCACCTCAGGCCAAGAGTGCTAGTGATAGTCGAGTCTAGATTTAAATCCTTTGTAGAACTATCGTTTGTGAGTTGTTGATGGTTGGAATGCCATTTCGCCAATTCCATTCCTCCTAATTTCAAAAGATTTGTTACCTCATTTTTGATGCGTATTAACTCCGTTACTGTATCAGCTCCGCACAGCAAATCGTCAACGTAGAACGATGATTTGATGACCTTAGCACCAACTTCAAATTGAGATGCGTGTTGCTCGGCAAGATGTTGTAAACTTCTTACAGCGAGATATGGTGCAGCTGCCATGCCATAAGTGACTGTATTCAATTGAAATGTTTGGATATCTTGTTGCTGCGAGCTTCTCCATAAAATATATTGGAATTTACGATGTTCTGGATGCACAAGTATTTGCCGGTACATTTTAACGACGTCAGCAGTGAGAGAGAAACGATTTAGTCTAAAACGAAGAAGGAGAATTACGAGTTCACTTTGGAGTGTAGGCCCTACCATTTGAATGTCGTTGAGAGACCGTTGAGTTGTCGTTCGACACGATGCGTCGAAAACTACTCTCAATTTTGTGGTTGTACTGGTTGGTTTGAGAACGCAGTGGTGTGGGATATAATAATGAGGTTCATCCAAATTGGGATTACTTACTAAACTCATGTGACCCAAACGTTCGTACTCTTCCATAAAATCGACATACTGTGTTTTTAATTCTGGAGTTCGTGACAACCTCCGTTCCAGTGAATTGAACCTACGCAAAGCCGTTGTGTGTGAGTCCCCTAGGCAACTCGGATCATCTTTCAATGGCAATTTAACTATTACTCTGCCACTATCATTGCGAGCCACTGTGTCTATGTACAGGCGTTCGCAGCTTTGTTGTTCACTGGTCCATGCTTTTTCGTGTGTGGAGACTTCGTCAATCAGCCACAATCTTTCCAAGTTGGCTTCTATGGACTGATCGCATTCTACGAGATATGTAGTGGGAGATAGGATTTTAGCATTCGTTTGATAGCGGCCTGATACAACCCAACCTAACAACGTCTTTTGCAACAGTGGTAATTTATCGCCAAGTTTTATCTGACCGACTTCAAGCAGACTAAAGAAGCTCTCTGTGCCTAGAAGCAGATCGACCCTTTTTGATTTGTAGAATTTATCATCTGCCAGCGAAATATTTTGTGGTATATTCCAAGATGAGATATCTATGTCCGGATCCGGCTGGTAGGCAATATGTAGAGTTATGCAAAATGAAAGGGGTAGCTCAAAACCGGTAACTTGAGATTTGATGTTTGTATTAGTTAAAAATTTAATGGATGTAGCTGACTTACCAATGCTATGAATTTCGATGTTATGTTTCATTCTTGGCAATAACAATTTTTGCGAAAACTCATCTGTTATTAAATTTACCTGTGAGCAGGAGTCCAACAATGCTCGTCCCAGCCGGTATCCACCCGATGCGTCTCGAACCCAAACCACAGCCGTAGCAAGAATAATTTGATCTGACGTACTGTTTATATGCGTGTGCACAGCTGCTTCCCTTGAAGTTGATGCCGAAGAGTCCACTGCAGATCCGCGATGAAGGAGACTGTGATATTGCCGAGAGCAAATCTTGCATTTGTGCGTCGATGTACAATTAGAAAGTTGATGGCCTTTAGCTAAGCAATTGATGCAAAGTCCATGTTTCTTTGCATGGTCGAAACGTTGAACAACAGTAAGTTCTTTGAAACGATCGCAATTGTGAATTTTATGGCTGGCACTTGAGCACATCAAACACGAAGATTTGGAACAAGCAAATGAAAAACCCTTGCGCTGAGGTTTTGGTTTTTGAGCCTTGTTAACATTTTGGTTAACCAAAGTCGACGAATTCGCATTTTCGATGGAGTCCAAGTACTGACAATGCCTCTCTAAAACGGTTGTACAATTTTCCCAAGTTGGCAGCGACTTAAAATCAAGTGACTCCTTCCACTTTTTATTTGTGTCGTCATCGGCCTTCTGAAGCACAGTGTGTATTAACATAGCTTCAGCTATTTGATTGCCGTTTCCCAATGACTGTAGTGAACCGTATATTGCAGAAGCCTTGTCGACAACGCCTTCGGGTAATTTTCATTTGTGACCTGAAATGCATCAATAGTTTCAAGAGCTGGGCCCTGCAGACAATTCCGCAAGTGGTTAAATTTTTCAATATTTGACAAGTTCAATTCACGGTCTATAATTTGCTTAAATGATGTTATAAAATTGCGATAATCTGAATACTTGCCGCTAAAAGATGGAAGTTTGAGTTGGGGAAGCTTAGAATGAGATTGGACAACGCAAGTACAGGGTGTTTTTTTTACAGGTTTGTTTTTTGAATAGAGATAAAACTGGCATTTTGTGGTCAAATCTGGCAACTCTAATGTCATTTATGTTCAGTTTGGTTTGCCATTTCATCATGAACAGGTTGACAAAAGAACAACGCTTGCACATCGTGCAAATTTATTTCGAAAATAATGGTTCAGTTCGCGAAGTTTACCGTGAGCTCCGTCCATTTTATGGTCGACATAATCGTCCATCAGAGCAATTAATTCGGTTAACCATGGATCGTTTTCGCACTACGTTTACTCTATGTGATAATACGCATCCGCAGAGACGTCGAACAGTGCGCACCGAAGAAACAATTGCCGCTGTAGAGCAAAGTGTTGAAGAGGACCCGAATGAATCGATTCGCCACCGTGCACAGCAATTGGAGCTTTGTCCATCAACTTTATGGAAGATTTTGCGCAAAGATCTTGGCTTGCGACCTTACAAGATCCAGCTTGTGCAAGAATTAAAGCCGCGAGACCATGCAATGCGTCGTGATTTTGGTGTATGGGCCGAAAATGAGATTGATTTCGATGCTGATTTTCATCGCAAAATTTTGTTCAGTGATGAGGCTCATTTTTGGTTGAATGGCTACGTCAACAAGCAAAATTGGCGCATTTGGAGTGAAGAGAATCCACATGAGACCCTTGAAACGCCATTACATCCACAAAAACTGACTGTTTGGTGTGCTCTATGGGCTGGTGGAGTCATTCGGCCATACTTCTTCCGCAATAATGCTGCAGAGGCAGCTACCGTTAATGGAGACCGGTATAGAGCCATGATAACCGACTATTTTGTTCCCGAATTGGATGGCATGAATGTGGATCAGTTGTGGTTCCAACAAGACGGCGCTACATGCCACACAGCGCACGTCACAATCGATTTATTGAAGGAAACATTCGATGAGCGCATAATTTCGCGGAATGGACCTGTCAATTGGCCACCAAGGTCGTGTGATTTGACACCATTGGATTATTTTCTTTGGGGATATGTGAAGTCGCTCGTCTACACCAACAAACCAGAAACGTTAGGGGAATTGGAAGCCAACATTCGTGGCGTTATTGCCGACATACGGCCCCATATGCTCGAAAAAGTGGTTGAAAATTGGACCTGTAGAATTGGCTTTATTAGAGCCAGCCGCGGCGGCCACATGCCCGAAATCATATTTAAACATTAATGGCATAAAATTATCCTTCCAATAAAGCCAAATTGATGGACCTTAAAACGATTTTCTTGTGTTTTATTTCAATTCGAAGTTCTATAGCCCTAAAAAAAAACACCCTTTAGTATCTAACATGGTAGAATTGTGATCTTCACTCAGTTGCGACTGAATTGTTAGTTTGGTTGTGATGTAAATTTCCTCTATGTCGGCGCGACCACCATCTTCACAGTCTAGTTTCTCAATATCAGTTTGTGTTGATAGAAGTTGTTTAAAATATGACTCTAAAATACCCAATCTGCATCGATATTCCGGCACCGAAAGCAATTTACCGCCTGTTCGAAGGCTGGCATCCACGATATTTTTTATGCGCGAAATGTTTTTTTTAATACTTGCACGTTGTTGTTTTAACTCCTCGATAGTCATTGCGAATTAGACAAAAATTATTAAATTTAGTTAAATTATTTAATTGTTAAATGTTTGTGGAAAAATGGATGTACTGCAATGTTACCAGCAACGAATTCCGATGGAAATGTTTTGTAGTAGACACCGCAGAAGAAATATAATATAAAGTCGAGTAACAACTGCAACTTACCAACTATGCAAACGAAATATGTGTTTCGATACGAGTGCAATGACTGAGATCAACGACAAGTGGCAAATACCTTCAAATAAATGTATGCTGGGTGATGATTTCTTGTGTTACCAAGGAATAGAGTCAACTGGTAGAGCGTATATATATAACGGCAACAACATATAGACGAGACGACGAATAGATTTCCGCAAAGTCGACTATGACGTAGACAGTGACGTAGACAAATCAGCAAACGTACAAACGGTTATGGGATCAGCGGCGACAACGACTTGATATACCGCTCACTGATTCTTCTCCAAATAATAAAGGTTTTGTATCAGTTGATTGCTGAATATTATAATAGTTGATGCAAATGATTTGTAACGAAAGCGAAGTTTTATTTCATCCAATGTGATGATGATGGAGTCTAATGTTGACCACCACCTTTGCGCGAAGTTATATTCAAACGAAGTGATTTAAAAAGTTTACTTCACACACTAGTCCCTGCTCGGGCGCCAAAAAATGTATAGTTAGAAGCCTTTTCCTAACGAGCGAAATGTAGAACTCAAATCAAATAAACGGGCTGCGCTATAAAGTAAAAGACGAGGCTTCGCAGTGATGGTCAGCAATTAGACTGATTTAATATAAGATTTTAAAATACATAATAGGTACAAATGACAAATTCACATAGTAGGCTTAGAAACCGGTTATCGCTATGTATGTAAATATGTATGCATTTTAAATGCATCGCGACAAAGAATGCACAAAAACATCGCAATAATACAAGAGAGACAATTAGGCAGAAACGTTAGCTTAAGCATATTAACAAGACGTCACATATGTACAAACATGTTTACATATACATATATGGCAGATATACGAAAATGATGCTGTTATAATATAACTCTCTTGGTAGCTGGTGCATTGACCTATTTTAAATATTCGGTGAACAGCTGTAATAGCAAATGCAGTGGTTCCCAATATGTCCCAATGATGTACAGGTGCCCAATAGTATGGTAGATGAAATGACCCCTAATCTGTGACCAAACAGATATCATATGCGTTTTAACTACCAATAACGAAGAGCAAGTACTGGAGTACCTCAACAAGCAGCACGGGAACATAAAATTCACAATGGAAACCGAAAAAGACGGAGGAATTAATTATCTGGACCTCACAATAAGTATTGATAAAGCTAGCAATAAATTCAACTACGACATATATAGGAAACCAACGGCCACCGACACAATAATACATAATACCTCGAACCACCCACAACAACATAAAAATGCAGCGCTAAGGCACTTAGTACAAAGATTGGAAAGAACACCTCTTACACAAGAAGCATATAGAAGAGAGCTTGGAATAATATATAACATCGCTACAAACAACGGATATAAAAAAAAACTAGTAGATAAACTCAGGAGAGACCTTAGAGAACAAAAAAGAAACAATGGAGAAGAAAGTACACAAACCTGGACGACAATGACATATACTGGAAGGGCAACATATAAATTAGCAAATTTCCTTAGAAAATACAACATCAACACAGCGTTCAAAACATCGAACAATTTAGGACGGAAGCTAAGAACCAAAACTAACTCAGAAGATCCGTTTAGCAGCCATGGTGTATACAAGCTCACTTGTGAATGCCAGCACAGTTACATAGGACAAACCGGACGACAAGTAAGAACGAGGTTCAGAGAACATATTAGAGATTACAACAAAAAGATACGGAATCCAACCATCATACCAGAGTCCAACTTTGCGAATCACATGGCGGAGAATAAATGTCCCCCCGGAAACATCAAAAAAACAGTCAAGGTCCTACATGTACAAGCAAAAGGCCGACGTCTGAACGTACTCGAAAACATGGAAATCTACAAACAAAAAACATTCGACGGTAGAATAATAAACGAACAGACAAACACTGTTTCCGACACAATATTCGAACCTTTAAAATTGGTTTACAAAAAACAAAGCAACCACTCAGGTACAACAAACACACACGCACCGACAAATAAGCACAAAACAGCAAAAGATCAAAAACAACAAACAAGCAAAAAAAAGGTCAAACAACAAAAATCACCAACTTTTACCTGCCTCAGTCCAGCACAAAAAAACCGATCGATGCAAACTACCCCCGTTTCTGAATGTACACACACAACACATGCACACACGTACTCAAACAGACGTTACCTGCTACCTACTATAAATACAAGAAAAACGACCACAACAGATCAGAACGAAAATCGACACTGATGATGGCACAACGCCGAAACCGGTTTGTCTCAAAACCAAATTTGACAAGGGATGACGAAAAATCGTTCCAATATACATCAATCATTCACCCTGTCGGAAAAACAACAAAACAAAATGAAAGAAAAATTAAGAAAACTGCCTGAATATAAAAAAAAGACCAATATGGAAACCGGCGTCACGCTAATGTTGAGAAATTTGTGGAACTTCCAAATGAAGGTTTCATTCTTTTTCAAAATCCATATGGATATGTATGTATACTCCTAATGGTGGAAATATTTTCTGAAGCAGGCATAAGCGTCTCGGGGGAGACGCGTGCGTTCCATGGTTCGAGCCCAGGTTCCGGACATTACTTTTTATTTTATAAAATTTAATTTCTTACCTTGACTTGAATTTGTTAAGTTTTTAAAGCAATCTTTTTTACAACCAATTTTTTGCAAAAGAATAACCGCAAGAAAATAACTAAACATTTACCATAACAAAATAAGTAAGATAAATACTTACATAGTTTTATAAATTTTTTTTTTAAGAATATCCTTTTTTCTGATTGATATAGCATATAGGATGTATACTCACGGCTATAAGAAATAATAAGTTCAGGTCTTATACATAAATATCACCAAATATTATTGAAATGCTATAAAAGTCAATATGAAATGTCTTTATACATGTCTAAATTGTGGTTAAGGAAAAAAACCAGAAAACCTTACACAAAATGGAAATTTAAGGAAACGCTAAATTCATTTTCAATCAAAATATGTATTTGTGGGCACACTCCTAACGGTGAAATATTTTCATTCTCTTACTCATTAAGCAAATTGAGTTAAAGTATACTCCGCCGTCGGCGCGTCTGTCCAATTTCATTTTGAGCGAGAGTTGACCTCCCCTATACTGAACTGTACCAAAATCCTAAAAAAAATATACTAATTTGTTTTGAGCATATCTCAAAATAAGCAATAGTTCAAAATTAAAATTTTTAGGGAAAACACAATAAAAGCTTAATTTTTTTAATAGAACTTATCACAAAAATGATATTCAAAAGCATCCAAAGACGCTGCTGTTCGCATAATTCACAATTTAAATTTTTTTGAAACCGCAATCAAACATATTTTTTGTAAAATTCTATAATGAAAATGAGATTCAAAGGTATTCGTGGCCACTATTTTCGGTCGGTTAATTAGATGCATCCGCCGTGGATGCGGCCGCCGTGGTGTGAAGGTAGTGTTGCCGGCCTACCGCACCAAAGGCCCATGGTTCGAGCCCTGGTACAGGTAACATCAAAAGTGATTTGTAAAAAGTTTTTCAAAACGGGGTCGCCCCTCGGAGGTTTGGCAAACTCTCCAAGTGTATTTCTGCCATGACAGGCTTCTCAGCAAAAATTCGTCTCCTTTGTAGATGCCGTTCGGAGTCGGCAAAAAACTGTAGGTCCCACCAATTTGTAGGGAAAATTCAAATCGGCACACCACAAATTGGAAGAGAAGCTTGGCGCAAAAATCTCTTAGGAGGTTTATGATGATATACCTGTTGTATATCGCGCCATAGAGATAAAGATAGAGATAATTAGATGCATCGTAAAATATATGTTTTAAATATATCTCGTACGTTTCATTGCAAACAAAAATTTAAATTTTTACTCCATTATAAAACTGAGGTTCAAAAACAGCCATAGTCCCCCCTCTTCACATAATTGAAAAAAAAAATGTTTTCTTTATGCGCAATCAAATTTCTACTATTTTTTTTTGTAAAATTCCAAAATTAAAATGAGATTCAAAAATATTCCTTACCTCTATTTTCGGTCGGGTATTTACATGCATCCTAACATCCTGGAACACCTAAGTGTTTATAATAAAATGTAAATTTGTGCTGTTCATAAAACTCTTATATTAAAACGGGATTCCAAACCAGCCATGGCCGCCTTATAATTCAAAACTTTAGATCAAAAAGAAAGCAGAGTCAAAACAGGAAGGTGCGTCGTTGAGTTGGAATTGCTAAATTGAATTTGTAATTTTCTATCGGTTAATGGGTTACAAAAAGAACTGCCTGTATACCAATAAAAAAAAAATTACAATATGGCAACCATGTCCAAACGGTGGACATATTTTCACTCACTGAGCACATTGATCTATATCTATATATTAATAGGCTAACATTTTTTTCATACAATCAATTGCCAGAGTATATCTATATCTAAACATGCATAATTTCAATAAAAATATATTTTGATATCTTCATAATGCTTTATTTATTTGTAATAATTCATTAAAGTTTTCTGCATAAATCCAAGGCTGTCAACTACAGTATGTGACTGAGTTATTGTACATACAGTAGTAGGGCAGTTGCTAAGCGTTTAGGCTACGACGCTTACATTCCAAGGCTCAAACCAGGTTCCGAACAATTTCATTCTTTTTTGTTAAATCTAATTTATTGTTAAATATGTATATCGAAACTTCTTATCATGATTTTTTAATTTATTATATTTTTAACCCTATATTTTTCTGTATATGACCCCTATCGTGGAGTGAAAAAATTAAATTTTTGCAAAAAAACCCCCATAAAATGTTTCCAGTTTATCAAAACAAAATACCTAAAAAAATACCTACATAGCTTCATGAATTTTTTACTCCATTTTTTACGCTTACATTCCAAGGCTCAAACCAGGTTCCGAACAATTTCATTCTTTTTTGTTAAATCTAATTTATTGTTAAATATGTATATCGAAACTTCTTATCATGATTTTTTAATTTATTATATTTTTAACCCTATATTTTTCTGTATATGACCCCTATCGTGGAGTGAAAAAATTAAATTTTTGCAAAAAAACCCCCATAAAATGTTTCCAGTTTATCAAAACAAAATACCTAAAAAAATACCTACATAGCTTCATGAATTTTTTAAGAAACTAAATTTTTTCTCAACAATATTTGACTTAAGGTAAACAATTATATACCCCATATGTAATAATTTTATAATAATTTTATATATCACAACCCAATTCCGTCGGAACGAGAAACTCAGTAGAGAATTTTGATAACTTTCATTATTTCTATCGGGATTTTCCGATGAGACAAAATGGCTGATAGGCCCTATATTTAAATACAAAAAGGAGAAAACACAGTTTGTAGCTTCTTCAATTTTCTATTTACGAATTGGTTAGAAATCTTGTTAATTTTCCTGAAGACGTCAACTATTTTTTTTAAGTATTTTAAGTTATGTAGAC
The DNA here is from genome assembly GCA_949987695.1 of Merzomyia westermanni. Taxonomy (NCBI): domain Eukaryota; kingdom Metazoa; phylum Arthropoda; class Insecta; order Diptera; family Tephritidae; genus Merzomyia; species Merzomyia westermanni. The sequence goes on along the minus strand of OX465292.1, from coordinate 11,172,338 downwards.
TAAATTTGGCCAGTTAAGATGATAACCTTCCTTAAAAATTAACATGAAATGTGTTTTAAATATGACTAAGTTGTGGTTAATGAAAAAAGCCAGACAACCATCATTTCATTGGAATGTTCTCCCCCTAAATTGGCTTAAAAAAAACCAGATGTAAAGGAAAAATTGAGAAAACTGTCTGTATATAAAAAAAAACAATATGGAAACCGGCGTCACGCTAATATTGAGAAATTTGTGGAACTTCCAAATGAACGTTTCATTCATTTTCAAAAGCCATATGGGTATGTATGTATACTCCTAATGGTGGAAATATTTTCTGAACCAGACATAAGCGTCCCGTCTTTTTTTTTTATAAAATTGAATTTCTTCCCTTGACTTGAATTTGTTAAGTTTTTAGAGCAATCTTTTCTTAAAAACAATTTTTTGCAAAAAAAAAACCGCAAGAAAATTACTAAAAATTTACCATAACAAAATATTTAATATAAATACTTTCATAGTTACATAGTTTTTTAAGAATTTCCTTTTTTCTGATTGATATAACACTCAAGGTAATCTTATACGCACAGCCATAAGAAATAATAAGTTCAGGTCATATACATATATATCACAAAATACTATTGAAATGCTATAAAATTCAATATGAAATGGGTTTATACATGCCTTAATTGTGGTTAAGGAAAAACCCAGAAAATCTTATACAGAAGTTGTAATTTTCCCCCTCTGAATGGGTTTTAAAAAAAGCCAGATCTAAAGGACAATTGCTAAATTGACAGCACTGTCTGTATATCCAAAAAAAAAAACCCAAATGGAAACCGGCGGCATGCTCATATTGAGAAATTTAAGGAAACGCTAAATTCATTTTCAATCAAAATATGTATTTGTGGACACACTCCTAACGGTGAAATATTTTCACTCTCTCACTCATTGAGCATATTGAGTTAAAGTAGTGGCGTCGGTGCGTCCAACTCATATTTCATTTGCTCTCCAAAAGGTAGACATATTTTCATTCTCTTACTTATTAAGCAAATTGAGTTAAAGTATACACCGGCGTCGGCCCGTCTGTCCAATTTCATTTTGAGCGAGAGTTGCCCTCCCCTATACTGCCCTGATACAAAATCTTAAAAAAACTACCAATTTGTTTTCAACATATCTCGCGCGTTTTATTGCAAACAATAGTTCAAAATTAAAATTTTGAGGGAAACACAATAAAAACTTAATTCTTTTAATAGAACTCTATTATAAAAATGATCTTCAAAAGCATCCAAAACCGCTGCTGTTCACATAATTCACAATTTAAATTTTTTTGAAACCGCAATCAAACATATTTTTTGTAAAATTCTATAATGAAAATGAGATTCAAAGGTATTCATGGCCACTATTTTCGGTCGGTTAATTAGATGCATCGTTAAATATATGTTTTAAATATATCTCGTACGTTTTATTGCAAAAAATAGTTAAAAATTTAAATGTTTACTCCATTATAAAACTGAGGTCGCCCCCTCTTCATATAATTAAAAAAAAAGAATTTTTCTTTATGCGCAGTCATTTTCTACTTTTTTTTTTGTTAAAAATGAGATTCAAAGGTATTGATGACCTCTATTTTCGGTCGGTTATTTACATGCATCCTAACATCATGGAAAACCCAAGTGTTTATAATTAAATGTAAATTTTTGCTGTTCATAAAACTCTACTATTAAAACGGGATTCCAAACCAGCCATGGCCATGGGATTCTCGCGCGCATGACGGCTCTGCGGGCGGTGACCAACCCTTTCCGTGCATACTCGTGGGACCAAATCATGAATAGCAAAACAAACACCAACAAGAAACAAAACAAAGATACGAAAACCAATGACGAACGACAGGAAGGGACACCAGACACTACGCCAGGGACATCACGGACGAACACAGGCGACATTAGACAACAGGAGGACACTAGTACGGGACTAAGGCTGGGGAAGACGAACTCCTCTGATGACGAGTTCCTCTCCTCCACTGAAGAGACGGACGGACGAAGTGTCGGAGCAAGTACCGTAGGAAACGGTACTCCGCCACGCAATCAACCTTCTTCGAAGGCTGCCAGGAGGCAGTCTTCTGTTAAAAAGACGCAGTCTAAAGCATCGTTAGGGAGAAAACGATACCAGCTCCCTCTGTCTGTCCTGGAGAGGATAGAACGGAACAGGGTGAATGGTACCGTTCGTCCCAAGGATGCGGCCGACCGCGTCAGTTTTCAAGCGGTGGTGGACGAGTACCGGGCGTACTTGAACACCCAGCAGAGATCCCCAGTAGGTAAACGGAATCGGTCTCTGTTAGAGGCCCCCGAAGGCTCTAAGAGGAGCAGGGTTACCGGCGGGGAGGCCTCCACTTCAGCCGGAGTGCTGAAGGGGGCAGTCTTTCGCCGACATGGCCAGGTGCAAACTTCACGTTGCCCTCGTGGATGAGACCACAAACAGCGGCAAGCCCGTCCTGGAGAGGTGGGGGGAGATTGAGGCTAGGTTGTCTCAAATGGTCATCGATTTCGTGATGGCCAACCCGGAGGGAAATCTCCCCTCATTCGACTCGGCGGAGGTTGTCCGCGGTTACAGGGTGGTCAAATGCGAGGACCAACAATCGAAGGACTTCCTGGCGAAGTGCCTCTTAGATTTGCGCGGTGCCTGGGAGGGCTTACGGCTAAAGCTCATCCCAGCGGCCGAAATTCCTCTAAGACCAAGAGCTCGGGTGTGGATCCCGGGAAAGAAGATTGACAGCGGGACGCTGTTGAAATACCTACAGGTACACAACCGGCAGGTTCCGATGGATGACTGGATGGTCATCAAGGCCGAAGAGTCAAAGAGGAACAGCCTATCTTTCCTACTCCTCATCAACGAGGAAAGTATTGTGCCGCTGTGAAGGGGCTCTCGATAAGGGGCTATTCTGCGTTTTACAAACGCGGGGACGGTAAGCCGAGGACATGCGTTTTGGTAAAATCTAACTACAATGCTTTTCTTATTTCTTCCCACAGTTCTCTAGATCTCACGGCGATCACAATGGAGACAGCTGACACGGTTATTGCATCGTGCTACATGTCACACGACAGAGAAACTCCGCCGGAGGAGGTCCGAAACTTGTTGCGGGACTGGAAGTCACATAACATCATAATCGGGGCGGATGCCAATGCAAGACACTCTCTATGGGGGAGTTCGGAAATAAACATGCGTGGTGAGTCACTTTTCGATTATATTATTAGTATGGATTTAATAGTTTGTAATCAGGGAAGCACACCCACCTTTGTATTCCCTAGCACGGATACTTTCAACGGGTGGGAGGAGGTGCTAGATGTAACGCTACTAAATAGTAACAGTAGTATTCAGGTAGATAACTGGAGGGTATCGGAACGTCTATCTTTTTCAGACCACAGGTGGATACTTTTCGATATAGATCTCAAATTAGAATCCTTTATTCCTCACCGCAATCCAAGAAAGACTAATTGGCATAAGTTCTGTAGGGTGGTGAGCAACAATCTAGGTATATCTTCGGTTCAGGAAATCACATCAGTGGGTGACCTGAACGCAAGCAGTAACAAGCTAGAGAAGGCTTTGGGGTCGGCTCTACGGATAGCTTGTCCTAAAAGCTTTAGTAAAAAGTCTTATCCTCCTTGGTGGAACCCGGATCTCTTCAGGCTCAGAAGAGAGACGCGCAAACTTTTCAATCTGAGTCACTCTACCAGTAACTGGCAACCATACAAAGAGAGTCTCAGGTGCTATAAAAAGGCGATTCGAAAGGCCAGGCAGGAATCCTGGAGGGACTTCTGCTCATCTATAGAATCGACCAAAGAATCTTCGAGAATGGGAAAAATTCTCTCAAAAGAAAAGTCTTGTCCATCCTTCATCAGGAAGGATGATGGGTCATGGACAAGCAGCTCGGTGGAAACTCTTGAGTTGCTTATAAGTACACACTTCCCAGGCTGTAGCTCCATGGAGATGGAACCAAGGGAACGTACTGGGACAGTACCCTCCCCTCAGCTAGTGAATGGGCCATCAACAGTTTTTCACCATATAAATCACCAGGTCCGGATGGAATTTTCCCAGCCATGCTGCAGAGGGCACGCTCGGTGGTGATACCCTGGTTGGAACTTATTTTCAGGGCTTGTATTCGACTAAATCACGTCCCCCTAAATTGGAGAGGAACCCGGGTGGTCTTCATCCCAAATGTCAATAAGAGGGGCCATGAGAAGCCTAAGGATTTTAGACCCATTAGTCTAACGTCATTTGTTCTAAAAACCTTCGAAGGACTAGTGGATGTTCATATTCGCGGAAGTTTGGGTACCCCTGGGTGGTCAACAGCGCAACACGCGTATCTCATGGGTAAATCAACCGAAACCGCTCTTCACGAAGTAGTACACAAGGTGGGAGCTACATTGGAAGGAAAACAGTACATGCTGGCGGCGTTCTTGGACATAGAAGGAGCCTTCAATAACGTTCGATTAGAGGCGATAGAGGATTCGCTCTTTACACTTGGCATAGAGGACCCTATTGTAAACTGGATAGGAATTGCTCTGAGGTCAAAGTTGATAAGTGCCAAGCTTGAAGATAGTGAGGTCAATACGCATCCGTGGTGGGGTGCTCCACAAGGGGGCGTTCTGTCACCACTTCTCTGGGTCTGCGTTTTAGACGGCATACTTCGCCAAACTCAACAGGGGGGGAGTGAAGGTGGTGGCCCAATGTGCTCAGTGGAATAATGCAGGGAGCACTGGCGAAGCTGAGCGAATGGGCACAGGCTGCTGGGCTCATTGTAAACCCTTCCAAGACGGAGTTGGTTCTCTTCACAACTAGGACGAAAATCCCAATCTTTTCTCTACCTTCTCTCAACGGCCAGGAGTTGAGTCTTTCTGACAGTGTGAAGTATCTAGGTATATTTTTGACGCCTAAGTTGAATTGGAGACTAAATACAGAAGACAGGGTCAAAAGAGCTTATGGGGCTCTGTATGCGTGCAAAAGAATGCTAGGGAGACAGTGGGGTCTCAGGCCGGAACTCACGGCATGGATGTACAAGGCAGTCATCCGACCGACACTTACTTACGGTGCACTTGTGTGGTGGAAGGCAGTCGAGGCGGACTACATAAGTAGCATGCTTGGCAAAGTTCAACGAGCTGCCTGTGGAGCAATCACACGTGCCATCAGATCATGCCCTTCAGAGGATCTGAACGTGATCTGCAACATGCTACCGATCGATCTCTTCTTTAAGGAGACAGCATCACAGGGGGCACTTAGGCTCCGCGAGTTGCGACTATGGAGAGAACGCACGTACGGGCACGGCCGCATACTCTTCAATATTAACGACTCGTACATAGCAACCAAATCGGACTATATCTGTCCCAGGACAGCGATAGATATAAATTATTCGATTCTCTTTCCAACCAGAAAGGACTGGAATGAAGGCGAATTTACTCACAATTTCGACATTTCAGTGTTTACGGATTGCTCCAAGATGGCCTGTCGAGTTCAATCAGGAGTCTTCGCAACACACCCGGCTCTTTCCATTTCTTTGCGCCTCCCGGACTCAGCGAGCGTGTTTCAATCAGAGATCTTTGCAATCCAGGAGGCATGCAAGGCTTTGCTGGAAACGGAAGGCATAGGTAAAATGATAGCAATATTTTCTGATAGCCAAGCAGCCTGCAACGATAACATCGTGCCTGGTAAATCAGTGCAGGGAGTGGGCCACGAGGCTGGCTAGTCGGCATATCGTTTCATTAATTTCGGTGCCGGCGCACCGAAATATACAGGGAAACGAGATGGCAGATGAGCTAGCCCGAGGTGGATCGGCTCTTGATGTCACAGGAGCGAAGGAGGTCCTCGTACCCCTGGGACTTATCAAGGGCAGAATCTCTCAGCACTGGTTTAGCGAGGCAAATAAAAGGTGGAAGCGTCTGCAGTCCTGCAGAGTTTCTAGGAGTATATGGCTATCTTACAACGAGGCACGATCCCTATCCATTCTCATGATGAATAGAAGGGACATTTTCAGGCTGATAGCAGTACTAACAGGGCACTGGACTATTGGGGCTCACGCGGCGCGGATGGGGCTAGAGCACAACGTTTCGTGCCGCAATTGCGATCTCCCGGGGGCGGAAGAGACGGTGGAGCACCTACTGTGCGAGTGTCCAGTGCACTTGGGGAAGAGAACTAAATACCTTGGTAGGCCCTTTTTCGAAAGTCTCTCAGAGCTTAGGGTCATGAAGCATTGGGACCTCTTTAAATATTTGAACTCCACAGGGTGGATATAGTCGGATGGGATTCCAACTATATTCTATAAGCACATTCAAAGTTTTCTATAATACATCCTTCATTGGTTAATTCACGAGTTGTGGTATCAAAACGGCGCATCAACGCTAATTGGAGTCGCAGGAGACTCGCCAAAACTTCAGATCAAGAAGAAAGCAGAGTCAAAATAGGAAGGTGCGTCGTTGAGTCGGAATTGCTAAATTGAATTTGTAATTTTCTCCCGGTAAATGGATTACAAAAAGAACTACCTGTATACCAATATCCAAAAAATTATAATATGGCAACCATGTCCAAACGGTGGACATATTTTAACTCACTGAGCACATTGAGTTAAAGTAACCATTATCTATATATTAATAGGCTAATCTTTTTTTCATACAATCAATTGCCAGAGTATATCTATATCTAAGCATGCATAATTTCAATAAAAATATATTTTGATATCTGCATAAAATGCTTCATTTATTTGAAATAATTCATTAAAGTTTTCTGCATAGAGCCAAGGCTGTCAACTACAGTATCTGACCGTTGTTATACATACAGTAGTAGCGCAGTTGGTAAGCGTTTCGGCTAGGACGCTTACATTCCAAGGTTCGAACCCAGGTTCCGAACAATTTCTTTCTTTTTTGTTAAATCTAATTTGTTTCTAAATATGTATATAAAAACTTCTTATCATGCTTTTTTCAATTTACTATATTTTCAGCCCAATATTTTTTTGTGTACGACCCCTATCTTGGAGTGAAAAAATCAAATATTTGCAAAAAAAAACGCCATAAAATGCTTCCAGTTTATCAAAACAAAATACTTAAAAAATACCTACTTAAAAAAACTACATAGCTTCATGAATTTTCTAAGAAATAAAATTTTTTCTCAATGATATTTGACTTAAGGTAAACATATATGTAGCCCATATGTAGTAATATTATAATAATTTTATATATCGCAACCCAATTCCGTGGGAACGAGAAACTCAGTAGAGAATTTTGATAATTTTCATTATTTCTATCGGGGTTTTCCGATGATTCACATGGCTGACAGACCCTATGTTTAAAATACAAAAAAGCAAAAACACAGTTTGTAGCTTCTTCAATTTTCTATTTACGAAGTGGTTAGAAATCGTGTTAATTTTCCTGAACGCATAAATTTTTTTTTTTTCTTTATTGACAACATACTCCATTAACAACGGTTTTCTCTAAAAAAACAATGTTTTTGTGCTAGAATATAGCTTATTTCTATTTAACACTAAATGCCGTCAATCATAATGAAAGGCTATCCGGTAAAAGGATAACAAAAAATATAAAAATAAAAAATTATATGTATAAAAAGTAGAAAACCATTCGATTTTACTTATGTAATAGGAAAAGTAACAATTTAATTTTTACACCTCAAAGTTAAAGTTATAATTGGCCAGAAGAAGCCGTCTGACTTCAGCTTTAAAGCATGGCAGGTTTCTTGAATTTTTAACTTCATCTGGAAGTTTGTTGAACAACTTTACACCATAGTGTCTTATAGATTTTGCGCACCTTTCTGTTCGAAATATACGCGGTTTAATATTTGGTCTAACTCTAAGCGCGCATTCAGGGGTTTGTTCTTCTGGTATGGTCAGATTATGCTTTATTAAATTATTTTTTATTTTATAAAATGCTATTAAAGTTTGGCATATGGAATATTTTCGAATGTCCAACCTGTCTTGATATAATAATACGCTAGGTGTAGTACGCAGTAAATTTAAAATGTTTTTAATAGTTTTATTTTGTATTATTTGTATCTCATTTGTAAGTTGTTCTGCGCAAATATTCCATAAAGGGTTCAAATAATTAATATATGACATAAAAAGAGAGTTGTATAGAAGCCATAATTGTTTTTTTGGTATCAGTTTTCGAATTCTGTGAATCACGAAATTCAGTGGCATTAGCTGGCGGCCGCCGTGGTGTGAAGGTAGTGTTGCCGGCCTACCACACCGAAGGTCCATGGTTCGAGCCCTGGTACAGGTAACATCAAAAGTGATTTGAAAAAAGTTTTTCAAAACGGGGTCGCCCCTCGGCAGTGGTTTGGCAAACTCTCCGAGTGTATTTCTGCCATGACAGGCTTCTCAGCAAAAATTCGTCTCCTTTGTAGATGCCGTTCGGAGTCGGCAAAAAACTGTAGGTCCCACCAATTTGTAGGGAAAATTCAAATCGGCACACCACAAATTGGAAGAGAAGCTTGGCGCAAAAATCTCTTAGGAGGTTTATGATGATATACCTGTTGTATATCGCGCCATAGAGAGAGCTTCATTTTCAGCTTATGTATAGGTTCTCGCCAATTTAAATTAGCATCAAACCATATGCCAAGATATTTTATACTCTCGACTCTAGAAATGAAACTGGCATCTAAGTTTACTCCTTTCAAGTCACTAAAAGCGGGAATATTCTTATAACTATTAAATATAATAAAGTTAGTTTTAGCGAGATTCATTTTCAATAAATTACTCTTAACCCATCGTGAAATGGTCTTTAGATCCGCTTGAATATTGGCCAGAAGCTCATCAAGAGTATCAGTAGCATAGAGAAAAGTCCCACCATCCGCATAAAATTGCGGTGTTCCTTTCAACTCTAGCTTAAATATGTTGTTAATGTATATTAGACATAATGTGGCTGCTAATTTGGATCCTTGTGGAACACCAGTTTTAATAGTTTCAATTGAACTCTTACAATCTTTAATCTGGACAAATTGTTTTCTATTAGTTAAAAAGCTTTCAAAAAGTTGAATAGCAATGCCAGTAACTCCCAATTCCCTAAGCTCTTGTATCATAATGAAAATATTCACTGAGTCAAAAGCTTTACTTAGGTCAATAGCCAGCATAGCAACATATTTCTTTTTATCCAAGTTTTTATATAGAAATTCGGTGTAATTGATACACGCAGATATAGTGCTGGAGTTTTCAGTAAATCCGAACTGATTATCGCTAATAATTTTGTGGGTTTTGATGAAATCTTTTAATCGGGTTAGCAGAATACTCTCAAACACTTATCAATTGTGCTTAACTTTGTTATTGCTCTGTAATTTGAACAAACCTCCTTGCTTCCGCTTTTGTGAATTGGGACTACTGAGCCAATTTTTAGCTCCTCTGGTTACTGACTACTATTAAAACACTCATTAATAAAACATGACATGGGACCAGATAGTTCATCTTTGTATTTTTGTACTAATTTCGCAGAGATACCGTCTGGACCATTGACCGACTTTGGGTTAAGACTGCTAATAGTATGGCTTACTTCCTCATTGTCGCACTGATATAATACAAAAGGGTGCATTATTCCTACTGTGGGCTGCGGGAAATATTCAAAACTTTCTGGCGTATCTTTAATATTTATAAAATAATCATTGAAAGCATCTGCTATCTCAGAAGAATTTGTTAAAGTGTTATCGTTACATTGTATCTGAGTGATATTTAAATGCGAGCTATTATTTTGTCCATATACAAGCTGATTTAAAACTTTCCACGTTCTAGTGCTCAATATTTTCTTCTATCTGGCTTCCATAATACTCTTTTCGTGCCTAGTTTATTTTATTTCTCGTCTTATTTTTGTAATGCCTAAATTGGTTTTCAAAATACAAGTTATTTACGTACTTTCTTTTCAATTTGTAAAATTTATTTTTCTGTTTGATTAACAATAAGATTTCTTCATTTATTTAAATTTGTCAAAGGGCAGACATATAACCGGAACTCTTAGATATGTAGACTAAATTTTACCTGTTAAGATGATAACCTTCCTTAAAAATTAACATGAAATGTGTTTTAAATATGTCTAAGTTGTGGTTAATAAAAAAAGGCAGACAACCATCATTTTATTGTATTTTTCTCCCCCTAAATGGATTTCAAAAAAGCCAGATGTAAAGGAAAAATTGAGGAAACTGCCTGTATATAAAAAAAAACAAATAAGGAAAGGGCTGTCTTTGACTGTGCCGAAGACTTTATACCTTTCCTGAATACGCATCACGGTGTTACGTGTCCGATCCTTACTTACAATTAGTACAAACTCTGCAAAACTGTTAATTTAAAGATACATATCCCAAACCCCATTTATCAAAACTATCGGTTGTATGGGAGCTATATGTTATGTTGGTCCGATCTGACTGATTTTCACTACACACATTACATACATAATAAGTACCAAACCTGCAAAACTTTACGTTCTTAGCTTTTTAATTGCAAAAATTATAGTCCAAAACGAATTTATCGAAACTTTCGATGGTATGGGAGCTATGCGTTGTATTGCTCCGATCTTGCTGATTCCGACGAATTATTAATCTCATACAAAAGGGCGGCTCCATACCAAATTTCATCAAGATATCTCAAAAACTGAGGGAATAGTTTGCGTACAAACAGACAGACGGACATGGCTCAGCTCATCGCCCTGATCATTTTGGTATACTTATTGGTAGGTATATCTCTTCTTCTTCCCATACTAACAAACGTCGGACCAAAGTTATAATACCATTTCATGTTCATGAAAGGTATAAAAACCAATATGGAAACCGGCGTCACGCTAATATTGAGAAATTTGTGGAACTTCCAAATGAACGTGTTATTCATTTGCAAAAGCCATATGGATATGTATTTATACTCCTAATGGTGGAAATATTTTCTTAAGCAGGCATAAGCATCTCGGGTGGGACGCGTGCGTTCCATGGTTCGAGCCCAGGTTCCGGAAAATACTTTTTTTTTTATAAAATTGAATTTCTTACCTTGACTTGAATTTGTTAAGTTTTTAAAGCAATCTTTTCTTGAAACCAATTTTTTGCAAAAAAACCTCAAGAAAATTACTAAAAGTAACAAAATATGAGATAAATACTTACATAGTTAAGTAGTTTTAAGAATTCTTTTTAAAGAAAGAAAAAATAAGTTCAGGTCATATACATATACGAGGTGTGTTCAAAAAGTATCGCGAATTTTGTGTTTTTTTAAAAATTATTTATTTATTCATGAATATCTATTTTGTCCCCTTCAAAGTAATCCCCATGAGATATTATACATTTGTGCCAACTGTCAGGAGACCGTGTACTTACGTGTTCGCTGTTCGTTTTAAATTATAGACAAACCGTTTTAGCTCGTTATCATTTATACCGTTTATAATGTGACGCGCGATACTGGCTTCCGATAAACCACCTTTGTTACCGAGCGCTAGCATCTTATAAAAATATTCGACTGATGATTCTGTTTGTTGACGTTTAGTTTTAGTTAGCTTGATATGGATATCAGCTTCATTGACAAAACACGGAAAGTCGTTTAAAAATTTATTAACAAATTGTGGCCAATTTACAAATGCACACGGTTGCGAATCGATCCACAACTTTGCAGATCCACGCATTTTCTGCTGTACCGCGAAAATTATTGCACTTTCATGCCATTCGTATGTACTTTTTAACATCTCGACACGCTTGACGAATTGTACCGAATTCAGCGAATTTTCGCTCGTTGGGTTAAATTCTGGCAACAGTTCCACAATATCTTTAACACTGTAATACGTAGCTTGTGAGAAACCGTGGCTTATTGGAATTTTAACACCTGATGGTTGGCATGTGTTATTTCTTATTGGAATCTGCGGTAGCGGCGCAGTAGGAATACCTGCGCTCTGCCACTGTGGCATAAAATTCGCTCGCGTATTAGTTGTTGTTGTCACGAATTGTTGTGCGTTTGCCGTATACATTGTCGGTACCGGCGACGAAGACAATGTCGGCAGAAAATTTGGCACATACGGGGTATGTCGCGCAACAACGTTTTGCACTTTATTTGTTTGAGAATTTAAGAAACATTCTATTGTTTTCTCAAGTGCTGATAAGCGTTGCACCATTGTCGTTTGCTGCTCATCTTCACTTTCACTCGCGTCGTCAACATTTGTTTGTAAACGATTCATTAATTGATTTTTCGTGCCAGACGTAGGCAATCCCGCTTGTTTGCATCTCTTTTTTAATTTTTTCAGTGTCATCCCCGGTTCCGACATTTTGGTTTTTTGTGTTGATTTTCGTTTCTACCAAGTTTATTTCGCACACGACCGATGTGAGTTCAATTTTCGTTACAAAATAAATACTTGTACCAAACCCGTAGGTATGAAGAGTACGACACGATTTTAGGAGATTATTTGAAAAACGTAGCAACAGAAAATTATAGTACACCACATATGTATATATGTATTCCTTCGAAATGCACTAGCAACAAATCGTATGTTGACTGAATCACAAACGGAATTTTGTTTTGGTGTTAGTTTTATTTGTGTTCGATGGCGAAGTTTAGAGTTGTCGTATATAACCGTACGCGTATACATATGTTTATATATCAAACGATGATTTCTTTGCGAATTCCTTGCACGGTGTACGTTTGTACGAAGGAAAACAAAAGAAACGTATATATAAAAATCGAAATACCGAAGTACAAAAACAAACTACACTTTTGCTTTTGACCACGACGAACGTTTGTATGTTTAACGAACACACTTTAATTTTTCAAAATCATAACAGAACAGCTTCGTTGCCGAATTGCGCGAGACGTCTGTAGTTTCGACGAATGTATATATATATATATTCTTTTTGTACGTTCACGTGTGGATAACGATTATCTCTTTCTTTCATACGGGTACGCGGTGATAGAAAATGTACAAAATTTCGTTGAGCGATGAAATTGGCACGAAATTTGCCAACTACAAAGCGACAAAGTTTACATTTTAGCCGTTGAGCTGAGCTACAAACATACTTATATGTGTCGCTGGGGCCCCGTTTTCTGCGCGAGTCTCACCAAATGTGAGGTTATGTATATATGAAAATTTTCATGTGCACTTAGCTAGCACTTTGAGCACTATTTCGGACCTCACTATGGTTTATTTTATAGCACAATTCACACACTTATAATTGTCTGATGTTTAAAATTCGCGTAGGCGTAGAAGTAAATCCTTCTTCTGAAACTGTCAGGAGACCGTGTACTTACGTGTTCGCTGTTCGTTTTAAATTATAGACAAACCGATTCATATATAATGATGTAAATATGTTAATTTTAATGGTTAGGAAGTAATTATTATAATATAATGTATTGAGTTTGAAGTGTTATTACAATTAATATTGTACTTTCCGATTCGCGCCGATGTGCATGCGTTTTGCCAATTCGTTCAACTCAACTGTCGGTTTTTCTCAAACTTCTGGTCAGTGTTAGTGATACTATCGCGCAGTGGCAGAGTTGTATTCTGTCAGGGGTGAAATTAAGTGGAGTGACAACTCGGCCCTTCCTGACCTAAATCGTCCTCGATTTCTTCGTTAGTATCAAGTTCCGGACCATGGCTTCATTTTCTCAGCGGTGTATACTGAGCAAAATGTTTTATTTGTAATTCGATAGCCCGGTATATCTTCTAACAAGTAACGGTCGTTGCCTAAAACTTTTTTAACGGTATATGGCCCACGATATTTGGGTTCGAGCTTTCGGGATTCGCCCGTGGAACCTGGTTCATTTTCGATAACGACAAGGTCTTCTTCGGAGTATATTTTTGGTTTTTGGTGGCGCTCATCGAATCTTTTCTTCCACTTTTGGCGTTCTCTTAAAATATTTTCGGCGGCCTGCCTGCGTTTTTCGGCAGCAGGTAGTGGTGATATTTCGTCTTCCAAATCGTCGTGAACAGCTGCAAGCAATTGATTAGTCACCACGTCACGCAGTTTGAAATCAAAAACCAGCTCGTTTGGGCTAAAACCTGTGGTTGCATTTCGGCGAGAATTCATCGACCATTGGAGATCTCTTAGTACTAGATCCCAATCTTTCGGTTGTTCGGTTGTTGTTCTCAGATACGTCAAGATACTCTGGTTGGCGCGCTCGACCTGACCATTTGCACGTGGAGTTCGGACAGCTGTTTTGATATGTTGTATATTATAGGTGTTGCAAAAATCTTCGAATGCTTTGGATGTAAATGATGTACCTCTGTCGGTTATTATTTGAGACGGAAGACCAAAATAAGTAGTGATTTCATTAAGGGATTTAATTACGTGAACTGTCTTCGTATCACGAGTTGCTTTAACAATTAAAAATTTGCTAAAAACGTCTGATATAGCCAGAACATAGCAGTTACCACGCTTGCTGCGATTAAACAGACCCATATGATCTAAATGAATACGATGGAATGGTATCGGCTTTACTGAGTCGATATGAAGTTCTCCCTCACTTTTTCCCGATCGTTGTTTCTGATAGCAGCAGGATATGCCCGCTGCAATGTAACCTTTTACATACCTCCTCATTTGGGGGAACCAATAAGTTTGTCTAATTCGCTCAAGGGTCTTCTCTAGCGCAATGTGACCTGCATCGTCATGACAGAATTTTACAATGCGCCACCTTACGCCTTTTGGTACCACAAATTTCGCACCATCAATTTGACTTTTGTACAGACGATGATTTCGCAGTATGTAGTCTGTTTTTACTGTACTTTCTGTTGGTGATTTGATTGTTCCATTTAAAATATTTATATACTGTCGCAAATTATCATCCTGCAGCTGCATTGTCAGCAGCCAATCGTTGATATCGTTGTTTACGGTGAAAACAAAACCAGCAGGTTCAGCTTCTTTCGCAGGTTCATCAGGCATTCGGCTTAAAGCATCCACATGCTGCAAGCGGCTGCCTTGGTGATGTATGCTCACGAAATCGTACTCGAGTAGCTTGAGCCACCAGCGTGCTATTTTTGGTTTCATTTCCTTATTGTCCTTTACGTGAACAATAGCGGAGCAATCGGTGAACAGCTTAAACTGTTTGCCTAAAAAGTAGATCCGGAAACGTTCTAAGGATTCCACCACAGCAAGGACCTCCAGTTCATAGCTGTGGTATTTACTTTCGGTATCGGTGCAATGACGACTGTAGTAGCAAACAGGGTGCAATTTGCCTTCTTCGTCGGTTTGCAAAAGCACACCTGCCAAACCCACACTGCTAGCATCAGTGTGGACTTCATGCTGAGCATTAAAATTATACAACAGGAGGACGGGTTCTTTTGTAAGGATATTAACGAGCGTTTTGAAAGCACTTTGCTCCTTAGGACCCCAGGTAAAATTTTTAGCGTAGTCTTTTGTTAGTAGCAAGGTCAGTGGTTTAGAAATAATAGAGTATTCGCGTACAAATTTTCTAAAGAAACCCGTTAGACCCAAAAATCTTCTTACCTCGGTGATGTTGGTTGGTGGTTTGAAATTCTTGATAGCCGGTACCTTGTTTGTCCCGGGCGTAATACCATTTTCAGTCACGGTATGCCCAAGATAATTAATTTTCGTAGCAAGAAATGTACACTTATCGGGGCGCAGAGTCAGACCTGCTTCTTTAAGTAATTTTAGGAACCGGTCTAAGCGTAAAATTCCTTCACAAATTGTTTTGCTAGGGATCACAATGTCATCGAGATATATAAGTACTTCGTCCGTATTCAAAGTGCTAGCACTTTGAGCACTATTTCGGACCTCACTATGGTTTATTTTATAGCACAATTCACACACTTATAATTGTCTGATGTTTAAAATTCGCGTAGGCGTAGAAGTAAATCCTTCTTCTGAAACTGTCAGGAGACCGTGTACTTACGTGTTCGCTGTTCGTTTTAAATTATAGACAAACCGATTCATATATAATGATGTAAATATGTTAATTTTAATGGCTAGGAAGTAATTATTATAATATAATGTATTGATTTTGAAGTGTTATTACAATTAATATTGTACTTTCCGATTCGCGCCGATGTGCATGCGTTTTGCCAATTCGTTCAACTCAACTGTCGGTTTTTCTCAAACTTCTGGTCAGTGTTAGTGATACTATCGCGCAGTGGCAGAGTTGTATTCTGTCAGGGGTGATATTAAGTGGAGGTTTTTCCAATCTTCGAAGCACTTCAAAAAATAATTTTTTTGTATCTTGTTCAGCTCCTCCTTCGATGCCATCTTTATCTCGTCAAGAGAAGCGTAATGTCGTCCTTTCATGGGCCTCTTCAGTTTAGGGAACAAGAAAAAGTCACAGGGGTCAGATCTGGGGAATACGGTGGCTGCGGCATCATTAGTGTGTTGTTTTTGGCCAAAAAGTCGCGCACAAGCAACGATGCGTGAGCAGGGGCGTTATCGTGGGGCAAAAGCCAATTTTTGTTCTTCTTTGCACATCTTCTCGGCCTTCTGAGAACATTTTGTACCACCGATAAACGTTGCTTCGGTCCAAGGTAGCTTCTCCGTATGCCACAGTCAACATTCGGAATGCATCCGCGCACTTAATTTCGTTTTTCACACAAAATTTGATACAGGTTCTTTGATCCATTTTTTTGTAATAGGTAAAAATCGAAGACGATCCAAAACACGTGCAAGCAAAGCAGCTGTCAACAATTAACTGAACATTCAAAATGGCCGAGCTTGTCGGCATAAGTGAGAGACATGAGTACCAACATAACGCCACAAAAAATTCGAAATTCGAATATACGTAACCAGCGAAAATTCAAAATTCGCGATACGTTTTGAACACACCTCGTATATGCTATAAAATGTTATAAAAGTTAATATGAAATGTCTTTATACATATCTAAATTGTGGTTAAGGAAAAAAACCAGAGAACCATATACTGAAGTTGTAATTTTCCCCGGCTAAATCGGTTTCAAAAAAGCCAGATCTAAAGGAAAATTGCTAAATTGACAGCACTCTCTGTACATCCAAAACAAAAAAAAAAACAAAATGGAAACCGGCGTCATGCTCATTTTGAGATATTTAAGGAAACGCTAAATTCATTTTCAATCAAAATATGTATACGAGTATGTGAACACACTCCTAACGGTGAAATATTTTCATTCTCTCACTCATTGAGCATATTGAGTTAAAGTAGTGGCGTCGGTGCTTCCAACTCATATTTCATTTGCTCTCCAAAAGGTAAAAATTTTGTCTTTCTCTTACTTATTAAGCAAATTGAGTTATAGTATCCACCGCCGTCGGCGCGTCTGTCCAATTTGATTTTGAGCGAGAGTTTCCCTCCCCTGAACTGTACCAAAATCTTAAAAAAAAAAAATATCAATTTGTTTTCAACATATCTCGCGCGTTTTATTGCAAGCAATAGTTCAAAATTAAAATATTTAGGGAAAAAACAATAGAAGCTTAATTTTTTTAATAGAACTCTATTATAAAAATGAGATTCAAAAGCATCCAAAGTCGCTGCTGTTCACATAATTCAAAATTAAATTTTTTTTTTAAAAACGCAGCAATCAAATTTCTATTTTTTGTAAAATTCTATAATGAAAATGAGATTCAAAGGTATGGATGGCCGCTATTTCCGGTCGGTTATTTAGATGCATCGTAAAATATTTGTTTTCAACATATCTCGCACGTTTTATTGCAAACAATAGTTCAAAATTAAAATTTTTTCTTCATTATAAAAATGAAGTTCAAAAACACCCATAGTGGCCCCTGTTCATATAATTCAAATTTTTTTTTTTATGCGCCAACAAACTTCTACTTTTTCTTTTGTAAAATTCCATAATTAAAATGAGATTAAAAGTATTCATGGCCTTTATTTTCGGTCGGGTATTTAGATGCATCCTTAAATCCCGAAAAACCTGAGTGTTTATAAGAAAATGAAAGTTTTCACTGTTCATAAAACTCCAATATTAAACCGGAATTCCAAACCAGCCTTATAATTCAAAATTTCAGATCAAAAAGAAAGTAGAGCCTAAATAAGAAGGTGTGTCGTTGAGTCGGAATTGCTAAATTGAATTTGTAATTTTCTCCCGCTAAATGGATTACAAAAACCACTGCCTGTATACAATATGAGCACACAATATGAACACACAGTGTAGTGCATAGGCATATCATGTTTAGCAAATAATACTTAATTTATTTGTAATAATTCATTAAAGTTTTCTGCATAAAGCCAAGGCTGTCAACTACAGTATCTGGCTGCGTTGTGGTACATACAGTAGTAGCGCAGGTGGTAAGCGTTTCAGCTACGACGCTTACATTCCAAGGTTCGAACCAAGGTTCCGAACAATTTCTTTCTTTTTTGTTAAATCTAATTTGTTTTTAAATATGTATATGGAAACTTCTTATCAAGATTTTTTTAAAATTTATTATATTTTTAACCCAATATTTTTCTGTGTATATAGGGGTCAAAAATCAAATTTTTGCAAAAAAAAAGCGCCATAAAATGCTTCCAGTGTATCAAAACAAAATACTAAAAAAATACGTAATTAAAAAAAAAACCTACATAGCTTCATGAATTTTTAAAGAATTAAATTTTTTCTCAATAATATAAAACATATATGTAGCCCATATCTAATAATATTATAATAATTTTATATTTCACAACCCAGTAGAGAATTTTGATAATTTTCATTATTTCTATCGGGGTTTTCCGATGAGTCACATGTCTGACAGACCCTATATTTAAAATACAAAAAAGCGAAAACACAGTTTGTAGCTTCTTCAATTTTCTATTTACGAAGTGGTTAGAAATCGTTTTAATTTTCCTGAACACATCAACTATTTTCTTCTTCAAATATTTTTATTTGTCTAAGACCAGCCATATAACCCGAACCCTTACATACGAGGTGTGTTCAAAAAGTATCGCGAATTTTGAATTTTCGCTGGTTACGTATATTCGAATTACGAATTTTTTGTGGCGTTATGTTGGTACTCATGTCTCTCACTTATGCCGACAAGCTCGGCCATTTTGAATGTTCAGTTAATTGTTGACAGCTGCTTTGCTTGCACGTGTTTTGGACCGTCTTCGATTTTTACCTATTTTTTTACCAAAATTGCTCAATTGTGACCAAAAACAGCATCGCATGAACATTGCTAATGAGATGTTAAACTCTGTCCGCGACGACCCAAATTTGCTCCAGAGGGTCATAACTGGTGACGAATCGTGGGTTTATGGTTATGACGTGGAAACCAAAGCTCAATCATCTCAATGGAAGCTGCCGCACGAACCAAGACCGAAAAAAGCGCGCCAAGTTCGGTCGAATGTGAAAGTTTTGCTGACAGTTTTCTTCTTCTTGCCGCAGGGAAGAACGGTCAATAAGGAATATTACCTGCAAGTTATGCGCAATTTGCGCAAAGCAATCCGCCAGAAACGCCCGGATTTGTGGAAGAACAAAAATTGGCTTTTGTACCACGATAACGCCCCTGCTCACGCATCGTTGCTTGTGCGCGACTTTTTGGCCAAAAACAACACACTAATGATGCCGCAGCCACCGTATTCCCCAGATCTGGCCCCCTGTGACTTTTTCTTGTTCCCTAAACTGAAGAGGCCTATGAAAGGACGACGTTACGCTTCTCTTGACGAGATAAAGACGGCATCGAAGGAGGAGCTGAACAAGATACAAAAAAATGATTTTTTGAAGTGCTTCGAAGATTGGAAAAACCGTTGGCACAAGTGTATGATATCTCATGGGGATTACTTTGAAGGGGACAAAATAGATATTCATGAATAAATAAATAATTTTTGAAAAAACACAAAATTCGCGATACTTTTTGAACACACCTCGTATTTAGACTAAATTTGATCAAGATGAAATGTGTTTTAAATATGTCTTTAAAAAAGCCAGAAAACCATTTTCTCCACCTAAATTTACTTAAAAAATAGCCAGATGTAAAGGAAAAATTGAGAAAACTACCTTTATATAAAAAAAAAACAATATGGAAACCGGCGGCATGCTAATATTGAGAAATTTGTGGAACTACCAAATGAACGTTTCATTCATTTTCAAAAGCTATATGGATATGTATGTATACTCCTAATGGTGGAAATATTTTCTGAACCAGACATAAGCGCCCCTCTTTTTTTTTTTATAAAATTGAATTTTCTACCTTGACTTGAACTGGTTAAGTTTTTAGAGCAATCTTTCCTGAAAACCAATTTTTTGCAAAAAAAAACCGCAAGCAAATGACTAAAAATTTACTATAACAAAATATGTAAGATTAATACTTTCATAGTTACATAGTTTTCTAAGAATTTTCTTTTTTCTGATTGATATAGGACTTAAGTTAAACTTATACGCACAGCTATAAGAAATAATAAGTTCAGGTCATATACATATATATCACAAAATATTATTGAAATACTATAAAATTCAATATGAAATGGGTTTATACATGTCTTAATTGTGGTTAAGGAAAAAAACCAGAAAACCTTATACAGAAGTTGTAATTTTCCCACTCTAAATGGGATTAAAAAAAACAAAATCTAAAGGAAAATTGCTAAGTTGACAGCACTGTCTGTATATCCAAAACAAAAAAACCAAAATGGAAACCGCCGTCATGCTCATATTGAGAAATTTAAGGAATTTTATAATAAACGATAAATTCATTTTCAATCAAAATATGTGTATGCGGACACACTCCAACTGTGAAATATTTTCATTCTCTCACTCACTGAGCATATTGAGTTAAAGTATACACCGCCATCGGCGAGCCCAACTCATACTTCATTTGCTCTCCAAAAGGAAGAAATATTTTCATTCTCTTACTCATTAAGCAAATTGAGTTAAAGTATACACCGGCGTCGGCGCGTCTGTCCAATTTCATTTTGAGCGAGAGTTGCCCTCCCCTATACTGACCTGATACAAAATCTTAAAAAAACTACCAATTTGTTTTCAACATATCTCGCGCGTTTTATTGCAAACAATAGTTCAAAATTAAAATTTTGAGGGAAACACAATAAAAACTTAATTCTTTTAATAGAACTCTATTATAAAAATGAGATTCAAAAACATCCAAAGATGCTGCTGTTCACATAATTCAAAATTTTAATTTTTTTTAAAAACGCAATCAAACTTCTATTTTTGTAAAATTCTATAATGAAAATGAGATTATGGCCACTATTTTCGGCCGGGTATTTAGATGCATCCAAAAATTCTGAAAGACAAAAGTGTTTATAATAAAATGTAAATTTTTATATGAAAACTTCTTATCATGATTTTTTTGAGAAATTTGTGGAACTTCCAAATGAACGTTTCATTCATTTTCAAAAGCCATATGGATATGTATGTATACGCCTACTGGTGGAAATATTTTCTGAAGCAGGCATAAGCGTTTGGAGTGAGACGCGTGCGTTCCATGGTTCGAGGCCAGGTTCCGGAAAATACTTTTTTTTTTTATAAAATTGAATTTCTTACCATGACTTGAATTTGTTAAGTTAGTAAAGCAATATTTTCTTGAAATCAATTGTTTGCAAAAAAACCGCAAGAAAATTACTAAAAGTAACAAAATATGAGATAAATACTTACAAAGTTAAGTAGTTTTAAGAGTTTTTTAAAGAGTTTCTTTTTTTCTGATTGATATAGGACTTAAGGTAAACTTATACGCACAGGCATAAGAAATAATAAGTTCAGGTCATATAAATATATATGCTATAAAATGTTATAAAAGTGAATAAGAAAAAAAACCAGAGAACCATATATTGAAGTTGTAATTTTCCCCGGCTAAATGGGTTTCAAAAAAGCCAGATCTAAAGGAAAATTGCTAAATTGACAGCACTGTCTGTACATCCAAAACAAAAAAAAACAAAAAAGAAACCGGCGTCATACTCATATTGAGATATTTAAGGAAACGCTAAATTCATTTTCAATCAAAATATGTATATGTGAACACACTCCTAACGGTGAAATATTTTCATTCTCTCACTCATTGAGCATATTGAGTTAAAGTCTACACCGGCGTCGGCGCGTCTGTCCAATTTCATTTTGAGCGAGAGTTGCCCTCCCCTATACTGACCTGATACAAAATCTTAAAAAAACTACCAATTTGTTTTCAACATATCTCGCGTGTTTTATTGCAAACAATAGTTCAAAATTAAAATTTTGAGGGAAACACAATAAAAACTTAATTTTTTTAATAGAACTCTATTATAAAACTGAGATTCAAAAGCATCCGAAGATACTTCTGTTCACATAATTCAAAATTTAAATTTTTTTTAAAACGCAATCACCTTCTATTCTTTGTAAAATGCTATAATGAAAATGAGATTCAAATTTATTCATGACCGCTATTTTCGTTTGGTTATTTAGATGCATCGTAAAATATTTTTTTCAACATATCTCGCACGTTTT
Source organism: Merzomyia westermanni (assembly GCA_949987695.1). NCBI lineage: Eukaryota > Metazoa > Arthropoda > Insecta > Diptera > Tephritidae > Merzomyia > Merzomyia westermanni. The sequence goes on along the minus strand of OX465292.1, from coordinate 11,150,037 downwards.
ATTGCAAACAACAGTTCAAAATCAAAATTTTTACTCCATTATAAAAATTAATTTGTAATTTTTCTTTCGGTAAATGGATTAGAAAAAGCACTGCCTGTATACAAATAACCAAAAAATTACAATATGGCAACCATGTCCAAACGGTGGACATATTTGCACTCACTGAGCACATTGAGTTAAAGTAACCATTGGGCCATATTAATAAAAATTGAGCAATTGCTTTTGCTTAAGTTTCCAGACCTTTTACTAAATTTTTGAAATTTTCTTCATACAAATTTACGTCAAAATTTTCAAATCTTGAGAAAAAGCAATTGCTTATTTTTTATTAATATGGCCCATTATCTTATAACTTTAAACGAGTTATTCTTGTATATTTGTATATTTGTATATCCACTACTATCTCAGGAACGACTTAACCGCTTTGGATGAAATTCGGTATATGAGTAGTATCCTTTGTTTTAAGATTTTCTACTTTGGTGTTGCCACTTGGGGAGGTTCACAGGGTTGCCACCTATATAAATTTTTTTTAAAATAATAAGCAATATATGGGAATATGGGTATCAAATGAAAGGTATTTTAGGCCGTATACCAACCAAAGTATTTTCGAGTAGGGTTGCCACCTGCCCGCATTTTATTTATTCCTTCAGATATCGACCACTATCTTGGTATGTAGATAGTGTACCATATTCTAAGAATTTTTACCTAGGTGTTGAAAATAGGTAATTTTTTGGGGTTGCCACCTATATCAATTTTTTTCATATGGGATAAAATTTGCCAATATGGATATCATACGAAAGATATTTTCATTCGTATTTCAAAAAAAATATTTCTAAAAGGGGTTGCCATTTATTGAGGTTTTTATATAAGTTTTTTGTTTAAGGTAACTACTTAACAACTATCTCGAAAACCGCTCAACCGATTTCGTTGAAATTTGGTATGTAGATAGTGTACCACATTCTAAGTATTTTTACGTAGGTGTTGCCATATAGGTTATTTTTTTGGGGTTGCCACCTATCTGAATTTTTTTTATATGAGATAAAATATGCCAATATGGGTATCAAAAGAAAGGAGGTTTCCTGCGTTTGGAAAAAAAGTACATTTCCAAGCAGGATTGCCACTTATTGTTGCCATTTGAGCTTATTATATCTTTGAACTTTTAACGAGCTATTCCTATATATTTGTATATTCGAATATCTCGCAAATGGCTTAACCGATTTGGATAAAACTTGGTACGTACATAGGGTACCATATTCTAAGAATTCCTCTCTAGGTGTTGCCTTATAGGAGTTTTTACGGAGTTGCTACCTATCCGATTTTTTTAAGAGAAATGATATATGCCAATATGGGTATCAAACAAAAGGTATTTTCCTGCGTATTCAAAAAAAAAATATTTCTAAGTAGGGTTGCCACTTTTGTTCGATAAAACAAAAAGGGCAAAGAAGTTCATATACCGAGAACCGCACTCATCCAAGGAGTCGCTAAGGTGCAACTTCCAGTAAGGCCAACATTTGCCATGACTGCGCATAAAGATCAGGGATAAAGTTTTGAGTTTGTCGGAGTGGAACTAAATTCATCGATGTTCATGCATGGTATGTTATATGTGGCGTTTCAAGAGTTAAACGACCAAATACATTTAAAGTAACGTTTCCGGAAAAAATAAACGTATTCGGAACATGGTATGGAAGGAAGTGTTGCAATAGATTTCATATGTATTGAATATAAAAAGTTTTGCATAGTTCTATCATTAAAAATAAAGAAGAAATCACGGAATGTTAACCGATATATGGAGCTCTAACCCACAAATATACCCATATCTTTCTCGATTATTTGATAACAATCGACAGCTGCTAACCATACAATTCAGCAAGGAATCTTGTAAAGATGTATATTGGAACGATTTTTCGTCATCCCTTGTGAAATTTGGTTTTGAGACAAACCGGTTTCGGCGTTGTGCCATCATCAGTGTCGATTTTCGTTCTGATCTGTTGTGGTCGTTTGTCTTGTATTTATAGTTGGTAGCAGGTAACGTCAGCATGGGTGTCTGTTTGTGTACGTGTGTGCATGTGTTGTGCGTGTACATTCAGAAACGGGGGTGGTTTTGCATCGATCGGTTTTTCGTGTGGTTGACTGAGGCAGGTAAAAGTTGGTAATTTTTGTTGTTTGACCTTTTTTGCTTGTTTGTTGTTTTTGATCTTTTGCTGTTTTGTGCTTATTTGTCGGTGCGTGTGTGTTTGTGGTACCTGAGTTGTTGCTTTGTTTTTTGTAAACCAATTTTAAAGGTTCGAATATTGTGTCGGAAACAGTGTTTGCCTGTTCGTTTATTATTCTACCGTCGAATGTTTTTTGTTTGTAGATTTCCATGTTTTCGAGTACGTTCAGACGTCGGCCTTTTGCTTGTACATGTAGGACGTTGACTGTTTTTTTGATGTTTCCGGGGGGGCATTTATTCTCCGCCATGTGATTCGCAAAGTTGGACTCTGGTATGATGGTTGGATTCCGTATCTTTTTGTTGTAATCTCTAATGTGTTCTCTGAACCTCGTTCTTACTTGTCGTCCGGTTTGTCCTATGTAACTGTGCTGGCATTCACAAGTGAGCTTGTATACACCATGGCTGGTAAACGGATCTTCTGAGTTAGTTTTGGTTCTTAGCTTCCGTCCTAAATTGTTCGATGTTTTGAACGCTGTGTTGATGTTGTATTTTCTAAGGAAATTTGCTAATTTACATGTTGACTTCCAGTATATGTCATTGTCGTCCAGGTTTGTTTACTTTCTTCTCCATTGTTTCTTTTTTGTTCTCTAAGGTCTCTCCTGAGTTTATCTACTAGTGCTTTTTTATATCCGTTTTTTGTAGCGATGTTATACATATATTATTCCAAGCTCTCTTCTATATGCTTATTGTGTAAGAGGTGTTCTTTCCAATCTTTGTACTAAGTGCCTTAGCGCTGCATTTTTATGTTGTTGTGGGTGGTTCGAGGTATTATGTATTATTGTGTCGGTGGCCGTTGGTTTCCTATATCTTGAATCTTGTAAAGACTTGTGGAAAATTTTTTTGAGCAGCCACCAAGGAGTAATTATGTGTATTCAAACTTTGATACCAATAAAAAATTTTAAACATATTTTTATTATCAAGATATATCTTAAGAAAGCTTCACTGCTGGTAAGTAAAACTATTCATACAAACAATCAGAATATATTTATTGATGATTATCTAAATAAACTAAATTGTATGGCAACCTATGAAAATGCCGTGCAAAGCTCGGTCGCCAGGTACTATATATTATAAGTCTAACTATGCTGTTGGTATATGTCCAACAAATCCAAGTTTTCTTATTGAAATATTGACCGAATCTGAAAGGAGTGGTAGCTCTAATGGTGGACTTTCAATCATTCCTAAGGACTGCTTTTGCCATCTCCTATTAATGATTAAATGGACTGATTTTTTTTTGGTTAGTTGTCAAATTACCCGCCGTTTAGTGTGAACCGACTTTTATGAAAGCGGCCATGAATTACTCAACTCTATATAATTAATTTCAGCAACAAATTTTTCTCAAATATTTCGGCCTCTTGGCAGTGCTGGAAAAAATATGAACAGAGGATTTAATAACTTAAACTAATTTAAGGTGGTCGAATTTCGACCACGGGATTTACTAATATATATTATAAGTCTATGTTGTTGGTAAATGTCCATTAAATCCAATGTTTTTTATTATGCGTAAACTTTTGAAATATCGAACGAATCTGGAAGGAGGGGTAGCACTGATGGTGAGCTCTTAAACATTCCTATGGGGCGTTTTAACCATCTCCTATTAAAAATTACCGGGGTTTAATTGACTAATTTTGTTCGGTTAGCTGTCAAATTACCCACTGTTTATTGTGAACTGAATTTAATGAAAGCGGCCCTGAATAACTCAACTATACATAATAAATTCCAGTAAGAAATATTTTTCAACCATTTCGGCCTCTAGACAATCCTAGAGAAATATATGAACAGAGGATTTAACAAGTTAAATTAATTTAATTTATAGGTAATGGGCCAATTTTTATATTTATGTTTGCTGGGTTGAGCATTTAAGGCCATTCAAATAATACAAGATGTTTTGTTTTTTTCCCTACGCGTTTCGACGCTTTCCGCGCCTTCTTCCAGGGGATCTATTTTAATGAAATTATGTAAAAAGCGTATACATACATTAATTAATGCATTCATGACATTATATAAAAAACAATAAACATGAAAAACAATTCACTTACATTATTAATTATTATTAAAAATAACAATTGCTTATTTTCACTTAGTGTTGACGTTTGCTTAGTTTCTTTTGTTTCGTTTTATCACATTTAAGTAGACGCTGCTCAGTCCGTCGACGTCATCTTTGTAGTTAAGAGCATTGTCTATGTGTTGTTGTATTCGGATGCTCTCAAGAGTCAGTCTTGTTTTTTATCTTTTTTCTATATCTAATATTTTGATGTTGGTAAAGTCCGCTATGTGGTTGCTCTTTGTCAGGTGCTGTGCGAATGCTGTTCACGTTTTCTTGTTTTGTGCATCTTTCTTATGTTCGTTAATTCTTATACCCAGCTGCCGTTTCGTAGTACCAATATAATATTTTCCACACGCTTCATTATCACGACCATTGTATTTAATTTGATAAACTACGTTACTTTGTTGTTCTTTTTCAATCGAATCTTTAGTTTTGCTAAAAATTTTACGGAGGGTAGTATTTGGTCTGTGAGGGTACTTGGTGTTTTCGTTCTCAATTAACCGATGCAGTGTTTGATTATTAGTTAGACCCGGTATGTAAGGTATGCCTATGTATTTTTTGTTATTAGAAATATCCGCCGGTGCGTTGTTGTGTTCCCTGTGAATTTTGTTGATTGTATTTCCAATTAATTTATCTATTAGCTTATGCGGATTTTTTTTTTTAAATAAAATGTTCTTTAACTTGTTCTTGTTTTCCTTCATGAATTCTTCATGGCTATGTACGGCTACCTTTCTTATTAGGCTTGTTACCGTATTGATATTTTGCTTCCACGGATGATTCGAATGATAATTAATCAACCGTCCCGAGGCGATTGATTTGGCATACCAATTTAATAAAAGATGATTATTTTTCTTACTTACTTCTACGTCCAGAAAAGCTATTTTGTTGTCTTTTTCTTTCTCCGTGGTGAAATTAATGCTTGTGTGTTGTCCATTTAATATTTTTAAGATGTGATCCACGTCATTAGATTTGACGATTGCGAATACATCATCTACATACTTGTTGATGTATTTGATGTATATGTCCTTATCCTTTAATTCAGCTATGCTGTCGTCAAGTATTTTGTCTAGAACTATGTCCGCGATGGTTGGAGATAGCGGATTTCCCATGGGCATCCCGTAAGTTTGTTGATAAAACTTTGAATTGTATGTAAAATAGTTGGTTTTGCTTTGCCAGAATTCTAAAATGTGCTGAAATTGTTGTTTTGGTATTGTTGCGTGCTTTTCTAAGTGTGGCCATTGCTTCATTATTGTTTCTATGGCTAGGTGTATTGGGATATTTGTAAATAACGAGACTACATCGAACGATACTAATACGATCGTATCTCGTCATCTTCTACATGTATGTTTTTTAATCGGTATTTTAATTGAAATGCATTTTTAATATTATACTCATCAGAGATACAATTTTTCAATATATCTCCTATATATTTGGATAGTTTGTAGCAAGGTACATTCGAAGAGGATGAGATTGGTCTTAGTGGCATATTTTCCTTGCGTATTTTCGGCAGACCGTATAACCTCGGTGCAATCGCTGCGACGCTGGACAGTTGTATTTTCTCCCGTATACTAATTTTGTTTTGTTTTGATAACTCGTTGACTATGGCATTATTTTCCCTCATTAGTTGTTGTGTTGGATCCTTCTTAATTACTTTATATGTTTTTCCGTCGTGTAGTAGTTCCATCATTTTCTGCTCGTATTCCATTTTGTTCATTAAGACCGTCTTATTTCCTTTATCCGTCTGAGTTAGAACTACATTATCTATATGTTCTTTTAAAAATTTCTTCGTATTTTCAAACGTATTTATTATTAGTTTATCTTTAGGGCCGTTGTTTTGTTTTCTGTGATAATTACTAATTTTTGTTGATATGTTGCTTCTTGCAGCATCTTTCTTTCTGTCGTCTTCGATTTGTTGTACACATTGCTCTAGTTCCGCGATAACATGTATTGGAGACACATTTTTTTTGGTGATGGGTAGTGCGAATTTACTGCCGAGCGAAAGTAACCATTGGCTGTCGTGTGGAACCTCAACATTGATTTTGTTTATAAACCAGTTTTCGTTAAACCGGATGCCGAATTTTTCTGTATTTTTGGAGATTTGTGTTTGTAGTTTCTTATCATGACTTTGTTCCGCATTTTTTACTGCTTGTTGAGAAAAGTAGTTTTGTCTTTCTACTATGGTTTCAAAGTCAGCTTCTTCTAGTTTATTTTTGAGGGTTGTCTTTATGAAATTTATGTCTTTTTCTATTGTTTTAATAGTTATATTAGTTTCTTTTATTTCTAAATTAAGTATTTTTGAGAGAAAGCAGTTTTCTAATTTTTCGAGATGTTTGCGCGTCGATTGAAACTTAAATGAATTTGACATAGACTTGGTCTTACTCCGTAGGTGTGGTGGTATAATCCCATAATTTTTGCATCTCAGTAGAAATTTCAATCTTTCTGTTTCACGCTGTTTTTCGATTTTTTGTTGAGTTGCTTAATGTTGAAGTTCTTTTCTTCGCTGTACTTCATTTTGATGTGTCGAAAAAACTGTTTCATGTTTATTGTTGGTAAGATATTTGTGTTTCGGATTTGCTCGCCGATATTTCAAATAATTTATAGGTAATGGGCCAATTTTTATATTTATGTTTGAGTTTGGGTTGAGCATTTAAGGTCATCCAAATAAAACAAGGTGTTTTGTCTTTGTTTTTTTCCCTACGCGTTCGACGCTTTCCGCGCCTTCTTCCAGGGGATCTGTTTTAATGAAATTATGTAAAAAACGTATGCATACATTAATTAAAGCATTCATCACATTATATAAAAAACAATAAACATGAAAAACTTTAACAATTCACTTACATTATTAATTAATTTACATTAAGGATATCACATTATAAAAATAACAATTGCTTATTTTCACTTAGTGTTGACGTTTGCTTAGTTTCTTTTGTTTCATTTTATCACATTTGAGTATACGCTGCTCTGTCCGTCGACGTCATCTTTGTAGTTAAGAGCATTGTCTATGTGTTGTTGTATTCGGATGCTCTCAAGAGTCAGTCTTGTTTTAGTAACTATCACAGAAAACTAAACAACGGCCCTAAAGATAAACTAATAATAAATACGTTTGAAAATACGAAGAGATTTTTAAAAGAACATAAAGATAATGTAGTTCTAACTCAGGCGGATAAAGGAAATAAGACGGTCTTAATGAACAAAATGGAATACGAGCAGAAAATGATGGAACTACTACACGACGGAAAAACATATAAAGTAATTAAGAAGGATCCAACACAGCAACTAATGAGGAAAAATAATGCCATAGTCAACGAGCTATCAAAACAAAACAAAATTAGTATACGCGAGAAAATACAACTGTCCAGCGTCGCAGCGGTTGCACCGAGGTTATACGGTCTGCCGAAAATACACAAGGAAAATATGCCACTAAGACGAATCTCATCTCTTCGAATGTACCTTGCTACAAATTATACAAATATAAAGGAGCTTTATTGAAAAATTTAATCTCTGATGAGTATAATATTAAAAATGCATTTCAATTAAAAGACCGATTAAAAAACATACATGTAGAAGATTACGAGATATTAAAATATCCCAATACACCTAGCCATACAAGCAATAATAAAGCAATGGCCACAGTTAGAAAAGCACACAACAATACCAAAACAACAATTTTAGCACAACAACTATTTTAAATACAATTCACAGTTTTATCAACAAACTTACGGGATGCCCATGGGAAATCCGCTATCTCCAACCATCGCGGACATAATTCTAGACAACAGTTCTAGACTTGACGACAGCATAGCTGAATTAAAGGATAAGGACATATACATCAAATACATCAACAAGTATGTAGATGATGTATTCGCAATCGTCAAATCTAAAGACGTGGATCACATCTTAAAAATATTAAATGGACAACACACAAGCATTAGTTTCACCGCGGAGAAAGAAAAAGACAACAAAATAGCTTTTCTGGACGTAGAAGGAAGCAAGAAAAACAATCATCTTTTAATAAATTGGTATGCCAAATCAATCGCCTCGGGACGGTTGATTAATTATCATTCGAATCATCCGTGGAAGCAAAAGATCAATACGGTAACAAGCCTAATAAGAAAGGTAGCAGTACTTAGCCATGAAGAATTCATGAAGGAAAACAAGAACAAGTTAAAGAACATTTTATTTAAAAATAGCTATCCGCATAAGCTAATATATAAATTAATTGGAAATACAATCAACAAAATTCACAGGGAACACAACAACGCACCGGCGGATATTTCTAATAACAAAAAATACATAGGCGTACCTTACATACCGGGTCTAACTAATAATCAAACACTGCATCGATTAATTGAGAACGAAAACACCAAGTACGCTCACAGACCAAATACTACCCTCCCCAAAATTTTTAGCAAACCTAAAGATCCGATTGAAAAAGAACAACAAAGTAACGTAGTTTATCAAATTAAATGCAATGGTCGTAATAATGAAGCGTGTGGAAAATATTATATTGGTACTACGAAACGGCAGCTGGGTATAAGAATTAACGAACATAAAAAGATGCACAAAACAAGAAAACGTCAACAGCATTCGCACAGCACCTGACAAAGAGCAACCACATAGCGGACTTTACCAACATCAAAATATTAGATATAGAAAAAAGAGAAAAAACAAGACTGACTCTTGAGAGCATCCGAATACAACAACACATGGGCAATGCTCTTAACTACAAAGATGACGTCGACGGACTGAGCAAAACAAAAGAAACTAAGCAAACGTCAACACTAAGTGAAAATAAGCAATTGTTATTTTTATAATGTGATATCCTTAATGTAAATTAATTAATAATGTAATTGAATTGTTAAAGTTTTTCATGTTTATTGTTTTTTATATAATGCATTAATTAATGTATGTATACGTTTTTTACATAATTTTATTAAAATAGATCCCCTGGAAGAAGGCGCGGAAAGCGTCGAAACGCGTAGGGAAAAAACAAAAACAAAACACCTTGTTTTATTTGGATGGCCTTAAATGCTCAACCCAGCAAACTAACTTAATTTAAATTGTTCGAATTTCGACTACGTTCTTACGTCTTGCTTTACGGATTTCGTTAACTTATGGTTAAGCTCAGGGTGTTTGAAATATTTGACAAGTTTTTTCGAATTTTCTATCAAGTATTTGATTTGATCGAGCAGACATTTTTCAATGGCATCCTCCTTCAATTTTGGCAAGCGCAAGAAATCCTTTTACATTTGGAAAAAGCGGCAACAACGTTTGCTCCATTATCGGTAACAACGATATTATTCTTTAAAGTGCTGTCCAAGTTATATTCATCTAATATATTGCTTACATGTTATAAATTTTAACACGGGTTTTCTTGTCATCCGAAAATTCTTTTACGCACAAAACTGATACCTTTAAATTAAATGATTTATTTACATAATGTGCACTAAAACAAATGAAGCTTCTTTGGGTATAGTGATCTGTCCACATGTCTGCCAAGTTAAAAATAAGACGTTCCAATCAATTGTTTCCTTGAGATATCATCTCATCAACAATATGAGTGCCGTACTCTGTGCCGATGTTAAAACTGCCTATAGTCGCGGAAACCAGATCGTAAATTTATATGAATTATAACTCAATTTGTTTAAACTTAATTGGTTGAACTTACCTTCGGTAACACTTAGTGGTTGCAAGTCGTTTGCAACGAATGTGCATTTATGTCTAGAACGTGCTCCCGTTCCAGTATTTGTTTTATAGACCAAAACAAGGTGACATTTTTGGCAACACACTTAATCAATAATTATCCCATCGAATTCAATAAGTTGAAAAAGTTGCCAAGCCTGGCTCTTAGCTGGAATCAATTAATACCGCACGACGCTGTTTCTTATTCCTTTTTGAATATCTTCTGTAGTTATTACTGCTGGTGTTGACGCTGAGCTTTCTTCCATTATTTAATAATACAAATTTTAATTATTTTATAAGCACAAAAAACAAATTTCTGGGAAGTATTGGAGCTATAAGTGTCAAGTATCGAAGTATCTATTCAGGGATTAGGCTGCGTGCCAAATGGTTGTAAAAGATACATTTTTACGCAGCGATGGTAAATTTTGGCATTTATCGAGATTAATATCGTCGAAAACGTCAGAATTTACCCTAACTCATGGGTCTCGGTTAAATTTTGATAACTACGAACGTGTACATATGTGATGTTGAGAATCATATTATTTCAAATTAATTTATGACAACGTCTTATTATACACTAGAACATAATTTAACGCAAAATTGCTACAAAATATTTACTTTATCACGTTTTCCATATGTCAAAATTTACCTTTGCGTTTGGCATAGCAAAATTGAAGATATTTTACACCATGGAAAATTTGTTTACCTTATTTTTTATGTTAGTAAAATGTTTCCGATTGGCACGCAGCTTTAGCAATTAATACTGATTTATCGTGATCCATATCACATAATTTCTATATATTTCGAAAGCGATATAACGGATCGCAGGTCTTACAATAATTTTTGAACATGCAGTTCCTTGCATACGGGATGCATTACTCGTAGTATGCTTTGTATTTAAAAATAAGTTATCGTGAAGCGTAAATACATATGTATGTACGTAAAATCATTATAGGGATCAAGTAAAGAATACACATTATTTCAATATAAAAAAATTATGCTCAATGCAATCTTTATTTTGTAAGCAAATACCCGTAAATAAATTTTTGTTTTTATACATTTTTGATATAAATTTTATAATTTCAAAAAGGGCGGAAGATTTCAAGTACATATTGTATACTAAATGTAACTCAGCATTCTTAAATTGTAAAATAATTACTACTGGTGTTCACAAGACCTTTACAGAAATAATCGCCGAAACAAAATAAACTTAATTTTTCGAAATTCCGAAAACTTAAAAAAAGTATGTATATGTAAATGGATTAGTATATATATGTCGAAGGTGGTCATGCCAAAATATATAGTCTCAAGCATTGCAAAAATTGTATAAATAGTGATGCAATAAGTTTTTAACAAGTAGAGGATCTAAATGTTACAATAAATATAGAACATGTGCCAGACGCGTCTGAAATATAACGGTGTTCCTGCCGTCGGTCGTGCTTTTCGTCCGTGGTTTTTTTTTTGGATTTCGGACTCAACACACGTACCCATGGGCTTACGCGATGAACCTCGAAAATAGTCATTTTCTCGTGAAACTAAGGGTTGATTTATGACATTCCTTTCTCCAAAAACAAGATTTCTCATCATCCAAAAATGTGTGTCTCCTAAAAACGAATTCTCCCAATTATGACCTCCCTGGGAGAAGATTTTCCCCCAAAAATTTTGGGAAAGCGAATTCTAAGCTCCAATCAGCTGTTTCGAACAAGTTTGACATTTCTCGTAAGTGCAAAAACTGTGAACAAATGCTGGGACAAGTTTGGTTAACATTTTTAAAAATGAACTATTTAGTAAAACTAATGCAGTTTTATATAAATTAAATTATATTTTAATAAAATAAAAAGTGTCCTTTGACTGGCGAAAGTGGGAATGGTAGTAGCGTTCCAACTCAACACAGGCCGGCCAGTGCAACTATTACACAATGGTGGTGTCGGTGTTTCTAATCGTCTCTCTGATGAAGTGGTGGGTGGAAGTAGCGGCATATAAACATATATACATATAGTTATTTGTGCAAATAATCAATTTAAAGGACATTAAAAAAAGAATTCCCGGCACAAAAAATATTTTTACATATCGGTGGCTCAGTGGAAGATCACCCTATTCGTGCTGTAAAACGGTCCATGTTAACCTTCGAATATTTGTGTTTGTGTTGTCTCAGAGGCGAATGAGGTACTTGGGATTTACAAAGGGCTGTCAGAACTGCTTAATAATAATGATAATAGCCGAATAATTCTCAAAGGAGATTAAGACAATGTTTCTCTGCAAATTTGTGTTTTGCTGCTCCTAATTTTCATTCTACAACTTGGCGAGACCTACATGTTTTATGCCGACTTCGAACGGCTGAGAAGAATTTCATGCCAGAAATACATTCTGAGCGTTTGCTAAACACCTGCCGAGGGGCGACTACCTTTGGAAACACTTTTTCAAACCACTTTTGATGTTACCAGTCCCAGGACTCGAACCGAGGACCTTCGGTGTGGCAGACCACCAACTCTACCGCTACACCACGGCGGTCGCCCTTAGCACTGCCTTAGCGAGACAAATAATAAGTCGGACCTAATCAGTCTCGTTGCGTTGCTCCCTGACTATTGGACTATTGGAGCGCAGCACAGCACCTCGTGCATCAGCCACATCCTTCCGTGGGCGGAAAATACGATCGAGCACCTGCTATGCGATTTTTGCAGCATGATAAAATTTCGAGGAAAGCTCTTCTTGTGCCTCTCGGAGCTTCATGTTAATAAGCGTGGGGAGCTTCTAAAGTTTTTGATTGAAGGTGTGAATATAGTCACACAGGGTACCACCATGGTCCTTGAGACTTTGCCAGTTTTCTTATATCCTTCACTGGCTAATTCACGAAATGTGGTTGCATATGCATTTATTGGAATCATAGAAGACACGCCATTCTAACAAACCAACGAAAAAATATTTCTTCTGCATGTGCTGATTCTTGTGACCGATACGCGCGTTTTGGTAGCAAAACATTTTAAAAAATTTCCAATTATTTAAAATAAGTTGTGCATATTTTTTTCTATTAATTCCCATAAAAATGTTTGAGGAAATGTCTCCCAAAATAATTTGTCAGTTCTCCCATTTTTTTCACCGTTCAGAATACCTACTTTTTCTCCCAAATGCATATTCGATTTTTCGAAGTTCGTTTGTGATACTGAGAGATGGGAAAAAATTCCCAAAAAATGTGCGTTCATGATTGTGGAAATGGAAAATGGGAGAAATTTTCCCAGAAATATCTGTTTTCAATCGCTAAGATCACGATCGTTAGCACAATATCTCAATTTACTAGCCTCAAAAATTTGCACAAATCCTGTCATAAAAGTTATTATGAGACGGACTGACTGACTGACTTTTCGCCTACGCGGATATAAAAAAGTTATATGTCGTTAAAAACAGAAATAACAGGAGGTTATCTCGAAATAATTTTACATACACACTGGTTAACAAATATTTTAGAATTAAAAAACAAATGTAATTTTCGACATTATTTTTACAGTTTCTCTGACATTTATCAAGATACATTAAGAGTTCATATACTGGAAAAAGCGACGAAATATCGTCTTTTCAACGACGTCATTGTTGATAGGGTAAACAAAAAACAAGTTATAGGGCAATACATGCCTTAACCTATGGAAAAGTGGTTTAGACCCCTACCTTATAAACCAGAGCTGTCAGCTGAAATCTTACTAGCGGGAATATATTACACACCATCCTACTACCGACTACACTCTGCAGTCAACGGCCAAACTGGTTAGTAAACATTATAGTTCATTAACTAGAATTTCGTGGGCTTATTTATACCAGTTTGAGCTAAGAGTGGGTCGCGGCTCCAATTTTTTGGCGTTGACACCATGAAGCCAGCGCCATAGCCGGTATCAGCGAAGTGCGTTAAAGCAATTGCGTTAGATGCTTTTTTGGCGCAATAATAACATATTGCTAGTGGCGCAGTTTATGAGACATCATCGAAAACTAATACAAAGCGTATCTAAAGACACGTATTCATGCCAGGATCAAGAATCCGAAGGCGGAGTCTAACATTTTTTGCCCCGTTCAAAAATAATGAGGAAAAATAGTTTGCTCCGGTAATAATGTAGTTTAGGAAACACCATCGAGCACTGAACGAAAACGGTCTGATGGGGTATCTACACTCACGTATCCATGTCTGGATAAGAATCCGAACGCGGAGTCTTCCTTTTTTTACCCGGTTAGTAGTAATGTACAAAAGCAAAGAACGTAAAACTATAAGAAGTTCCAACAGCGAATGCAAGTGGACGCTTTCAAATCGATGGTGGGTAATTCACCACTGTACCTGCGTCTAAAATGTTTGAATTCACTGTGTTTTAATTGAATATTGACACAAAAAATTATAGCTGGGGTGACAAAAACTTTTAACTGTGAATGTTGAATAAAAATAAAAGTTTTATTAGCATTAAAACTCACGATTTAAATGCAAATTTCCCCAGTGGTGAATGACCTACCCACGAATTGGTGGTATCATGTTTCCCACTATTCGTCGCGTTGAACCTTTTTTGGTTTTCACGTTCTTTGACAAAAGGCAAATTATTCAGATTTTTTTGTTAATAACTCTTAATTAATTGTTTCACATCTCAAATTTCCGCACTCGGATTGTGATTCCTTAAGCCGAAACGTGTCTTTGGGTATACCTCTCAACATTTTCGTAGCGCCTTGGTAGTTGTAACGAGGATGTTGGCGTCACTGGCGCTGAGACCACCCCAGTACAGCGGTGTTTTGTAGTAGTTTAATGTTTTTGACGCTGCTGGCGTCATGGCGTTACGGTATCACAAATAAAGCGCCAGTGGCGCCTACACCGGTATCAGCGCTACTGTAACGTTTCTGCTATCATAAGCAGCAACAACCCTCTAAAATTCAATTCACAAACAATTCATTATTCGGGCCGCAATCGTTCAGTTAACAACGCCGTCCTACATTTTAGTTTTCCATTCAACTAATATTCTGATGCATACATGTTAACAAAATCATCTTCAGCGAAGCAACAACGAATAACAAATGTTCAAATGAAACCACGAAGAAACGTGAAAGCGAAACGATCATTTGTCAAATCAATGGTGTAAGTAAGTAAGATTTCTTTTTGGAATAATTTAAGTAACCTTTTTCTAAAAAAAAAGTTTTAAAAAAATTCACAAAAAAATATTGAATTGTTGTTATATTTCAGGGTTCATTTATTTTAACTGTGAAATGTAATTTTCATACATAAAATAACAATAAATCTCCAACGGAATTGGGTAAAAGCTCCAACAACGAAATTGGCGAGCAGAGGCATATACAATAACAAGGTGGTTAAAATAGCAGTTTTTAATAAATTTAGCTACTAAGAACTTGCACATTATGTACTAGAATTTCATAAGCGAGTTATCTGTATGGTTATTTATGGCATTTTATGTTAAGATATTTTTGCAAGTATGTATTAGATTCTATCTGAGATTAATATTGAAAATTTTTAATTTTCTATAAAATGTTTCAAATGTTAATTATTGAAGGTAGAAAAAAGGTGTTGACACCAGGGCACATATAACTTCAGTTTTGAGTAGTCAGAAGTGCAGTGGTTAAATATGCTACAAAAATATTTAAAAAATTATTTTCATCTTTGTATACTTATTTGCTGAATTTTTTTTACAAAACACCCGGAAATATCGAAATATTTACTCGCGATGCTGATGCCCTCTCAGATTCAGAAAATAGTAGTGATGACGAGCCATTGGCTATCAAAAGGGCACGCATAATATCAAGTGTACCTCAAACAAAGCCCGATTTTATCTAAAGCTATCGCCGCAAAGACACTCTGCTCGTTCTTCATCATCTAATATAGAGGACTTGAAACTCGATGGCAACAATCACGTACCTGAAATGCTTCCAAAGCAGGTTAGTTGTTTTATCTGTCCTAATAGGAGCCGCTGGGGCTGTAAAAAATTGCATTGAAAACCCGTGTTTCAAAATATACCACTCTTAAGTGGCCACACCTCTAAAATGCTGAAAACAACTTTTTTTCAAATATTTTTCTTTTTCTTACCTTAAATGTATCACATTGAACTATTAAATAAAAAAGTTTACTTTATTATTTTTGTAGTTTTACTTTGACCATTAATGGCTTAAAAAAGGAGAAAATTAAAAAATGGTTTTCAAGGGTAAAACTGGATATGTATATCCACTATATTTTTATTGAAGTTGGTTTCATTTGTTTAATATAGTGATAGATATATTTTTATATCTGATGACATATAACTATTTTGTATCTGATGACTGAATTTTCAATAAAGTGGTTTGTAATGTAATTTTGCAATTTTTGTGCATTTTCAAACTAAAAATGACCTAACCTGCTATGAAGCGGTACAGTAACGGATCTCTTTTTGAAATCTTTTCATTCTAAATATAACGTAATTGCTTTTACCGAAACTTGGCTAAAACCTCATGTTTTCAATTCAGAATTGTTATGTAATGAATATCAAGAACAGAGTCGGAGGTGCTGTTCTACTTGCTGTTCATTCCTCCATCCCTTCAGAAGAGGTTAATATTCCTAACATCGAATTCATTGAGTTTAAATGAATCCGCATTCAGCTAGAGAACGTCTCTATGTACTTATACTCGTATGTTTGCTACATCCCTCCAGCATCAGATTTTTCAGTCTACATGCAACATGTCTCTCTGCTCAAAACTGTTAACTTATGACTAAAGCTTCAGATTCAATTATTGTTTTGGGTGATTTTAACTTACCTCATATATCGTGGAACATATCTGATGGAAACATTATTCCAAATCCGTCCAAACTGACGTACAATGACTTTCTAGATGGAATTTCCGATCTTTGCCTTAATCAAATAAATGTTACCGCTAACAAGTTTGGGAAAGTCTTAGATTTAGTGTATATTGATAATATAAACCAATTTTCTGTAAATCGTTATGATCCGTTGGTTTTACCAAAAGACCTTTACCACCCTTCTATGGAAATAGTCTACGAAACCATAAGTAATGGCCAAGGTACGCAATGCTACTCATGTAGTAGCTTTGATTTTAACTTTTCCAAAGCAAACTACAAGAAATTAAATAAAGAACTGTCTAAATTAACTTGGCCTGAATTTAGTAGTTATATCGATCTAAACGTCTCACATTTCGATTTGACTATTTGAGAAGTTTATTTCTAAACGTAAATTAACTTATGATCATCCTACGCAAGCTTGTTTTACTATAGAGCTTAAGGCTCTGAAAAATAGGAAAACGCGATCATTTAATTTATATAAGAAATCCGGATTAAACAAACATTACCTACTGTATTCCATTCTACGTCAGAAGTACATAGATTTAAATAAAAGGTGCTATAAATCTTATATCTCTAAAACTAACAGAGACATTATTCTCAATCCAAAGTCATTTTATGGTTTCGTAAATTCTAAACGTAAAGTATCAGGGTTTCCCTCAGCCATGAAATATCAAGACATTATTTCTAGCAATAATCAAGATATCGCAAATTTTTTTGCTCAATTTTTCACTTCTAACTATTCTGCTGTCACTAATTCAAACTTTCAAAATCATCCCTATAAGCTACACGAGACTACGATTCCTACATGTTTCTTGAAAAAGTGTGCGAACCATATTTACCAACCCCTTACCAATTTGTTCAATCTAAAGTGTGGTGTTTTTCCAACTGCGTGAAAAGAATAGTTTCTTCTACCGCTGCATAAAAGCGGGAGTAGGTCTTCTATAGAGAACTATCGTGGCATAGCAAAGCTTTCTTCCATCCCAAAATGTTTGAAGCTATTTTTACATATCAACTTACGGGTCCGATCCCTACTTTGATAGCTGACTGCCAACACGGGTTCAGTAAGGGAAAGTCCGCAGTTACGAATTAACTTGAGTTTACCAGTCATGTCTCAATTGGCTTCAGAATAAATTTGCACACCGACATTATTTATACGGATTTCAGAAAAGCTTTTGACAAAGTGTGTCACTCATTACTTATTCATAAACTCGATCAGTTGGGCTTCTAGCCGGGTCTCAATCGTTGGATCTCTTCTTACCTTAGTGACAGGACACACAGAGTAGTGTTTAAAAATTTAGTATCCGATACCATTTATGTCTCTTCGGGGGTTCCTCAAGGAAGCCATCTTGGGCCGATTCTGTTCTTGTTGTTTAAAATGATATTTCTACAATAATAAAATTTTCAAAAATGTTAATGTATGCTGCCGACGTAAAGCTTTTCATGTCATTCGCGTCATTTGAAGATAGAAATAAGCTACAATCAAATCTAGATACACTAGTTACTTGGTGCGATTTAAATTATATGCCACTTAACCTTCAAAAATTTAAATACATGGGTCCTTCGCGTGGAATTTCTCAGCCGGCTTTCTATACAATTAAAAATTATAGTCTTGAGCTTGTATGATTTTGTTGACCTGGGGGTTACTATGGACTATTAACTCAGTTTCAACCGCCATATTAACACAACAGTCAATAAGGCTATAGGTGTCCTAGCATTCGTTAAACGATGGTCTAAAGAATTTAGCGACCCTTATGTAACTAAAGCCCTCTTCACTACATTAGTCAGACCGATACTTGAATACGGGTCTGTAATTTGGAATCAGTTCAAAAACATTTTGTGCTATTTGTTTTAAGAGATTTTCATTAGGATCTCTTGTATAATCTGCCACCCTATACGAATCGTTTAAAACTTATTAATCTGCACACACTTTCTTGTCGGAGGGAAATGCTTGGAATTGTTTTTATGATTAAATTTCTAAATGGTTCACTCTCCAGCCCATTTCTTCTAAGTGAGTTGAACTTCAATGTACCGTCTGTTCCTTCAAGGCATTTTAAACCTCTAGTCTTAAAGCAGTGGCGAAACAATTTTCAGTTAAATGAGCCTTTTCGCTGTTTGTGTCAAGATTATAACACTCTTTCTGGTAGATTTGATATTTCAGACTCGCTTTTCAGCATAAAAAATCAATTCTTTCTATCCGCAATACATAGCTAATTGTTTCTTATTCTTTCACTTCTATATTAACTTCTAACAATAATTTTATTCTGTTAACTAGTTATTTCTTAATGTATAATCTATTTTATATCTACTTTACTTAGCTGATGAGATCTTGACGATTAAAAAACCAAAGCCTTTCAACGACTCGGCACGAACGAGCAATCCGCGCGCTAAGCGGATGCGCTCCTCGCGCCGGTCGGGCAGGATATGGTGGGTGATCCGTTTGGAAATTATTATTATTACTATTATTATGATTCTGGTGTATGTACTGATTAGTATGTGGAATGGTGTGGTCTTGATATATATAGTGACTAGTATATCAACTGGGATATTGCTGATGCAGAGACTGACTAGTATGCCAATTGGTATGGGGCTGATGCAGAAGCGGACAATTGCCATCTTGTAGGGCATCGCCGTGTTAAAAATACCAGTTGCTAATATGGAAAAATTACAGAACTCGAACAAGTTGAGCCGGTTTGGCAAACTAGTATTTGACTAATATCAAACTAGTAGAATTGACTGCAGGGCAGTTACAAACAGTGCTGCACCAAATCAAAAAAATTTAACTTTATCTTTAAACGAACACCATGAAGAGAAAAAAATACTCCCAAGTATTTTGAAAAGTTTTCAAAACTCTTTTAAGATGCGCACAAAGTTTAGTATGCAGATTTATACTATAAAGTTAGAATTCTAACAGAGAAATATGGAAATTGAAGTAGTAGTATATAAATCGCTAAAACATGTAAATTTCAAGCGCGCCATTGTTATGGAAAGCTGGAGGTTATATGTTGTGGTCCATACTGGCCTCTAGACTGATTAAAACTTAGATTTGATCTCCAACTTTTCTTCTGAAAAACTTAACACTGAGCAAATAAGGTGAGCGCCGAAGGCTTTATACCTTTCACGAAAACCCATCACGGTTTCCGTACTTTATCTTGCTAATATTATAAATGCGTAAAGCTTTAGTTTCCTCGAAAGCGGTTCCACCATATAGCTCTAGTATCGTTGCGGTGGAGTACGTTGTCAAAAATGCTGCAGTCTAAAAGCAATTATCTGAAAAGTAACCAGACGGTGAGACGCATAATATATCGCCAAGCATAATATACTACGGACGTCATGACGGGGGCAACTCATTCGGAGACTTTTCGTTTTGAGAGACTTTCAACTGTCTTTGGCAGAATTTTCCTGTAAAAGCCAGGTTGTCACAAATTATTTTCTAAGACTGTTGCGCCAGAATAGCCAACGTCTTTCAAATCACCTTACGACGAATGCATTGACTACTTTCCGACTCTGTTTAATATTTTTCCAGAATTCTTTTATTCTTTCGGCTGAGCGGGATGGTTTACCTGAAGATTCATCTTTATTTTCGAAAATCCGATCTCTAATTTGATTGTATGTTGGTAAGCGGACCTCATCATTAATGATTTTATGGTAAAATAGGCTGGTCGTTAACTGGCTATTAGCGCGTAAAACCGGCATAACAGGTTCAGTAACATCGTTGCGAAACGAAGATTGGCTAAAGTTTTTTTGTTGGGGTCGTTGCTAGCATTCTGCTCCCGAACTTGGCTCACCAGCGAGTTTCCCCTTGTAGGGTACCACATACTAAGCAGAAGACTGCTCTATTCTTCAGGGAATCTGTTTTATTTTGTTTTGTTGTTTTTCCGACAGGGTGAATGATTGATGTATATTGGAACGATTTTTCGTCATCCCTTGTCAAATTTGGTTTTGAGACAAACCGGTTTCGGCGTTGTGCCATCATCAGTGTCGATTTTCGTTCTGATCTGTTGTGGTCGTTTGTCTTGTATTTATAGTAGGTAGCAGGTAACGTCAGCATGGGTGTCTGTTTGTGTACGTGTGTGCATGTGTTGTGTGTGTACATTCAGAAACGGGGGTGGTTTGCATCGATCGGTTTTTTTGTGCTTGACTGAGGCAGGTAAAAGTTGGTGATTTTTGTTGTTTGACCTTTTTTGCTTGTTTGTTGTTTTTGATCTTTTGCTGTTGTGTGCTTATTTGTCGGTGCGTGTGTGTTTGTTGTACCTGAGTGGTTGCTTTGTTTTTTGTAAACCAATTTTAAAGGTTCGAATATTGTGTCGGAAACAGTGTTTGCCTGTTCGTTTATTATTCTACCATCGAATGTTTTTTGTTTGTAGATTTCCATGTTTTCGAGTACGTTCAGACGTCTGCCTTTTGCTTGTACATGTAGGACCTTGACTGTTTTTTTGATGTTTCCGGGGGGGCATTTATTCTCCGCCATGTGATTCACAAAGTTGGACTCTGGTATGATGGTTGGATTCCGTATCTTTTTGTTGTAATCTCTAATGTGTTCTCTGAACCTCGTTCTTACTTGTCGTCCGGTTTGTCCTATGTAACTGTGCTGGCATTCACAAGTGAGCTTGTATACACCATGGCTGCTAAATGGATCTTCTGAGTTAGTTTTGGTTCTTAGCTTCCATCCTAAATTGTTCGATGTTTTGAACGATGTGTTGATGTTGTATTTTCTAAGGAAATTTGCTAAGAAAATACAACATCAACACAGCGTTCAAAATATCGAACAATTTAGGACGGAAGCTAAGAACCAAAACTAACTCAGAAGATCCATTTAGCAGCCATGGTGTATACAAGCTCACTTGTGAATGCCAGCACAGTTACATAGGACAAACCGGACGACAAATAAGAACGAGGTTCAGAGAACACATTAGAGATTACAACAAAAAGGCACGGAATCCAACCATCATACCAGAGTCCAACTTTGCGAATCACATGGCGGAGAATAAATGTCCCCCCGGAAACATCAAAAAAACAGTCAAGGTCCTACATGTACAAGCAAAAGGCCGACGTCTGAGCGTACTCGAAAACATGGAAATCTACAAACAAAAAACATTCGACGGTAGAATAATAAACGAACAGACAAACACTGTTTCCGACACAATATTCGAACCTTTAAAATTGGTTTACAAAAAACAAAGCAACCACTCAGGTACAACAAACACACACGCACCGACAAATAAGCACAAAACAGCAAAAGATCAAAAACAACAAACAAGCAAAAAAGGTCAAACAACAAAAATCACCAACTTTTACCTGCCTCAGTCCAGCACAAAAAAACCGATCGATGCAAACCACCCCCGTTTCTGAATGTACACACACAACACATGCACACACGTACACAAACAGACACCCATGCTGACGTTACCTGCTACCTACTATAAATACAAGACAAACGACCACAACAGATCAGAACGAAAATCGACACTGATGATGGCACAACGCCGAAACCGGTTTGTCTCAAAACCAAATTTGACAAGGGATGACGAAAAATCGTTCCAATATACATCTTCAGGGAATCCTTGTACATTTACAGTTCCAGCAAACTAACTTTGACCTGGCTGTGTTTTTGCGAATTTCACTAATCTCGAACTGCAGTTCCTCTGGGCCGAAATCCGATACATCCGCCGTTGTTGCCGTGCATAATTGACTCGATGACTTTGTGATTAAATTCACTAGACTTTCGCCTTTCAGACTCAACCGTCGCAGTTCCGCTAGAGAGCCTATATGAATATATAATAATTGTCAGGACTAATATTTGCAGTATTTGGTGCAAGCTGAGCTTGTGGTCTCGGTCAAGCTGCCTAGCATTGCTTGTAAACGGGATTATTAAAGTGTCAGACAAGGCATACGCGGATTCCCCTGCTATCCATTGTTGTGACGAAAAGTATTGTTAATTTTTCGTGAATAGGGAAGAATTTCGATAAATTCGGGCATCGTGCCAGCTACCAGGATACCCAACTACAACATGCCTAATCCTAAGGTTGTTATCACAAACAACTTGCCCTTTTACAGATTAGACGAGATTAGATGTGATTTCGTGAAAAATATGAGGTATGTCTTTAACTGGTGACTTTGCTAACTTTATTTCTGTCCCATCAATATATGCGATGCAGTATGGTAGCTCATCAAAGGTATCCAACACAATTTTCAAACGTTCACTCTTATCAGGCCAATAAATATATTGTGTCTGCATTTTTAAAAGGGCTTTAAAAACTCTATTAGTGATTAACGATATAGATCCGCCATCTCCGATTCCGGATAGGGTTGCAATTTTCTTAATTGATGCACTTTCGCTGGATGAGCCTAAACGGAAAAGCACAATAACAAGCGGCAGTTCACTTAAAAATTGTTTTGATGAATGTGCTTTCGTAAATTCTTCATAGTTTTTAATCAAATCAACAAGCACTAATGGTTAAAATGTTATTACGCCACTTATCCGACTTAGGGGCAGTGTTTGGACAACTTCTAGGACACGTCATAACGAGGTCTAGGCTTTCATCTAACTCATCTAGTATTTCCTCAATTGCCTCATCTCCACAGTCCAGGTCCGTTGAAAAAAGTTCAACGTTAAATAAATTCCAAGTTCACATACACTTTTATAGCCTACCTTCTTCACAAAGAATCGCTTTACTAGCAATCAATTACACTAGTCTACAGCCAAAAACCACCAGAGACGCAAATATGAAATTCATATGTAAAACCACCCCATGATTCCGAAAATCGAGGTTATTTTTGAGATATTTACGATTTACCGTTATTTAAAAAAAAAAAAAAGATGGCACCTCTTAATCATGTAAATCTCAGGAACAAATTGAGCAATTCCAAAACGGTTTGAAAGATTTAAAAGCTAATAACAATTGCTATAAACAATGTGTACAAAACTTTTCGCTAGGCCCTGTAGGTTCGAAAATAATGAACAATTAATACGGATGTTTACCTTTTTTTGTGAAAATATAAAAAAATGTGTCCTTTGCGAGGAAGGATATCGAAAACTTTTTATTTTTTTTTATCTGTAAGCTCTGTTTTATTAAAAAAAACAGTAAGCTTTCACCAATAAAATCGATGGACTAATACAAGAGTTATAAGCATCGAAATAAATATAGCCATATAATACTGAAATACCCTACACGTACATGTGTATTAGTATTCATATATTAGTTAGTACGTAGGTAGATTTTCGAAGGGTTATTAGATACAAAAACTGTTAATGCCGTTTTCTCAAGTAGGTACACTTCAACATTTCAAACCCAGGTACATTTGAAGCAAGAGCAAATTTTTTTAAGCAGGTAGTGTTTTCTTTGTATAACAAAGGAACCTTTTTGTGTAGGTAGGCTTCTTCGATTTTTTACTTGATCTGAGTATAAATAGGAGTAAATGCGAATTGTTCCTTCATAATATCTGCAAGGCTCAGCCGGTACTGTTCAGTGCATTTTATAACCCGTAATTTACTTAAAAAAATAATATGCATAAAAGGGCGCGAGAGTTTGAATATAATAATTATCCAGATATGTCATGTTTCATCTGCGGTCAATATATTGTTAAAAGGATGTGTGTTTTCAAATCCTTTGAAAGTTACATACTATAAGTATTTTGGCATTCAGCCTAAAATCATGGACACCGACTACTGTTAATTTCTGAATGAATGAAATTTAGTACACCAATGAAATGGAGGGAACCAACTTTCCATACGACGGACTGCTATATTTTTCCTACAGAAGTATTTGGGGTTGGAAAGTCAAGAAAAGTACCGCATACCAGCGTATCTAAAGCGACATTGCCAGTACCAAATTCAACAGAAGTTGCTCATCTAACTACATTGCCATTGCCACATTTAACTTTAGTTCCGGGTCCAGTTTCATTGTCAACAGCAGCATCTGATTACGCGGGCTCAAGTTGTACTGAACTTCGCACGGAAAACGAAAGAAACGCTTTGTTGCAAGGACAACTCAATGATTGGATAAGAGATTTGGAATTGTTCAAGGTAAAGTCGTTGGAATTCTATGCGGTTTACAAAGTGGGTACACAAAATACTGTTGCTTTCTCTGCAAATGAATAGCCGAGCTCGTCAAGACCACTACATCATAAAGGATTGGCCAGACCGAATCGAATTTTAAGTTGGTGTGGATAACATAAAATACTCCCCTCTTATAAAGAAAGAAAAAAATATTTTACCACCGCTCCACATCAAGTTCCGCCTTATCAAAAACTTTGTTAAGGCTTTGGGCAAAGAGGGCGAAGCCTTCCATCATTTAAAAACAATCTTTCCAGAGATTTCAGAAGCCAAGATAAAGGAAGGCATTTTTGTTGGGCCACAAATAAGAAAAATACTTACCAATAACAAATTCAAAGAACTATTGTCACCAGTGGATTCTTTTGAAAAGGTCGTTCCTTTTTTTTTTAGGCAAACGCAACTACGAGATGAAAGTGAACTAATTAATCAAGAACTATGCGAAGATGGGTAAATAAAAAAACATATTTAAGGCCTTTCTTTAAAGTAAACTTTAAAACCTATCTGCTCGATAAACAAAAAATTTTTATTAAAATTTTAAAGTTTACACGAGAAAACGTCCTAAAGCTGAATTCGTCGTTCAGTTCCG
This sequence comes from Merzomyia westermanni, assembly GCA_949987695.1. Taxonomy (NCBI): domain Eukaryota; kingdom Metazoa; phylum Arthropoda; class Insecta; order Diptera; family Tephritidae; genus Merzomyia; species Merzomyia westermanni. The sequence goes on along the minus strand of OX465292.1, from coordinate 11,124,661 downwards.
AACAAATTTTTTGTTTACATTTTGCCCGCTCTCTTCTCATTACACAGGTCAACAAAACAAGAGTTTTGGTTTGGTGCAGTGTGAGTGCGATTTTCTGATCTTGGGATAAAAGAAAAAAAAAAATAATAATATGCAATTTTTAGGTAGGAACAGTTTTTCATTCTGACAGTTGAGAATGGTAATGCCTTGGAGAGAATCGATCAGCTGAGAGATATGGGGAGAATGATCGGTGTTGGCTTCCGCAAAAGGGAGAGCTTCCGTCTTTCTGATTGGGATCGTCAAAAAGTGAAGTTCGAGTAAGAAAAAAAAATATATAGGTTAAAGTTTGGTTAGTAACCAATATCGGTATCGCGCTTAAATTCGTTGAAGTCTTAAAAGAATTCCAAAAAGGAATTTTCTAAATTTTACCCTCTTACGAGTGCTGACACATACTTTATTTAAACGCGCATAGAAGAGAAGCGTGCTAACGATCTGTAAGAGGAAGCGAAACCATCAGCTGCGCAAAAGGATAGTGGATTACTTTCGAGAGAAAAACTGGTGTCGATAGGGTACAGGCGGCAACAAAGTCCTCAAGCCATTCAATTTTAGATTTATTTATGCTGCTATATGCGTTTACCGGGTAGCTATGCCTGCCTAAAAACGGCTTGGCTAGGTTGTCCACATGCCAAAGTTTTAATCCGTAAATTTCTTTGAAATCAGACATATACCAATAATAATTATATGGAGAATTGAGCTAATTGCTTCAAACTACTCAGTAGAGCCAACATATTTTATTCAGAAAATTATATTGCTGAATGTTCTTCCATGCTTAATGTGAAGCCTCATGATTCCACTTGTTTTGCGTTAAGTAAGGCTGTAAAAGCAAATAACGTGTCTTAAATATAAGGCGAATCAATATGTAAAGGAAAAAGTAAAATTTTAACTTAAGAAAAACAAAATTATTATCATTTTGAATTTTGAAGTTATGCAATTTTCGTGTGCAGAGGGATAGAACTGCAAAAATTTTCTAATTTGTAAAAATCCTAATAAAATATTTAATTATGTAAGAATATAAAAAGAATTAAATATAGATACATTCACATACTTTCCTGAAGCTATTTCATAAGAATACATTTTCTATTGACGCCTTTCTTGTTGCTAATAGAGGGATGAACCCCTCTAATAGATTTTGTTAACGATGCACTGGCATGCGTAAATTTCTAGCGGTAGTATTAGTATAGAGGTAAAATGAGTAAACTATCTGCTGAGCTTGAAAATTAAGTACAAATATTCCTGTTTAAATCTCACAGCACATATGTAAATATGTATGTACGTATAGTTGTAGCGTAGTGAGAAACGTTTTAAGAGAAGCTTTCCAGCTCACCGACGCAGCTCATCAGGCGCCTGCTGACATCGCTCGGACAAATGTAAGTACTCTTTGATTTGTTGATCATTATCTAGTTACATATATACATACATAACAGAAAATCAATGCGATCGCGCAAAAGTTTATAGCTATGCAGATATGCACATATGTAAGTAAATCCGTACAGGCGGTTGTCTGATTATGATATGAAATCTTCCTTGCTAAGAGAACGTATTGTATTGCCTTTCTTCTTAAATGGTATCTCTTATAAAATAAGAATATGTACGTATGTATGTATGTATGTATGTATTTATTTGAATTTTTCCTAGCACAACAATTTAGAAAAATTATTTTATAGTGCTAGTCGGTACATCGTAAATTTACAAGATGACTTAAATAAGGTAATAAAGTAATAAATTAATAAATAAATTGATAAATTAAATTAAATGATAGTTATTAATTATTATTATTATTATTATTAATGTTAGTGATAAATAACGAGAGTGAACAAAATAACTTAACGTGGACTATGATAGTAATAATAACAAAACAGAAATAGAAATGGAAATAGAAATGGAAATAGAAGTAGAAGTAGAAATAGAAATAGAAATAGAAATAGAATAGAAAACGTACAATATAAATATATGCCAAATTGTTACTCTGTAAGATAATAAACGGATTATTAGGGTGTTCCAAATATTTGAAGAGAATAACTAAAAGTTAGTTGTCAGTAACATATGTAAATTTAGAATAGGGCAGGTAAGTGTAGTTAAGAGTACAAAAATGTATGAGAATCTGAATCGAATTAATAAATGAATTGTTATAAGTGATCAAGATGAAAAGATAGAGTTGTTAATTTAGTGGGATGATTGAGCCGTAGGTCTGTGGAATTTGGTTGGGTTTGGTGATACTGCAAATATGTATCTCGTAATGGTTGGGTAGGGGAGTTTGGAGAAGCGGCTATATTGCTTCTCAGATTTGAATCTAGAGTTTCCATCATCGGTGAAGTCTGTCTGTGTATTAGAAAGGGAGTAGTTTTTTTTTTTTTTGGATTTTTATTACATTTTCTTCTGGTCTAGTTAAGTTAGTATATTGTGCATGAATTTCTTTTATTGTACGGTCGTGTGTTGCACAAAAGTAGTGAGCAAGAGCCCACCCCAATCCGACGAGCTTAGATCCCGGCTAAAGCTAGCATGCACAGCTCGACTACTTGCAAGCTTTGGGATTTCATTCGAGCTGAAAATAGATCCCAGGTACGAATCTATGACAATAAAATGGCGCCCAGCGTGGGGCCCTGACGTTGTTAGAGGTCCCTTATTTTTTTTTTTAACTTTTACAGAGACTCATTATTGGTCTGAAATAGATACGAATAGGGGTATTTCACTGTTTCATCTGCCGACCTTTAAGGTTTCTCATTCTTGTTGGAAGTTGTTCTTCTAACTAACCATTTCTGAAATCATTATAATATTTTTGCAAAGTTTTTTGTTTGGTTTTTTTTTCTTACATTGGAAGTATTAATTATGGTAACTACCGTAGTGATATCCGGTTAGATTAAAATCATTTTAATTTTATTATAAGGAATTCTAATTCAACAAAAGCGGAAAATTTGGTTCTGTGATTGAAATATTACAAACAGATTCCTCTTAGGTACGAATTGGAGCAATCAAGATCAATCTTGTATATTATCCTGATTTTAGAAACTCTGGGTCGAATCCATTTCCTTTTACAGATCTAAGGCATTAAATCAATATCCCACGGTTATATTTTTTCAGTACATTACGTTTAACTTTGTTTACTCAGTATACATATGTATACCTAAACATATAAACAAATAAGAATATAAATATCAAAGGAAGTAATCAGTTATTACTAACAATTAAACAGATTTTTCTTTGAATAATACATTTTTTTAGTAATTATGTCAGTTCGTCATAGCAACGAAAATTTAGTTCAGCTTGACAACACAGCAATGTTGTGTGGCATATGCAAAGAGGAGATTGCAGAAAGCGATCTTTCTGTTACTCCTTGTCGACATAAGTTTCATCGATTGTGCATTTCTGTTTGGCTTAATGACAATGATGCATATCCAGTTTGTAGGCGATCTTGTGATACGCATTCACTGAAAATTTTTGCTGAGCAGGAAAATGTTGATTTATTTGAAGCCCAAGGTGCTAGACCCAAGGAGGCTCAACAAAGTCGTGTGCTTAGATCACATACTAATAAAAATAGCTCGTTAAGATCACCACAAAATTTTAATCGCGGTAGAGGTCGGGGTTCAAATGTGAATCGTACTCCGCGTCCCTTTAAATCAAAGCCATATAAATGATTTTATTTTGTTTTGTTGTTTTTCCGACAGGGTGAATGATTGATGTACAAGAGTAGTACAAGAGAGTTTCCGGAACTATGAAGAACGTTTTTCAAGACAAATGTAGGATGAGATAGGTAGGTTAGTTGGCGAGTCTCTAGTTGGGCATTTTCAAGGACTTAGAGTTGCAGAAACGCGTAACGTGGTCCAAGTAACAGAGAGGGTGAATCGATCTAATGAAACTATAGGCAATATTTCTCACCAGGAGCAAAACTTACTGCATAATCCAGTTAGACGCGAGGAAAGTAACTCCCTCGGTCGCATGCAAAATAATTTCAGGTTAGAAACTATCATACGATGGTTCTCTTACTAGTATACCTGTCGACGAATTTATATACCGGGTGAATGCCCTAACACTTACCACTTTACGAGGAGATTACCGGTCGTTGTGTCAAAATGTACACATGCTTTTTGAAGGAAAAGCAAAACGCTGGTTCTGGAGGTACCATCATTCGGTACACGATTTAGACTGGATCGATATATGTGACGATCTTCGCAGGAACTTTAAGGATTTCCGCACGGATTTTGAAATAAAAGAATCCCTTCGGAATTTGAAGCAAAAGGCGGGTGAATCTTTTGAGAGTTATCTGGACAATATTATATCTAAAGCGGATAGTCTGAAACATCCTTTGTCGGAACATGAGCTGGTGGAGATTGTTTTAAGGAATTTGCAGCAAAACATTCGTTTAGAACTCTTGCATTTAGAACTACATAGTATTTCGGATCTACGGAAGGCTTGTCGACGGAGGGAGAATCTTTTTGCCGAAATGCAAATGAGAAGTTCTGTGCAAAAATCAAATATGTATGGTCAAGGACGAAAAAATATATCAGAACTAGACGCTAAAGAGAAAACAGATTACATGCGAGATAATTGCGATAACATTGCTGCCAATGAACAGTTTGCAGAACGAACATGTTGGAACTGCGATGGTAGTGGGTATCACTACAAAAACTGCATCAAGCCACGAAGGGTATTTTGCTACGGATGTGGACTTGTTGCATTTTTCTTACCGAACTGTCCGAGGTGTAACAACCCGGAAAACGGGGCGCGGGATGTCAGCAACAAGCTCAGACATCCCATCAAGAAATCGGATCCGCAAAAGTAAAGGAGCACATTTCTATTTTGAAAAACACAAATCCTGTTACTAAATAAAACTTTCTCCGATTACTCCTTCCCACGAACGTTTAGCTGCATACCAGAACACCCGAAATAACATTTTTAAACAATCTCGCTCAGCCGAACGTGCAAGGCAATATTGGGATGATGTTAAGCAAAAGAAACGTAGGTTAAAATCTATATCTTCAATTCTCCATAAGTCAGATAACATTCGGTCATATGCATCCATTCAAATCCTAGGCGAAACTCAGCTAGGACTAATTGATTCTGGAGCATCTGTGAGTTGCTTAGGAGGAAAGTTAGCAAAAAGGTTTTTATCCAACAATTTAAATGTTAAGAAACTTAGAGCTGATGGCTCGGGTCAAGAAATAGCTGGGGTTGTACCGTTAGAAATAACCTACAAAAGCGAAACTAAAATCATTGCATTTTATATTAATCCAACTTTGACGCAAGATATATATCTCGGCGTTGATTTCTGGAAACAGTTTAAAATAGCCACTAATATACTAAGTGAGATTGATGTAAAAGAGGTGGACACAACAGTAAATGTTTTGAATAAAATCAGCAGAACAGACTGCAGCAAGTAATCTCGGGGTTCCCGAATTTTAGTAAAGAAGGGCTGGGTAAAACTTCTTTAGTCGAACATATTATCGATGTTGGGGATGCAAAGGCTGTAAAAAAACGTAATTTTAAAGTTTCTCCAGCAGTTGAAAAACTTATGTGTGAGGAGTTGGATAGGATGCTAGCAGACAATGTGCCGATTAATGGACCGTGTGATACCCTACCACCTTAAAGAAAAAGTATTTGTTTACCTTGATGATTTATTGTTAGTGTCCGAAGATTTCGAGTCACATCTAAAGCTACTTGTGGAAGTTGCCAGTCACATTCGCAAAGCAGGACTGACAATAAACATCTCAAAAAGTTTTTTGTTTGACTGAGGTTCGGTATTTGGGCTATATAGGGGGCTTGGGCACATTAAAGACAGACCCAGATAAAGTGTCCACAATCGTCAACTACCCGGTACCCAAGACTGTGAAACAGCTTCGTCGTTTCCTTGGGATGGCGGGATGGTATCGGCGATTTGTACCACAATTTGCAGAAGTCACGCATTCGCTTACTGAACTTTTAAAGAAGTCAAGGTCGTTCGAATGGACAGCAGAAGCACAAGAGTCGTTCGATTCAATCAAATCACGCCTAACCTCTGCTCCCTTTTTAGCGAATCCGGATTTTCAGAAACCTTTTATCATTCAATGCGATGCAAGCCTGCATGGAGTAGGAGCGGTACTTGCTCAAAAGAATGATGAAGGTGATGAAATTCCTATAGCCTACATGTCCCAAAAATTAAATAGAGCACAGCAAAACTATTCGGTGACAGAAAGAGAGTGTTTGGCAGCTGTTTTGGCAATCAAGAAGTTCAGAGCGTACGTAGAAGGCCAACCTATTACGGTCATAACAGACCATGCGAGCTTGCGTTGGTTAATGAACCAGACTGCCCTAAGCGGACGCTTAGCTCGCTGGGCTCAAACTGCAAGCATTCGGTTTCAAAATCGAACATCGAAAAGGAAGTGCGAAAGTCGTCCCTGATGCGTTGTCACGCATATACTCAGAGCGCGATGTAGCATCACTCACTGTTGGTTATATTCCTGACATAGATTTTTCTTCTGAAGGTTTTATGGACAAAGATTATGTGGAGTAGAAGGAAAAGTTGGAAAGCCAACCTGCCAAATTTCCAGATTTTAAGGTATGTGGCAAATACATATATCATAGAAACGAGTTCTATAATGGGGACCGTGTAAAAGAGAACGCGGCGTGGAAATTGGTAGTACCACATCCTTTGCGAATTGAGGTAATGAAGAATGCTCATGATACACCAACAAGTGCACATGGCGGCGTAGCAAAACCATAGAAAGGATTCGTCGATACTTTTACTGGCCAGGACTATTTAAAGACGTAACGGAGTATGTGACTAACTGCGATGTATGTAAAACAACGAAATATCCTACCAAAGTTCTGCGCCCACCTATGGGAAAATATACACCAGTTGAAAGGATTTTTCAAAGATTATATGTTGACTTGATAGGGCCTTTCCCCAGATCAAAAAATGGCCACATAGGGATTTTTATTGTACTCGATCATATGTCAAAGTTTACATTCCTGTGTCCACTAAAAATATTAACGACATATAGGGGATGTATTCATTTTTTGAAAGTTGAAGTTTTTGATGTGTTCGGAGTACCTGAGTATATCGTAAGTGACGAGGGCAGTCAATTCAAAGCGAAAGAGTTTGAAGCTTTCTTGACAAAATGTGGAATAAAACACACATATACAGCCATACATTCAACTCAAAGCAATTCATCCGAAAGGGTAAACCGATCGATAAATGCTGCTTTGAGGGCGTATATTCAAAAGGATCAGCGCGACTGGGATTGTCATCTCAGCAGTATAAACTCAGCACTCCGAAACTCCATACACCAATCCACCGGTTATAGTCCATACTTTGTCGTTTTCGGTCAGCACATGATTACACATGGCGACAATTACGAGACCTTACGTAACATAGGTATGACGTCAGAAGGTATAGTTGAATCCAGTGATCGGTTTGATAATATTATGTCTGTCAGAGATAAAGTTCGAGATAATTTACTTAAGGCTTATGAAAGCAATGCTGAAAGATACAACTTGCGATCTAGAGAAATAAAATATGTGGAGGGACAAGAAGTACTGCGAAGAAATTTTGCACAGAGCAACTTGGCCAAAGGGTTTAATGCAAAGTTAGCTAAAACTTTTCTCAGGGCAAGGGTTCGAGAGAAATTGGGATCATCGTATTATGTCCTCGAGGATCTGAATGGCAAACTTGTAGGCACATTCCATGCCAAAGATATCCAACCGGGATAAACTCATCGCCTTTTTCAGCCGTTTTCAGCAATAGTGTAATCTACCCTGCTCAAAACACCTGCTATGTGAGTGCGATTTTCTGATCTTGGGATAAAAGAAAAAAAAAATACTAATATGCAATTTTTTTAGCGTTTTACAACACTAGGTAGGAACAGTTTTTCATTCTGACAGTTGAGAATGGTAGTGCCTTGGAGAGAACCGATCAGCTGAGCGAAATGGGGAGAATGATCGGTGTTGGCTTCCGCAAAAGGGAGAGCTTCCGTCTTTCTGATTGGGATCGTCAAAGTGTGAAGTTCGAGTAAGAAAAAAAAATATATAAGTTAAAGCTTGGTTAGTAACCAATATCGGTATCGCGCTTAAATTCGTTGAAGTCTTAAAAGAAAGAATTCCAAAAAGGAATTTTCTAAATTTTACCCTCTTACGAGTGCTGACACATACTTTATTTAAAGGCGCATAGAAGAGAAGCGTGCTAACGATCTGTAAGAGGAAGCGAAACCATCAGCTGCGAAAAAGGATAGTGGATTACTTTCGAGAGAAAAACTGGTGTCGATAGGGTACAGGCGGCAACAAAGTCCTCAAGCCATCCAATTTTAGATTTATTTTTGCTGCTATATGCGTTTACCGGGTAGCTATGCCTGCCTAAAAACAGCTTGGCTAGGTTGTCCACATGCCAAAGTTTTAATCCGTAAATTTCTTTGAAATCAGACATATACCAATAATAATTATATGGAGAATTGAGCTAATTGCTTCAAACTACTCAGTAGAGCCAACATATTTTATTCAGAAAATTATATTGCTGAATGTTCTTCCATGCTTAATGTGAAGCCTCATGATTCCACTTGTTTTGCGTTAAGTAGGGCTGTAAAAGCAAACAACGTGTCTTAAATATAAGGCGAATCAATATGTAAAGGAAAAAGAAAAATTTTAACTTAAGAAAAACAAAATTATTATCATTTTGAATTTTGAAGTTATGCAATTTTCGTGTGCAGAGGGATAGAACTGCCAAAATTTTCTAATTTGTAAAAATCCTAATAAAATATTTAATTATGTAAGAATATAAAAAGAATTAAATATAGATACATTCACATACTTTCCTGAAGCTATTTCATAAGAATACATTTTCTATTGACGCGTTTCTTGTTGCTAATAGCGGGATGAACCCCTCTTATAGATTTTGTTAACGATGCACTGGCATGCGTAAATTTCTAGCGGTAGTATTTGTATAGAGGTAAAATGAGTAAACCCTGTAAAAAACGTTGGAGCATCAGAGTACTCCAACACTTATCCTCATTCATATAAAAAAGGTGGTCCAATTTACATGGCAATGTCCGGTGATTGGATCACCTAATCCTATTCGGAGTACCATTTACTTTGCTTCTGAATAGTCTATAGAGCACCTACGTTGGAGTACTTTGAAAATGCTGCCAAAAGATTACTCTATAGAGTATTCTAGACAAAAGCGAGAAGGGAGTATGTGTTCTTTTGAGGACCACCTACTCCCGCTCTCGCTTTGCTGTTGAATACTCTATAGAGTAATCCCATGGGAGTTTTTGAGAGTACTCTCACGTAGGTGGTCTATAGAGTATTCAAAAGCAAAGAAACGGAGTACTCCGAGATGAATTAGGTGATCCAATCACCGGACATTGCCATGTAAATTGGACCACCTTTTTTATGTGAATGAGGATATGTATTGGAGTACTCTGATACTCCTTTAGGAGTATGAAACGGAGTATTTCCGTTTTTTGCAGGGAACTATCTGCTGAGCTTGAAAATTAAGTACAAATATTCCTGTTTAAATCTCCCAGCACATATGTAAATATGTATGTACGTATAGTTGTAGCGTAGTGAGAAACGTTTTAAGAGAAGCTTTCCAGCTCACCGACGCAGCTCATCAGGCGCCTGCTGACATCGCTCGGACAAATGTAAGCACTCTTTGATTTGTTGATCATTATCTAGTTACATATATACATACATAACAGAAAATCAACGCGATCGCGCAAAAGTTTATAGCTATGCAGATATGCACATATGTAAGTAAATCCGTACAGGCGCTTGTCTGATTATGATATGAAATCTTCCTTGCTAAGAGAACGTATTGTATTGCTTTTCTTCTTAAATGGTATCTCTTATAAAATAAGAATATGTACGTACAATATAAATATATGCCAAATTGTTACTCTGTAAGATAATAAACGCATTATTAGGGTGTTCCAAATATTTGAAGAGAATAACTAAAAGTTAGTATGTAAATTTAGAATAGGGCAGATAAGTGTAGTTAAGAGTACAAAAATGTATGAGAATCTGAATCGAATTAATAAATGAATTGTTATAAGTGATCAAGATGAAAAGATAGAGTTGTTAATTTAGTGGGATGATTGAGCCGTAGGTCTGTGGAATTTGGTTGGGTTTGGTGATACTGCAAATATGTATCTCGTAATGGTTGGGTAGGGGATATTGGAGAAGCGGGTATATTGCTTCTCAGATTTGAATCTGAGTTTCCATCATCGGTGAAGTCTGTCTGTGTATTAGAAAGGAAGTAATTTTTTTTTTGATTTTTATTACATATTTTTTCTTCTGGTCTAGTTAAGTTAGTATATTGTGCATGAATTTCCTTTATTGTACGGTCGTGTGTTGCACAAAAGTAGTGAGCAAGAGCCCACCTCGCTCCGACGAGCTTAGATCCCGGTTAAAGCTAGCATGCACAGCTCGACTACTTGCAAGCTGGGGGATTTCATTCGAGCTGAAAATAGATCCCAGGTACGACTCTATGACAGCAGCTCTACTTGTAACCAAATTTGGTAGTACTCGCTACCCTGATACAAACTGTATACTTACTTTTTTAATGCTACGTACAGTTTTCTAGATAGGGTCAAGAACCCCTTTTTAAGAGGTTAGGCATGTATGGTCCCATAACTTTGTTTCTGTTTATTATATCAACACAGTTTTAATGTCGTTGAAAATAGTATATTTCGCCGCTTCTATCAGTATACAAGTTGTTAATATATTCACAAACGTCAGCACAATTGCAAAAATAATGTGAAAAATTTAATTTTTTGTTAAATTTTTTCATTTTTAATCACGGTTTTCTCGAATAGTATGTCAACCAGTTCATATGTAAATTATTTTAAAACAATCTCCTATTAATTCTGTTTTCAAAGACATATAACTTTTTTATATCAGCGTAGATCTTCCTGGGATTTTCTACTTTAGTACATTTCTACTGTGAAAAAAAAAAATATATTTTATAAAAAATTTTTCCTTTCCCTTTATTTTTTCAATTTTCTGTAATTAGTACTTTCGGGAGCGCGGTTTCAAGTGTTAGTGCCTTTCTATAAATAAATAAAAAAAAATTCAATATCATGTCTTCATCACGAGGTAGTTGTGTCAATGACCCAAATGTGTTTTGCTACATTTGTGGGGAATACACAGTCAAATAATTCAGGAAAAGTATAACAGATTTTATAAAAAGTGCTTATTTTTTGTATTTTAAATTGCAAGTTGTAGACAAAAACAAGCTGTGGATACCTCGAATAGTTTGCAAAATGTGCTGTGAACACTTGGGACAGTGGGTCAATGGTAAAATGAGATTCGGGGTGCCTATGCAATGGAGAGAACAAAAAAGTCACTTCGATGACAGTTACTTCTGCTGGGTCGATTTGCGTGGTGTTAATGTAAAAAAATGATATATCCAAACGTTCAATCCGCTAAAAGACCTTTACCACATTCAGAGGAAGCACCCGTTCCAACATTTTATTCTACCCGTGAATCATCGAATAGTGAAGTGTCTAGCGATAGTGATATCGAAGAAATAGCGTCTACTGAGCCAACAACTTTTACCCAAGTAGAATTAAACGATCTAATAAGGGATTTTGAATTATCTAAGGAATCTGCAGAAGTGTTGGTTTCTAGATTAAAAGAAAAAAACTTGTTGGCTACAGGTACGAAAGTGATTCTCTACCATACAAGAGAACAAGACTTGCTGCCATTTTTTAATTCGGAAATGATATAGTTATTTGTTCAGATGAGCAAGGCCTCCCTCTCAAAATGGGGCTTTCAGAATACCACCCAAATGAATGGCGTCTCTTCATAGACAGCTCTAAAGAAAGCCTTAAGTGTGTTCTTTTACACAATGGCAACCAATATGGTTCAATTCCCATTGCTCATTCAACTAAATTAAAGGAAGAATATCAAAATATTGCACTTGATTTAGACAAAACCAAGTATAACGAACATAATTGGAGTATTTGTGTAGATCTAAATATGGTTAACTTTTTCTTAGGACAACGAAGTGGATACACCAAATACCCATGTGGGATAGTCGTGCCAAGCACCAACACTGGACAGAAAGGGACTGGCCTGTACGTGAGATGTTGGAAATGGGAAAGCAGAATGTGATAAACCCACCTTTAGTTACAAGAGATTCAATTATTTATTTTGTTTTGTTGTTTTTCCGACAGGGTGAATGATTGATGTATATTGGAACGATGTTTCGTCATCCCTTGTCAAATTTGGTTTTGAGACAAACCGGTTTCGGCGTTGTGCCATCATCAGTGTCGATTTTCGTTCTGACCTGTTGTGGTCGTTTGTCTTGTATTTATAGTAGGTAGCAGGTAACGTCAGCATGGGTGTCTGTTTGTGTACGTGTGTGCATGTGTTGTGTGTGTACATTCAGAAACGGGGGTGGTTTTGCATCGATCGGTTTTTTGTGTGGTTGACTGAGGCAGGTAAAAGTTGGTAATTTTTGTTGTTTGACCTTTTTGCTTGTTTGTTGTTTTTGATCTTTTGCTGTTTTGTGCTTATTTGTCGGTGCGTGTGTGTTTGTGGTACCTGAGTGGTTGCTTTGTTTTTTGTAAACCAATTTTAAAGGTTCGAATATTGTGTGGGAAACAGTGTTTGCCTGTTCGTTTATTATTCTACCGTCGAATGTTTTTTGTTTGTAGATTTCCATGTTTTCGAGTACGTTCAGACGTCGGCCTTTTGCTTGTACATGTAGGACCTTGACTGTTTTTCGATGTTTCCGGGGGGCATTTATTCTCCGCCATGTGATTCGCAAAGTTGGACTCTGGTATGATGGTTGGATTCCGTATCTTTTTGTTGTAATCTCTAATGTGTTCTCTGAACCTCGTTCTTACTTGTCGTCCGGTTTGTCCTATGTAACTGTGCTGGCATTCACAAGTGAGCTTGTATACACCATGGCTGCTAAACGGATCTTCTGAGTTAGTTTTGGTTCTTAGCTTCCGTCCTAAATTGTTCGATGTTTTGAGCGCTGTGTTGATGTTGTATTTTCTAAGGAAATTTGCTAATTTATATGTTGCCCTTCCAGTATATGTCATTGTCGTCCAGGTTTGTGTACTTTCTTCTCCATTGTTTCTTTTTTGTTTTCTAAGGTCTCTCCTGAGTTTATCTACTAGTGCTTTTTTATATCCGTTGTTTGTAGCGATGTTATATATTATTCCAAGCTCTCTTCTATATGCTTCTTGTGTAAGAGGCGTTCTTTCCAATCTTTGTACTAAGTGCCTTAGCGCTGCATTTTTATGTTGTTGTGGGTGGTTCGAGGTATTATGTATTATTGTGTCGGTGGCCGTTGGTTTCCTATATATGTCGTAGTTGAATTTATTGCTAGCTTTATCAATACTTATTGTGAGGTCCAGATAATTGATTCCTCCGTCTTTTTCGGTTTCCATTGTGAATTTTATGTTCCCGTGCTGCTTGTTGAGGTACTCCAGTACTTGGTCTTCGTTGTTGGTAGTTAAAACGCATATGATATCATCCACGTACCTTGCGTAAAATAACACTCCTAATTTGGAATTGAATTCCTGTATATACTCTTTTTCCAGGTTTTGCATAAACGCTTCCATAAGAATAGCCGATTTTGGGTTTCCCATCGCAAGTCCGTTTGTTTGTCTGTATATTTTATTGTTGAATTGAAAATAGTTTTGACGTAGTGTGGTTCTTACCGTGTTCGTGATTTGCGTACTTTTTACTTTATCTTTTGTTTTACGTAGTATTATAGAGTTTACTATGTTCAATGTCTCTGTTAGTGGTATTGATGTGTATAGATCTTTTATGTCGAAAGATACCAATTTGCTGTCCTTTGTCACTTCAACGGTCCTAAGTTTGTATATTAGTTCAGATGTATTAGTTATGGTGTGTTCGTTGCTAAGTTCCAGTGTGTCCTTCAATACTGTTTTTAAATATTTAGATAGCTTATAGCATGGTGCCGATTTAAAATTAATGATTGGTCTCATTGGATTGCCTGGACTAACGTATATGCCGAGTCCAAATGAACCCGTCAACTCCACCACTGATTGCGCTACCAAAAAAGCCAGCTTGCAAGTAATATTCCTTATTGACCGTTCTTCCCTGTGGCAAGAACTCATTATGCACCACGCCCCTGCAATCGAAGAAAATGTCAGCAAAACTTTCACATTCGACCGAACCTGGCGCGCTTTTTTCGGTCTTGGTTCGTGCGGCAGCTTCCATTGAGATGATTGAGCTTTGGTTTCCACGTCATATCCATAAACCCACGATTCGTCACCAGTTATGACCCTCTGGAGCAAATTTGGGTCGTCGCGGACATAGTTTAACATCTCATTAGCAATGTTCATGCGATGCTGTTTTTGGTCACAATTGAGCAATTTCGGTACGAATTTCGCGTAAAAATCGAAGACGATCCAAAACACGTGCAAGCAAAGCAGCTGTCAACAATTAACTGAACATTCAAAATGGCCGAGCTTGTCGGCATAAGTGAGAGACATGAGTACCAACATAACGCCACAAAAAATTCGAAATTCGAATATACGTAACCAGCGAAAATTCAAAATTCGCGATACTTTTTGAACACACCTCGTATATACAGGAATTCAATTCCAAATTAGGAGTGTTATTTTACGCAAGGTACGTGGATGATATCATATGCGTTTTAACTACCAACAACGAAGAGCAAGTACTGGAGTACCTCAGCACGGGAACATAAAATTCACAATGGAAACCGAAAAAGACGGAGGAATCAATTATCTGGACCTCACAATAAGTATTGATAAAGCTAGCAATAAATTCAACTACGACATATATAGGAAACCAACGGCCACCGACACAATAATACATAATACCTCGAACCACCCACAACAACATAAAAATGCAGCGCTAAGGCACTTAGTACAAAGATTGGAAAGAACGCCTCTTACACAAGAAGCATATAGAAGAGAGCTTGGAATGATATATAACATCGCTACAAACAACGGATATAAAAAAGCACTAGTAGATAAACTCAGGAGAGACCTTAGAGAACAAAAAAGAAACAATGGAGAAGAAAGTACACACACCTGGACGACAATGACATATACTGGAAGGGCAACATATAAATTAGCAAATTTCCTTAGAAAATACAACATCAACACAGCGTTCAAAACATCGAACAATTTAGGACGGAAGCTAAGAACCAAAACTAACTCAGAACATCCGTTTAGCAGCCATGGTGTATACAAGCTCACTTGTGAATGCCAGCAAAGTTACATAGGACAAGTCCGGACAAGTAAGAACGAGGTTCAGAGAACACATTAGAGATTACAACAAAAAGATACGGAATCCAACCTTCATACCAGAGTCCAACTTTGCGAATCACATGGCTGAGAATAAATGTCCCCCCGGAAACATCAAAAAAACAGTCAAGGTCCTACATGTACAAGCAAAAGGCAGACGTCTGAACGTACTCGAAAACATGGAAATCTACAAACAAAAAACATTCGACGGTAGAATAATAAACGAACAGACAAACACTGTTTCAGACAAAATATTTGAACCTTTAAAATTGGTTTACAAAAAACAAAGCAACCACTCAGGTACCACAAACACACACGCACCGACAAATAAGCACAAAACAGCAAAAGATCAAAAACAACAAACAAGCAAAAAAGGTCAAACAACAAAAATTACCAACTTTTACCTGCCTCAGTCAACCACACAAAAAACCGATCTATGCAAAACCACCCCCGTTTCTGAATGTACACACACAACACATGCACATACGTACACAAACAGACACCCATGCTGACGTTACCTGTTACCTACTATAAATACAAGACAAACGACCACAACAGATCAGAACGAAAACCGACACTGATGATGGCACAACGCCGAAACCGGTTTGTCTTAAAACCAAATTTGACAAGGGATGACGAAAAATCGTTCCAATATACAGATTCAATTATTTTGCCACCCTTGCACATTAAACTGGATCTAATGAAACAATTTGTGAAGGCGTTAGATAAAAATGGACCATGTTTTCTTTACATAACGAGAAAATTTCCTAGGCCAAGCATAGAAAAAATAAAATCGGGTATGTTTGATGGCCCACAGA
Source organism: Merzomyia westermanni (assembly GCA_949987695.1). NCBI lineage: Eukaryota > Metazoa > Arthropoda > Insecta > Diptera > Tephritidae > Merzomyia > Merzomyia westermanni. The sequence continues at coordinate 11,108,580 of OX465292.1, read as the reverse complement.
TACTGCTTGCGTGGAATTCGTTTGTTGAAGTTACTAAGAACTTTTGGGAAATCACAAGTCAAGTAACTACTCTGATATTGTTAAAATGTAGAAATGTACTAAAGTAGAAAATCCCAGGAAGATCTACGCGGATATAAAAAGTTATACGTCTTTGAAAACAGAATTAATAGGAGATTCTGTTTTTTTTTTTTAAATGGTCATCTAACCGCCTGGGCGATTTTGACCTTCCAACATAGCTCGCCAGTCGTTTCTTCGTTGCGCCAACTGACGCCAATTGGAAACACCGTGGGATCGCAAATCGGTCTCCACTTGGTCCTTCCATCTTAGTGGTGGTCTCCCTCTTCCTCTGCTTCCACCGGCGGGTGCCGATAAGAATACCTTCTGGGCTGGAGCATCTTCGCTTATTCGCACTACGTGGCCTAGCCAGCGAAGCCGATGTGTTTTAATTCGCTGAACTATGTCGGCGTCTGCGTAAAGTTCATACAGCTCATCATTAAATCTTCTTCGGTACTCGCCGTCGCCAACGCGTACAGGTCCCCAAATCTTTCGAAGAACCTTTCTCTCGAATACTCCCAGAGCCGCCTCATCAGATGTTGTTAGTGTCCACGCTTCTGCACCATATAGCAGGACGGGTGCGATGAGTGACTTGTAGAGTGTTATTTTCGTTCGTCGAGAGAGGGCTTTACTTTTCAATTGCCTACTCAGTCTGAAGTAGCATTTGTTTGCAAGAGTAATTCTTCGTCGCATTTCTATGCTAACATTATTGTTGGTGTTAATGCTGGTTCCCAGGTAAACGAAGTCCTTTACTATTTCGAAATTATTGCTTCCAACAGTGGCTTGGTTGCCAAGGCGCGAATGCGTTGACTCTTTGCATGATGACAGAAGGTACTTCGTTTTGCCCTCGTTCACCACCAATCCCATTTTCTCCGCTTCTTTTTCTAATTTGGAGTAAGCAGAAGTTACGGCGCGGTTGTTAAGGCCAATGATATCAATATCGTCAGCATATGCCAACAGTTGCAAGCTTTTATAAAATATTGTTCCAGCGCGGTTAAGTTCTGCAGCTTGTATTATTTTCTCCAGCATTAAATTAAAGAAATCGCACGATAGGGGGTCACCCTGTCTGAAACCTCGTTTAGTTTCGAACGGCTTGGAGAGGTACTTCCCAATTCTGACCGAGCTGGCGGTGTTGCTCAAGGTCATTTTGCATAGCCGTATAAGTTTTGCGGGGAAACCAAATTCAGACATAGCGGCATATAGGCAGCTCCTTTTCGTGCTATCGAAAGCGGCTTTAAAATCGACAAAGAGATGATGTGTGTCGATTCTCTTTTCACGGGTTTTTTCCAAGATTTGGCGTATTGTAAAAATTTAGTCGATGGTAGATTTACCAGGTCTAAAGCCACACTGATAAGGTCTAATCAGTCTGTTCACATCAGGCTTCAGTCTTTCGCACAAGTCGCTTGATAGGACCTTATATGCGATATTCAAAAGGCTGATTCCGCTATAGTTGGCGCAGTTTGCAGGATCGCCCTTCTTGTGGATTGGGCAGAGAATACTTAGATTCCAATCTTCAGGCATGCATTCATCCGACCATATTCTGCATAGAAGCTGATGCATGCGCCTTACCAGCTCCTCGCCTCCGTGTTTGAATAGCTCAGCATGCCATCAGGGCCAGCTGCTTTATTGTTTTTCAATCGGGATATCGCTATTCGCACCTCATTATAGTCGGGTTGTGGAACGTCAATTCCATCATCTTCGATTGTGGGCTCGGGTTCGGCATCTTCTCTGGTTTCTTGCTCAGTTTCTCCATTTAAAAGGGCAGAGAAGTGATCCCTCCATATTCTGAGTGCTCTCTGAACATCGGCCACCAGGTCGCCGTTCTCATTCTTACAGGAGTTTGCCCCGGGTTTGAAACCTTCTGTCATTCGCCGAATTTTTTGATAGAATTTTCGGGCGTTATTCCCGTTGGCCAGCATCTCAAGCTCCTTTATTTCACGCTTTTCTGCCTCTCTGTTTTTCGCCCGGAAAAGCCGCCTAGCTTCCCTCTTCAACTCGCGGTAGTGTTCACACACACTCCTCGTTGCATTCGATCTCAGCGTTGCCTTGTAGGCTTCGTCCTTTCTTTTCGTTGCAGCGCGGCACTCTTCATCATCATACCAGTTGTTTCTTCGCGTTCGCCGGAATCCAATTACTTGTTCGGCTGCGTTACGGAGTGCTCCTGAGATATGATCCCACTGCTCATGCCCACTAGGTTGAACTGTGCTCTCGGAGAGCAGGTGTAAGAGGCGATCTGCGAAATAATTGGCGGTCTGTTGCGATTGCAGCTTTTCGACGTCCAACTTTCCCTGCGTTTTTTGTTGCACCTGTTTTGTCTTACAGAGGCGGGTACGAATCTTGTGCGAACATCTAAAACGCTGGAAGCATGCCGTCCGTTTATCACAACGTGGTCGATCTGGTTGCGTGTTTTTCGATCGGGGGACAGCCATGTAGCTTGATGGATCTTCTTGTGCATAAACCTAGTGCTGGATATGACCATGTTTCGGGCACCGGCGAAGTCGATCAGCCTGAATCCATTTGGCGAAGTCTGATCGTGGAGACTGAACTTCCCGACAGTGGGGCCAAATACACCCTCCTTACCCACCCTGGCGTTAAAGTCGCCAAGCACGACTTTGATATCATGACAGGGGCAGCGCTCGTATGCTTCTTCTAGGCGCTCGTAGAATGCATCCTTTTCCACGTCGTCCTTCTCTTCCATCGGTGCATGAGCGCAGATAAACGATATGGTGAAAAATCGTACTTTTATGCGGATTGCAGCGAGACGCTCGTTCACGGGTATGAACGACAGTACTCGGTGACGGAGTCTCTCTCCCACCACAAATCCCACGCCGAATCTGCGCTTCACTCCAGTAGATGTTACAAGGTGTTCTGATCGCATTTCCTCGCCCCGTCCATCGCATCTCCTGTACGGCGGTGATGTCAGCTTTTGCTTTCCTCAGGACCTCAACCAGCCGGGCAGCGGCACCTTCCCCATTAAGGGACCGGACATTCCAGGTACATGCCCTTATCTCATAATCCTTATATCGTTTTCGGGTGTTGTCATCTAAAAAAGGGGTTCTCATATCCGAGGCTTTGTTGTTGAATTTCATTGAAACGTTGTTTTATGTGGTGGGTCCCAAACCCAACGCACAACCCGTTTCACGGGAGGTTGAATTATATTACACGTTTGTATAGCGAGCCGCTTGATCCAAGACAGACGCCCGCTTGCAGCCGCACCACATGGTGATCAGACGCTGCTGTTTGAACTCCCCAGCAAGCCCTTAAACCGATTATGTTGGAGTGGCCTTACCAGTGTGTCGCCTTCTCACGTTTAGCTCACCACCAAACGGGTGTTCGGTGGTTACCCAGAGGATACTTGGGCGCAAAGCCCGGAAGTAGTGAGCTGCTTGAACCGCATGCAAAAGAATCGCTCTGGCCATTCCCAGGTGAATGGCGATCAGAAACTTTCCCCACTTGCGTGGACTTCTGCACACGGCCAAATAGGAGATTGTTTTAAAATAATTTACATATGCACTGGTTGAAAAGTTATTCGAGAAAACCGTGCTTAAAAATGAAAAAATTTAACAAAAAATAGAATTTTTCACATTATTTTTGCAATTTCTCTGACGTTTATAAAGATATATTAACAACTTGTATACTGGTAGAAGCGGCGAAATGTACTCTTTTCAACGACATCAAAACTGTGTTGATAGAATAAACAGAAACAAAGTTATGAGGCCATACATGCCTTAACCACTTAAAAAGGGGTTCTTGACCCTATCGAGAAAACTGTACGTAGCATTAAAAAAGTAAGTATACAGTTTTTATCAGGGTACCGAATATACTTGAAATTAGTTTTACTTTTAGCTGCACCAAAATCACTGTTGACCAGTTTATGTATCAGAGAAGTGGAAAAAGACCGAGTAAAATGTAAACGAAAAATTTGTTCGGAACTGAACGATGAATCCAGCCTAAGAAAATTACACACAAATATGTCACTTATTTTTCTAATTTACTTATTTATTTTCTTTTTAGGAGTAAATATGTCTTTAAAAATGTATTCTCTCCACCCCCATTTAAATTTTTTTTCCGCAAAATCTTGGTGACGAAAGTGACGAGCATGGCGCACAGTTTCATCAACAAATAAAGTTAATTGAAAGTCGGTATCAAGGATTCTGGGATGTCACAATGATGGGTGATTACTGTTGGTTTCTCATAAGATCCTAATCTTAGTAATCGTCAAAACAAAACAAATTACTTTTTCAAGTATAAAATAAGATCATAGAGTTAAGACAAAACTTACATATATTGTTATCGTCTCATATGTACATATTGTGACGAATTCGATGATTCCTTGATTATCAATCCTGGGTTCGATCACTATAAAGTCAAATAAACACACGCACAGATATTGTAACTAATAGCTAGTTTTATTTACTAGTAATAAACGCAATACGAATTTAAGAGTTTGGTAACATCACAGTGCCTTGTTTGGTCACTGCCTTATATAGTTCGACAGGGTGCTTGCCCACGCACCGAGAACTTTCTTGGTTGTTCGATCTTCGTGTTCTCGAAGTGTCGGTGTTATTTATTGACATCTCCTCTTTGCGTTGATTTGATTTTCTTTTTTTCCGACAGGGTGGATATTAGATGTATATTGGAACGATTTGTCGTCATCCCTTGTCAATTTTTGTTTTGTCACAAACCGGTTTCGGCGATCCGCCATATTCAGTGTATGTTTTCGTTCTGATCTGTGTCTATCCGTTGTTATGTATTTATAGTCTGGATGCTGTGCCAGGTACTGCTAATATGCGTGTATATGGTTCGTGTGTTAGGTTCATGTGTTACGAATGCTCCCGAACGGGTACCTGTAATAATGGTTGTTTTTTTTTGTGGATGTTAGGTCAGGTAATGTTAATCGTGTGTTTGAATAGTCTATATTGAAGGTTGTTTTTGTAACACGTTACTTAGGTAGAAGTCGGTGATTTTCGTCTTTTGGTTTGTGGTCTGTGTTAGCTCGTTTATTGTTATTCGTTTGGTTATTGTACCTGCTGCGTTGTTTGGTCCTCTGTAAATTAGTTTTAGCAGTTCAAATATTGCGTCAGGAATGGTGTTTGTTTGTTTGTTAATTACTCTCCCGTTAAATGTCTTAAGTTTGTATATTTCCATGTTTTCTAGCACATTTAAGCGCCGCCCTTTTCTTTGTACGTGAAGTGTTCTGGATGTGTTTTTGATGTTTGCCGGGGTGCATTTGTTTTCGAACAGGTGATTAGCAAAGTTCGATTCTGGTGTGATGGTGGGTTTCCGTGCTTTCTTGTTGTAGTCCCTGATGTGCTCCCGAAATCGTGTACTTATTTTTCGTCCTGTTTGTCCTATGTAGCTGTGCTGGCATTCACAGGCTCCTCTGACTTAGTGTTGCTTCTTAGTTTTCGTCCTACAATGTTCGATGTTCTGAACGCTGTGTTGATGTTGTGTTTCTTGAAAAAGTTTGCCAACTTGTACGTCGTGTTTCTAGTGTATGTCATCGTCGTCCAAATTTTGAATTTCTCCGCTGCGTTTTCTCTTTTCTGCGCCCCATGGTTCCTTCGGAGTTTGTCCACTAGGGCTTTTTTGTATCCGTTGCTCGTAGCTATGCTGTGTATGGCGTTGAGCTCTTTCTTGTACGATTCCTGGGTGAGTGGCGTTCTTCGGAGTCTGTCTACTAGGTGTCTTAATGCTGCATTCTTGTGCTGTTGCGGATGGTTTGATGTAAAATGACTTATGGTGTCTGTGGTTATTGGTTTTCTATAGATGTCGTAGATAAACTTGTTTGTGAGTTTGTCAATTCTTATTAGGTCCAGGTAGTTCAGTGCTCCATCTTTCTCAGTTTCCATAGTGAATTTTATGTTCTCATGCTGCTTGTTTAGGAATTCTAGTATTCGTTCCTCATTGTTGGTATTCAATACGCAGATGATGTCGTCGACGTATCTTGTGGTAAAATGTCACTCTCATCTTGGTTTTTAGTTCTTGCATATATTTTATTTCCAAGTTCTGCAAGAATGCCTCCATGAGAATGGATGATGTTGGGTTACCCATTCGCAGTCCGTTTGTCTGTCTATATATTTTATTGTTGAACTTGAAGTAGTTTTGCTGTTGAGTTGTTCTTAGTGCATTTGTAATTTGTGCTGTTCTGACCCCCTCCTTTTGTTTTGTTAAGTAGTGTTTTGTTTATTATGTCCAATGTCTCTGGAAGCGGTATAGAAGGGTACAAGTCGTTTATGTCAAAGGATACGATTCTGCTGTTCTCTGCGAGTTTAACGGTTTCAAGTCTTTCTATTAGTTCAGTTGTATTCCTTATTGTATGTTCATGATCTAGTTAAAGTGTGTCATTCAGTATAGTCTTCAGATATTTTGACAGTTTATAACCCGGCGGTGACTTGAAATTAATTACAGGCCGCATTGGCGTATCGGACGCATTTATATTTGGTAGCTCCGTTTTTCTTGCCTTTTTGCTGTCTACCACGTTGTGCTTTAGTCCCTTCTCCTCTTTGCCTTGTATTCGCAAACATTCGCGCCATCTCTCTTCCTCTTCCTTGGTACACGCTTGCATGCATAAGCGTAGCCATCGTTATCTCTGTTGTGTCTAACTAGTGGTGGGCGTGTTATTGAGTTAGCCATGGTACATGCTTGAGAATAATCGACACACTGCCCTCCACCTAAGTCTGATCATCCCAATCATCAGACACATTTCCCAAACCAAACGCTACTAGACGCTGAATGGATGGCACCGCTTTATTAACCCTCATTTCCTTCAGGGATTGAAACTTCGACATCAATCCTCTCCGGCAGAGATTCCCACAATGCATTACACTGTCACACATTCCAACAATTTTATCTGGCCCCGCATAGATTTGTGACTTCACTTTCGTTCCCAGTGGTACTTGGCCAATATTCCTGCAACTCATTTCTTCAGGATTCCTTTCCATTCTCTCATGGCCCGTGCACTGTTTCACTTTATTCACTAAGTTGAGTTGCTTCCTCGTACCATGACCACCAGATGTTCGTCTTTTATTCTCAGCACACTTTGCACACTTAGTAATCCATTCCCTCACAGTTTGTCTGCAACCGCTCCAATAGAACCTCCGCTTTAGCTCTTACAACGTTTTCTTTATTCCCATGCGGCTTTCATCTGGGCAAATATGCGACCCTTTGGTGGTATAGCCACTATGATGTTCAAATACCAGAGGAACTTCTTGGCCGTTGTAAATCATAACCCTCTTCCTTACGTTGATGTGAATGTCTCTCTCAGCCAAGAAATCGACGCCAATGATGACTTCGTCGACAATATTCGCTACCTAGAAGTTGTGATACGTAGCAATATTCCCAATCACAACCTTACATGCCACCTCTCCCAGGACTTGCTTGCTTTCACCAGTTACTGTCCGCAACTTAGCTTTCTGCAATCGTCTCACCTTCCCGCTGACCAAGTAACTCCGAATGGTGGAATGTGATGCACCGGCATCCACAGTCAGCAAGCGCTCTTTCACGGCCACGTAGCCTTCAACAGTAACATTACTCGCTTTCCGTCCGATATTATGGGGCATTCATCTTGCTCATCTTCTCCAGCTTTACGTCCACTTAAATTGCCAGAATTACTGGTCCCAGTAAAGCAGTAGCGTGCTATGTGACCTGGTTTTCCGCACTTAAAGCATTTATTGCCACCATCATTTTTCTGTTATTTTCCACTCAATGCTTCCAGAATTGTGTCTACCCAGTCTGGCCGTTCTACCACGCGGTGAGCTTTGTACGTAGGCTTACTTATTAGCGAGGCTGTTTCCTGCGTTAGAGAATGTGATACCCTCTCAGCAAATCGTCTCTATGGATTTGCATATGTGGCTCGCTTCGTCTCGACATCACGTATTCCATTTATAAAGCTTTGGATTTTTACCCTTTCTGTGTATTCTACGGGTGCGTCTGCATTTGCTAGATGAGCCAACCTCTCGACTTCCGATTCGAATTCCTGCAATGTCTCATTAGCCTTCTGAAAGCAATCCTGTGGTGCTATTTGGTATATCTGTTTTCGATGTTCGCTACCATAGCGTCTCTCAACTGCTCCCATCAATGCCTCATAATTATTTCGTTCGCTGTCAGGAATAGTATGCAAGATTTCGGCTGCAGGACCCTTCAATGCCACGAACATTGCAGCAACTTTATCTTCAGTGCCCCAATTATTCACCGCTGCCGTCTTCTCAAATTGCAGCTTAAATACCTGGAAAGGAACAGAACCATCAAATGACGGGGATTTTACCTTGGGAGTATTCGCTGAAGCAGATGGACGGTTCAGTTGCAACTCCTGGATACGGTCCCCTAACGCATCTACCTCGGCCTCGATTTTCTCCTCAAACTGCATTATTTTCCCGTCCATAAGTGCCTCTAGCTTCAGTGACATCCTAGCTTCCTGCTCTTTCAGTTTTGCAGAGATATGCGATAACACCTGTGCGGAACTTTGTGATGATATTTCGGAAATACGTGCCTCCAACTTGGATGTAATACGTGTATCCTGTTCTTCCAGCTGAGATGCCATATGTGTCTTCTGTTCTTCCAGCTGTGTTGAAATGCTTGCCGACATCTGAGTCAATACAGCCAACAACGCGTTTGTGTCCACACTTGCCACTGAATTAGCAGGCTCTTTTTCTCTTCCATTTTCGTCGACGCCTCCTCCAAAAGATGGAAAACATAATAATCAACGTTGATTCCGGACTTATTGCCTGTAGTGTTTACTCTGCGTTACATCCAACTTAGCCATGTCATTGTTATCCTTGCAATCTCTGGTATTTATTTAACAATACCACTTCTGACATTTTCCTTGATTATCAATCCTGGGTTCGATCATTATAAAGTCAAATAAACACACGCACAGATATTGTAACTCTCTCTCTCTCTCTATGGCGCGATATACAACAGGTATATCATCATAAACCTCCTAAGAGATTTTTGTGCCAAGCTTCTCTTCCAATTTGTGGTGTGCCGATTTGAATTTTCCCTACAAATTGGTGGGACCTACAGTTTTTTGCCGACTCCGAACGGCATCTACAAAGGAGACGAATTTTTGCTGAGAAGCCTGTCATGGCAGAAATACACTCGGAGAGTTTGCCAAACCACTGCCGAGGGGCGACCCCGTTTTGAAAAACTTTTTTCAAATCACTTTTGATGTTACCTGTACCAGGGCTCGAACCATGGACCTTCGGTGTGGTAGGCCGGCAACACTACCTTCACACCACGGCGGCCGTAGCTAGTTTTATTTACTAGTAATAAAAGCAATACAAATTTAAGAGTTTGGTAACTTCACAGTAGTTCACTGAACAACACTTGAAACAGATCAACACGCACCGAGAACTTTTTTGGTTGTTCGCTCTTCGTGCTTTCGAAGGGTCGGTGGTATTTATTGACATCTCCTCTTCGGTGGTACTCTCTTCCACCTCTTCCTCTTCCTTGGTACACGCTTGCATGCATAAGCGTAGCCATCGTTATCTCTGTTGTGTCTAACTAGTGGTGGGAGTGTTATTGAGTAAGCGCTGGTATATGCTTGAGAATAATGGCCACAATATGCTAATATTTGTAGGGTACTTAAGTATCATATGGCTATATTTATTTGAATGCTTATAACTTTTGTATTAGTCAATCGATTTTATTGGATGAAAGCTTATTTTTTTGTAATAAATCATAGCTTACAGAGAAAAAAAATAACGGGAAAATAAAAAAAGGTTTCGACATCCTTTCTCGCTAAGTACACTTTTATATGTTTACAAAAAAAGGGTAAAAATCCGTATTAATTGTTCATTATCTTCGAACCTACAGGGCCTAGCGAGAAGTTATATATATGTATACATTGTTTATAGCAAATTTTATTAGCTTATACATTTTTTAAACCGTTCTGGAAATGCTCAATTTGTTCTTGAAATAGACATGATTAAGTGGAGCCTTTTTTTTTTTTTTTTGTGAAAAAACCGTAAATCGTAAATATCTCAAAAACGGTACCATAAAATCAAAAATAACCTCGATTTTCGGAATCAGGTGTGGTTTTACATACGAATTTCGTATTCGCGTCTCTGGTGGAGAAAAAAAATTCGAATTTGTACAACAGTGCTATTAAAGATTTAATAATTTCCTCTTTTGCAGACTTTTTCGGCATTAAACTTAGATTTTTTAAATGTTCTCTGTGGACTACAAGAGTTTTGCTCAAACAAAAACGGGCACTTGTACACTTAGGCGTTAAACCCTATGACATAATATTTTTTTGGCACAACGGATACATTTCAAGCAGACCTACTGCTCATCATCAGCGACGCGCTACTAAACACAGAAGTTACAATAAATAAACAGAGAGTGTAAAACAATAATATGATGTGTTTGCATACAATTTTAACTAAATTAAAGAAAAGAGAGGTGAATTTATTTTCCCGTTATCAGCATTCATGGCATTCCTTGTTCTGCTTATATTTATATAAAGATTCGTGTGCGTCTAATTTTCTATTATTTTGAACAGCTTTTATTAGGAGCACACTATCTTCTAACGAGCCGATGTTGTGTTTGCTTGTGCTATCAGCCGTAGTTGTTGTAAAAATGTGTGCTGCTACTGAAGAACGATGGATTTGTTTGGTGTTGGTAAATTTTACATGTTCTTTAAAGAGAACACAGATTTGTCGTTTTGTTTGTCCTATATATTTAGCATCGCAGCTGATCTCATAAATGCCGCTCCGCTCGAAAATCGGAACAATATCTTTGGTGTGGAGCCCAGAATGTTTTTTATTTTATTGTTGTTGGTGTAAACTATTTTCATGTCATTATTTTAAATGAAGGTGGTTCGTGATGATCAGGAAGTATGAAAAAGGTATACGTATTAGTTTATTTACTTCTATTTCTATGAAATGTCGTAATGAGAAACACGTACCAGTGTTGCCACTTCCAACATTTTTTCTGTGGTAAATTTTAAGAAAAAACCGTGGTAGATTTTTTGAAAACAGGAAAACATATGCAAATTGTTTTTCTTCAAAATTATTATTATTATTCAAAAAAATAACGAGAACTTGTACAAGTTCAGCTTGACTTTAAAAACAGAACATAAAACCAACATATACACTACGGACAACAAGTTTGAGTAAAGATATTTTTTTGAAATTTTCACCAACTTTACACAATAGTAAAATTATTTTTACAAATTTTCTATAACAGTATATGCCAATGTACATACATATATTGCAAAAATTGTAAAATAAAGGTCAAAAACTTGTGCAAAGTTTGCGAAAATTCGGCGAATATCAGTCAAAATTTTCAGCTACAGTCTCAGAATTTTCAGAATTTTTTGGGGTTTGCAGTTTTGTAGTTTATGCAATTTTAGTATAGCATTGTGTTAACCTTAAGTCCTTAAAGAAATTTTCTAGTTTTTGTAAATTTTTTTCATTAGTACAAATTTATGAGAATAAACGAACACAATAAAACTCTTATTGGAAATAATACTGTGTGCTAAAAATGTATGAAACCGCGTGCCGTGCACAAATTTTCAAAACGCTCCAACGTACAAACTGATTTAGGTGAAGATTATTTCCGTATAACAATCTACATACCGTACATTGATTCGTTTCTAACACAATTGCAAGATCGACTCTTAAATCACCGAAATATTTTATCAAATTTCGCTTGCCGTTGAGTCCTGCGCTCAACTATTCCAATCATACTGCTCATTTTTGCACGACGATTCCCGTGAAATCTGGGTAAACGAAGTACAACTTTGGCGGAAGTTCATTGGCGGAAAGGAAAGAAAAAACTCACTTGAAGCACTCGATATTTGTAATGAAGATGTGTTTCCAAATGTTAACCAAATGCTTCGCGTTATGGCAGTTTTGCCTGTGACAACAGCGACGAATGAACGATCCTTCCCAACTTTGCGATGACTAAAAACGTATTTGAGATCAACAATGTCTGAAGATCGTCGGAACGGCTTAGCCTCACTCAATAATATAATAATAATTTTGAAAGAGTTTTTTTTAGTACCTCGAAGAGTTGATTTATTAAATAATTGTAACTAAATATGACTTTTGACAATAAAATTTCCGTACTCCGAAAATAAACTTCTTATCTTTTTTCATTGATTACGGATATTTTCTGCGCACGGGCCTGGAGACTTAAGCAGTAGAAGCGAAGTTATAGCGTTTTGCATCTTGCTCCCTTGCGAAGTCATGGCGTGTACTTGAAACTTTAAACGAACGAACGATTGAACGATTTAATTTTTTCGTTTAAATTTTCATATCAATTATTCGTTTTCGCGACCTTTTTGTTTTCTAATTCCTTCTTCTTGCTGGCTTGAGGTCTGTGGTCCAAAAAATTGAAACCAGAAATATTGATTTAACCAATATATTTCGACTACCTACGGTAATCGTCTTCAAGAAGGAATTTTTCATATCAATGTTATGAATTTTTGAATAGATTTCATCAGGTGAAAAAGGAAGCCTTTTTGAGAAAATCGACTGTTCTACAGATTCGAGACCATATAAAGCATACAATAACTGCATAATCAAAATTTCCACTACCCGCCACCCCCGCAAAATCTGGAATTAGGGGCAAAATACCCCTTTAAAGTTCAAAACCACCTATAAAGCGCAAAAGTCTACATTTATTTAGACAAAAAATTAAAAAAAACGCGTCAACAATCTCTTACTTTTTAGCTCCTGCACAATACCCCGTTTAAATTTTAAAAATCGGTTAAGTTTTGTGGCCTCTAGGTGGTTTTGAACCAAATATGCCCTTTTGCGACCACTGTGCGCCGACGCTTCGAGTTAGCCAAAGTAAAATCCTGAAAGGTTTGTCGCTAAAAAAGTACTTCTATCTCTATGGCGCGATATACAACAGGTATATCATCATAAACCTCCTAAGAGATTTTTGCGCCAAGCTTCTCTTCCAATTTGTGGTGTGCCGATTTGAATTTTCCCTACAAATTGGTGGGACCTACAGTTTTTTGCCGACTCCGAACGGCATCTACAAAGGAGACGAATTTTTGCTGAGAAGCCTGTCATGGCAGAAATACACTGGGAGAGTTTGCCAAACCACTGCCGAGGGGCGACCCCGTTTTGAAAAACTTTTTTCAAATCACTTTTGATGTTACCTGTACCAGGGCTCGAACCATGGACCTTCGGTGTGGTAGGCTGGCAACACTACCTTCACACCACGGCGGCCGCTTAAGCACGCATAATTTTAAGGTCAGACACGTGAATATATAAAAATAAGTCGCGATTTCCTCCCTGACACGTGAATAATCTATTATATAAAAATAACTCGCGTTTTCCTCCCTGACGCTATAACTCCAGAACGGCTAGACCGAATTAAATGAAATTTTTCACGTAGAACATGGTGTATATATTGGTCCCATATAAGACCCCGTATTCGAGGTATTTCCCGAAATATGAACCAGGTGTGACCCCAGACGGGTTTTCTACAAAATGGGTATCAAATAAAAGGTGTTGGTGAGTATTTAAAAAAGAGGTGATTTTCAAGACCCTATGCGACCCGTTTTCCGAGATATCGACCAAAATGTGGACCAGGGGTGACCCTAGAAGGTGTTTATACGATATGGGTATCGAAAAAAAGGTGTTGATGAGTGTTTATAAAAGATGTGATTTTCAGGACCCCATGCTACCCCGTTTACGAGATATCGCCAAAAATGTGGATCAGGGGTGACCCTGGTCTATTATATAAAAATAAGTCGCGTTTTCCTCCCTTACGCTACAACTCCAGAACGGCTAGACCGAATTAAATGAAACTTTGCACGTAGTTTTCGATTGAGCCCGACATGGTTTATGGCCAAAAAAAGTATAAGAATCCGCGAGGGTTTTAGAGATATTCCACAAAATTTGGACCAGGGTAACCCTATAACGGGTTCGTACGATATGGGTATCAAATGAAAGGTGTTGACCAGTGCTTGAACATGGTGTAGTTATTGGTCCCATATAAGACCCCATATTCGAGGTATTTCCCGAAATATGAACCAGGTGTGACCCCAGACGGGTTTTCTAAAAAATAGGTATCAAATAAAAGGTGTTGGTGAGTATCTAAAAAAGAGGTGATTTTCAAGAAGGTGTTTATACGATATGGGTATGGAATAAAAGGTGTTGATGACTGTTTAACAAAGAGGTGATTTTCAGGATCCTATTCTACCCCGTTTACGAGACATCGCCAAAAATGTGGACCAGGGGTGACCCTGGTATAATATAAAAATAAGTCGGGGTTTCCTTCCTGACGCTATATCTCAAGAACGCACGAACCGATTTCAATGATTTTGCATTCGTTGGAAAAGTCTCGGGCGCCGTGAGGTTTATAGAAAACAAAATTCAGGAAAAATTTCAAAAGAAAAGCAGGCAAAAAAGGGAAATAATTTTTTACATACAGCGCCATTAATTTTATGTGACATTTTTTATCATACGCACGTTCTTTCAAACGCAAAATTAAAAACGGTATTGTGTTCACTGTGAAATTGAGGTTGAAGTTATTCGTTTCCTAACAGATCAATTGGAAACCATCAAAACAATCACGCGTATTGTGCAACTTAAAACAGCAGTAGAGGTATACCAGCATTAGGTGTTAATATTGTATGTATGCCTGTGTGTTATTCCAATAACAAACAGACAAACCTACATAAATACTCATCAGTGGGGTGAGCACACGAAGATCATTGGCATCATACAATCGGTTGGCATTCCAATATGATCCCACTACGAACCACAGTGATGATGAAAATTTATATATTGGACCAATGACGACTGTATGCCGATACTGCAATGCGTTAAAGTTCAAAAGAGAAACGGATGAATTTTGCTGCGCAAGTGGAAAAGTCAAACTGGAGCCATTACTTACACCACCACAGCCTCTGAAAGCATTGTTCGATGGAAGTGAACCTGATTCCAACCATTTTCTTCACCACATCCTTGAATACAATAACTGATTTCGCATGACTTCATTTGGAGCTAATATCATTCGAGAAGGCGGCTTCATGCCGAGTTGCAAGGTAAAAGATACAACACACACAACCAATCACTCACACCAATCAATCACACCAACACAATCAATTGCAATAAATAACAACTACACATACACCACACACTACACCATCACACGATCAGAAGTCACACCGTATTCTTCAACAAATGATTGTTTGCAGATACAAGGACAAATATATCATTTGCATGGTCCAATGGTGGCAACACCACATGAACCGCTTCAAATTCTGCAAATATATTTCATTTCGTCGATGGGGGATCAGCTGAATGTGCGGTGCAATATACAGGGAACACAACAGCTAAAGAGACGAATTATTGAACAGTTGCAAGCATTTTGCGACGATAATAACGCTGTGGTTAAAATGTTCAAAACAGCATTGGAACGATTGCCATCGGATACGCACACATTTGACATAAGAGCGGATCGTACCCCAACAGGTGAACATGTGCGAAGATTCAATGCACCCACCGTTGATGATGTTGCTGCAATTGTTGTTGGCGATCTAACTAAATCACGAGACATTGTCGTTCAGCGAAGAAGCAATATCATGCATCGTGTAAACGAGACACATCGTTTGTACGATGCGTTACAATATCCAATCCTTTATTGGCAAGGGCAAGACGGATACGACATTACGTTGAAGATGGTCGATCCAACTACAGGTACAATATTAACACACTAATTATTGCTATTATTGGGTTCAATTAGCAATCCATTTAATTTTGCATATTCAGGCGTATCAATGAACAAAACTCTAAGCGCAATGAACATGGAAAACTTGTACTTCCATTGATTTTGGTCACTGTACTTCCATTGATTTTGGCCACTGTTCGATCAAGATGTAACATAGTTTTGGTGTAAGCATCATCTGGAATTGCGGCGACTCTTCTAGATGGCGGTCGTACTGCAGATTCTGCGCTTAAGTTGCCACTTAATTTAAACATAGTTGATACTCCAGCATGCAATATTTCCCGATCCAGTGCAATGGGAAAATTGTTGATGCAATGCAAGCTCATTGTTTGGGATGAGTGCACTATGGCAAATAAGAAATCACTTGAAGCACTTAACTTTACACTGAAGGATCTTCGGCCAAATAACATCTTTGGCGGCTTGATAATATTGTGGGCAGTCGATTTCAGGCAGACGTTGCCAGTAATTCCTCGTGGAACGCCTGCAGATGAATTGAATGATTTCCTGAAGGCATCACCTTTGTGGAACAACCTAAAAACATTATCGTTAACCACTAATACGAGAGTTCAACTTTAAAATGATCAAAGTGCTGCACAATTTTCAAAACAATTGTTAGCTGTTGGAAATGAAAAAGTCTCAGTTGATGCGACA
Source organism: Merzomyia westermanni (assembly GCA_949987695.1). NCBI lineage: Eukaryota > Metazoa > Arthropoda > Insecta > Diptera > Tephritidae > Merzomyia > Merzomyia westermanni. The sequence continues at coordinate 11,092,179 of OX465292.1, read as the reverse complement.
ACTGGATTAATTACTCTTACCAACGACTTTTGCCGATTTGTAGACTCTCAATCAGCTCTTATTGAAAATGTTTTCCCAAACATTAGTGAGAATTATCAGAATTATGCTTGGTTAAGTAACGAGCAATTCTGTCCGCAAAGAATAATGATGTACACGCACTGAAATTCACCATTCAATCAAAAATCGCTGGCAATTTGGTGTCATACAAATCCGTTGATTCGATATAACAAATCCCGATGATGTAGTAAATTATCCAACGAAGTTTTTGAACTCTCTGGTGTTACCAGGATTTCCACCACATAACTTGCAACTCAAAGTTGGTTCAGTTATTATGATACTGCGTAATTTGAATCCACCGCGACTTTGCAATGGTACTCGACTTGCGGTGAAAAAACTTATGCCGAATTGAGGCAACCATTAACGGAAAGTACGCGGGTGAAAATGTATGTATTCCTCGAATACCAATGATTCCGACTGATCTGCCTTTTGACTTCAAACGATTCCAATTTCCGGTTAACCTTGCAATCGGAATAACAATCAACAAGTCGCAAGGCCAATCGCTTAGTGTTTGCGGGATAAATTTAGAAAATCATTGTTTTTCACATGTTCAGCTATACGTTGCGTGTTCACGAGTTGGGAAGCCATCCGCTTTGTTTGTGTTAACGTCAGACAAAAAAACAAAAAATGTGGTTTACCAAAGAGCACTTCAATGAGACGGATAACTTGCGGACACGTATAACGCTTCGATTCAATATTTACTTTGGATTCACTTTCACTTTTACTTATAGAAATTCAACTAAATTACACTTCATTTTTGTAATCGAAATGAATTCATTACTGTTGTGAAATGAAATAAAATTTTTCCTTTTCAAATATAAAACATAAAAAAAATTGTCTTCATCTTGTAATCCCCAAACGAAATATTAAAAAAAACGAACCCATCTGATGGCGAAACGAAGTTCGCCGGGTTTGCTAGTAAGTTATAAATAGAGAAAACGAATAAAGCTGAATTAGATTTTATTGAACGACAAGTCAAAGCGGTTTTTAAAACCCCTTCGCGACTCGTGTAAAAAAATGGTGGTGATCCTGCCAGGAGACAAAAGTCTCTTAAAAAAGTTACGGTAACGTTAAAAAATGAGACAAAAATCTCCACGTTCGAAAGTAACATAAGTAACAAGTATCCTAATATTAGGAGAAAAGTCAAAACAAAAAAAACGCGGTACAAATCGGTAACGTTTAAAAGAGAAAAGTCAAAACAAAAAAACTGCTAGCTTAAACAAATGCTAGAAAATTTGATGCATTAGGTGCGAGTGGAAGCAGAATAAAACTTAAGTGAACCCAACATCAATAGTGATATAAAAACAAAAGTTGTTGATCTGAGAAAGCTTGTAATAAAGTTTTGCAGCAAGGTGAATAAGAAGGAAAAAAAGGAGGAAATGAATCAAAGCAAGGTGTGAACGCAGCCTAACATAAAGAATCCTTGAAAGTACTACAGCGGGAATAGTTAAGTATAAATCAGTATAACTTTCAGTATAATTTTTTTGTAATATTAATAGGAAATAGTCCCTCCAGCTTAGGATATAAAAAATTGTACTATTGTAAAAAGTGTAGGGATAGCCACAATAGCACAAAGTGCGCAAAAGAAAATTGTTTAAAAAAAGAGTAGAATAAACTGGAAAATATAAAAAAAAAGTTTTCCGCAATGGCCTTAAATAATAATATTTCAGTAAATATGGATGTGGTAAGCAGGCTTATAGCGGCCAATACCGCATAATTGAAAACGGAACTGAAACAAGTGAGGCTCCAGCTTCAAAGATTAAATGGTCCAAATAATGTGAATGAGTACTCGGTCGAGAGTATAGATTCTAATATTCATTGTGAGGAGAGTTTGGATGTAACCAAATCTCTACCTGAATTTAAAGGAAAAATTAATGACTATGTTAGCTGGCGCGAGGCCGCCAATAACACTGTGGAACAAATTCAGGTTAGCAAAAGTTAGGTCGATTCTGATAGTGAGGGGTGAAAATAAGAGGCTAAATTAGAAGACCCGTATAGCGGCGTTTGTTTATGTTTGTTCAAATTTTTTTTAATCGACCTTCGGACTTTGCAGTCAAATGCCGATTTTCAGCATATTGTTGGTATGGTTTTTTGGCTATAACTCTTCGACTAATTGATATTTTTGTCAATCTGTTAAAGCCAAATTATGGCAAGAGACCTGTGCAACAATTCAAATTTTTGATTATAATTGATTTATAAAATTTTTGTAGTGATTATGAAGCAAAATGTTGGAAATTTTTTTTTCATGCTTTTTAAACATATTTTCCGCAAAACTAAGTCTTTTTTCTTTCTATTTGATCTATAATATGCTTCTCAATTTTTTCAGTGTTGGTTTTGAAGAAACATTGAAAAAGAAATTATAACAATACGGGAAAAAATATAATTTTGAAATGTCACTTTTGAAAAGTTTTAAGAAAAAAAAATTTAATTAATGAAATTAATGATTTGGCCAGTTGCCGTTTAACAGGCGGCTGTGGATCAACATCACTGCTCTCTCTAATATCTTGGTCATCGTCATCATCATCAGAAAGGTCGATAAATTCATCCAACTGATATTTTGGAATTTCATCTTTATCTTCCCCTTCTTTCTCGTCTTCCTCTTATTCAAAGGTGTTTTTATACCACCAATAAATGTCAGCGAGTATTGTATCTGGAGACTTCTTTCCTCTTAATTTAATTTATTTAATTTTTTTACTTAAAACTTTTCATAACTAACATTTCAAAATTATATTTTTTTCAAGTATTCATGAAATGAGCTCAAGGCCAAGAATAACAATTTTTCCCTTTATGAATTTTTATGAAAATTATTATTGTCTCTAGCAATAGTGTGGCTTTAACAGATTGAAAAAATATCAATTAGTCGACGAGCGGCCGCCGTGGTGTGAAGGTAGTGTTGCCGGCCTACCACACCGAAGGTCCATGGTTCGAGCCCTGGTACAGGTAACATCAAAAGTGATTTGAAAAAAGTTTTTCAAAACGGGGTCGCCCCTCGGCAGTGGTTTGGCAAACTCTCCGAGTGTATTTCTGCCATGACAGGCTTCTCAGCAAAAAATTCGTCTCCTTTGTAGATGCCGTTCGGAGTCGGCAAAAAACTGTAGGTCCCACCAATTTGTAGGGAAAATTCAAATCGGCACACCACAAATTGGAAGAGAAGCTTGGCGCAAAAATCTCTTAGGAGGTTTATGATGATATACCTGTTGTATATCGCGCCATAGAGAGAGAGAGAGTCGACGAGTTATAGCCAAAAAACCATACAAACAATATGCTGAAAATCGGCATTTGACTGCAAAGTTCGAAGGTCGATTAAAAAAAAATTCGAACTAACATAAACAAACGCCGCGATACGGGTCTTCTAATTTAGCCTCTATTTTCACCCCTCACTCTCAGAATCGACCTAACTTTTGCTAACCTGAATTTTTTTCACAGTGTAATTCAATGAGTCTCTACGCTAGAGGCAGTAAAAAATATTTCGCTGCCTTGACGATCCTGCGGAATAAAATAGCACAGGACGCGAATGACATGCTAACGAACCATGGCAATGTCCTAAACTTCGACGCCATTTAAAGTCGTTTGGACTTTGCCTATGCCGATAAGAGGCCCTGCCATATAATAGAGCAGGAAATGAGCATTTTGAGACAGGGTTCTCGGACCTTGATAGAGTTCTACAATGAAGTAAATAAAAAATTTACTTTGTTAATCAATAGAACTATTATTACGTATGGCACAAACTCGGCCATAACTAAAGAACTAAACAATAAAAATAGGGTCACATCCCTTCGAACTTTTATAACTGGTCTTAACCATCCTTTGGACCAGATTCTGTTTACATTAGCACCAAGGGATTTGCCAAATGCCCTTGCAAAAGCGTGGGAGCTTTACTCAAATCAAATGCGAGCACAATTTGCTTTCCACTTTTCGAAAAACAACCAAACAATAGCTTCACGAGGTCCTACATAGGGGAACCAAAGGACCTCGAACTTCCAAAGCAATTTAAGGTATCCAACAAGGATATCACATACATATAGAGCAAATCAAAATCGTTCAGAACCAATGGACGTTGATCCATCGGTACAGGTATTGAACAGACCTGGCCTGATGCAATCAAACAACCCACCAATAAGGGCAATAGTGGTAATTTCCAGGGTAATACCCAATCAAATAGTGTACCCAAAAGGACAAACGATAGTGCGCAATTCAGCACTCAACCCCAGCAAAAGGTGCAATGGGTTAATTATACGAAAACCATTTTTTAGGCTAAACTCCGATTTGCCCTATATTGTTAAATCGGATAAACAAACGGGGCAAATATTTCGGATATTGATAGATACGGAGGCAACAAGTTCATATATACGGGCGGGAATATATACTAACAAAAATATTTTAGCAATTAAGAAGAGGGTAAGGACCATTATTGGTTCGACCATTATACAATATTTCCATAATGTCAATTTGCTTAGGGTTCAGGAACGATTTTATGAGATTGATAATTTAGAGGGTGATCTCTTAATTGGAATGAATTGCTTAAATAAAATCGGAGCCAAAATTGATATCCCAAATCGAGTGTGATATATGGGTATAATCAAAAAGAAAAAATACACTTTCTTGAGGATTGAAATAAATTAAACCCTTTGGGACAAAATAGTCCTAAGGCGCCTGCCGATGATTATACCTGCCTATTAGAAGAAAAATGTAATGAAGGTGAAAATTTAAACCCCTTGGGATTCAGAAATCCTAAGGCGCCCGACGATGGTAATGCCGGCAACGCATTTAATAAATTAAAAAACAAAAATAGTGAAAAAAATGTGAAACTCTTGGGACCAAATAATCCTAAGAAGCCAGCCGACGGAAATAGCGGCAAGAAAAATGTTAAAAGTTTTTTGACGAATATTTCGAGGGAAAAAGGAAATTTAAAAATATTTCGGGAAAGATAACTCCTGAAAGCGCAACTGAGGTAAATACGGAGAAAGAAAAAATATAAAACAAAAGCAACATATAAGATTTTCTGGAAATGAAAACGTAATAAATAACTTAGTGGCCGAGGGGTCCAATCAGTTCTCGGGGATGTCCTTCTAATTAAGTGATGAAAAAAAGTTAATGGAAAACTTGCGAAGTAAACCAAGTAATGAAAGTTTGGCAGCACATAGTAATTTGAATTTAGATTTACCTTTCCGCACCGATGTTAGAGCGGAGATTCGAATAACTGAGGATAAACCGATTTGGTCTAAACAATATCCTTATCCAATGTCAGTCAATAATTTTGTTAACGACGAAATTCCAAGTATATTGAAAAAGGGAATAATAAGGGAAAGTAAAAGCCCATACAACTCTCCAGTATGGGTAGTTCCAAAGAAAGGGATAAATGAGAACGGAAGTCTGAAACTGAGATTAGTGATCGATTTCAAAAAAATTTATGAAAAGACTGTATCATCGGGTACCTATGCCAAACCCAGAAATTACATTTCAAATTTGGGTAGGTCGAAATATTTTTCCACGGTCGATTTGGAGTCTGGATTTTACCAAATATTAATGGAAGAAAATTATATAGAGAAAACGGGATTCTCAGTGAATAATGGGAAATATGAGTTTTTACGAATGCCATTTGAACTGAAGAATGCACCCAGCATTTTCCAGCGAGCTATGGAAAATGTTTTAAGGGAATATGTGGGGAAGTTTTGTCACGTTTATGTCGATGACGTCATAGTTTTTTCGAGGAATTTGGAGGAACACAAGAGGCATTTGGGTTTAACAACTGAAGTATTAAAGGGGGCGAACATGAAAATATCATCCGAGAAATCAAAATTTTACCAGGAGGAGGTAGAACTTTTGGGTTATGTTGTGGCCAAGGATATCATTAAAAAGGAACCAAAGAAGGTCGAAGTAATACAAAAGTACTAAATACCAAAGACATTACGGCAACTGCGGGGTTTTCTGGGATTAACGGGGTATTATAGAAAATTTATAGAAAATTATGCAATAGTGGCGAAGGCACTAACTAAGCATTTGCAAGGGGAAAACGGGAGAGTTTCCCAATATTTATCAAAAAAAACCATTATCAATCTTGCCCAAGAAGGAAAGCTGCTTGTGAAAGATTGAAGAGTTTACTGTCGTAACAGGTGCAATTAATGCAATCTGATTACAATAAGAAATTTATTTTGACCACTGATGCGTCAAATGTAGCTTTGGGTGCTGTGTTATCACAGGAGCATTCCGCGGAAAGTAGTGATGAGTGTCAAATTCATGAAACAAAAAACCATTAAACCATTTTAAATAACACATTTTAATTGATAAAGGGGCAAGGATTACAACAGTAGAAACCATTTTGCCATTTAATAATAAACGTTTTTTGATCGAATACGACTTTGCGGGAAAATATACCTTCAGTGTTATCTGAATATTTAAATCCAAAAATAGTAACAGGAATATTTTGCACACCTGAAGTGCTTTATGACATTAGGCATGTTTTAAGGGAGACATACCCTACCAATACAGAAGATTAGGGAATGATTATTGAGCAAACTCATAATAGGGCTCATAGGAATTATAGGGAAAATTTGGCTCAAATTATGCAACAGTACTATTGGCCATTAATGATAAAACAATTCAAACAATATTCAAGAAATTGTAGCATATGTAATAGTAATAAATATGAGAGGCATCCAAGATTGATACCAATGGGTGAAGCACCTATATCAGAAAAAGAAAAACAACTCCATATTGACATTTTTTTCGCACAAAAACTTTAATTTATTACGTGTATAAATTCTTACTCTAAATATCTGGTTTTAAAATATATTGAAGATAAGGTAAATTTAGAGGATAAGGTTTTAGAGCTTCTACAAACATTTCCGGATGTTAGGAGTATAGTTTTAGATAATAAACCAGGCTGGAGTACGATACAATTAAAATCTCTAATGGAGAGGCTAAATACACAAATTTATTTTTGAACACCGCGCCACAGCACTAGCAATGGACAAATAGAAAGAGTCCATTCCACACTCATAGAAATCTCTAGATGTTTAAAATAAGAGTACACCTTAATAAGTGATTTCGAATCAATTATCAGGGCAGTACAGCAGTATAATAAAACAATACACTCAGTAACAGGTAAACAACCTTATTATTCAATAAGGAAACTCATGCTAATATAAAGGATAAATTAAAATCAGCGCAGGAAAATATGTTAGAGCGTCATAATAAAAAAAGACTTCAAAAGAGTTATCACAGAGGGGAGGTTATATATGAAAAAATATATGGGGAAACAAACAAAGGTATAAGAAGCAGGTAGTAATAGAAGATCTAGGTAACAAAGTTAAAATACCAAATAGAAACAGAATTATTTATAAGGATAATATTAAGGATTAATTTAATTTTATAGGAACCATGGGGAGAGCTATGCAAATTTTATTGATAATAATAATACCAACATTATAACGTCAGATATAATCGATTATACAATGGAGAATTATGTACTGGTAGAGGAGGAAAATGCAGGAGTTTTTGAATGTTGTGGATCAATATACCATTTGACAAACTTGTCATTGTTTGAAAATATTATAAAAAACTATAAAACCGATGAAGAAAAAATGTTACTTGATGACTCAACTATGCATTTTTAGAAACATTACTAACAATATTAAAAATTAATAATAGGTCAAAAAGGGGTATCAATGAACTTGGGACGGTTTGGAAGTGGATTACAGGCACATCTGACCACGATGATTTTATGAAAATAACAAATAAAGTTAACGATTTAATAGAAAACAATAATAGGCAGTTTACAACCAATTCACAAACATTTAGGAACATTGCGGAATTAGCACAAATTTTGAAACATATACAGGGTAGCTCAAATGAAAAAACCGTTTTAAGACAAAGAAACAAACTAATAATTACTGAGCTTCAAAATACAGTAGACACGATTACATTGTCAAAAGTAGGAATATTAAATCCATTAATTTTAGACATGGAAGAAATATCAGAAATAATAAGCGCGGAAAGAGTTAATTATCAGAGCTAATGGATGTATCAGAATTGAAATTGCACAAAAAAATAATTTAATAGATATTTACATTAAGTATCCAAAAGTAAAAAAACATATGTAAATTATTTTCGGCAATAGCCATAGCACAAAACGATGGAAAATTGTTAATTGAAAACGAAGTTATAAAGTGTGAAAATAAATTCTATTCTGTGAACTTTTGTAAAAAGGAATTAAACAATGCATTTTGTATGATAAAAGAAAATAATACATGTTTGTCCGATATGTTAAACAATAAGCATGCCAATTGTACTAAAATAAATGAAAAAACCGAATCAATAAAAATTGTCAAAGATGGAGCAATAATAGTATCTGGAAAACATAAGGTTAATAGTTACACCATAGATGGAATTTACTTGGTAACTTTTCAAGATAATGTAACAATTGATAATAAAAAATATGAAAATCTAACAGGAAGAATTTTAAACCATTTAAAAGAGTACATTGAAATGAAGAATATTGATTTAAGATTGGACGATTTCAATTTACTTACTCCAAAGAAACAGGAAATAAAGAGAAACCCCATTTGGTGGGCAATTACGGCTTTAATGTTAATAACAATAATATCATATTTTATTTACAAATTGATTATATACATTGATTTTAAAGTTCAATTAAAAAATTCAAAAAAAAAAGAAGAGATTTTATTGAGGTTGTCAAATCAGATAAATAACCTTACAGCAGTATATTCGAAGACGGAACGCTTCGACTTAGAGGTGGGGGAATTAACGCCACCACTCACCCATAGCACTTATCCGTCAAGTAAACAAATGTAGCTCCATTAAGCCACTTAGGCACATGAGTCAAATATGTATTTGCCACTCCGGCAATTAGTGATCACACATTTCTAAACAGGAAGAGTTAAAGTAAATAATAACTGAAATATTCTAAGCTCCACATTTCTAACCTAAACAGAAACAGTTAAAGTAAATAATGACTGATGATGGCACAACGCCGAAACCGGTTTGTCTCAAAACCAAATTTGACAATATACATCAATCATTCACCCTGTCGGAAAAACAACTAAACAAAATAAAACAATATCTCAAATATCCTAAGCACCACTTTACTTAGAACTTAAGCACAAAACAATTGTATGTAGTGGTAAGTAAATAAGTTATAAATAGAGAAGATGAATAAAGTTGAATCAGGGGTCGGATTACTATTTTACAATTGTATGTAGTGGTAAATAAATAAGTTATAAATAGAGAAGAAGAATAAAGTTGAATCAGGGGTCGGATTACTATTTTAAAAAGTTGGACAGTTTCAAAGTTATTGTGATTTTTTTGAACCACAAGTCAAAGCGGTCTTTTTAAAACCCCCTCGCCTCCGTGTTTGAATAGCTGTGTTCTTCCCCTTCCATTTAAAATCCATATTGTACACCAATTTCAAGGTTTTATAGGAACCACATTTGGCCGATAACTCATTTATCGATAAATGTGTCGCAACATGCCAAAGTCTAAATAAGACCTGTGTTCATGCCCTTTCGTTCGACTCCCATGATATACACCAATTTCAAGGTTTTATGGAAACCAAAGGTTGACCGGTAAATCATTTATCGATAAATATTGCGAAATTTGACAAAGTCCAAATGAAACTTGTGTTTTTCCCATTTCGTTTGACCCCCATATTGTACACCAGTTTCAAGGTTTTATGGGTACTACATTTTGACCGATAACTAATTTTTAGATAAATATAAGTCCAAATGAAACCAGTGGCTTTGCCGTTTAATTGGAAAATACATATTGTAGTGTATCACAATATACATACATATATATTCCAAGTGCCTCAAACTCTTTCAACGCTAGCCCAAACAAAGCAGCGTATTTGATTACACCAAAATATTAATAAGCAACGCCGCAGAAATGTTTACGTTTGCATACGCGTTGCATGCATATAATAACTTTGTATCGCATGTACATATGATTGACGGCGCGTGGAGTATGTATGTATGTTTAGCATGTAAGAACTAGAGTAAATATGTATTGTAGTAAATAAGGAAATGTTTAGAATAATCTAATATAAATAAGTCAACAATATTTGAATAAAGAAATCTTTCATGGTGCTTGATCGGAACACCAATCTTATTTGCAACTAATTATTTGGAACATATTTCATGGCGATCTTGCCAGGAGATAGATCCTGCCAGCTCAAATAAGCAGAATGCTATTATACTTGTAGGAGACTGCTAAGATCTAATCAGCAGACTGCTATTTTTACACGTAGCAGACTGTTGAGATCCTGGTAGCATATTCGTATCAATGAGAGCTGTAGTAGTGGCAGCAGAATCCCAGGTAATACAAAAACATCCAACATGCGACGGGGATCAACACTATGGTACAGGAAAGCGCCGGCAAATAGCAATGATGATCAGCTACAGCGACAAGTCCAACAACAAGAAGACGAAGGTGGTAAAGCAGCAGCGTATCATATCATATCATAGCAGCAGCATATCATATTATATCATAGCAACAGCATATCATATCATACACGTATTTTTATACCTAGTAGTGCTACGCACACAGGGTATATTAACTTTAGTCGCCTAACGACAGTACGTAACGGCATAATCGGATCGATATAGATATTGACTTATATATATCAAAATGTTCAGGACGAAAAGAGAAATTGATAAAGCCATGTCCGTCCGTCCGTCCTTCCGTCTGTGAACACGATAGCTTGAGTAAATTTTAAGACATCTTAATGAAATTTGGTATACGGGTTCCTTGGCACTCATCTCCGAGCGCTATTTAAAATGGGCGAAATCGGATGATAGCCACGCCCACTTTTTATACATAGAATATTTTCGCAAACACAAAAAAAGTGATTACTCAGTACATAATACACCTATAAGTATAAACTTTGGTGTATACATTAAGAGACATAAAATAATTTTTTCAAGAAATTTTTGGAAATTTGGTGATAATGTTCTATATAACATAGTTCTGAACAATTTTTTTGTAAAATTTAAAAAGCGATATTTCTACAACTAAGCAAGTTATATCAATCAGATTTTGCACACATAATAAGCTTTTTAAGAAAAACTCAGCCGCAAAAAAAATGTTGTCAATTTTCAAGAAGTAGTTGTGGCACCGCCTATTTTCAGCATAACATTTCTGATATTTTCAAAGGCAATCGCTTATAACTCAATCTTGAGATTTCAATGAAAATTGGACATGTTGCTTCTCAGAAGTATGTGTTATACTCCTGCCAAAAATTAGCCAAATCGGGAAACACACAAGGAAAATATTTGGGCACGTAGTTAAAATCCCACTGTAAGTATGAGAAAAAGAAGAGAAAATTTCACTAAAATAATCAGCACGATAAGCGGAGTCGATTTCGTCACGCCGGTCTCTCCGTACGTCTGTCTATTTGAACGCAAACTAGTCTCTCAGTTTTACAAAAGAATGCTGAAATTCGTTGTTTGCTTTCGGCATTTTATAATATACTAGCAAACCCGGTAGACGTTGTTTTGACGTTTTGATACATAGAACACCTCTATATATAAAATGGCATTAACTTGAACCAAATAAACTCCTAAGTATACCGAACTGCAACTTTATATACAGACTATGTCGTGTCTAGCGAACTCCTGAACCTATCGTGAAAGTTCAAAAGCAAAACAAAACACAAAATATGTGGGTGTGGCACCACCCACTGTTTAAAAATTATGTAGATATTGACTAAGTGACACATATATCCAAATTTCATTAACTTAGACCAAAAAAGTTCGGAGTTATGGCGAGTTGAAACTTTATATAGCCTGGGGGCGTAACTCTGCCTACTTTTCCAAAACTATATATTATCCATGCTGTACCCATTGAACCCAAGTATATGTTGTGAAAATTTCATAATTTCGGTTGACTTCTTTGGCGCCCATAAAAGGCATACATTTTTTATTATACCTAGTGTGCTACGCACATAAGGTATATTATTCATTCGGCATAAACGAATCGAGATATATATTTATTAATGTATATCAAAACGTTCAGGATGAAAAGTAAAATATCCGGGCAAGTAGTTAATACCCCACTGCAAAAGCGAAGTTGTATATCTTTTCTGATATTCATACCTTTCATGAACATAAAATGTTTGTACGTATACTGAAATAATCAGGACGATGAGCTGAGTCGATGTAGCCATATCCGTCTCTCGATACGTCTATCTGTCTGTCCGTCTGTCTATTTGAACGCAAATACGAACTGAAAGTATTAAAATAGACCTGCTTAAATTGGGATGACATAATAGATCACTACTAGGTATATAATGTTCGGTTCCGGCCGAATTTAGACTTCCTTACTTGTTTAATTAAGTTTCCTTCAGCGACTTTACGTTGCTCACCAAATAGCAGATGGTTACAAACTTCTGCTTAGGGTCGATTTAAGAACTTTTTTTGTAACACTAAGGGCCGGTTTCACCAACGCGACTAAGACTAAAACTAAGTCGTGACTTAAGTTAGCACAGATTCGAGACTAACTTACTTTTGGGTTTCACCAACTGAGCGACTTAAATAATTTTGAGCACAACAACCCGATCAGCTGTTTTATGTATAGTAGTATTTTTTCATACCAGACAACTCTGCGCATCCAATACCCCAGTGCGAAAAGGGCATGTATGGCCATACAAGAAGGAATGTATTGATCTTACACCCATTTCTCTTTAGTTGAAAGGTACTAAAATTAGCGCTTAATTGAAAACGATAGTTTCGTAATGGTTGCATGCTAGAAAACAAGCGATCACATGCATCTACGCTTACCCTGTTAAAGTCAAGCATGGTGAAGTTTCCGACTGGGGCGTTGCACAAAACAAATTAGCAACATTACTGACATTTAGGTTTTGAACCACAGCAACACTGCTTAGTCGAGAATAAGTCAGCAGGCAAGTTGACTAAGTTGTGACTTAGCTAAGTTAGGTGGTGAAACTGAAAAAGTGAAAATCGCTACTTAACTAAGTTAAGTCGAGTTGGTGAAACCGGGCCTAAGGCTATTTCCTTATGCAAGAGCCAAACCGAGAGGAGTGCGACTCTATCTTTGAAAGGTGGCAAAAAAATTTCTATCGCAAACAAGCAAGCCAGCGAAGCTTAAGTTTTTCAAAGTGCCACTAAAGAGGTTCCTCAAACCTCTACAGTTTTGAAGCAAGGTCCGTTACCGATAACTATTGAAGAGTATCGGCGACGGAATAGGCTAAACAGGCAAGAGGAAGTTAAAATTCCTGCCCTAATAAAAAGATATTGTGCGAAAGACTGAAGCCTGATGTGAACAGACTGTATGGACCTTATCAGTGTGGCCTCAGACCTGGTAAATCTAACATCGACCAGATTTTTACAATACGCCAAATCTTGGAAAAAACCCGTGAAAAAAGAATCGACACACATCATCTCTTTGTTGATTTTAAAGCCGCTTTCGATAGGACGAAAAGGAGCTGCCTATATGCCGCTATGTCTGAATTTGGTTTCCCCGCAAAACTTATACGGCTATGCAAAATGACCTTGAGCAACACCGCCAGCTCGGTCAGAATTGGGAAGTACCTCTCCGAGCCGTTCGAAACTAAACGAGGTTTCAGACAGGGTGACCCCCTATCGTGCGATTTCTTTAATTTAATGCTGGAGAAAATAATACAAGATGCAGAACTTAACCGCGCTGGAACAATATTTTATGAAAGCTTGCAACTGTTGGCATATGCTGACGATATTGTTATCATTGGCCTTAACAACCGCGCCGTAACTTCTGCTTACTCCAAATTAGAAAAAGAAGCGGAGAAAATGGGATTGGTGGTAAACGAGGGCAAAACGAAGTACCTTCTGTCATCATGCAAAGAGTCAACGCATTCGCGCCTTGGCAACCGAGCCACTTGGCAGCAATAATTTCGAAATAGTAAACGACTTCGTTTACCTGGGAACCAGCATTAACACCAACAATAATGTTAGCCTACAAATCCGACGAAGAATTACTCTTACAAACAAATGCTACTTCGGACTAAGTAGGCAATTGAAAAGTAAACTCCTCTCTCGACGAACGAAAATAACACTCTAAAAGTCACTCATCGCACTCGTCCTGCTATATGGTGCAGAAGCGTGGACACTAACAACATCTGATGAGGCGGCTCTGGGAGTATTCGAGAGAAAGGTTCTTCGAAAGATTTGTGGACCTCTACGCGTTGGCGACGGCGAGTACCGAAGAAGATTTAATGATGAGCTGTATGAACTTTACGCAGACGCCGACATAGTTCAGCGAATTAAAACACAGCGGCTTCACTGGCTAGGCCACGTAGTGCGAATGAGCAAAGATGCTCCAGCCCAAAAAGTGTTCTTATCGGCAGCCGCCGGTGGAAGCAGAGGAAGACCACCACTCCGATGGGAGGACCAAGTGGAGACCGATTTGCGATCCCGCGGTGTTTCCAATTGGCGCCAGTTGGCGCAACGAAGAAACGACTGGCGAGCTATGTTGGACGGTCTAAATCGCCCACGCGGTTAGATGACCATTTAAAGAAGAATAAAAAGGAAAAGACAAACACAAAAAATATATAATCATTAATAATGAACCAGGGTAGAAAACCTAGAAGATACGATAAAAATCGTTTTGGTTTAGGCAATTCTCAACTAAAGATTGAAGGGAGAAATGTAGATAAGGAACTAGATTTTTTTACCACTTTTTGGAAATCTATAGGAATGAAAAGACAGCCAACAATAGAAGATACATTAAACCCCACAACATTAGACATAGAAACAAATTTAATGTTGGAAAGAGTATTACTCAATAGACATGCTTAAATAAAGAAAGTTAAATTGAAATAATTGTTGCCGGAAATTTATTTTACAATGGGTTCGCCACAATGAAAGATTGAAAAGCCAAACGCTAATGTTATCAATCCAATAAAGGTAACTGACCACACCGAAGCATTGGGCTTCATAAAAGTAATGCTCCTAATTGTGACGATTTGCATCTGTCTGAGCTTATTTTTAAAAATATATTCGGCACATAATAAATGTTTGAAGAAAAAATATCAGAGCCGTGCTGAGGGTTTAGATAAAGTATGGAGTACATAGCTGGAAAAGAAAATTACGTAGCAGACTATCGCGAATTGATATTAAATACCTTAAAGAAATAACAGTGGAAGCGTGTAAGATATTAGAGTTACGACAAGTTCGGAAACTAAGCAAACTACAAGTAGTAATAGCAATAATGAAGAAAATAAAAGCACAATGAGAACCCTATAATATATGAAGCGCTTAATAAATATGAAGATAGAACACATGTCGAGCTCGTTTTCAATCCTCCGAAATTATATTTCAAAAAAGGAAGGAAAAAGTGTAGCACAATAGAAACAAGCAACCTGATTTTTGACTTAGAACAATTCTTTACCAGGCTTATGAAAGAAGCCGCCAATTATGGACTTGTAAAAATATAGTTGTCCTTAGGAGACAAATTGTTTAGAAATAATTATACTCGAGTAGATAAATTTAAAGAAATATGTAGCAAAGTTCTCAAAAACTCAACTATTGCATTAACTCCTGAGGTTATGCATGTGAAAAATATTGATAAAATCAAAGAAATTCTTCATAAATATCATGACGAACCTGTGTTTGGTGGCCATCAAAGAATCAATCGGATGACTAAAAAAATAAAACAAAAATACTACTGGAAAACCGTGAAAAATTATATCAAAAAATGCATTCATTGCGATAAAAATAAAACAAAATTTAAATTTGAAAAAACCGATGATTAAAACTGAAACACCCACAAAAGCGTTTGATTTGGTGCAAATCGACACAATCGGACCATTACTAAAATATACATGGAAATGAAATGCCGTTACTATTTTATGCGATCTAACTAAATATTTGGTTGCAGTGCTAAGAGCTAATATGTTAGTACAACAGTCTAAAGAAAAACAAAAAATTAATTATGATAGAAATGGTTCCAGTAAGGAAGTAAATATAGGAGATTTAGTATTAGTTAAAGATGAAGCAGGCCATAAGTAAGATAATAAATATAAAGGGCCCTATACTCGTAGAGTAGAAAATATTGATAGAAAAAATAACTACACTTTAAGCAGTGGAAATAAGAAAATCATAGTACATAAAAATAGACTTAAATTAATAGAATAAGAACACTGCACTTTTTTAAACAAATACAAGTACGTTCGAAAAGAAGTTTTTGTAAATGTAAAATTCAGCGTTAATGTGTACAAAAGAAAAACACAAGAATAAAATAAACAACACACTTAAGTAAGCTCAAATTAAAGCAAATTTCTTTGATACAAATATACAGCATTGTAAAACAATCAGCCCAATTCTAAATATTCTCATGCAATAATTTTCTCTCGGATTTTTTTGTTTCCTCGGAAAAATTTCTCCAATTATGTTCTCCTAGGGAGAATAATAATTTGGGAAGAGGAGTTTCGTATTTTCGAAATCAGCTGTTTTGGCAATTGGCATGGTTTACATGGATTTCTAAACTGGCTAACGAAATTTAAAAATTTAAATATTGTGAAGAATTCGTTTTAAAAAATGAAAAAAAATGTAAAACAACGTTTAGTGTTGATTTTTATAAGTTTGTGGCAGAAATTAAGCGAATAAGAGCCACAAGGAAATAAACACAGGATTATGAGAGAGTACATATACGCTTGAGTTGCCGCAAACGTTATCTACAAATTTTGTTTCTATATTTAATTTGTTTTCTGCTGTTTGCAGATTTAAAAAGTATTATAGCATAAACAAGCCCGGAACTTCTTACATCGTACACTCAGCAACTCGCAAATACAATTTCATGATGGCCTTGTATCAAGTTTAAAAACAGCCAAATCTGTTGTACATTTGTACTTTTCGATCTAAAATACATCGTATTCTAATATAAAATTATTTTAGTTTAGTGTAGTGTATTCATACAAGCATATGTACATCACGTGCAATAGCCACGACCTACATGTCTGTTTGTATTGACGCATTTGATAAATGCATTTGACACCTTCGGCCAATAGCGTAGCTTGAAGTATGTCAATGCTATAGCTTAGCCAGCATTTATTCTAGCGCTCTGCTTGACTTTGTGCTAAGCATTTCCATTGGCTAAAGAGAGCATTGGCCAAGCTGAATTTGAATTCAGCTATGTGGAAGTCAAGAAAGAGGAGGAGTTTATGAAATCGCTTTCTGTGACAAGAACTAGTATAAATAGAGTAAGATGATTCAATAAAGGGGATTTGAAATGAAGAACTGACGTGCTCGTCTATTACCTTTATGTCTATTTCGGCTGTCTCTTTGATAGCCTATCTGATCGGCTGAACTTCCTCAGCCTTATAAAGAAGGAAGTCCCCATAAAACTAAATACACTATCCCCATAGGACCACCACATGGCGATCCTGCCAAACAAATCCTAGAAGGATCAGAGCAAGCCCCAGTTGAGGCAAAACGTTAAATAAAACACCTTCAAAAGTCAAATGAGCGACGAAGAGATCATCACCCAGGGTGAATTCGACGCGATTTTCGCCAAATATACGGAGCCCTATGATCCCAAACCAACCGAATTTTCAGAAACTTACCGAATTTATATAGCAACCCCAATCGAAGAGAGGCCAAGAAGGCTTACTATAGAAGAATACAAAGCGAGACAGGCCAACCGAAGAATACAAACCGCAACACCTCCACCGAAGCAAAAGAAAAAGAAACAACGCAGCGGTAAACAATTCCAGCAAAGAAAGGCAAAAGCTATTCTCTATAGGGATTTAAACTTAGAATATAAAAAAGAGACTAAATTAGAAATCATACGTCAACTAAAAATGTTAAAATATAAGAAATAAAATATACTAAAAAAAAAAAAAAAAAAAATAATAAAAATAGGCTCACAAAACTCAAAGATAAGTGACCCAAAGGCCAACGTAGTCAATGAAGTTGTATTAGACAACAAGCAAAACGGTTCCTCTAGCCTCATAGAAATCCTATTAATAATAATAACCACAGTTTTGATTTTCAATTTAATTATAAAAATCCATGCCATATATAGAAGCCAATTAAAGAAGGCTATAAACAAGTCAATCAAAAACGAACAAATTTAAGCAATGAGTCACTGGCAAAAAGTAGAGGAGAAAATAAAAGTTTCAGGAGAAAATTTCAAAAAGTCATATAAATGTCTAAATAAGACTGTCAAAGTCAAAGATGAAACATTCCTTAAGCACATTACTATCCTCTTCACAGAATTAGAAGCCATAAGGAGTATTTCTAATGCATACTTTGAAAGACTCACAAAAGAGCACAGAGCACATGCATTAGACACATTCTGGCGCAAAAGGGACAAAATATTAAGAATCGTATCAAAATACGGATACGAGATTGAAATCCCGCATACAATTAACACACACATCAATTTGCCTACAGAAATTTTCGACCCAACTCATATTCAACAAGAGTTAGCAACAATGTCGGAATTTAATTTACAACTAGCCTCAAAATCAATTCCTAGTTTTTCAGGGAATTACAAAGAACTGGATGCATTTCTGAAAATCATTGAAATCATCTACAATGATTTAGCAGAAACCGCAAAAACAGCTTTGATCGACTTTGTCATTTATGTTAAACTGAGTCAAACGGTGAAGACAAACGTAACCGCGATAACTATCCCACACACTTTTGAAGAGCTAAGTACAGCTCTCAAAAATAAATACAAAAGCACAGCCACTATACCCCAAATCCAAAACCAGTTGGCAAATCTGAACCAACGAAATTTGAGCGTCCAAAATTATAAAAACAAAATTTTACAATTAGTAACCGAATTAAACACTTTACAGATAGGGCAACTAGGTACAAGCGCAACTACCGAACAGAAGGCTCTGATTGCCAATTTAAATGAGCAATATAGCCTGACAGTGTTCAAGAACGAGCTAAGCGAAAGCTTTAAGCAAACAGTATTTGCTGCATTACCAAAGACTTTCGATAGCGCTGTTAGCCTGGCTCTGGAAATAGAGCAGGGAACGCAAAACAGCAGCAGAAATGTAATGTTTTTCAGGAATGAAAGACAGAACAATTTCAACAGGAACAACTACCAGAATACCTATAGGCAGCAGAACAATGGCAATAGAGACCATTTCCAGCCTAGATATTCCAATAATAATAATGGTAGACAACAAAACTTTTCAAGGAATGTGCCCAACCAGACATAGAACGGCAATTCCAATAAGTATTCGAATAACTCAAGGCCCACCTCATATAACAATCACCAAAGACAGGGAAGTAATAATTACCCAAGTCAGGGAAATAACAACCACAATAGTCGCCGCATGAACGTTGTCCAAATCCAGGGAAACGTAGGCGACCCGGAGGACTACGATGGCAATCTTCCGGGAGCCAGGGACATGTAGATAAAAATAAGTCCAGAAACATTTTCGTCATCACAGAAAATCTAACTAATTATATAACACTAAATAATTATGAACTTAACAAAACAATGTCTTTCCTGATTGACACAGGAGCAGACATTTCAATTTGCAAAAACCCATTTCACGATGAATTTAACATCGATACTGAAGCAAAATGTAAGCTTACAGGCATAACCAAAGAAGAAATTTATTCCATTGGTACGTCTGAGCTAAATTTCCAAATAGACAACAATAAAACATGTATAAATTTCCAGCTGGTAAACGAAAATTTCCCTATTGCAACAGATGGAATACTTGGTAGAGATTTCTTGATAAAATACCTATGCAAAATCGATTACGAAACATTCACAATGACAATAACATTAGGAGACAAGGAAATTATTTTGCCAATACGCACAAAACTTCTCACTAATAAAACTGTAACTATACCAGCGAGATCCGAAGTAATTCTCCCAATTAACCTAAAGATAGAAGAGGACAGTGTAATTCTCAACCAAGAGATACAAGACGGTGTATTTTTGGCAAATTCCATAGCACCTGCCAAAGGTACGGTACATGTAAAAATAATGAACACTAACAGTCATGCAATAAACTTAAAGGAACTGAGATTCATGACAGAGGGACTATCCAATTACGACATTTTAAGTAGGAGAGACAAGGCAAATTCATACAGTCCCGAACGCTTTGATAGACTAATAAACGAACTAAAACTAGATAAGCTAGACAAAAATACAGAAAATGAGCTAAAAAACATATTTTACACATATCAATCCATTTTCCACTTAGAAGGAGAAAAACTTTCAATAAATAATTTTTACACACAAAAGCTCGATTTAACCGATAACGTACCAGTATACATTAAAAACTACAGACTACCACAAACCCAGCAAAATGAGATTCAAAGACAAGTTCAAGAAATGGTCGACAACGACATCATCGAACCATCAGTCAGCCCCCATAACTCTCCATTGCTTCTGGTACCCAAAAAGAGTAACACTGGCGAAAAGAAATGGCGTCTGGTAGTGGACTATAGAAAGTTAAATGACAAAGTAGTAAACGACAAATTTCCTTTAACAAGACTTGAGGACGTACTAGATGTTTTAGGCAGAGCCAAATATTTCACGACTTTAGATATGACAAGCTCTTTTCACCAAATACCTCTGCAAAACGACTCAAGACCACCCACAGCATTTTCGACCCGAGACGGTCACTATCAATTCAAACGTCTACCATTCGGATTAAAAATATCTTCAAACAGTTTCCAAAGAATGCTAACAATAGCACTGAGCGGTCTAAAATCGGAAGCTTTCCTTTACGTAGACGACATCATCGTTTTCGGATGCTCTTTAAAGCACCATAACAGAAACCTCATAAGAGTTTTCGACAGGTTAAAACATTACAACCTCAAACTAAATGCAGGTAAATGCCAATTTCTAAAATCCGAAGTAATTTCCTTAGGGCATTTAATAACTGACAAAGGCATAAAAACAGACCCAGCTAAATGCGAAGTAGTACGTAACTACCCCAAACCGACTAATCCAGACGAGACAAGACGATTTGTTGCTTTTTGCAATTATTACAGACGTTTCATACCAGACTTCGCAAAAATTGTAAAATGCCTTAACTCACTATTAAAGAAAGGAAAACCTTTCATTTGGTCAGAAGAATGCGAAAAGGCATTCAATAACTTAAAAGACAAACTAATTAACCCACCCATTCTACAGTACCCAGACTTTGACAAACCTTTTATACTAACAACAGATGCTTCTGATTTTGCGTTAGGAGCCATACTATCACAAGGAGAGATTGGTCACGATTTACCAATTTCCTACGCAAGCAAATCTCTACAAAAACACGACATTAATAAGCCAATTATAGAAAAAGAATTATTGGCAATCCACTGGGGAATAAACTATTTCAGAACATACCTGTACGGTAGAAAATTTATTGTCGTAACTGATCACAGACCCCTAGTATCGCTATTTTCACATAGAAATCCGTCATCAAAAATGACGAGAATTAGAATAGATCTATCAGAATATGATTTTGAAATTGTATATAAACAAGGTAAAATTAACACAAATGCTGACGCACTATCACGAATTAAGTTAGATAGTGACGTACTTAAATCAATGATTCCCACTAGTAAAAATGAAAAAGGAGATAAGAAAGTTAACGTAATAACGAGGAGCAAGGCCGCAAATTTAAAAGAAAATGAAGATAAAGAAATAACGCCACAAGATAAAGAAACCGGTAGACGCATTAAGGAAAGCATATCTCATAAGAAGCCTGATCAACTTCACATTTGGGAATGCACATCTTTTAATGACGTAAAGAATATGAAGAAATTGAAATTTAATATTGAAAAAGAAAGTGGTACCACAATTGAATTAAGTAATAATGAAGTGCACGTAACTTGTAGCGATGACCCTTTGAATCTAGATTCAATGTTGGAGAAACTACATAGTTGGCTAACGAATTCACATATAAAGGAGCTAGCCCTTTGTGAAAAAGATTATATATATAAAAATATTGATATGAATGTATTCAAAAGGAAATACAATGAATTAGAAATGAATAAACGCGCGCCGATACAAATACTAATATACCAAGCTCCAAGGGAAATAAACAGCATGATAACAAAATATAAACTGATAGACGAATTTCACTGCTCAAACATCGCAGGCCACTTAGGAATTCGAAAAACTATTCTAAAATTAAAACAAAGATACATTTGGAAAAACATGAGACAAATGGTAAAAGAATTTGTAAACAACTGCAGAAAATGCACTCAAAACAAAATTGTTAGACACACAAAAGAGCGGCTTGTGGTGACAGACACCCCGGCATCAACATTTGAAACAATTGCAATTGACACGGTCGGTCCGCTTCGCATATCAAACGGCTATAGATACATATTGACAATGCAATGTGATCTGTCCAAATTCGTAATAGCACACCCCGTTGGGTCAAAAGACGCAAAAACAGTTGCGACCACGCTGGTTGAACAACTGATTCTCAAGTACGGTTTCATAAAAACATTGAAATCAGATAGGGGTACGGAATTTGTAAATGAGTTAATGAAACATGTGTGCAACCTACTTAACACTAAACAAATATTTTCCACACCATACCATCACGAAAGTATGGGCTCACTTGAGAAAAACCACAGGACACTTAACGAATTTTTACTTTCATTTGCGGACGATTACGAATGGGATAAATGGGTTCCATATTACACTTTCGCTTACAACACGACCCCACACGTAGATACATTGTATTCACCGTATGAGTTAGTTTTCGGTAAATTACCCGCGCTGCCAAGCGACAACATAAATAAACAAACAAAAATCTACGACATTGATGACTATGCCAATGAATTGAAATTGAGACTCCGAAGGTCACTACTCAATGCCAGGAACATCATTAAAACTATCAAACATAAACGAAAGTCAAATTATGACAATAACATAAATAAGGCCGAGTTCGAAATAGGAGACCTAGTGTATGTAAGAATAGAAAATAAAAAAAAAAGCCAAAGCCCATATCATGGCCCATACAAAATTGTAAAACGAAACGGAGTAAACTCCGTAATAGACATTAAGGGTAAACATAAAGAACTACACAATAATATTTTAAAAAAGCACCTAGAAATAACCTAAGGCAAATAAGCCGACACATGTTGGTAAGTACATAAGAATCTACACATAAACAAACTACAATTAAAGAACCACCTAGAAATAAAATAAAACAAATGCACCGACATCTGTAAATAATTATATTCAATATTTTAAGACATCGCAAATAAGAAAAGAAATAAGATAAGCAAAACCACCTACATATGTAAGCAATAACTATAAGAAATTACATTTAAGCAAACCATACCCATAGATGTAAGTATGTATATTCACATGAAAGGTATTTACATAACTCCACACAAAAATTTATTTCATTTCTTGAATTAAACGAAATAAATTTTTCTCTTTTGCGGTAAGGGTGTAGTGTATTCATACAAGCATATGTACATAACGTGCAATAGCCACGACCTACATGTCTGTTTGTATTGACGCATTTGATAAATGCATTTGACACCTTCGGCCAATAGCGTAGCTTGAAGTATGTCAATGCTATAGCTTAGCCAGCATTTATTCTAGCGCTCTGCTTGACTTTGTGCTAAGCATTTCCATTGGCTAAAGAGAGCATTGGCCAAGCTGAATTTGAATTCAGCTATGTGGAAGTCAAGAAAGAGGAGGAGTTTATGAAATCGCTTTCTGTGACAAGAACTAGTATAAATAGAGTAAGATGATTCAATAAAGGGGATTTGAAATGAAGAACTGACGTGCTCGTCTATTACCTTTATGTCTATTTCGGCTGTCTCTTTGATAGCCTATCTGATCGGCTGAACTTCCTCAGCCTTATAAAGAAGGAAGTCCCCATAAAACTAAATACACTATCCCCATAGGACCACCACATTAGTATATACTTACACAAGTTAATAGTTTTTCTATACAAATACAAGAAATTTTCAATTTTATCCCGCTCTCCTTTCAGTTTAGCTGGTGAAAACATTCCTTAAAAATGACAGCGAAATTCCCCTTTTCCTCAAATTCGTAATAGCTACTTTTCTCCCTTAACTGGTTTTTCCTTTTTCGAAATTTATTTTTTATTCAGAATACGAGGAATGGGAGAGGGGGAAAAAATCCGTCCGGAATTTTCATTTAGAATTGGGCTGAAAAACGATGTCAACAAAAACAAATAAATACATAAAAACAATTGTCCAATTGTAAACATTTGAAATATAGAAGTACTTGAGAATTTAATATTACGTCATAAAACTTAATTGAAATAGAATGCTCACCTCAGAGGAGGTGCGATGTATCACAATATACATACATATATATTTCAAGTGCTTGAAACTCTTTCAACGCTAGCCCAAACAAAGCAGCGTATTTGATACGTCTTTAATTACGACGTCGGTTTTGTTACACCAAAATACAGGGTGTTTTTTTACAGGTTTGTTTTTCGAATAGAGATAAAACTGGCATTTTGTGGTCAAATCTGGCAACTCTAATGTCATTTATGTTCAGTTTGGTTTGCCATTTCATCGTGAACAGGTTGACAAAAGAACAACGCTTGCAAATCGCGCAAATTTATTTCGAAAATAATGGTTCAGTTCGCGAAGTTTACCGTGAGCTCCGTCCATTTTATGGTCGACATAATCGTCCATCAGAGCAATTAATTCGGTTAACCATGGATCGTTTTCGCACTACGTTTACTCTATGTGATAATACGCATCCGCAGAGACGTCGAACAGTGCGCACCGAAGAAACAATTGCCGCTGTAGAGCAAAGTGTTGAAGAGGACCCGAATGAATCGATTCGCCACCGTGCACAGCAATTGGAGCTTTGTCCATCAACTTTACGGAAGATTTTGCGCAAAGATCTTGGCTTGCGACCTTACAAGATCCAGCTTGTGCAAGAATTAAAGCCGCGAGACCATGCAATGCGTCGTGATTTTGGTGTATGGGCCGAAAATGAGATTGATTTCGATGCTGATTTTCATCGCAAAATTTTGTTCAGTGATGAGGCTCATTTTTGGTTGAATGGCTACGTCAACAAGCAAAATTGCCGCATTTGGAGTGAAGAGAATCCACATGAGACCCTTGAAACGCCATTACATCCACAAAAACTGACTGTTTGGTGTGCTCTATGGGCTGGTGGAGTCATTGGGCCATACTTCTTCCGCAATAATGCTGGAGAGGCAGCTACCGTTAATGGAGACCGGTATAGAGCCATGATAACCGACTATTTTGTTCCCGAATTGGATGGCATGAATGTGGATGAGTTGTGGTTCCAACAAGACGGCGCTACATGCCACACAGCGCACGTCACAATCGGTTTATTGAAGGAAACATTCGATGAGCGCATAATTTCGCGGAATGGACCTGTCAATTGGCCACCAAGGTCGTGTGATTTGACACCATTTGATTATTTTCTTTGGGGATATGTGAAGTCGCTCGTCTACACCAACAAACCAGAAACGTTAGGGGAATTGGAAGCCAACATTCGTGGCGTTATTGCCGACATACGGCCCCATATGCTCGAAAAAGTGGTTGAAAATTGGACCTGTAGAATTGGCTTTATTCGAGCCAGCCGCGGCGGCCACATGCCCGAAATCATATTTAAACATTAATGGCATAAAATTATCCTTCCAATAAAGCCAAATTGATGGACCTTAAAACGATTTTCTTGTGTTTTATTTCAATTCGAAGTTCTATACCCCTAAAAAAAACACCCTTTATTAACAAGCAACGCCAGCGTTTCACACGTTTAGCTAAATACTTGCACTAAAACATTTCTCACGCTTAGAGAAATCCCAACAAACATTTTTATCAAATCTCAATTTGAGAAGCAATCCTAAACTCAAATTTCAAACTTTAGTTCTCAAATGCATCTCAAATAACCGTTGATAGCGTTCTCAAGCTAAAAGGCACATTTCTAATATGGAATTTCCTTTATTTTCAACTTGAGAAATATGCAATTCTCAACATTTTCGCAAACGTGAGTTGAGAGGAACGAAATGGAATCCAGCTTCTCTCATTGAAATATTTATTCAGTGTTGCCAATGATGTAAAACAAATGCTGCAAAATTTTATTCAATATTCTCTTTATTCACATAGTTCAACAAAAAGATTATAATAATGCACAAAATTAGTCTCATACAGTTCACATTTGACAACATTCTGTTATATAAAAAAATTTTGTAATGTAATAAAAGAATACAAATCTACCTATCCAAATAGAAAGGTCGTAACTAAGAAATGTCGTTGAAAAGAACGTAACTCTGCGATTGCGTTAAAAAGTCGTATCTCAGCGATTCCATTAATAAGGACATATCTCAGGAACTTTTTTTAGAATGCATAAATATGAATTTTCTTAGATATGTACATTCGATTCTCGTTTAAAGTTCGTAAAATACTTAAATGAGTAAACTTTATTAATTTTCATGCATTCATTTTCAAAGAACCGAGTTATGTGCTTTTAAACCTAAATTCTGAGTTAAGTCTTTTCTATTTCGATAGGTAGAAATGTATCTACATATTATGAAGGTTTAGTCTGAAACGACAATATTTTGCAATCTAAGTTACTTAAATGAGTCAAAATGTACTGATTTTCCGACATATTCATACTCTTGGCGAGAGGGCGACGATAAGTTAAAAAAAATTGGACACAAGAAAATTAAGGCTACAAAGAACGCACCTACAAAGCCTTTAAGTGCATACATGTGTACATACAAATATTATTTGAGTTTAGTAACAGGAGCGTAAACAGCAAGTACAAAATTTTAAATTACATGGTTATAGTTCAAAAATCCAACAGAGTTGTTCGGCTTTTAGGATAATGGAAATGTTAAATTAGAAATAAGGTAATTGTTTCCTTTAGGAGACAACTGCTAAAACACGTAAAAAATATCGGGAGGGGTATCAAACAACGCGTTTTGACTTCGGTATCAACAAGCCGAAAGCGGATTTTCATTTTTCAAAAATGACCCAGGTCCGATCCCAAATAGGGGCTTGATCCAATGTATTTATGTGCAGAACACCTTTCTGCGTAGGCGGCCTTCGGCCACGCTTCAAAAAAATAACCCTTAAATGGTCCAACACCGGCTACGCGGTCCACAGTATTTCTGCGCAGAACACACTTTTGCACTTTTCGGCACACCCTAATCTATGAATACAACAACCACATGAAAATGACAGAAAATTTTCAACTTTGATTGCAAATATTTCTTCACTGTAACAAAAACTCGAAAATCTGCTTCCGGATTATTGTTACCGAGGTCAAAACGCGTCTTTTCATACCTCTCGCGATGTTTTGGAAGCGTTTTAGCAGTTGTCTCCTAAAGGAAACAATTACCAAAAATAATATATACATAAATAAAAAATATGTCTATTACAAGGTGGTATTCTCCTTTCTCGTTATAATTTTTCCCCAAGCCATTTTTACGAAGTTTGTTGTACTTGCACAGATGATGGTTTGCAATTCGGCCACCTGTAAAAAATATACATACGTATTAAATAGCTGCATTTCGATTGAATAGAAGATTAGGAATTAAGATATTCACCAAATCATTATATTTGTTTTCAGAGCTTTGAATCTTTGCTTAAAATTCCGAGAATTCATTCGCTTCTGGAAAAGGCTTTTGATGTAAAATCTTTTTGCGTTTCGCCGTTCAAAAATTTGCTGCCGATTTTACTTCTTCCAATACCCTCTTTAACAACTTATGTGTTGATTAATTTTTAGTTATTGAATTTAAACATGGGTTTATTATTATGGTAATTGCCTCCTTTAGGAGGCAAATGCTAAAACAGGTCCGAACACGTGATCGATGTAGCAGACTTTCGCTAGATTTCGATATCTTTACTATATGTTGTCATTTTTGGAATGGAACGAAATGCTTTAAAAAATTTTCAAGTACATCTCAACGCATACTCTAATTAAAAAACAACGTTTGAGAAAAATTTGACAATATATTTACTTTCAAACGATAAATAATGTTGAAAATCAAACTGAGAAGCAAGGTTTACTCAAACGAGGTTTTTGAGGTTTTTGCGTGCGGTGTTTGTTGGGATGTTTACGTTTGCATATGTGTTGGCTTGCATGCGTTGCATTTACATGCGATACATATGGTTGACGGAGCGTGGAGTATGTATGTATGTTTAGTATGTAATAGTCCAATTACCCACCGACGCACGTACGTAGTACGTGTCAGCTGACACGACCTGTCTTATGAGAGTGCCATGTAAACGAATACTCACCGACGTTCAATTTTTCCGAATACGTAGAACGTTCCGTAGAAATCAAAGAAATTTTTATTTTTTCCGTAAGAACGTGTCAGCTGCTTGCTCTCTCATATGACAGAGTGGCCTTTTATTACGTGTGTATGCTGGTTATGGATCGTTTGCAGTTGCTTTACAAAAATACCTCAAAATACCTTTTAAATTTTCGTAATAATGTTGAAATAACCTGAAATTACGATATTAAGTTGTTGCTTTAAATAAATTGACTGGCTAGAATTATTTAATATTAATTTCCGACACTCATAAAATGCAAATGCAATTGTTTCAAAAGTACACGTTTGAGTTAGCATGCATGAAAAGTGATCAATGGCAACATTGTATTGAATGTAAACAACAGAAAATGGCTGATTTCTCCGTTGGCGCCACGGGCATAAGATTCCCTCAAACGTACGTACGTACGGGATACGTAAAAGTACGTTACACACGTCGGTGGGTAATTCGACTATAAGAATTAAAGTAAAAATGTATTGTAGTAAATAACGAAATGTTTAGAAGAATTTAGTATAAATAAGTTGATAATATTTGAATAAAGAACGATCATTCATGGTGCTTCAGGGGAACACCAATCTTATTTGCAACTAATTATTTGGAATATATTTCAATATTGTACACCAATTTATAGGTTTTATGGGAACCAAATTTTGACCGATAAGTCATTTATCGATAAATATATCGAAATATGGCCAAACCCAAGCGAAACCTGTGTTCTTCCCCCTTCCTTTGACACCCATATTGTACACCCATATCAAGTTTTTATCGGAACCAAGTTTTGACCGATAACTAATTTATCGATTAATATATCGAAACATGGCAAAGCCCAAATGAAACCAGTGGCTTTCCCGTTTCGTTTGAAAATACAATTGTACACAAATCCCAAAGGTTTATGGGAACCACAATTTGGCCGATATCTCATTTATCGATAAATATATCGCAATATGGCCAGCCCCAAACGAAACTTGTGTTCTTCCCCGCAGAAAAATTACCCGTCGCTGCCTGTAACAGTGCCTTTGCCGCTGCTTGTAACCATGCTTCCGCCTGTGCCTTGTGTATATACATACATTTTGTTTAGCTGCTTTAATGATATGTACGTGACGCTCTGCTTTCGTGGGTGTGTGTGAAAGTGCTTTGCTGATTGTTATTATTCAGTAATCATGCAGAAACTCGATGAATGCTATCAATTGGAAAAAGACGAGGGCAACTGCAGTGTTTCTAAAAACAAAATAAGTGATGGTTCATGTTAAATTTATTTTAGCTCAGAATAATGATTTGTTTGTGTAATATTTGTGGTTGTACATATGGCACGAAAAGCCTAAAAATTAACTAATATAAAATAAAATAAGCAAAAATAAAATAAAATAAAACAAAATAAAATTAAATTAAATGAAATCAAATAAATTAAAAGGAACGATGATAAAGGAAAGGAAGGGAAATAAAGGCGAGAAAAGGAAAGGAAAACGGCAAAGGAACAATAAAATATAATACAATAAAATAAATTAAAAGAAGAGACTTTTGAAAGACGAGAAAAGCAAATAAAATATAAATAAATCAAAGTAGAGGAAGAGAAGGAAAAAAGGCCAAGAAAGGAGTAGATATTAACTAAAATAAAATAAGGTTTTGTGGTTGAAATTCCACCACTGGGCGAAGTCTAATTTAATTAAGTTTTTGTACATGAGGTACATGTTTACATATCAAACTCCACGAGTACTTGGTACTCACGTTCTTTTTTGCTTGTTGAAAAATGTACTCCGGAACAAATATACATACATTATACAAATATAGATACATTTAAAATTTAGTGTTAGAATAAATAAAAAATGTACTCTTGAAGAGTTTTTAAAATCGATGAAATTGGTGTTTGAACTATCGAAATCCTGAGGGGACAAACAATTTCTAATTACGACAAATCAGGATAAACATGTTCTTGCAAAAATCAAAGATAGTAAATTGTTTGGATTGTCAATAGCTACTTAATAATAACATTATCGATCACAAACAACTTTTTACTATTTCAAGTGATCAATTTCAGAAATTTTGACCCAAGTGCAATATGCAGATCATATTCAGGAAAAAGTTAGATACAAATCAAAGGGTCAGTTTGAATATATTCACTTTTGTATATTAAAAAGAGTCTCCTAAAAAATCGTGTTTTGATACTTACGACAGCCGTACTCTGAGGTATTTATATGTAAACCAGGTTTCCTTTAGACATATTTTTAAATCGTACTATTTCATGTTCCTATATTCCTTCTTAATTGTAATACTTTGCAAGTTTCCATCATTATATACAGTTCTTTTTGAAGAAACCTAGTTCAAAGTTTGGCAGACTACATATTAAGTATTTCTCAAAGCCTATTCCAAAGATTTAATTTCGGTCTGAATGAGCGGAATTGAGTGATATATATAATTATTTTTATTACCTTCGGTACTTGGAATGGCGTAGATGTCAACTTCGTAAACTATTTCTTTGTATTGTGCACCTTGTGGGGAGTCGGGCGGTGTATTATAGGTCCATCTACAATAAATTAGTATTTTTTATGATTAAGGTACTGGCTCTGCAAATATGTAAAAACTGATTTGAAGATAGTACAGTTCATCATATAAACGATTAAATAGATTTGGAGCCATTCATCCGTTTAGGCAATTTTTTTTATTTACTTTTTTCTACTTAAATATTTATTGAATAAGAATCCTAAAACCATAAAATGGTTTTCTTTCTAAACCAAAAAGTTGAACATAACGCAGATAATAGCAGAAAAAAATATTCCTACTTCAAACATTTTTGTATGTGTTCGAAAAGTGGTAATAATTGAATACTAAAAGATAAACATTTTGCGGTAAGTTTTTAGCCGAGTACTTAACCTCTTCGGGTATAAGGACCACATATGCGACTAAAGTTTTCTTTGTAAAATAACTATTAATGTTTCATTATTTTTCTCAAACAATATAACAATTTATTGGGAACATATTCGCTCTACATTTACATTTTTAGTTTCTCCCTTTACTTCTTCTGTCGCGTTGTTTCATACGATATTTTCAAATGGAGTTGAGATATGTAAGATTGGATCATATTTTGTCACAAGTGAGTCAATATTTTTTTTGTGTACACATAATTTTTAATAAAAAACATTGAATTAGATTTTTCTTTGAATTACATAAGAATATTTTTTTTATTTTGCATTTATATTAAAAATTTTTAAAAACTGTTTTTAGTATTAAAAAAAAAAATTTTTTAAATTAAATTTTGTTTGAAATAAACTCTTTAGACACCAGTTATTAAAAATAAGTCATAAAAAATTATTTTTCGAGCGTATTTTCGGTGCGGGATTGAAGAGGTTAAGCGAATAAGGAAATAAGTAAATCAATTACACTGCTGAACTTTGCTAAGGGTAGTTGCCGCCTGCGAATTGAAAATTTTAGTGGAAAAGGTGAGAGGTTAGACAGGGTAGAGTCCAAATCTCCAAAATCTAGTGGCCCAGACGGTATATCCATGCTGATGCTAAAACATCTCGGTGATGAGGGAGTAAGATACGTAACAACCGTCTTCAATCTGTCCATGACCACCTTTGTCATTCCAGAAAGATGGAAACAGGCAAAAGTGGTGCCACTACTAAAGCCCGGCAAGCCGGCCAACGTGGGGGAGTCATATAGACCGATATCACTCCTCTCGCCAGTAGTGAAAACCCTGGAGACGGTCTTGCTCCCTTATTATACCGCTAACCTGCGATTAGCCGAACATCAGCATGGATTCCGCAAAATGCATAGCACTACCACCGAGCTAAACGCCATCACCACACGGATAGGTGTCGCTCTCAACCAATCTCGCCCAAACGACAGGACCGTGCTAGTTGCGCTTCATCTGTCGAAAGCTTTTGACACTGCTAATCACGCACAACTCATTAACGACCTGGAAGATTGAAACCTTCCCCCCTGTCTAAAGCGTTGGACCGCCAACTATCTGAGTGGCCGGCAGTCATCGGTTGAATTTAGAGGCGAAAGATCAAAACCACGTATAATTAAGCAGGGGGTGCCACAGGGTGGTGTCTTATCCCCGCTTCTGTTTAATTACTACATATCGAGGCTCCCTTCCCCACCAGAAGGCGTCTCGATCATCTCCTACGCCGATGACTGCACGATCCTGGTGACTGGACCCTCCGTTGATGAGCTCTGCTCGATAATTAATTCCTACCTTCCAACCCTTTCCAGTTTCTTCCCTGCACGGAACCTGACATTGTCACCGACCAAATCCTCGGCCACCTTATTTACGACGTGGACAGCGCAGGCGAACATGGAACTAGACGTCTACGTCGACGACATTAAGCTTCCGACTGTCACACACCCCAAAATCTTAGGGGTCACGTTTGATAACATGTTCAAATACGGTGCTAATGTAGCCGCTATTGCCACCAAAGTACAAAGCCGTAACAAAATTCTCAAGTCACTAGCTGGCAGTACTTGGGGGAAAGACAAAGAAACGTTACTGGCAACGTACAAGGCAATCGGCCAGCTGGTTCTGAGCTACGCGACGCCAATATGGTCGCCGGGGTTAGCAGACACACATTGGAGGAGGTTGCAGGCCTGCTAAAATACCGCACTCAGAACTGCCACGGGGTGCCTCCTTATGTCTCCTAAGCACCATCTTCATAATGAGGCAAAAATGCTCGATTTTGACCAGACAATTCCTGTTCAACTGCCATAAACCGCAGCACCCGAAGGAATCACCTCCGTAAGCACTCTGACGAGATCCGGCACCCAGTTCTCGCCGTTTGATCCAAAGGTGCACCGGCGGGCCCTCAACCTCATCCACACGGAGTCGGTAAACTCCTTTGTCAGGTCTCGTCCAGTGAATGCAGTCCTACAGGCACAAGCTCCACCTGTTGTCGACGAGGAACGCGAACTGCCTAGGGGGACAAGAGTCACGCTGGCTCAACTTCGTTCTGGATACTGTAACAGACTAAACTCTTACCTATCTAGACTGAACCCTGACATGCCAAATGTCTGCCCGGCATGCGGCGTGTCCCCCCACGATACTAACCATCTGTTCAACTGAGCCCACTCTTCTAACACCAATTTCACTCTGGTCCACCCCTGTTGAAGCCGCGAGGTTTCTTGGACTTCCGTTAGAAGAGCCTGATGACAGTGTTGGATGGGGGGTGACATCCTAGGCAGGTTAAGTAGTCGCTACAACAACAACAATTGAAAATTTTCGTAGTTGATGTTCCAGCAATGTTTTGCACTGCCTAGGTGTCTCTCTCCTTACCTATAATTCTTTACAATATCTTTTTCAGTAGGATTAGACAAAAGTGGGGTTGATGTTAGAAGAGTATGCCCCACAGAGCAGGTAAAGACCATTCGGTATTTCTGAGTTCAATATGGATAAGTAGGAGCCTAATATATTATAGTACCCAGATCAAAATTCGACCTACTATCTCCCCCGGAAGTTCTATCCTCTGCGGCAACGGTTGGTGCTTGTTCCTGGAGAACAGTTTGTAACAATTGAAAATTAATTCTCTGGTTAGCATTTCATTGTGCTTTTTAACACGGAGCATGTTTTCCTTACTGTGAAGATGATGTTTCGTTGTCACTTTGTGTCAATTTCCCCCCCTGTGTATGCCTAAAATGGCGGCCATATTGAGGACGCCTAGCTTAGAACCGTTTGGCAGCTTGCATAGTACGTAGCCAACGGTGTTTCTTTGGGGTTTTGAATGGCTGTTTTTTTTTTGTTTTTTTAGACCGCCACGTATGTTTTTAATTTTGACCGCCACGTATCTGAGTGTTTCTGGTGGAACCTATTGTGATGATCGGATGGGCGCAGGTTGCCGGTATAGTAAAGAAGTAAAACTGTCTCCACTGCCTTCACTACTAGCGAGAGTAGAGATATCGGTCGATACAAATCCCCGGCTTCCGGTTTTTGTAAATGGGAATTTTGGCCATGGACAGATTGAAGACAACAGTTAGATATTTGACTTTCTCATTTCCGAGATGTTTAGGCATGGATATATAGTCTGTGCCCATAGATTTTGAGCCTTTAATTTTCTGAGTGGCCACCTCTGTCGTGGTCACGGCAATAGGCGCAGTATATACTGTTATTATGAAGATAGTAGTTTATTGGGGAGGAGTGGTGTCAAGCAGATATGATATTTGTGTTAGAAGAGTAGGTTTAACTGAAAAGGAAAAGAGATGTTTAGTATCATAAGGGGGCACACCGCATGCAGGACACGTATTTGGTGTGGTGTGGTGTGGTGTGGTGTGGTGGGGTTTAGTCTGGAGAAGTAAGAGTTTAACCTGTTACAATATCCAGAACGGAGTTGTGCTTCTTCTTTAAATGGTCATCTAACCGCCTGGGCGATTTTGACCGTCCAACATAGCTCGCCAGTCGTTTCTTCGTTGCGCCAACTGGCGCCAATTGGAAACACCGCGGGATCGCAAATCGGTCTCCACTTGGTCCTTCCATCGGAGTGGTGGTCTCCCTCTTCCTCTGCTTCCACCGGCGGGTGCCGATAAGAATACCTTCTGGGCTGGAGCATCTTCGCTCATTCGCACTACGTGGCCTAGCCAGCGAAGCCGCTGTGTTTTAATTCGCTGAACTATGTCGGCGTCTGCGTAAAGTTCATACAGCTCATCATTAAATCTTCTTCGGTACTCGCCGTTGCCAACGCGTAGAGGTCCACAAATCTTTCGAAGAACCTTTCTCTCGAATACTCCCAGAGCCGCCTCATCAGATGTTGTTAGTGTCCACGCTTCTGCACCATATAGCAGGACGGGTGCGATGAGTGACTTGTAGAGTGTTATTTTCGTTCGTCGAGAGAGGACTTTACTTTTCAATTGCCTACTCAGTCCGAAGTAGCATTTGTTTGCAAGAGTGATTCTTCGTCGGATTTCTAGGCTAACATTATGCTAGCATGACTTTAATCTCCCTCAGAAAAACGCGTTCCTCAGCAGCTATTTCAGTTGTTTGGATGTCAATTACGGCGTTCACAGGCAAAGATCTGCGGGATCTGTCTACCTACTCGGTATGGAGGTCGTTCAGAGCCCGCCTATGGTTACGCAGATCAAACGGCAAGAGAATGTGGTGCCGGATCTCATCATAGTGCTTACGAAGATGTTTTCTTATGTCTCTAGGAGGCGGAGCTTCATCCAATAGATAACGGTTTGGGTGACTAAGTTTGTGGCAGTTCAGTAAAAACTGTCTTCTTAACAGTTCCGCTTACTCACGAACGTTCAGCATTTTAGCTTCTTGATGGAGGTGAGACTCGGATGACATAAGCGGACATCACGTGGCAGTTCTGATGGCGGTGTTTTGGCAGACTTTCAACC
Source organism: Merzomyia westermanni (assembly GCA_949987695.1). Classification (NCBI taxonomy): domain Eukaryota; kingdom Metazoa; phylum Arthropoda; class Insecta; order Diptera; family Tephritidae; genus Merzomyia; species Merzomyia westermanni. The sequence continues at coordinate 11,056,546 of OX465292.1, read as the reverse complement.
TCCTCCAGTTCGTGTCAGCGACCGTATTGAGCGCAGCGTAATCAATAACCGGTCGTCCAATAGCTTTATATTTAGCAAGCAACGTTTCTTTATCTTTTCCCCAAGTACTGCCGGCCAATGACTTAGGATCTTGTTGCGGCTCTTTACCTTTGAAGCCATTGCAGTGGCATGAATGTGAGGGTGTTGTCAAATGTCACCCACACTCGACCTGCATTGCTACAATGCTGCCCAGTTAAAATATGCAATATTGGAAGTTTTGAAACTAGGGGGAATAGGACATTATCCCCATCATTTAATATTCTATTCAAGTAAGCACTTGGGCAAAGGTAATGTAATTTAAAATTACCTCTTACTTTAAAAGCGGAAATAAATTTTCTAAAAGGAAAAAATACATTTATTTATAAATAGGCCAAATAAAATGTGTATAGCTGGCATCAGGTGAAGCTAGTTCGTGGTAATTTTCAATCAAAATAACCATATCTGTTGAAAAGGCAGTTTGCATTTTATCCAATATATATCCCTTACACTAAGTGCGCTATATTCATTTTTGTTATAATAAGGGCTTACATAAAATTACTTCACATGGCCTTATTCAGACATACGAGTATAAGCCTTTTTCCTAAGTACAGAAAAATAAGGTAAAACATAAGGAATGTTGCATGCAACTGAATAGCTTACAAAGTTATGGCTTTATTTACTGAGTTTTTTTTCAAGTGTAAGCGGAATCAAAGAAGTAAACTAAAAAAAATTATCACACACGTAATACATATTCGTGTCCACCAAAAATGTTATGCTTTATATGAGCCATACAATTGATTACCTGAGACCTGTTAAATTGCCATTAGAATTGAGTTATGAATTGATTGAAATAATTAAAAATAACCAAAAAAATTTGTTTGTTTTGTTGATTGTTTTTGATTACCATTGATTTTTGATTGATGATTTATAATTTTTATTTTTTTGCCACATCGTTCTAAGAGAAATGAAAGTTTACTGCACGCGCATGCTATTGAGTATGTATATAACAGTACATTTGTGAGTATTTTTAAGATGTAGTCGTGCACAGTGTCAGCCTCCGTGATGTAGTGGTTGTTTGCAAGCCTACCACGACGAAGATCCCACGTTAAAATACCGGGACAGGAACACCAAAATGTTTAGAAAAAGTGATGTTGACAGTAGTAGTTAACCCTAAGAGTGATTTATTCCATTTAATAATTAGAAGCAACACACTACAAAATTGGGAGAGAAGTTCGGTCTTTTCTCATCGGGGTATATTGCGCCAAATTATTATGATTGTTACTATAGTTCTGAGCCGTGACGCTGCAAAAATAGTTGGATCCTGTTATTACAGCCCAATCAAGAAATATAAAGCTAATTCTAACAAGTAAGGAAGTGCGAGTTCGGGTGGAACCGATCATTATATACCTAGTAGTGATATATTACGGCATACCAGTTTACGGAGGTCTATTTTAATACTTTTGAGTTCGTATTAAAGCCAGCTGATGAGATTTTGGGCCGAGCTTTACTTCCAATTTTTGGTGTGCCGTTTTGAATGTTTTCCTAAAAATTGGCGGAACCTACAGATTTTTGCCGACTTTGAACGGCATCTACAAGGGAGATGAATTTTTCTTCCATGGCAGAAAGACACGCGGAGAGTTTGCCAAACCACTGCCGAGGGGCGACCCAGTTTTGAAAAACTTTTTCAAACCACTTTTTATGTTACCTGTTCCAGCACTCAAACCTTGGGCCTTCGGTGTGTTAGGCCGGGAACACTACCGCCACACCACGGCGGCCGCCATTAATTTATTTGTATATAAATAGCCCTATCAACCATGGCTAACCGTGGTGAAACTCCCCTGCAAAAAATCCTACGACTGATCTCTAAAGAGATTGATCCGCTATCAATACCTTTCTTCTACAGTGGGCTACAATTAATCCCCACTATTTCGTTAATGCATAATTGTCAATTTTAATTTCTGTAGCCTACTTTTAGGTGTTGAAAGTAAACTAATCACATTTTTACAGAGACTGATTTCACAAATTTATAAATTTTTACTAGCACCAACGCATATTTTTGGAATTTGTATGGAAAACAAAAAGTGTCTGAAAGTATGCACTCACACGTGCACGGAGAAACATTTTCAAAATGGTTAAAATCAACTTCGCCGAACAAAATTGCCCAATTTTTTATCCACTTGTTTGGTGAGCGAGTTACGTCACCTGGCCATTCCACTCCAATAGAAAACCGAATTGAGGTTGACTGGTCAGCGTAACGCTACACCCAACAAAATACTTCAGTGCATTGTACCATCGTATTGCACAATAATAAAGAATTTGTCAATTAAGAAGTAACAATAAGTGCAACGACACTTTTAGATTGCCAATAATTTCAATTGAACAATAAGCAAATCAATTTTGCTGACTTCGCTTAAATAGTGAATAAAATTGCTTATAAGAACTTCTTGTATTCAGAAATGTAATTTCATTTACTCAATAAAGAGCGCCTCAACGATATTAAAATATATTTTTTTAATTTGCGACACACTGCAAAACCTGTCTGGCGCAGTCTCGGAAATCAACTCTAAAGAATTGGTAACGAACCGGTTTCAACTTAAGTTGAAAAGTAGTTAAGTGCAGTGAAAAGGATACAAATATTTTCTCGGGCTAAATTCTTAAGAATTAGTCAAATACAATCGTGCAAAAACTTTACAAAACTTCCGTATTGAACTAAGTTAAATACGAAAACGGTTAAAAACCGCATATTGCGAAAAGCCCTTCAAAAAAAAAAAGAAAGCAAGTGAAATAAAAAGGAAGCAAGTGAAATAAAAGGCAGATCTTCAAATAACACAAGCTCAAGGATATAATATCAGACCAGAAAAACCAATATGACTGAAAACAATCAACCTTTGACAGTAGCGGTAACGGAGCTCATTAAAGAAGCGTCTCGAATTAAAGAGTTCAGAGGCGACAAATCGTACGATCTCTCAGCATTTATAAGGGAAGTCGAACTAATCCTCCCACTGTTCAACGAGAATCGAGCCTTACATGAATTCGTATTATAGAGATATATAAGAACAAAAATCCAGGGAGCGGCGTTAAATGCAATACGAACATTAGGACAATCGCCATCGTGGACCACGATAAGAGAGGAGCTAATAAGGAATTTTGGTATCAAGGAAACTTACCATCAGGCAATAAGTACCAAGAATAATAATGTAAGTGATTATTATCATAATTTAATAAATATACTAGACAAGCTTAACACTAAATACGACCAAGACAATAATAAGCCTGTCGAGTGTTCACCAAGTGTAAATGAATCCATAATTCTGAAAACGTTTTTGAATGGAATAGATCCTAACTGGGCAAGTATAGTTTACAGTAGGAATAAAAATTCCCTTAGAGACCAATATTACTTGTTGGAGGAGACAGGGATGTTAAGGAAATACGATAATAAATTCAACAGATCAAATAGGTTTACACTCCGTCCAAATGGTTCAACGCAACCATCCCCTCAACAAGGACCTCTGCAAAATACATCTAGTTCCGACCCCTCAAGTCAATTCAAACAAACAAAAGCCAACTCTGGCCAATTCAATCGGAACTCGCAACAAACTAAGAGATTCCAAAACAATACGAGCAGGAATTCAGGGCAATATAGGACTGAACCCATGGAAATAGATAACATAGAAGCCACACATGATGAGGGTGAAAATTTTCGGTCTCCGGCCGACACCATAACCTATCGTTAATTAGGCTAAACATTGGCAAAGACGAAATAATATGGCTAATTGATACAGGCTCGAACACATCCCTTCTCGGGGAAGACAAACTTCCAAAATATAAACGAGTTAAGCTCCCAAAACCTATGAATTTTAGAACGTTAGACGGAACCGTAGGGGTGAATACTGAAATTATCCCACCCCTACCAACAGAATTTAGAGAAAGTAATTTAATGAGTTGGAAATTGACTAACTTGAAGGACAAAAAATTCGACGGAATACTAGGGCAAAATAATATGAAACCCATGGATGCAATTATTAATCTCAAGGATGGATATATCAAAATCCACAATGTAAGGACGAAATTCATTGATACATATCGACATAAGTTCGAGGATATACACACACTCGAAACCACACGGATAGATAACACTTTTATGCAAAAACTATTTCGTGAAGATATGAATGATGAAGTAAGAGGATTACTACAGACAATTGTAGACGACAATGGTGGCTTATTTTTTCAGGAAGAACAAAGACTTTCGCATACACATGAGGTAAAACACGAAATCATCACAACAACTGATAGGCCCGTATATTCTAAAATTTATCGCTACCCTCAAATCCACGAAGAAGAAATAAACAAACAAATGAAAGAGATGTTAGAGCATGGTATCATTAGGGAAAGTTGTTCACCTTATAACTCTCCACTATGGATCGTCCCAAAGTGGACAAATCCGGCAAAAATAAATGGCGCGTCGTTATAGACTATAGAGCTTTGAACGATATTACCGTCAGCGACAAATTTCCCATACCAAATATTGAAAATATACTAGAGAAGTTGAGAAGAGCCCAATATTTTGCAACATTGAACTTGGCCAAGGGTTTTCACCAGATTCTTACTAAAGAAGAAGACAGAGCGAAAACCGCATTTTCCACACCACTAGGACACTACGAGTTTGTTCGTATGCCCTTCGGATTGAAAAATGCCCCAGCCACTTTCCAACGGCTAATGAATTCAGTCTTAAGAGACTACATTAATAAAATATGCGTCGTTTACTTAGACGATATCCTTATATTTAGCACTACCGCCGAAGAACACATGGATAACATCAGGAAAATTTTCAATATATTAAGACAACATAACCTTACAATTCTGATCACTACCTAGTAGCAGCCAGGATTCGTACCCACCTCTGTACGACAAAACAGGTGCAACAAAAAACGCAGGGAAAGCTGGACGTCGAAAAGCTGCAATCGCAACAGACCGCCAATAATTTCGCAGATCGCCTCTCACACCTGCTCTGCGAGAGCACAATTCAACCTAGTGGAATGCAGGAGCAGTGGGATCATATCTCAGGAGCACTCCGTACCGCAGCTGAAGAAGTAATGGGATTCCGACGAACGGGAAGAAACAACTGGTATGATGATGAAGAGTGCCGCGCTGCAACGAAAAGAAAGGACGAAGCCCACAAGGCAACGCTGAGATCGAATGCAACGAGGAGTGTGTGTGAACACTACCGCGAGTTGAAGAGGGAAGCGAGGCGGCTTTTCCGGGCGAAAAAAAGAGAGGCAGAAAAGCGTGAAATAAAGGAGCTTGAGATGCTGGCCAACGGGAATAATGCCCGAAAATTCTATCAAAAAATTCGGCGAATGACAGAAGGTTTCAAACCCGGGGCAAACTCCTGTAAGAATGAGAACGGCGACCTGGTGACCGATGTTCAGAGAACACTCAGAATATGGAGTGATCACTTCTCTGCCCTTTTAAATGGAGAAACTGAGCAAGAAACCAGAGAAGATGCCGAACCCGAGCCCACAATCGAAGATAATGGAATTGACGTTCCACAACCCGACTATAATGAGGTGCGAATAGCAATATGCCGATTGAAAAACAATAAAGCAGCTGGCGCTGATGGTTTGCCTGCTGAGCGGAGGCGAGGAGCTGGTAAGGCGCATGCATCAGCTTCTATGCAGAATTTGGTCGGATGAATGCATGCCTGAAGATTGGAATCTAAGTGTTCTCTGCCCAATCCACAAGAAGGGCGATCCTGCAAACTGCGCCAACTATCGCGGAATCAGCCTTTTGAATATCGCACATAAGGTCCTACCAAGCGTATTGTGCGAAAGACTGAAGCCTGATGTGAACAGACTGATTGGACCTTATCAGTGTGGCTTCAGACCTGGTAAATCTACCATCTACCAGATTTTTACAATACGCCAAATCTTGGAAAAAACCCGTGAAAAAAGAATCGACACGCATCATCTCTTTGTTGATTTTAAAGCCGCTTTCGATAGCACGAAAAGGAGCTGCCTATATGCCGCTATGTCTGAATTTGGTTTCCCCGCAAAACTTATACGGCTATGCAAAATGACCTTGAGCAACACCGCCAGCTCGGTCAGAATTGGGAAGTACCTCTCCGAGCCGTGCGAAACTAAACGAGGTTTCAGACAGGGTGACCCCCTATCGTGTGATTTCTTTAATTTAATGCTGGAGAAAATAATACAAGCTGCAGAACTTAACCGCGCTGGAACAATATTTTATAAAAGCGTGCAACTGTTGGCATATGCTGACGATATTGATATCATTGGCCTTAACAACCGCGCCGTAACTTCTGCTTACTCCAAATTAGAAAAAGAAGGGGAGAAAATGGGATTGGTGGTGAACGAGGGCAAAACGAAGTACCTTCTGTCATCATGCAAAGAGTCAGCGCACTCGCGCCTTGGCAACCAAGCCACTGTTGGCAGCAATACTTCCAAATTGTAAAGGACTTCGTTTACCTGGGAACCAGCATTAATACCAACAATAATGTTAGCCTAGAAATCCGACGAAGAATCACTCTTGCAAACAAATGCTACTTCGGACTGAGTAGGCAATTGAAAAGTAAATTCCTCTCTCGACGAACGAAAATAACACTCTACAAGTCACTCATCGCACCCGTCCTGCTATATGGTGCAGAAGCGTGGACACTAACAACATCTGATGAGGCGGCTCTGGGAGTATTCGAGAGAAAGGTTCTTCGAAAGATTTGTGGACCTCTACGCGTTGGCGACGGCGAGTACCGAAGAAGATTTAATGATGAGCTGTATGAACTTTACGCAGACGCCACGTAGTGCGAATGAGCGAAGATGCTCCAGCCCAGAAGGTATTCTTATCGGCACCCGCCGGTGGAAGCAGAGGAAGTGGGAGACCACCACTCCGATGGAAGGACCAAGTGGAGACCGATTTGCGATCCCGCGGTGTTTCCAATTGGCGCCAGTTGGCGCAACGAAGAAACGACTGGCGAGCTATGTTGGACGGTCAAAATCGCCCAGGCGGTTAGATGACCATTTAAAGAAGAAGAAGAACCTTACAATTCAAATCGATAAATGTAACTTCTTCGCTACAAGCACATAGTATTTAGGACACATCTTGACCACAGAAGGAGTCAAGCCAAACCCCACCAAAGTGGAGGCAATTCAAAATCTCAAGATGCCACAAACAGCAAAACAGATAAAATCCTTTCTAGGAGCAACTGGATACTACCGTAAATTCATAAAGAAGTACGCTAAAATAGCTCAAGCTATGACGAAGTATCTGAAAAACGATGTGAAAGTAAACGTCCATGATTTTATAAATTAAAAACGTTACTAACCTCTCCACCGGTGCTGAAGTACCCGGACTTCAAAAAGAAATTTGAAATCGTCACAGATGCAAGTGATTATGCCATAGGGGGTGCACTAATGCAAGCAGGTCACCCAATATGCTATGCAAGCAGAACTTTGAATGAACATGAAAAAAATACTCAACTACGGAGAAGGAACATCTTGCGATAGTATGGGCAGTTAACTATTTTAGGCCTTATGTTTATGGCAGGAATTTTGATTTACTAACCGACCACCAACCACTGGCTACAAACAAAATTTAAAGGAAAAGACATTAACCCCAGATTACAGAGATGGATACTGAAATTAGGCATTAATATCGGCTACTTTAAAGGCAAAGAAAATACCCTAGCGGACTTTCTAAGTAGAATAAATAATGATACAGGTGAAATCTACTTAACAAAAGCAGATGTACAGGTAGAGGATAACATAGACAACACAAGCGCTTGTGCAACAATACATTTCCAGGAAGAGGAAGTCAACAATCACTTTCCAGTTTTAGACACAGTAGTCAATCGTTTCCATACCCAAATAATCTTAACCGATCATAAGAACAGAGAGATAAAAATAGTTGATGGGAAGAGGAAGATATTTATTAACCTAGACGATATAAATTAGCGGTTTTATGTCTGATATTTTTCGAAGATACCTGAAATCAGGAAAGGTAGGAATTTTTTCCGAACTCCCTGATAGCGAATATAATACCGTACAACAAAAATTGATAGAATTATTTAATGGAGGAATAAAATTCTTCAAATGCTCACATCATGCCAAAGACATGCGGGATGAAGATGAAGCCTTCAGATATATCAAAAACCATCACTTCATAGAAAGTGGCCATTCTGGAATCAATGAAAACTATGAAGGATTAAAAAGGCCCATATACTATAAAAATTTAAAACAGTTTATTCACAAATTCAGAAACAATTGCGATATACGCTGCCAAACTAAATACGATAGGAAGCCAATAAAACCGAAATTCCATTTAACAGAAACACCCAAGGATACTAACGAAGTAGTACACCTAGATACTTACACAATTAAAAAACACAACTTCATGACCTTCATTGATACATTTTCCAAATTCGCAGTAGCACTCTTTTTAGAAGACAAAAATAGCATCACATTTTCGAAACTTTACGAATGTACTTCTCTATGAGAGGAAAGACTAGACTATCTGTAAACGTAAAGGACTTTTTAAGAGAAGAAGGTGTCGAAGTTTATTTTACCAAACCCAATAGTCATACAGGGAACTCCGACATTGAAAGGTTTCAAAATACTATAGGAGAAAAATTTAGAATCATAGAACTAGAATCACCTCCCTTATCCACAAGAGAGAAGATATAGAAATCTATTCAGACCTATAACAATAATATCCATTCAACGCTAAAAGCAACACCTTCAGACGTAGCCTCAGGAAAAGTTGATAAAAAGGATAATCTACGATAGGATAAAAGGGACTAAAGAGAGAATATAAAAATGTATATCAATAAAATCTGAAAGTTTCTAATTCATGTGTAATGAAGGAAACTTGTAAGAAAATTAAAAACAATAAAGAAGAAATTATTGAAATTGAAAAAGGCTTAATAATTGTAAAAAATACAAAAGGAATCGAAATAAATAGTACATGTAACGAAAGAACCTTATATTTTATAGGAACTCATCTCCTTTCACTTTGTTCGTAATTTTTGTTCATTTTACAAAAAAACATAAAGCAATTGAATTAAACATAAATACAAAAACCCAGGAGTGTTTTCAATCAAGGGAAGGGGGAGTTACGTCACCTGGCCATTCCACTGCAACAGAAAACCGAATTGAGGTTGACTGGTCAGCGTAACGCTACACCCAACAAAATACTTCAGTGCATTGTACCATCGTATTGTACAATAATAAATAATTTGTCAATTAAGAAGTAATAATAAGTGCAACGACACTTTTAGATTGCCAATAATTTCAATTGAACAATAAGCAAACCAATTTTGCTGACTTAGCTTAAATAGTTATTAAAATAGCTTCTAAGAACTTTTAGTGTTCAGAAATGTAATTTCATTTACTCAATAAAGAGCGTCTCAACGCTATTAAAATATATTTTTTTAATTTGCGACACACTGCAAAACCTGTCTCGCGCGACTCACCATTTCTCCAGGTTTTTATCCATTGCTGATTGGCAGGGTAGCTTCTCTACCAACAACTGCTAACCACATTTTTACAAATTACCAATATACGAGGTGTGTTCAAAACGTATCGCGAATTTTGAATTTTCGCTGGTTACGTATATTCGAATTTCGAATTTTTTGTGGCGTTATGTTGGTACTCATGTCTCTCACTTATGCCGACCAGCTCGGCCATTTTGAATGTTCAGTTAATTGTTGACAGCTGCTTTGCTTGCACGTGTTTTGGATCGTCTTCGATTTTTACCTATTCAAAAAAATGGATCAAAGAACCTGTATCAAATTTTGTGTGAAAAACGAAATTAAGTGCGCGGATGCATTCCGAATGTTGACTGTGGCATACGGAGAAGCTACCTTGGACCGAAGCAAAGTTTATCGGTGGTACAAAATGTTCTCAGAAGGCCGAGAAGATGTGCAAAGAAGAACAAAAATTGGCTTTTGCACCACGATAACGCCCGTGCTCACGCATCGTTGCTTGTGCGCGACTTTTTGGCCAAAAACAACACACTAATGATGCCGCAGCCACCGTATTCCCCAGATCTGGCGCCCTGTGACTTTTTCTTGTTCCCTAAACTGAAGAGGCTCATGAAAGGACGATGTTACGCTTCTTTTGACGAGATAAAGACGGCATCGAAAGAGGAGCTGAACAAGATACAAAAAAATGATTTTTGAATTGCTTCGAAGATTGGAAAACCGTTGGCACAAGTGTATAATATCTCATGGGGATTACTTTGAAGGGGACAATAAATAAATAATTTTTGAAAAAACACAAAATTCGCGATACTTTTTCAACACACCTCGTACGCATATTTTATGTTTGAAACGTTTCCCAACAAACACCACACACAAAAATCTCAAGCGTTTGAGAAAACATTGCTTCTCAGTTTGATTTTCAACATTATTTATCGTTTGAAAGTAAATATATTGTCAAATTTTTTTCAAACGTTGTTTTTCAATTAGAGTATGGGTTGAGATATACTTGAAAAGCATTTCGTTTGAAGCATTTCGTTCCATTCCAGAAATGCCTACATAGTACAGATATCGAAATCTAGCGAAAGTCTGCTACATCGATCACGTGTTCGGACGTGTTTTAACATTTGTCTCCTAAAGGAGGCAATTACCATAATAATAAAACTATGTTTAATTCAATAATTTCAAAAAATTTATCAACACATAAGTTGTTGAAGAGGGTATTGGAAGAAGTAAAATCGGCAGCAAATTTTTGAATGGCGAAACGGAAAGAGATTTTACATCAAAATCCCTTTCCAGAAGCGAATGAATTCTCCGAATTTGAAGCAAAGATTCAAAGCTCTGAACACAAATATAGTTATTTGGTGAATATCTTAATTCTTAATTGTCTATTCAATCGAATTGAATCCATTTAATATGTATGTATATTTTTTGCAGGTGGTCGAATTGCAAACCATCATCTGTCCAAGTACAACAAAGTTCGTAAAAATGGCTTGGCGAAAAATTATAACTGACAGTTTTGCCCAATCATATTCCTGGCAAGGAACCAAGGCATAGGAACCGGCTAGGGCACTAAGTGTAACAGCAGCACTGAAACGTAATTGCTGATATTGCCACTGACAGTGATTTTGAATGGGCGACAATCTACTTCTTCCAACACGCAAGTAGTAGGCTAAATAAAAAGCTTGAGTACTCGAGAAAGAAAAATACCACCTTGTAATAGACGTATTTTTTATTTATGTATATATTATTTTTCATTTAACATTTCCACTATCCTAAAAGCCGAACAACTCTGTTGGATTTTTGAACTACAACCATGTAATTAAAAATTTTTTTACTTGCTGTTTACGCTCCTGTTACTAAACTCAAATAATATTTGTATGTTCATATGTATGCACTTAAAGGCTTTGTAGGTGCATTCTTTGTAGCCTTAATTTTCTTGTGCCCAATTTTTTGTTTAACATATCGTCGCCCTCTCGCCAAGAGTATGAATATGTCGGAAAATCAGTACATTTTGACTCATTTAAGTAATTTAGATTGCAAAATATTGTCGTTTCAGACTAAACCTTCAATAGAATCATTAAAATTACACATTCACGCTCTTGGCAAGGGAGTGACGGTATAAAATTTTTCCTTTATAACGAAAATGAAATAATATTTTTATGTTTGTATGTTACTAGTAGGAGCTTTTGTATCTATGTATATATATATATGTATATATGTATATATACTTAATCATGATGAAATAATGTTTTTATGTTTCATAATATGTACATACATTTCTACCTACATACATATCTCAGGAAATTTTTTAGAATGCTGTAACTACAAAAACACGTTTTTTATAGATATAAACACTTGATTCCTGTTTACAACTGGTAAAATACTTAAATGAGTAAACTTTGTTAATTTTGCATGCATTCATTTATTATATTTGTAATACTTTTAATTATAAAGCTTTTCTGTGACATACTTTTATGTGAAAGTTATTCAGGTACATTTTAAGTAATGCTTGGTACAGCTCTTTGCTGGGTCACGAAAAAATTGGCCGCTGGGATCAAATTCTTCTGCCAAAGATTCAGAAGATCCTAGCACTCTTCTGCTCTAATGTGAGTTCTTTGGCTGTAAGCTGTTTACAATAGGAAGGTGCGTATATTCACCTTATTTCCAGCCCTTAACGTTTTAAGCATGAAAAATCTAAAGAACTAAAATATATCACAAATATAATAAATGAATGCATGAATATTATTAAAGTTTACTCATTTAAGTATTTTACGAACTTTAAACGAGAATCGAATGTTCATAGATATGTCCTTATCAATGGAATCGCTGAAATACGACAGTTTAACGCAGTTGCTGAGTTACGTTCTTTTCAACGACAGTTCTTAGTTACGACCTTTCTATTTGGATAGGTAGATTTGTATTCTTTTATTACATTACAACATTTTTTATATAACAGAATGTTGTCAAATGTGAACTGTATGAGACTAATTTTGTGCATTATTATAATTTTTTTGCTGAACTATGTGAATAAAGAGAATATTGAAAAAATAGCTGCATTAATGAAAACTCGTTTTCTATTAAAACAGGGCATTTGTTTTACATCATTGGCAACACTGAATAAATATTTCAATGAGAGTAGCTGGATTCTATTTCGTTCCTCTCTACTCACGTTTGAGAAAATGTTGAAAATTTAATATTTCTCAAGTTGAAAATAAAGAAAAATCCCATATTGAAAATGTGCCTTTTAGCTTGAGAACGCTATCAACTGTTATTTGAGATGCATTTTAGAACTAACGTTTGAAATTTGAGGATAGGATTGATTCGCAAATACATCTCAACTCAAATAGAGATTTGATAAGAATGTTTGTTGGGTTGCGTTCAACTAGACAGACAGGCGGACGGACATGGCTTAACCAATTTCTTTTTTCCCCCTGAACATTTTGATATCCATAAGTCAATTTCTATCTCGATCCGTTTATGCCGTTACATACCACCGTTAGGCGACTAAAGTTTATATACCTTGTGTGTAGGTATAAAAATAATCGAGCAAGTGGTTCTATGTAGAAAAGATAACAGTTTGGATAGTACTTTTCTGTAGATACTCCATGGAGTAACAACTTTAAAATCACTCTACCGTAGGTGTTCCAGGGAGTACTCAGAAACAACAGGAGTAGGGGGTGCTGCCATAACACATCGCTATGTAAATTGTATATGATCCTTAATTTGCTTTATTAGATACTCATTACAGTTGTTAAAACTATATTTTTATTTAATTTTGTATTGAAACATTTATTTTTATTGAATAAAAATTTTCTATCTAAATAATCATATTTCTATAACTCAGAAAAATTTTCTTTTTGAAAATATATAAATTTTTAAATTAGAGTTACCCAAAGTATAAAATGAACAAGTAAAAGTTATTATTAAAATGAACCCTACATGTACTCTCCCTCCAGTGAAACGAAAATAAATTTAAAATACAATTCATTAATATTAAAGGTAACTTTTTTGGTCTTCTTTTTTTTTTGTAGCGTATTTGAATTAGAAAGTGAAGAAGTGAGAGTGTTTGCTGGTTTTAACAAATCAATTGGAAAAGTTTTAATAGTGTTTCCATATTGTATTTTAAATGTTTTATTTTGTTTGGAGATAACTTTGAATGGTCTTTCATAAGGTGCTTCTAAGTTAGATTTATGGAGAAATTTGACAAATACTAGGCTAAAAATATTAATAGTTTGGTTAGTTCAGTGAACATTTTTGAAGTTACTTGATCTACTGTTATGTTTAATGGAATAACAAATCTTGGTACGTAATTTTAAACGACACTAGTTGCTATGGTACTTGCTAAAATATCTTCAAGTGGATAAGCCAACGAGTATGTCTATCAATAATAGTTAGAAAATTATGTCCATGTGAATATGTTTGAAACGACCAGAAGGTACTGCGATTTTCTGATTTGGAGTTTTTGTGTTTCTTGTAATTTCAAAATTCTGACAATTAATACAAGATGATGTTAATTTCTTCACGCATCCTAGGCCAAAAATATTTTGTCTGGATTAAATTTCTAGTGCTGCGAATGCTTGGATGAGATAGAGAATGAATTTTGTTAAATATAATTCTGCCATAGAAAGTGGAACATATGGCCTAAATGGTTGTTGAGAAACATCACACCAAATTTTCAAATCTATGATTGGAATATATACTTCTTTTAAATTAGTTTTCAAATTTGGATCAGATATAATTTCCTGTAACATCTTATCTGTTTGTTGTTCTTTAAATAAAGTTTCTAAATTTATATCTTGGGTTGAAATTACGTTTACTTCTAGAATACGGGAAAGTGTATCGGCAACTATGTTGTTTTTCCCACATAAATATATATTGTAAATCATTAGTGAATTGTGCAATATATTCAAGAAAATGTTTGGAATGTTTAACCGAATTACAAATAGCTAAAAGTTCGTCATCAAAAGTCGAATAATTACTTTCTGTTGGAGTTAGTTTTATTGAAAAATAAGTTGAAGGTTCTAATAAATTGTTAGTATTTTGCTGTAACACGGCTCCTATTGCAACATTTGATGCATCTACATTCAAAGATAATGTACCATTTTTGTCAAAGTGAGTAAGTAAAGTATTTTTTGCAAAAAGTGTTTTAACATTTTCGAAAGCAATAGTGGTTTCATTACCCCAATTAAGTTGCTTGTGTTTATTTTTGACAGAAAATGTTAACATTTCTTGCAGAGGACTGAGTTCTGCTGCTAAGATTTTAACATAGCGATGGAAATAATTAACCATGCCTAAAAATTTTTGTAATTTATTATAAAAGTTGGTTTCTGAAAATTTATTATAGTTTCTACTCTTTCTAAAGAGGGTTTAATACCTTCACAGGAAATTTCATAGCCTAAAAAATGTAATCTGTCTACACCAAAAATACATTTAGAAGGTTTGAAATTTAAATTGTATTCCTCAAGTCTTTTAAATATCAATTTCAAATGTTCTAAATGTTGGCTTTCATTATCACTAGCAATGAAAATATCGTCAATATAAGTGAATACAAAATCCAAATCAGAAAACACTTCATTAATAAAATGTTGAAATGTTTGAGCACTATTTCGTAAACCAAAAGGCATACGAACGCACTCAAACATTCCAAATGGAGTAGTAATTGCAGTTTTGTGGATGTCTACTTATGCCATAGGAAAAAATTTTTTGTTTTTCAAATCGATAGTTAAGTCGTGGATATGTGGTAACGGATATCGATCTGGCGTAGTAATAAAATGTAATCTTCTATAATCTCCACAAGGTCTCCAATCATTTGGTTCTTTTTTTGGAACGAGATGAAGAGGAGAAGCAATGGGAGACCTTGATGGTCTACATGTGCCAGTTTTAACTAAAAATTTGAATTCGGTCTTTCGCAATTTTAAGTTTAATTGAGAAAGGAAGTATACCTTTTGTTTCAATCCTATGAACCGTATGTTGTTTGACTTCTTTAGTGTAATCTGGTTCGCAGGTAATTAAAGGAAGTTCATTTAATAATTTACAAAATTTGTTTTGCATAATTAGATTTCTAAGAGAGAAACCCGATGATCCAGAAACTCTTCTATCGAAAACAAAAAGGTGACGAGTTGGTTTGGGAAGGTTTCCATTATCCTTCACCCTCATAATGGAACGATTTAATTTGAATTTTGTTCCAAATTGCGATTATTGTTATTAAAATTACTTATTATTGTTAATAAAATTACAAGGTTGAATCCATTCAAATGCATTATTTTTATATTTCCTATGATACCAACAAATGTTGTTTGTGGGATTAGAATTTATTCTATTAGAAAAACTTCTAGATCTAGATATATGTCTTTGTCTCTCTTTGGATTTAGATCTAATTCGTAATTCATTAATATCGTTGATTTTTTGTTTAAATTTTGAAAAATAGCTGAAGTTAATTCAGTTAAAGATTTAATGCATTTTTCGAGATTATTATTGTTGATACTGGCAATGGCAGATTTTGATGAACTTCTTCTTCTTTAAATGGTCATCTAACCGCCTGGGCGATTTTGACCGTCCAACATAGCTCGCCAGTCGTTTCTTCGTTGCGCCAACTGGCGCCAATTGGAAACACCGCGGGATCGCAAATCGGTCTCCACTTGGTCCTTCCATCGGAGTGGTGGTCTCCCTCTTCCTCTGCTTCCACCGGCGGGTGCCGATAAGAATACCTTCTGGGCTGGAGCATCTTCGCTCATTCGCACTACGTGGCCTAGCCAGCGAAGCCGCTGTGTTTTAATTCGCTGAACTATGTCGGCGTCTGCGTAAAGTTCATACAGCTCATCATTAAATCTTCTTCGGTACTCGCCGCCGCCAACGCGTAGAGGTCCACAAATCTTTCGAAGAACCTTTCTCTCGAATACTCCCAGAGCCGCCTCATCAGATGTTGTTAGTGTCCACGCTTCTGCACCATATAGCAGGACGGGTGCGATGAGTGACTTGTAGAGTGTTATTTTCGTTCGTCGAGAGAGGACTTTACTTTTCAATTGCCTACTCAGTCCGAAGTAGCATTTGTTTGCAAGAGTGATTCTTCGTCGAATTTCTAGGCTAACATTATTGTTGGTATTAATGCTGGTTCCCAGGTAAACGAAGTCCTTTACTATTTCGAAATTATTGCTGCCAACAGTGGCTTGGTTGCCAAGGCGCGAATGCGCTGACTCTTTGCATGATGACAGAAGGTACTTCGTTTTGCCCTCGTTCACCACCAATCCCATTTTTTCCGCTTCTTTTTCTAATTTGGAGTAAGCAGAAGTTACGGCGCGGTTGTTAAGGCCAATGATATCAATATCGTCAGCATATGCCAACAGTTGGACGCTTTTATAAAATATTGTTCCAGCGCGGTTAAGTTCTGCAGCTTGTATTATTTTCTCCAGCATTAAATTAAAGAAATCGCACGATAGGGGGTCACCCTGTCTGAAACCTCGTTTAGTTTCGAACGGCTCGGAGAGGTACTTCCCAATTCTGACCGAGCTGGCGGTGTTGCTCAAGGTCATTTTGCATAGCCGTATAAGTTTTGCGGGGAAACCAAATTCAGACATAGCGGCATATAGGCAGCTCCTTTTCGTGCTATCGAAAGCGGCTTTAAAATCAACAAAGAGATGATGCGTGTCGATTCTTTTTTCACGGGTTTTTTCCAAGATTTGGCGTATTGTAAAAATCTGGTCGATGGTAGATTTACCAGGTCTGAAGCCACACTGATAAGGTCCAATCAGTCTGTTCACATCAGGTTTCAGTCTTTCGCACAATACGCTTGATAGGACCATTTTGATGAACTAGATTGATTAAATAAATCGAAATTTTTATCCGCTAAAAGAAAAACATCATCTATTTTTGTTGTTGGTTTTATGGTCTGTTCATTTTTACATATTTTGTAAGTTTTAACGAGTTCAAGACCAGTTGATAATAATTCTTAGTTAATTATTATTATTTTTGATTAGAGGAAAAATTTAAAACAACAAACATATACAGGCTATAGTTATAGTACTATTTCGAAAACAGCCACGATTTCTCGTCAGATTAATTCATCTCTATTTGAATTATCTGATGATGTTAAATGAACTTGAATTTGTTGTAGTAATTTTCTAATCCACAATTTAAAAAGTTCGGATGGTGAACAATCACCAAGTTCCATTTTTGGAAATAACTCTTCAAGTTTTTTTTTCTTCACTGAGAGAAAATCTCTTACAAAGTGCTTTCTTAATAGTCTCAAACTTATCAATAGTAGGAGGAGGATTAATAACATCTATGATTTTAGCTATTGTTGCTCGTTGAAGGGCAATTAGAATATTTTGAAATTTAATACTATCATCTCTAATGTTATTTATTTCAAATTGTCCTTCAATAAAGACCAACCATGCTTCGGGACATTCTTCCCAAAATTTAGGTAGTTTAATGGTTTTTATTTGATTCGACCTTTAGTTACACATGAAGGAAGCGTTAGAGAATTAGTTTGTAAGTTTTGTGTTAAATTTAAATCTGTGTTTTGTTGTGATGAGTCTTCTTGTTGAGTTTCTGTTGATGGGAAATTGCGTGTACGTATGGATGGTCGATACATTTTTAAAGTGTATTAAGAGAGGGTAACGTACATAAAATGTTGAATTTAAAAATGAATTTGTATAAATGAATAAAGATGTAAATTTAATAAATATTACTTAAAGAAATATAAATGATAAAATATTTATAAATCAATTATTTAAAATCGTAAAATCAAGTTATTAAAATCTATGGAGTGAGAGTTCACAACTATTTGAAAATCTAATAATATAAAATTAAAAGTTAAAATAATTTTAAAAATTATTCGTTTTCGCGACCTTTTTGTTTTCTAATTCCTTCTTCTTGCTGGCTTGAGGTCTGTGGTCCAAAAATTGAAACCAGAAATATTGATTTAACCAATATATTTCGACTACCTACGGTAATCGTCTTCAGGGTTAACTATATATAACAATAAAACATAAAATATAATTACAATTAACATAAAAACAAATTGGTAAAAATTAAAAACATACATTATTACACGTCTGTCCTGTTTAACGTGGAGTTGTTTACTGTCCGTCTGTTTGTCAACAAATGCCTATATAAGTGAGCGCAGTTATCAGTGTCCGTTTTGTAATTCATTCTTATGCTGGCCGGTGTGTTAATTATATGAAGCATTTCCAATGTAAATCTCTTGCTGTAATGTTGTTCTTGTTGTAATATCGTTGTTTCGTCAAAGTTCGGTGAGTGGTTTTTAGTTGTACAGTGGGTCATAAGTGCTGTTTTTTGATTATTTGTTTCGCGGCAATATTTAAAATCTGATTTATGTTGCGCGAGTCGAGATTTTAATTTGGCTTTTATTGTTCCGATATATATGTTATTACATGATTCGTTTTCGTTTCCATTGCAAGGGATTTTATAGATAACATTGCTTTTTTCCGTATTGAGTATTTTAGATTTAGTGTTGTTAAATAAATTTTTTAATGTATTAATTGGTTTGTGCGCTATTTTCACTTCTTCCCTATTGTAACAATCTGATTTCGTGAGGCGTTCTGACAGTTTGGGTACGTAAGTTACTGACTTAAATATTTTTTGTTTCGGCTTTATTGACGTATTTTGCTTAGTTCCTTTTAAATATTTTTTAATTAGTGTTTTTATTAAATTTTCGGGAAAATCATTACTTTTTAATAGTTCTTTTATTTCTTCTTTGACTTCGGCGTGGTAAGTGTCATCTGTTATTGTTAGCATTCTTCTTATACAGCCCATTGCTGTATTAATTATCATCGTCTTAGGGTGATTTGAGTAAAAGTTGATGATTCGTCCTGTAGATGTAGGTTTCTTATACCACTTTAACTTCAATTGATTTCCTCGTCGAACAATAATTGAGTCAAGATATGGTAATTTTCCGTCGTCCTCTAGTTCTGTTGTAAATTTAATGTTCTTGTCAAAAGAATTTAGGGCGTCAAGTGTGTTTTGTACCTCGTTTTCATTTATAATCGCGAATAGATCGTCGACGTATTTTGTAAACAATCTTGGTGTTCGTGGTAATTTTTTAATGGTGTTCTCCAACAGGTCCTCCATGACAATATCTGCTATCACTGGTGATGTAGGTGATCCCATCGGTAGTCCTTTCAGCTGCGTATATATCTCATCATTAAACTTAAAATATCTGTTTTCTTCGATACAAAACCTTAAGATTTCTATAAAAATTTTCTTTGGTATTTTGGTATGCTCTTCTATTGTCGTCCATTTTTTCTTTATAATGTCAAGTGCTAGTTGTGTTGGTATACTCGGAAATAGGGAAATTACGTCAAAAGATATTAATTTTTCATCGTCACAAATGTAAGTATTATTTATCCTTTGTTTAAACTCTATTGTATTTTTAATATTGTAAGTCGAGCTGGCTGTAACATTTTTTAAAATATCCGCAATGTATTTACATAGATTATGTGCCGGTGATCCTATGGCTGAGCAAATTGGCCTAAGTGGTGTGTCTTTTTTGTGGACCTTTGGAAGTCCATAAATCCGTGGGGGTAATGCCGTGGTTGTAATGAACTTATTTCTCTCAGTCTTCGAGATTACATCCATTTTGAAGAGCTTATCGACTAAAATATTATTTTTATTTTGTAATTTAGAGGTTGGATCTTGTCGTTGAATTCTATACATTGTCAAGTCATTTAATATATCTTTCATTTTGTCATTATATTCCTTTATTTCCATTGCAACAGTTTTATTTCCTTTATCTGATGTTAAAATACGTATATTGTCATTTTTGCTAAGAAATTTTCGTGTTCGTTCCACTGTATCTATTATTGCACGGTCTATTGCACTTTGACGGTTTGTTGTTGTGTGATCTTTTAAAAGTAATGAAAATTTGGTTCGTGCTTCTTCTTGTGTTTCTTTGGTTTTTATTGTTTGTATCAAATCCTCTCCATCCGCGATGTACTGGAATAAAGGGAATCTCTTATTTTCGATTGGCAGTGCGAACTTTGGACCCTTTGTCAAAAGAGCTTTTATGTCGGGTGGAAATTCGACATCAGTTTTGTTTACAAACCACTCCGTATGTTTGTTGTTGTCGACTAATATTATATTTCGTTTGCTTTGAAGTTTTTCATGTTTTGATTCTTGTTGCTTCTTCAGTTTTATTCTTAGTTTGTTGGACACGTTTCTCTCACTTGTTGTAAATTCCTCAAAATCTTCAGTGCTCAGATGCTTCTTTAGTTTTGTTGTTATCTGTTCCAGTTGTTGTTTTTGTCTTTTCAGTATGTCGTGTTTTTGTTTAATAAGTAAGCTTAATATTTTAATGTGGTAGTTTTGTGTATGTCTGTTTAAGGCTTTGTTTATATCGGTGTGTGTGTCATGGTCATATACAAATAAATTATTACAATTAGTAGACCTTTTTATAAAATTAGGAATTAATTTAGATTTCCTGCATTTCAAGAGAAATTTAATACTCGATTTAAGCTTTACCAACTTTTTTGATGTACATTGAAACTTATTTATAACTGCCTTGTAGTTGTCATATTTGTTTTTTATATCTGCATATCCCATTTTGAAGTTGTTGTATGCTTACGGCGTGCCTCCCGTCTTAGTATTATTCGTTTTCGCGACCTTTTTGTTTTCTAATTCCTTCTTCTTGCTGGCTTGAGGTCTGTGGTCCAAAAATTGAAACCAGAAATATTGATTTAACCAATATATTTCGACTACCTACGGTAATCGTCTTCAGGGTTAACTATATATAACAATAAAACATAAAATATAATTACAATTAACATAAAAACAAATTGGTAAAAATTAAAAACATACATTATTACACGTCTGTCCTGTTTAACGTGGAGTTGTTTACTGTCCGTCTGTTTGTCAACAAATGCCTATATAAGTGAGCGCAGTTATCAGTGTCCGTTTTGTAATTCATTCTTATGCTGGCCGGTGTGTTAATTATATGAAGCATTTCCAATGTAAATCTCTTGCTGTAATGTTGTTCTTGTTGTAATATCGTTGTTTCGTCAAAGTTCGGTGAGTGGTTTTTAGTTGTACAGTGGGTCATAAGTGCTGTTTTTTGATTTTTTGTTTCGCGGCAATATTTAAAATCTGATTTATGTTGCGCGAGTCGAGATTTTAATTTGGCTTTTGTTGTTCCGATATATATGTTATTACATGATTCGTTTTCGTTTCCATTGCAAGGGATTTTATAGATAACATTGCTTTTTTCCGTATTGAGTATTTTAGATTTAGTGTTGTTAAATAAATTTTTTAATGTATTAATTGGTTTGTGCGCTATTTTCACTTCTTCCCTATTGTAACAATCTGATTTCGTGAGGCGTTCTGACAGTTTGGGTACGTAAGTTACTGACTTAAATATTTTTTGTTTCGGCTTTATTGACGTATTTTGCTTAGTTCCTTTTAAATATTTTTTAATTAGTGTTTTTATTAAATTTTCGGGAAAATCATTACTTTTTAATAGTTCTTTTATTTCTTCTTTGACTTCGGCGTGGTAAGTGTCATCTGTTATTGTTAGCATTCTTCTTATACAGCCCATTGCTGTATTAATTATCATCGTCTTAGGGTGATTTGAGTAAAAGTTGATGATTCGTCCTGTAGATGTAGGTTTCTTATACCACTTTAACTTCAATTGATTTCCTCGTCGAACAATAATTGAGTCAAGATATGGTAATTTTCCGTTTACAAAATACGTCGACGATCTATTCGCGATTATAAATGAAAACGAGGTACAAAACACACTTGACGCCCTAAATTCTTTTGACAAGAACATTAAATTTACAACAGAACTAGAGGACGACGGAAAATTACCATATCTTGACTCAATTATTGTTCGACGAGGAAATCAATTGAAGTTAAAGTGGTATAAGAAACCTACATCTACAGGACGAATCATCAACTTTTACTCAAATCACCCTAAGACGATGATAATTAATACAGCAATGGGCTGTATAAGAAGAATGCTAACAATAACAGATGACACTTACCACGCCGAAGTCAAAGAAGAAATAAAAGAACTATTAAAAAGTAATGATTTTCCCGAAAATTTAATAAAAACACTAATTAAAAAATATTTAAAAGGAACTAAGCAAAATACGTCAATAAAGCCGAAACAAAAAATATTTAAGTCAGTAACTTACGTACCCAAACTGTCAGAACGCCTCACGAAATCAGATTGTTACAATAGGGAAGAAGTGAAAATAGCGCACAAACCAATTAATACATTAAAAAATTTATTTAACAACACTAAATCTAAAATACTCAATACGGAAAAAAGCAATGTTATCTATAAAATCCCTTGCAATGGAAACGAAAACGAATCATGTAATAACATATATATCGGAACAACAAAAGCCAAATTAAAATCTCGACTCGCGCAACATAAATCAGATTTTAAATATTGCCGCGAAACAAATAATCAAAAAACAGCACTTATGACCCACTGTACAACTAAAAACCACTCACCGAACTTTGACGAAACAACGATATTACAACAAGAACAACATTACAGCAAGAGATTTACATTGGAAATGCTTCATATAATTAACACACCGGCCAGCATAAGAATGAATTACAAAACGGACACTGATAACTGCGCTCACTTATATAGGCATTTGTTGACAAACAGACGGACAGTAAACAACTCCACGTTAAACAGGACAGACGTGTAATAATGTATGTTTTTAATTTTTACCAATTTGTTTTTATGTTAATTGTAATTATATTTTATGTTTTATTGTTATATATAGTTAACCCTGAAGACGATTACCGTAGGTAGTCGAAATATATTGGTTAAATCAATATTTCTGGTTTCAATTTTTGGACCACAGACCTCAAGCCAGCAAGAAGAAGGAATTAGAAAACAAAAAGGTCGCGAAAACGAATAATACTAAGACGGGAGGCACGCCGTAAGCATACAACAACTTCAAAATGGGATATGCAGATATAAAAAACAAATATGACAACTACAAGGCAGTTATAAATAAGTTTCAATGTACATCAAAAAAGTTGGTAAAGCTTAAATCGAGTATTAAATTTCTCTTGAAATGCAGGAAATCTAAATTAATTCCTAATTTTATAAAAAGGTCTACTAATTGTAATAATTTATTTGTATATGACCATGACACACACACCGATATAAACAAAGCCTTAAACAGACATACACAAAACTACCACATTAAAATATTAAGCTTACTTATTAAACAAAAACACGACATACTGAAAAGACAAAAACAACAACTGGAACAGATAACAACAAAACTAAAGAAGCATCTGAGCACTGAAGATTTTGAGGAATTTACAACAAGTGAGAGAAACGTGTCCAACAAACTAAGAATAAAACTGAAGAAGCAACAAGAATCAAAACATGAAAAACTTCAAAGCAAACGAAATATAATATTAGTCGACAACAACAAACATACGGAGTGGTTTGTAAACAAAACTGATGTCGAATTTCCACCCGACATAAAAGCTCTTTTGACAAAGGGTCCAAAGTTCGCACTGCCAATCGAAAATAAGAGATTCCCTTTATTCCAGTACATCGCGGATGGAGAGGATTTGATACAAACAATAAAAACCAAAGAAACACAAGAAGAAGCACGAACCAAATTTTCATTACTTTTAAAAGATCACACAACAACAAACTGTCAAAGTGCAATAGACCGTGCAATAATAGATACAGTGTAACGAACACGAAAATTTCTTAGCAAAAATGACAATATACGTATTTTAACATCAGATAAAGGAAATAAAACTGTTGCAATGGAAATAAAGGAATATAATGACAAAATGAAAGATATATTAAATGACTTGACAATGTATAGAATTCAACGACAAGATCCAACCTCTAAATTACAAAATAAAAATAATATTTTAGTCGATAAGCTCTTCAAAATGGATGTAATCTCGAAGACTGAGAGAAATAAGTTCATTACAACCACGGCATTACCCCCACGGATTTATGGACTTCCAAAGGTCCACAAAAAAGACACACCACTTAGGCCAATTTGCTCAGCCATAGGATCACCGGCACATAATCTATGTAAATACATTGCGGATATTTTAAAAAATGTTACAGCCAGCTCGACTTACAATATTAAAAATACAATAGAGTTTAAACAAAGGATAAATAATACTTACATTTGTGACGATGAAAAATTAATATCTTTTGACGTAATTTCCCTATTTCCGAGTATACCAACACAACTAGCACTTGACATTATAAAGAAAAAATGGACGACAATAGAAGAGCATACCAAAATACCAAAGAAAATTTTTATAGAAATCTTAAGGTTTTGTATCGAAGAAAACAGATATTTTAAGTTTAATGATGAGATATATACGCAGCTGAAAGGACTACCGATGGGATCACCTACATCACCAGTGATAGCAGATATTGTCATGGAGGACCTGTTGGAGAACACCATTAAAAAATTACCACGAACACCAAGATTGTTTACAAAATACGTCGACGATCTATTCGCGATTATAAATGAAAACGAGGTACAAAACACACTTGACGCCCTAAATTCTTTTGACAAGAACATTAAATTTACAACAGAACTAGAGGACGACGGAAAATTACCATATCTTGACTCAATTATTGTTCGACGAGGAAATCAATTGAAGTTAAAGTGGTATAAGAAACCTACATCTACAGGACGAATCATCAACTTTTACTCAAATCACCCTAAGACGATGATAATTAATACAGCAATGGGCTGTATAAGAAGAATGCTAACAATAACAGATGACACTTACCACGCCGAAGTCAAAGAAGAAATAAAAGAACTATTAAAAAGTAATGATTTTCCCGAAAATTTAATAAAAACACTAATTAAAAAATATTTAAAAGGAACTAAGCAAAATACGTCAATAAAGCCGAAACAAAAAATATTTAAGTCAGTAACTTACGTACCCAAACTGTCAGAACGCCTCACGAAATCAGATTGTTACAATAGGGAAGAAGTGAAAATAGCGCACAAACCAATTAATACATTAAAAAATTTATTTAACAACACTAAATCTAAAATACTCAATACGGAAAAAAGCAATGTTATCTATAAAATCCCTTGCAATGGAAACGAAAACGAATCATGTAATAACATATATATCGGAACAACAAAAGCCAAATTAAAATCTCGACTCGCGCAACATAAATCAGATTTTAAATATTGCCGCGAAACAAATAATCAAAAAACAGCACTTATGACCCACTGTACAACTAAAAACCACTCACCGAACTTTGACGAAACAACGATATTACAACAAGAACAACATTACAGCAAGAGATTTACATTGGAAATGCTTCATATAATTAACACACCGGCCAGCATAAGAATGAATTACAAAACGGACACTGATAACTGCGCTCACTTATATAGGCATTTGTTGACAAACAGACGGACAGTAAACAACTCCACGTTAAACAGGACAGACGTGTAATAATGTATGTTTTTAATTTTTACCAATTTGTTTTTATGTTAATTGTAATTATATTTTATGTTTTATTGTTATATATAGTTAACCCTGAAGACGATTACCGTAGGTAGTCGAAATATATTGGTTAAATCAATATTTCTGGTTTCAATTTTTGGACCACAGACCTCAAGCCAGCAAGAAGAAGGAATTAGAATTTTAAAAATTATTAAATAAAAGAATATTAAAAAGATGTATATTGGAACGATTTTTCGTCATCCCTTGTCAATTTTTGTGTTGTTACAAACCGGTTTCGGCGATCAGCCATCTTCAGTGTATGTTTTCGTTCTGATCTGTGTCTATCCGTTGTTATGTATTTATAGTCTGGATGCTGTGCCAGGTACTCTTAATATGCGTGTATATGGTTCGTTTGTTAGGTTCATGTGTTACGAATGCTTCCGAACGGGTACCTGTAATAATGGTTGTTTCTAACGCTCGTTAATTAGTTTGTGGATGTTAGGTCAGGTAATGTTTTTAATTAATATTTTTTTCAATCTGTTAAAGCCAAATTAATGCTAGAGACCTGTGCAACAATTAAAGTTAAAAAAAAAATGATTTATAAAATTTTTGTAGTGCTTATGAAGCAAAATGTTGGAAGATTTTTTTTTTCATGCTTTTTGAACATATTTTCCACAAAACTAAGTATTTTTTCTTTCTGTTTGATCTATAATATGCTTCTCAATTTTTTCAGTGTTGGTTTTGAAGAAACATTGAAAAAGAAATTATAAAAATACGAAAAAAATATAATTTTGAAGGAAGACGAGGAAAAAGAGGAAGAAGTAGAAGACAAAGATGAAATTTCAGAATATCAGTTTTACGAATTTATCGACCTCTCTGATGATGATGACGATGACCAAGATATTAGAGAGAGCAGTGATGTTGATCCACAGCCGCCTGCTAAACGGCAACTGGCCAAATCATTAATTTCATTTTTTTACTTAAAACTTTTATAACTAACATTTCAAAATTATATTTTTTTCTGTATTTTTATAATTTATTTTTCAATGTTTCTTCAAAACCAACACTTAAAACTTTTATAACTAACATTTCAAAATTATATTTTTTTCTGTATTTTTATAATTTATTTTTCAATGTTTCTTCAAAACCAACACTGAAAAAATTGAGAAGCATATTATAGATCAAACAGAAAGAAAAGACTTAGTTTTGTGGAAAATATGTTCAAAACGAATAAAAAAAAATTTCCAACATTGTGCTTCATAAGCACTACAGAAATTTTATAAATCAATTTTTTTTTAAATTTTAATTGTTGCACAGGTCTCTAGCATTAATTTGGCTTAAACAAACAACATGCTGAAAATCGGCATTTGACTGCAAAGTTCGAAGGTCGGTTAAAAAAAAAATTCGAACTAACATAAACAAACGCCGCTATACGGGTCTTCAAATTTAGCCTCTATTTTCATCCCTAACTCTCAGAATCGACCTAACTTTTGCTAACCTGGATTTGTTCCACAGTGTAATCATAATGAAAGAATTCTTCAAATGAGATTCTTCAAAAATTAAGACAACATTATTCTCTAGTTCGTGCAATAGTTATACATCACAATAAAGAAAAAGCCCACCCCGACAAATTCATGAGTTTGTCCCTGAGCTTTGTGAGTGAGATTCCCGGTATATCTACTTCTTTTCCATATTGTTTGCCGGTAACTATTTTAGCTTTTATTATATTATTAAAAATTCTGTCACAATAAGTCTTACTCCAATACATACTACTGAATTTATTTATTTTATTTTAGCTTTAATTTTGTGTGGTGGCAAATCTGAAGTGTTTATTGTATCTAGAAATTTCGTTTTAAATTTAAGTGCTGCATGCAAACGGCTTTGCTGTTTAACAACGTTTGAATTATGCGACACTTTTTCGCTTAAATATACTTTCAAACAAGTAAGGAAGTCTAAGTTCGGGTGGAACCGAAAATTATATACCTAGTAGTGATCTATTAGTAGTGATCTGGCAGCCGCCGTGGTGCGAATGTAGTGTTGCCGGCCTACCACACCGAAGGTCCATGGTTCGAGCCCTGGTACAGGTAACATCAAAAGTGATTTGAAAAAAGTTTTTCAAAAACGGGGTCGCCCCTCGGCAGTGGTTTGGCAAACTCTCCGAGTGTATTTCTGCCATGACAGGCTTCTCAGCAAAAATTCGTCTCCTTTGTAGATGCCGTTCGGAGTCGGCAAAAAACTGTAGGTCCCACCAATTTGTAGGGAAAATTCAAATCGGCACACCACAAATTGGAAGAGAAGCTTGGCGCAAAAATCTCTTAGGAGGTTTATGATGATATACCTGTTGTATATCGCGCCATAAAGAGAGAGAGAGCGTTGAATGATGTGGGTCAAAACACCCCTTAGTGTTTTAAATATTGTCAGAAAATGTATTTTAAAATTGTCTTGTCCGAGATATCGACCAAAATGTGGACCAGGGGTGACCCTAGAAGGTGTTTATACGATATGGGTATCAAATAAAAGGTGTTGGTGAGTATTTAAAAAAGAGGTGATTTTCAAGACCCTATGCGACCCGTTTTCCGAGATATCGACCATAATGTGGACCAGGGGTGACCCTAGAAAGTGTTTATACGATATGGGTATCGAAAAAAAAGGTGTTGATGAGTGTTTATAAAAGGTGATTTTCAGGACCCCATGCTACCCCGTTTACGAGATATCGCCAAAAATGTGGACCAGGGGTGACCCTGGTCTATTATATAAAAATAAGTCGCGTTTTCCGGGAAGGTTTTAGAGATATTCCACAAAATGTGGACCAGGGTAACCCTATAACGGATTCGTAAGATATGGCTATCAAACGAAAGGTGTTGACGAGTGCTTGAACGTGGTGTAGTTATTGGTCCCATATAAGACTCCGTATTCGAGGTATTTCCCGAAATATGAATCAGGTGTGACCCCAGACGGGTTTTCTACAAAATGGGTATCAAATAAAAGGTGTTGGTGATTATTTAAAAGAGAGGTGATTTTCAAGATCCTATGCGACCCGTTTTCCGAGATATCGACCAAAATGTGGACCAGGGTTGACCCTCGAAGGTGTTTATACCATATGGGTATCGAATAAAAGGTGTTGATGAGTGTTTAAAAAAGAGGTAATTTTCAGGACCCTATGCTAGCCCGTTTACGAGATATCGCCAAAATTGTGGACCAGGGGTGACCCTGGTCTATTATATAAAAATAAGTCGCGTTTTCCTCCCTGACGCCATAACTCCAGAACGGCTAGACCGAATTAAATGAAACTTTGCACGTAGCTTTCGATTGAGCCCGACATGGTTTATGGCCAAAAAAAGTGTAAGAATCCGGGAAGGTTTTGGAGATATTTCACAAAATGTGGACCAAGGTAACCCTATAACGGGTTCGTACGATATGGGTAGCAAATGAAAGGTGTTGACGAGTGCTTGAACATGGTGTAGTTATTGGTCCCATATAAGACTCCGTATTCGAGGTATTTCCCGAAATATGAACCAGGTGTGACCCCAGACGGGTTTTTTACAAAATGGGTATCAAATAAAAGGTGTTGGTGAGTATTTAAAAAAGAGGTGATTTTCAGGATATCGCCAAAAATGTGGCCCTGGTATTATATAAAAATAAGTCGGGTTTTCCTTCCTGACGCTATATCTCAAGAACGCACTAACCGATTTCAATGATTTTGCATTCGTTGGAAAAGTCTCGGGCGCCGTGAGGTTTATAACAAACAAAATTCAGGAAAAATTTCAAAATAAAAGCAGGAAAATGGGGGAAATCATTTTTTACATATAGCGACATTAATTTTATGTGACATTTTTTATTATACGCACGTTCTTTTAAACGTAAAATTAAAACCGGTATTGTCTTCACTGTGAAATTGAGGTTGAAGTTATTCGTTTCCTAACAGATCAATTGGAAACCATCAAAACCATCACGCGTATTGTGCAAGTTACCACAGCAGTAGAGGTAAACCAGCATTAGGTGTAAATATTGTATGTATGATTTTTGTTGGAACGATTTTCCGTCATCCCTTGTCAAGTTTGGTTTTGTGACAAACCGGTTTCGGCGTTCTGCCATTTTCAATGCCTAGTTTCGAAACTAATGGACTAATGTATATGCCGAGTCCAAATGAACCCGTCAACTCCACCACTGATTGCGCTACCAAAAAAGCCAGGCAATCCAATGAGACCAATCATTAATTTTAAATCGGCACCATGCTATAAGCTATCTAAATATTTAAAAACAGTATTGAAGGACACACTGGAACTTAGTAACGAACACACCATAACTAATACATCTGAACTTATAAACAAACTTAGGACCGTTAAAGTGACAAAGGACAGCAAATTGGTATCTTTCGACATAAAAGATCTATACACATCAATACCACTAGCAGAGACATTGAACATAGTAAACTCTATAACACTACGTAAAACAAAAGATAAAGTAAAAAGTACGCAAATCACGAACACGGAAAGAACCACACTACGTCAAAACTATTTTCAATTCAACAATAAAATATACAGACAAACAAACGGACTTGCGATGGGAAACCCAACATCGGCTATTCTTATGGAAGCGTTTATGCAAAACCTGGAAAAAGAGTATATACAGGAATTCAATTCCAAATTAGGAGTGTTATTTTACGCAAGGTACGTGGATGATATCATATGCGTTTTAACTACCAACAACGAAGAGCAAGTACTGGAGTACCTCAACAAGCAGCACGGGAACATAAAATTCACAATGGAAACCGAAAAAGACGGAGGAATCAATTATCTGGACCTCACAAGAAGTATTGATAAAGCTAGCAATAAATTCAACTACGACATATATAGGAAACCAACGGCCACCGACACAATAACACATAATACCTCGAACCACCCACAACAACATAAAAATGCAGCGCTAAGGCACTTAGTACAAAGATTGGAAAGAACGCCTCTTACACAAGAAGCATATAGAAGAGAGCTTGGAATAATATAAAGGGTGTTTTTTTTAGGGGTATAGAACTTCGAATTGAAATAAAACACAAGAAAATCGTTTTAAGGTCCATCAATTTAGCTTTATTGGAAGGATATTTTTATGCCATTAATGTTTAAATATGATTTCGGGCATGTGGCCGCCGCGGCTGGCTCGAATAAAGCCAATTCTACAGGTCCAATTTTCAACCACTTTTTCGAGCATATGGGGCCGTATGTCGGCAATAACGCCACGAATGTTGGCTTCCAATTCCCCTAACGTTTCTGGTTTGTTGGTGTAGACGAGCGACTTCACATATCCCCAAAGAAAATAATCCAATGGTGTCAAATCACACGACCTTGGTGGCCAATTGACAGGTCCATTCCGCGAAATTATGCGCTCATCGAATGTTTCCTTCAATAAATCGATTGTGACGTGCGCTGTGTGGCATGTAGCGCCGTCTTGTTGGAACCACAACTCATCCACATTCATGCCATCCAATTCGGGAACAAAATAGTCGGTTATCATGGCTCTATACCGGTCTCCATTAACGGTAGCTGCCTCTCCAGCATTATTGCGGAAGAAGTATGGCCCAATGACTCCACCAGCCCATAGAGCACACCAAACAGTCAGTTTTTGTGGATGTAATGGCGTTTCAAGGGTCTCATGTGGATTCTCTTCACTCCAAATGCGGCAATTTTGCTTGTTGACGTAGCCATTCAACCAAAAATGAGCCTCATCACTGAACAAAATTTTGCGATGAAAATCAGCATCGAAATCAATCTCATTTTCGGCCCATACACCAAAATCACGACGCATTGCATAGTCTCGCGGCTTTAATTCTTGCACAAGCTGGATCTTGTAAGGTCGCAAGCCAAGATCTTTGCGCAAAATCTTCCATAAAGTTGATGGACAAAGCTCCAATTGCTGTGCACGGTGGCGAATCGATTCATTCGGGTCCTCTTCAACACTTTGCTCTACAGCGGCAATTGTTTCTTCGGTGCGCACTGTTCGACGTCTCTGCGGATGCGTATTATCACATAGAGTAAACGTAGTGCGAAAACGATCCATGGTTAACCGAATTAATTGCTCTGATGGACGATTATGTCGACCATAAAATGGACGGAGCTCACGGTAAACTTCGCGAACTGAACCATTATTTTCGAAATAAATTTGCACGATTTGCAAGCTTTGTTCTTTTGTCAACCTGTTCATGATGAAATGGCAAACCAAACTGAACATAAATGACATTAGAGTTGCCAGATTTGACCACAAAATGCCAGTTTTATCTCTATTCGAAAAACAAACCTGTAAAAAAAACACCCTTTATAACATCGCTACAAACAACGGATATAAAAAAGCACTAGTAGATAAACTCAGGAGAGACCTTAGAGAACAAAAAAGAAACAATGGAGAAGAAAGTACACAAACCTGGACGACAATCACATATACTGGAAGGGCAACATATAAACTAGCAAATTTCCTTAGAAAATACAACATCAACACAGCGTTCAAAACATCGAACAATTTAGGACGCAAGCTAAGAACCAAACCTAACTCAGAAGATCCATTTAGCAGCCATGGTGTACACAAGCTCACTTGTGAATGCCAGCACAGTTACATAGGACAAACCGGACGAAAAGTAAGAACGAGGTTCAGAGAACACATTAGATATTACAACAAAAAGATACGGAATCCAACCATCATACCAGAGTCCAACTTTGCGAATCACATGGCGGAGAATAAATGCCCCCCCGGAAACATCAAAAAAATAGTCAAGGTCCTACATGTACAAGCAAAAGGCAGACGTCTGAACGTACTCGAAAACATGGAAATCTACAAACAAAAAACATTCGACGGTAGAATAATAAACGAACAGACAAACACTGTTTCCGACACAATATTCGAACCTTTAAAATTGGTTTACAAAAAACAAAGCAACCACTCAGGTACAACAGACACACACGCACCGACAAATAAGCACAAAACAACAAAAGATCAAAAACAACAAACAAGCAAAAAAGGTCAAACAACAAAAATCACCAACTTTTACCTGCCTCAGTCAACCACAAAAAAACCGATCGATGCAAACCACCCCCGTTTCTGAATGTACACGCACAACACATGCACACACGTACACAAACAGACACCCATGCTGACGTTACCTGCTACCTACTATAAATACAAGACAAACGACCACAACGGATCAGAACGAGAATCGACACTGATGATGGCACAACGCCGAAACCGGTTTGTCTCAAAACCAAATTTGACAAGGGATGACGAAAAATCGTTCCAATATACATCAATCATTCACCCTGTCGGAAAAACAACAAAACAAAATAAAACAGTTAACGCAATGAATTACTATGCCTATCGTATTATTATTCGTACACATGAGGACAATCTTATCCTGAAGTTCCTATTCCAGCAATTCGCTGTCGATATGTATGTCAAAGTCGAGACCGAACGTTTAGCGTTCATCCGATTCAATCAGCCAAAGCTACGATCTGAGGACTAGATACACTTGCTTGATCCTATTCATTCAGGTGGCAATGTTCAGACTATTGGATGTCTGACGATTCTCCCATCATCTTATATCGGAAGCCCACGCCACATGCTAGAATACGTTCAAGACGCTATGACGTACGTGCGAAATTATGGAACTCCGGATTTATTTATTACGTTCACATGCAATCCGAAGTGGACGGAAATTGAACGTGAGTTGGACCCGGGCCAACAACCGGCAGATCGGCATGACATAATCGCCAGAGTTTTTCGGCAAAAACTTATGTTTATGATTGCTGTGCTTACTAAGTATCGAGTTTTTGGTGACACACGTTGTTATATGTACTCTGTGGAATGGCAGAAGCGTGGGCTACCGCATGCTCATGTCCTAATTTGGTTGCTGAACAAATTACATTCAAATGAAGTGGATGACATCATATCAGCTGAAATTCCTGATCCAGTCAATAATCCCCATCTACACGACATTGTGACGACACAGATGGTGCACGGACCGTGCGGTGCATTAAATCCATTATCGCCTTGCATGGCTAATGGAAAGTGCACAAAACGATATCCGCGACCGTTAGTTGCTGAAACACACACAGGGAACAATGGATATCCAATTTATCGTCGGCGTTCAAAAGAAGATAATGGTCGAACTATCAAAGTTAAAGCTCAAAATCAAGAGATCGAAATCGGAAATGAATTCATTGTACCATATTGCCCGCTGCTATCACGAATTTTCAAAGCTTATGTGAACGTTGAAAGTTGTCATTTGGCCAAATCAGTCAAATATTTGTGCAAGTACGTCACAAAAGTCAGCGACATGGCTGTGTTTGGTATTGCGTCGGAAAATGTGAATGACGAAATTAGCAACTTCCAAATGGGCAGATACGTCAGTACTAATGAAGCAATGTGGCGATCATTGTCATTTCAAATTCATGAAAGATATCCCACAGTTGTACATTTAGCAGTGCATTTGGAAAATGGACAAAGAGTTTACTTCACTGAGGCTAATGCGGCACAACGAGCTGAGAGACCACCATCGACAACATTGACTATCTTCTTTGCAATGTGTGAAGCAGATCCATTCGCAGCGACCTTGATGTACGTTGAAATGCCCAAGTATTACACTTGGAATCAATCAACGTCGCAAACAAGGAACCCCAGTTTCAGGTTGGCCACAGGTGTTTTCCACTGATGCGCTAGGTCGCATGTATACTGTTCATCCTACAAATTATGAATGTTTTTATTTGCGACTGCTGTTGGTAAATGTATGTGGACCAAAATCATTTGCGCATTTGAAAACTGTGAATGGCCACCAATGCCAAACATATCGAGAAGCATGTCAAGTATTGGGTTTGCTGGAGAACGATTCTCATTGGGATTTAACACTTGCGGATTCAGTTGTTTCATCGAATGCGTACCAAATACGAACGCTGTTCGCATTAATCATCACCACATGTTTCCCTTCACAACCAATTCAGTTATGGAACAAATACAAAGACGACATATGTGAAGATATCTTGCATCACTTGCGCATTCAAACGAAAAGTCCCGACATGCAAATAACCGATGAAATCTACAATGAAGGATTGATTCTGATTGAGCATCAATGCTTGAATATTGCAAACAAGGTACTGATTGAAGTAGGAATGATTGCGCCAAATCGATCGATGCACGATGGATTCAACCAAGAATTTAATCGAGAGCAGCAATACAATGTTGATACATTGCAGGAATTCGTTCGAAATAATGTGCCGTTGCTGAATGAACAGCAAAAACAAGTATACGAAACATTAATGCAAGCGGTGGACAATAATACTGGTAGTCTATTCTTCCTGGACGCACCCGGAGGAACAGGGAAAACATTTGTACTTTCACTGATTTTTGCCACTGTTCGATCAAGATGTGACATAGTTTTGGCGTTAGCATCATCTGGAATTGCGGCGACTCAATTTAAACATAGTTGATACTCCAGCATGCAATATTTCCCGATCCAGTGCAATGGGAAAATTGTTGATGCAATGCAAGCTCATTGTTTGGAATGAGTGCACAATGGCAAATAAGAAATCACTTGAAGCACTTAACTTTACACTGAAGGATCTTCGGCGAAATAACAACATCTTTGGCGCAAGGCCAATCGCTTAGTGTTGCGGGATAAATTTAGAAAATCATTGTTTTTCACATGGTCAGCTATACGTTGCGTGTTCACGAGTTGGGAAGCCATTCGCTTTGTTTGTGTTAACGTCAGACAAAAAAACAAAAATTGTGGTTTACAAAAGAGCACTTCCATGAGACGGATAATTTGCGGACACGTACTTTGGATTCACTTTCATTTTTTTACTTGTAGAAATTCAACTAACATAGTTTATGGGCAGAAAAAGGATAAGAATCAGGGAAGGTTTTGGAGATATTCCACAAAATGTGGACCAGGGTAACCCTATAACGGGTTCGTACGATATGGGTAGCAAATGAAAGGTGTTGACGAGTGCTTGAACATGGTGTAGTTATTGGTCCCATATAAGACTCCGTATTCGAGGTATTTCCCGAAATATGAACCAGGTGTGACCCCAGACGGGTTTTTTACAAAATGGGTATCAAATAAAAGGTGTTGGTGAGTATTTAAAAAAGAGGTGATTTTCAGGACCCTATGCTACCTTGTTTACGAGATATCGCCAAAAATTTGGCCCTGGTATTATATAAAAATAAGTCGGGTTTTCCTTCCTGACGCTATATCTCAAGAACGCACTAACCGATTTCAATGATTTTGCATTCGTTGGAAAAGTCTGGGGCGCCGTAAGGTTTATAGCAAACAAAATTTAGGAAAAATTTCAAAAGAAAAGCAGGAAAATAGGGGAAACCATTTTTTACATACAGCGCCATTAATTTTATGTGACATTTTTTATTATACGCACGTTCTTTCAAACGCAAAATTAAAACCGGTATTGTGTTCACCGTGAAATTGAGGTGGAAGTTATTCGTTTCCTAACAGATCAATTGGAAACCATCAAAACAATCACGCGTATTGTGCAAGTTAACACAGCAGTAGAGGTATACCAGCATTAGGTGTAAATATTGTATGTATGCCTGTGTGTTATCCAAATAACAAACAGACAAACCTACATAAATACTCGTCAGTGGTTGTTGTAAGCAGGCATTGAATTTTATTGGCATACAAATTTACATGTATGTACGCCAGCAACAAGTATATTCCCGGAACTTAAGTGAAGAAAGACAAAATATAATAAGAGAAAATGATTGATTGAGACAACGCGTGAAGGCAGGAAGATCATTGGCATCATACAATCGCTTGGT
The DNA here is from genome assembly GCA_949987695.1 of Merzomyia westermanni. Classification (NCBI taxonomy): domain Eukaryota; kingdom Metazoa; phylum Arthropoda; class Insecta; order Diptera; family Tephritidae; genus Merzomyia; species Merzomyia westermanni. The sequence goes on along the minus strand of OX465292.1, from coordinate 11,019,789 downwards.
ATTCCAATATGATCCCACTACGAACTACAGTGATGATGAAAATTTAGATATTGGACCAATGACGACTGTATGCCGATATTGCAATGCGTTAAAGTTCAAAAGAGAAACCGATGGATTGTGCTGCGCAAGTGGAAAAGTCAAACTGGAGCCATTACTTACACCACCTGTTATGCAACTGCCTGGTACGGGAGAAGAGGAGTGGCGGGGTGGCATGGTAGTAGCCCGGCTGAGGCTCGTCGGCTTTGAGGCGCGGTTCTTGCCACTTCTCCTTTCCCAACAGTTGCATAGCAAAATTTAGGTTCATGCCTAGGGAGGATAATAAAGCTAGAAAGAAAGCGATAGGTAAGACAAGCGGGAGAAAACCTGTCCTAGTCAGGTGGAGCCGTCCCACCCCTCCTGTTCACGGGATGTGAACAGCCTTTGGACTCTACTATGGCTCCGCTTCCCGAGCAGAGTCCCCTTGAACCTGACTAACGTCCGTCTTTAGGTACTTATGTTTACTTCATCCTTTTCTCAACTACCCCAACTTACCATTCAGTTGCCACAAGGGCAACACCTGCACCAACAACAGTATGTCTTTAGTCCGACATATTATCAATAAAATCCGCTATTAAGAATAAAAACCTTCAACCCATAAACTTCAACCAAATAGCTTAAACCAGCGACTTTCAAATTCATACAATGTTTATTATAACAATAAAAAAACTTACGATTAGCTATTCAAACTATGTAACTATTACAAATACAGTTTCCCCTAGCCTTATCTACAACAATATATTATTTCGTTATTTGAAAAAAAAACCTCGTACCAAAATTTATTTATCGAAATTCGAAACCGGCCTAATGTAGATCTAACTATTTGTGCAAAAGCACACTTATAGTCATATATCAATAAGAGCGCACTTGTGAGCGCTAACTCTCAATAAAAATGTCAACCAAATTATATGTATGAGTATGTGTGCCCTGCTCAGAGAAAACTTCACACCTATAAAGGCATGTGCATATGTAACTTTTCTATTACAAAACTCTTACCTTGCTTATCCGGATGAATTTGGTACCAAAAACAACTCTTAAGCTGAAAGTAGAGAAAATAACAAACAACATGTGCTGGACACAAGACAGTGGTTCTGTTATAGGGCTTTGACCGCGTGGTCAAAGCTGACTTTTCAGAACTAATGTTTTTCGATATTAGTTTAACGTGTCGGTTCGGTGCATGTGCATTATTTCATGCATGTGCAAACAAAAAAATTTTTTTTTTTTTTTAGAAAGAATCATAAGAAAAATAGTGGCTGCGCAAAGCAAAAAACTAATAAAACTAACTCGAAAACCGAAACCACAAAAGCAAAAAAACTAAGTGCGTGTGAAAACTAAAAAAGTGTAAAAAAGTAAAAAAGATGTCACTACGGAAAAAGTGAAAACAATATTGTGTCCCTCAACAAAAAAAACAATGTTTAAGCTTGGGTAGGCATTGGTGCGAATGCCAAAATAAAAATATGTTAGTACTACTTCAAGGTAGGTGAAGTTCCAAATTCACAGAACCTAATATTAAATAACTTATAAAACTAATATCGTAAATAAATAAAAAGAAAAAAATTAATGAATTCAGGAAAAAAAATCCAAACTTAAATTTACAACTAGTAACAAAAAAAAATGCATGGGTGGTGCACCCTAATATATACTAAAAACTGTATGAAGAGTGTGATAGTAAAAGTTAAAAATTTCAAGTTGGCGAGCGCGCTCACCGTGAGCTGCGCTTGTCTGCTCTCCCGCTTTGCTGGTTCTGTGCTCGTGGGTGTTAGTGTGTATGTGCAGTGAGAAATGCTGCTGGTGAGTGTTGCTGATGTTGCTGAAGTGGCTAATGTTGCTACGGGTGTCGGTGGTCGTGCCACAAAATGTTTAGCGGCACGTCGATGATGCTGATGATGATGTTTTGCAACACGTAGTGTTGCTGATGTAGCTGTTGTTGTGTATGAAACGCGGTGTTCGCTGGTTTGTAACAAACGTGTGAAGTTGCGTTCTAAAAATGTTCGGTGTTCGTGGCTCGTGTTGGATCTCCGTGTTATGTGTGCGTGTCTGTGTGTTTGTGCAATCTGGCGGGGATCTATGCCAACGCTTTTGGCCACAGATATTCCTCGGATTTGGAACTTTTGGCCAAAAATTACTCCCTGAATATTTCGCTAATGTGTGAATGTGTGATGTTGATGTTTCCCGTGTTTAGTGCCCAATAATTTGTGTAGTTTTATGTGTGGATTTATGTGTATACTTTTGTAGCAGTGAGTTCAAGTAGCAAAAAATGTCGCGGCCCTCGGCTGGCTTCGTGCTCGCTGCAACAAGAGAACGTATATCCATACATATGTTTTTTTTTTCCTAAATATTTTTATTCTTCAATATCTTTGATAAAAAATTTTTTCTCTGGCTTTTTGAATTAAATTCAGCGATTTTTTTTTTCCTTTTCAAATTTAACCTGACTTCAAAAAAAAATTCTTCTTCTTCTTTTCATCTACCCTTTGTTTGCATACATGCTCGTGTACATATGTACACACCTATGTACACCTAAGTGCATTTATGCATATTTTGATATGCTCGAATTTTGAAATTAGATTTAATCGGAAAAAATCTAATAAATGAACAATTCAAGCAAATATTTCAATGAAAATCAACAAATATTTATTTACAAAAATTTCATTCAAATTCACTCAACATTGATTTTGATCGTAACTGCCAACAACAATTCTATTGAGACAATTCTGCTAAATAGACTAACGAACTAATTTATCCGAATTTACTCTAGTAAAGGATAACCCAAGTTATTAAGTCAACCATTGTTTTTACAGAAAAAAAATCGCCGAATCAATAACACATATCTACCGCAAAAACTAATTTAAATGAAAATTGATCAAAAAGAAAGTGTATCAACAAATCTGAATTTTACGAAACATTTATTTTAATGAAAATTTACTGCACCACTTTCACAAGGCTATATTTTAGACACGGGTAAAAATTCAGGAAAAAAAAGCTTTCAAACAAACTTTAAATCTTCCAATTTGACTTACCGGTGACTGCTGCTTCTTGAGGGGATTTTCACGTCCTGTGGCGGCGGCTCTCCTTGCGCTGATGAGATACCTAGGGAGGATTCTCTGGTATCAGGAACTCCACTGTTTTTCTTCGATCGCGTTTACTTTTTATCGTGAAACCGCACTTTATAAACAGACTTTTTCACTCGCGCACCTACACTTTAAGGTGAATACAACGCACTTTGAAAAATTACCTTTTTTTTTTCACAACACTTTTGGCACTAGTTAAGACCGCGACTTTTCGATTTTTAATTGCTGTCGATCAGCGGGACCCCCTTTTATACCCATTAACCCTTGCGGCATTTTGAGCACCGTACGGCACGAATCGCCGGCCTGCTTAGGGTAAACCAATCCGCGTTCGACCCTTAAGCGGCACGCATATGCACATATGCGCAAGCAACACTTAACCCACCCACACAAACAAACATCCGCTACGCTAATATCGTAAACGCGGAGAAGGTGGTTCGGTTAGCGGTTGCCCGCGCATCTGTTCATATACCCGCTTGCGCGTAGTCAGAGAAATGCTCAAAGGCTGTCGTTACAGGCTCGCATCCGCCGATGGTGCCTGCATCATGGAGCGTGTGCGTAAAAGAATTCATAACGCAGCCTTGGGTTGGTTTGTAGATCCGGGGCTAACGTGTGGCCTCGACCCACGATCTAATGCCGGGCTTCTAGTTCGCTTCTTATCTAACCTTTCACTAGAACATATATTACACTAAACATTTACTAACACACAAAAATTAGATAAACTATCAAAAAACTAAGTCTAATATCACTGGGCTCTTACGCAAAACTAACCTAGGGTATCACAGATAGGCATCTTAATCCTATATCACAGGTTGAAACTAAAACTATATCACAGATTAGAGAAAAATTAGTCAAGTTGCAAGTGGATAAAAAAGTATAAATCGAAAGGTATGTCAAGTCTGAAATGCATAATCAAAAAAAAGTTAAGTCAGAAATTGTATAATTACATTAGTAGGTCAATAAACCTAAAATAATTGAATAATAATTACAAAAAATATCCAAAAAAAAGTATGTCAATTTTCTAAAGGTCAGGTTTTTCGGGTACACAGGTAAGTAATAAATAACATGCAACATTGAACACTTAATAACATCATGCCACAAATATGTCCTTAGCATGGTATACCCCGATTCTCTTTCCGCTAACATCGCCGAGTTCATACATAGAGTTACCTATAACTTTCAATACAACGCATTTTACTTGCTTTGGGGCAAGTTTGGGATTATAGTTATCTATTTGTGAACTCTGTTTGAAATTTCGGCGGTATACCATTTGTCCAATTTTAAACGATACATCCTTGCTCCTAGTGTCGTAAACCTTTTTGCTGCGTTCGTGGGCTAACCTCAGCTCTTTCATAATTTTGTTTCTAATTGCCTGTAGTTTATCAGACTTTACCTCTACCACGCAATCTACGTCTTTCACAGCACCTAATTTTCTATATAACTCGTATGATGCACCATGTTGCACCATTGGCATACCAAAAAGCGCGTAATACGGGGATGTGTTAATTGCCGAATGGATTACGCTTCTTAAAGCAAACGCTGCATCACTGATGTGCTTATCCCAGTTCTTTTGATTCTCTCCCACGTATGACCTAACTATTTGTAGTATGGATCGGTTGACCCTTTCTGCGGCATTGCCTTGTGGCGAGTAGAATGCTGTTCTTACATGTGTTGTGCCATATCTTGCCAAAAATGATGCAAACAGTCCTGAGACGAATTGTTTACCATTATCAGAGTGCACGTACTCTGGGACTCCAAAAACATGAAAAACTTCTTTCTCTAAAAATTTTACAACGTCCGCTGAGGTTGCCTTACGCATCGGTTTCAAAAACACAAACTTCGAAAAATGATCTAAACATACAAACACATAAACATTACCATCACACGTACGTGGGTAAGGACCCATAAAATCTATAAATAAACGTTGAAAAGGGCGCTCAGTAACATGTTGCTTTCCCATCAAAGGTTTGTGGAAAGCATTCTGCGTTTTGTTGCCTTTACAAATATCGCAACTTTTGACGTAATTTTGCACATCGGCCACTAGTCCTGGCCAGTAGTATCTTTCGCGTATCCTTGCGAGTGTCTTGTGGATACCTCCATGGCCTGCAGATGGCGAGCAGTGCGATGCCTCCACCAACCCTGAACGAAGCTCAGTCGGTACCCAGAGCTTCCAGGCCTGGTCCTCTTGAAGCCCTTCACCCTTGTCAAATTGTGTCCGTTTATAAACATACCCGTCTGATACGCACAGTTCGGGCAGTTTGTCTTTGTTTAATGTCACCGTATCAATGAGTTCGTGATATTCCGTCGATTTGAAATATGGTGAGGTTACATCTATGTCGAGCACTCTATCGCTCACTAGCAGCTCGTTCATATCGGCCCTGGATAAAGCGTCCGGCACTACATTTTGGGTGCCTTTACGGTGTTGAATATCAAAATCGTATGCTTGCAACTTCAAGCTCCACCTTGCCAGCCGACCGGATAGATCCTTCTGCCCCATCAGCCACTTCAGGCTGGCATGGTCAGTTATCACCGTAAAGGGCAATCCCTCGATATAGGGCCGGAACCTCTTTATGCTCAGGACCGCTGCATAACACTCTAACTCTGTAATACTATAATTGCGTTGTGCCTTGTTTAATTTTGCCGATACATAGGCAATCGGTCTTTCGTTTCCGTCCTGGTCTAGTTGGAAGAGGACACCTCCAACTCCGTCCGTCGATGCATCGCATTGCACATAAAAGTGCTTTTCGAAGTCCGGATGGATTAACACCGGTGCTGAAATAAGCTTTTGTTTTAAGCAATTAAATGCTAGCATCGCTTCGTTCGTCATTTTAAAAGATTTTATCTTGTCCTTAGTGAGGCAGTCGTGAAGTGGTGCTGCAATTGTCGCGTAGTCCTGTATGAATCTACGGTACCAGCCTGTCATACCTAGGAACCGTCTGAGTTGTTTCGGTGTTCGGGGTTCGGGGAAGTCTCGCATTGCTGCCACCTTATTCAAATCTGTACGGATACATCCGTCTCCTACCACATAACCTAAATAACGTACCTCTTTAAAACAAAATTTGCTCTTTTCAACGTTTATCGTTAACTTTGCATCGCGAAGACATTTTGCAACACGGGACAAAAAATCTAAATGGGACGAAAAATCTTCAGAACAAACAAGTAAATCATCTAAATAAACAAACACAGATTCACGAAGAGAAGCGGGGATGACCTTGTCCATTAAACGACACATTCGCTGTGCCGCGTTGCACAATCCAAAAGGCATGACTGTGAAATGGTACAAAGGTCTACCAGGTACAGTGAAAGCAGTTTTCTCCCTGGACTTTCGCTCTAATGGTATCTGCCAAAACGCGTCTTTTAAATCAATGGCTGATATGTACCTGGTATTCTGAAGCCGACTTAGAATACCATCTATATGTGGAAGTGGGTATGCATCCTTGATGGTGCGTTCGTTCAATTTCCGGGCATCCAAACATAGGCGGTTTTTGGTTCCTTTGATGACTAGTGATACGGGGGAACTCCAGCAACTGTTGCTTTCCTCTATAACGCCCATTTCCAGCATTCGGTCCAGTTCCGCGAAAACCAACTTTTGTATTGCCGGAGAAATAGGGTAATGGCGCTGCTTCACGGGAAGATGTTCATCGGTAACTTCAATAATGTGTTCTTCAACGTCGGTTTTGCCCAACCCAAGTACTGCGAATGAAGGATACTGTGCTTTCACTCGATCCAAAGCCACAGTCTCCTCGGGACTCAGATCATGTTGCACTGCATCGAATGATAAGTCACCCTCAGCAGGTGTAAGCTCTGACACGACATTAACCTTTGAGTTGATTTGGGGCCCCCTACTGACTACATTAAGCTGGAAGGCTTTCCAGAAATCGATCCCTAGATAGACCTCCTGTTGCAACCCCGGCACTATCAGGAATTCCAGCTCCCTAGTGGTACTGTCCCAAAGCACTGGAAGAGTCACTACTCCGATAACCGCGGTTTCACCCCCATTAGCTGTCTTGACATTTTGACCTCGGATCGGCAGAATCAGACTTTCTTTTCCCTCGAGTAACTTATGGGCATTTTTCCCCAAGCAGCTGGCCCCGGCCCCGGAATCCAAGAGCGCGAGCGCCTGTCGTCCACCGATCTCCGTTTTAGCGAACAACCTATTATCGCTCTGTACAGTCACGATAGTTGAAATTATCTTCTTTCTTAGCCTTTTAAACAATTTCTGTTTTTCCCTGATTTTCCGTATCTTTTCAAAATTCCTCTTCTTCTTTTTCGCGTTCAACTCCTCACAGAAAATTCTTCTTCTTGCCTCATCGTACTTCATTTTCCTAACGTGCAAACTCTCCCTGACTGGTTCAACTTTCTTCTCTACTACTTTCTCTTTTACCTCTATTTCTTTATCCCTCTTCAAAATCTCTATTTTCCTACCTTCTACAAATTCTCCGGGCGATCCTGGCTTGAGGCAGAGCTCCCGGACATCTCTGCCAGTGCCCGGTTTCCCGCCTCTGGCTTAAAAACACAAAATGACGAATCACCACCACACGCAAAACATTTCATGAAATGGAAATTAGACTTGCACTTTGTGTCTTTTGCTGCTTCTGCCGGGTTCTTTATATAAAAATCCACCGGCATGCCACAAGCATAGCACAACATAAGGTGGAATGGGGACGGACAAAACATTTGATTTTGGACAGGACTAACATTTTGACTATGGACATTGGACGACGACCTTGCAACAGGACTGGGAAAATTGGTTGGGATGTTGGGTTTAGGAGGATTTTGATGGACGGGGGCACGAGACACATTCCTATTACCATTAAGATTCCTATTGTCTTTGTTGAACGCTTCAACACAAAAATCACCTCCCTGCTCTTCTGACCAACCTCCGCTGCCTATTTCGCTTATTGGCTTTGCCCTAGACCTATTCTCTTTTATTAATTTTTCCGCCCTCTTGCACTCCAGTTTCAGATCAGCCAATGTTTCGGTCTTCGTCGCGAAAGTTAAGTTGGCCAGATAAGGTTTCAGGTTGCCCTTAATTATCTTAACCAACTCAACTTCCGGGATTCGCTGTCTGAGGCGGAACGTGAGATCGTGGACATCGGCGTAATATTCGTCAAAGCTCTCTTGGGGCTGCTGCTTCCTCTCCATAATCTCGCGTATTACCTCATAATCTGACTCTGCCGATTTGAATTGAGCCAAGATTTCCCGTTTTAACCCAAAGTAATCGAACGCATCGTCATCGGCGTGGTCCTCCAGCACCTGCCAATACCACTTGAGAGCTGGCCCTGTCACTAAACAATGGAAGTCAGCAAAAAGCTGTTGGTAGGACAACTGATATTGTATACGCATGCGTTCCAGGCGGAAGACGAAACTCTCCACTGTCATTCCTTTGGCTGAACCGTCGAACTTCAGATGCCGCTTGTCCAAATCGACCTTCTTCCTAACCGAATATCCGGGGTTTCCGTTGCCGGTATATGTTTGATTCGCGGTGCTGCGCTGCTGGTTCGTGGCATCCCTATCCTGCCCTGGCGTAGATGTATTTTGTGTAGGTGCTGATGTAACAGGAGCGCGCATGGATGTCTCCACATGAGCGACACGATTGCTAAGGGTGGATATATCCTCCCTTACCTTTCGCACTTCGCCCATGTGATGATTCATTTCAGCATTCTGCTGCATCATCACCTCCATCATGCGCGCTAAGTGATCAATCCGCTCGTCCACCGTTGGCTGCCGTCTGTTACCGCCATTGTTTCCTCCATTCCCCACTGCCGCTCCGTCGCCTCCAATTGCTCCTTCCTCGTAATCAGACATCTCCAACACCTGATCCAACTTCCGCGAGAAACTCAGGGACTGGTCTGCCGCGTTTACAGTAACCCTATCAGTAACCGTATACTCCTGTCTGTGGCTGTTCGGGACCTCAGGCTGCCCAAAAACCCTAGCAGTGCAGAGATTCAAAAGGTCTATCGGGACGAAATCGGCTGGTAGTTCGATGCCGGTGTCTATTTGGTTAAACAGGGACCCTACCACCTCGTTCCTCAAGTCCCGAGCTATGCTGCGCGTTATCCGTCTGTTACTCGCCAAAAGTCCTAAACCCCTCTTCGAAACTGCCCCTTGGTTCGCAGACTTGTCCATAAACTCAAGGGACTGGTATAAAAAAAAGGAGTCCGAAACCTGACCGCCAACAAAGAACCGAAACTTGCTGACCTCGGAATTGGAAATCAATGACTTAAACCCACAAAACCGGACAAGCCCTTTTTCCCAACAATAAGCAGGAAAAGTAAATTTCAGATTTGGGTATTTCACTTGGGGTTTATTTGTCAATTCAAAAAAAGAAAAATTTTAAACAAACTGTATAAACCGATATAAAAACAATTCAAATATTATAAGATATACCAGAAAATATTTATATATATGTATATGAAACAAACGTGTATATATATGTAAGATAAATGGGTGTAAAAAGATAGTAAGTGTACAACTCAAAATGCAAATTTCTTTAAGGGTATATATGTGTTGGTGTTTATATAGAAATATATGCAGAACGGCAAAAAAAAAATAAATTTCCAAATTAAAATTTAATAAGTGTGTGTATGTATGTATATATACGTAAAGTAACTGCGTGTATAAAAAAGTTAATAATAAATGTGTGGTTCAACAATTCAAAAATCAACCAATTTCCTAAAGGGTATATATGGATATGTGGATATGGTAAATATGATTAAAAGGTGAAATTCAACTGGGCAACTAAAATTAATTCCTTAAAGGTATACCCGTGTTTGTGTATCTGTATGCGTAAAAAAATAAAAAAACGGAAATTCAAAACTTAAAAATTCTATGTGAGTATATCTGTATATGGGTGTAAAAAGTTTTAAAACTACAAAACTTCAAAAAGAATTATCCTCACAAAATTTCTTTACGTGTATTTATTTGTTTACGTACCACGGTATAAAAAAAATTAAAAGAGTTTTAAGCTTAAGAAATGAAAAAGATGGTCACTTCAAAAATTCAAGAAGAAACGGTTTTTTTCGTAGGGTATAGAGTATGTGGATATGAGTATCAAATATCAAAAGTGTGTATAATAGATATCGTGGTGTGTATATTTATGTATGCTCATGTATACCTATGAAACAAAATTGATTTGCGCAACACTTTCTTAAGGTTGGTAGATAAAAGATGTAAAAAAAAAATTAAAATTCACTTTTAATCTTAACAGAATATAAAAATTTAAAAAAATAAAAAAATATATAAAATGTATAAAAACTATCGAGATATAAAAATTTTATTAGCAAAAGTAATAAATTCCTTGGTGAAATTCCCAGAAACTATAAAAACAAAGAAAAGATTTAAATAGAACCTTCGAAAAGTTCAAAAAAACTTTAGTAATGAAAAGCTATATGAAAATTCAGACAAACTAAAAAGAAGAAAAATTAAAAAAGATTACTTGCAAGAAGAAATTCTGGTATCTAAGTTATGAAATCAAATTACAATGACTTTTATGTGTTTTACGTATAATGTGTTTGTAAATATTAAATAAACAAGACTCGAAACAAATCAATAATTTAGAATTTTTGATGCATATGAAATCGAGAGAAAAAAAAAAATATATGTGTTTTATTTCTATTTATTATATACGATTTATAACAGAAATCGGAAATTCCTAAGGAATTTATAATCTTCAATATTGAGGTACTGTTGGTGCATTTGGTGTTGTCCTCGCCTGATGGACTCTGGGTAGTTGAGTACGGTATGAAGCATGCTGTCCAAGGTCAATGTCAGCTAATCCCCTCTTAATTATGGAATGTGGCACGACAGCGCCTTAAGAACTAGCTGAAGACGTGGTTGCCACAATTCCCCCTTTACCCTGTCAAATTACTCTACCCCCTGCAAACATACAACAACCTCACATATATACGGTGCTGGACCATGCGTATGGCAGCTGATGTAGCTTGTAACAAAACAACAAACAATTGAAATCGTCTTAAAGTACTGCCGATGACCTCTGATACCACTTTTTAAAAACGTTGAAGTTCTTAAAAGGAACTCAGAACTCACCGCCAGCACTCCCCCCACTGTTTTGTCACTTAGGCACATATCGCTCGTTGCTGACAACAAGCGATGTTGCCCTCGTGACCCTAAATCTGTCCGTGAGAAGGAAAAATTAAGAGAATAAATAAGATAGCTAAAAGCTGAAAATAGTATATTGAAAAGCAAGTTAAGGTGAAAAGAAATATTAAATTAGAAAGTATAAGAAAAGAAATATGGGAAAAATTTAAAATGACTAGTGGGCTATAACGTTGGGCGCAATTGTTATGCAACTGCCTGGTACGGGAGAAGAGGAGTGGCGGGGTGGCATGGTAGTAGCCCGGCTGAGGCTCGTCGGCTTTGAGGCGCGGTTCTTGCCACTTCTCCTTTCCCAACAGTTGCATAGCAAAATTTAGGTTCATGCCTAGGGAGGATAATAAAGCTAGAAAGAAAGCGATAGGTAAGACAAGCGGGAGAAAACCTGTCCTAGTCAGGTGGAGCCGTCCCACCCCTCCTGTTCACGGGATGTGAACAGCCTTTGGACTCTACTATGGCTCCGCTTCCCGAGCAGAGTCCCCTTGAACCTGACTAACGTCCGTCTTTAGGTACTTATGTTTACTTCATCCTTTTCTCAACTACCCCAACTTACCATTCAGTTGCCACAAGGGCAACACCTGCACCAACAACAGTATGTCTTTAGTCCGACATATTATCAATAAAATCCGCTATTAAGAATAAAAACCTTCAACCCATAAACTTCAACCAAATAGCTTAAACCAGCGACTTTCAAATTCATACAATGTTTATTATAACAATAAAAAAACTTACGATTAGCTATTCAAACTATGTAACTATTACAAATACAGTTTCCCCTAGCCTTATCTACAACAATATATTATTTCGTTATTTGAAAAAAAAACCTCGTACCAAAATTTATTTATCGAAATTCGAAACCGGCCTAATGTAGATCTAACTATTTGTGCAAAAGCACACTTATAGTCATATATCAATAAGAGCGCACTTGTGAGCGCTAACTCTCAATAAAAAAGTCAACCAAATTATATGTATGAGTATGTGTGCCCTGCTCAGAGAAAACTTCACACCTATAAAGGCATGTGCATATGTAACTTTTCTATTACAAAACTCTTACCTTGCTTATCCGGATGAATTTGGTACCAAAAACAACTCTTAAGCTGAAAGTAGAGAAAATAACAAACAACATGTGCTGGACACAAGACAGTGGTTCTGTTATAGGGCTTTGACCGCGTGGTCAAAGCTGACTTTTCAGAACTAATGTTTTTCGATATTAGTTTAACGTGTCGGTTCGGTGCATGTGCATTATTTCATGCATGTGCAAACAAAAAAAATTTTTTTTTTTTTTAGAAAGAATCATAAGAAAAATAGTGGCTGCGCAAAGCAAAAAACTAATAAAACTAACTCGAAAACCGAAACCACAAAAGCAAAAAAACTAAGTGCGTGTGAAAACTAAAAAAGTGTAAAAAAGTAAAAAAGATGTCACTACGGAAAAAGTGAAAACAATATTGTGTCCCTCAACAAAAAAAACAATGTTTAAGCTTGGGTAGGCATTGGTGCGAATGCCAAAATAAAAATATGTTAGTACTACTTCAAGGTAGGTGAAGTTCCAAATTCACAGAACCTAATATTAAATAACTTATAAAACTAATATCGTAAATAAATAAAAAGAAAAAAATTAATGAATTCAGGAAAAAAAATCCAAACTTAAATTTACAACTAGTAACAAAAAAAAATGCATGGGTGGTGCACCCTAATATATACTAAAAACTGTATGAAGAGTGTGATAGTAAAAGTTAAAAATTTCAAGTTGGCGAGCGCGCTCACCGTGAGCTGCGCTTGTCTGCTCTCCCGCTTTGCTGGTTCTGTGCTCGTGGGTGTTAGTGTGTATGTGCAGTGAGAAATGCTGCTGGTGAGTGTTGCTGATGTTGCTGAAGTGGCTAATGTTGCTACGGGTGTCGGTGGTCGTGCCACAAAATGTTTAGCGGCACGTCGATGATGCTGATGATGATGTTTTGCAACACGTAGTGTTGCTGATGTAGCTGTTGTTGTGTATGAAACGCGGTGTTCGCTGGTTTGTAACAAACGTGTGAAGTTGCGTTCTAAAAATGTTCGGTGTTCGTGGCTCGTGTTGGATCTCCGTGTTATGTGTGCGTGTCTGTGTGTTTGTGCAATCTGGCGGGGATCTATGCCAACGCTTTTGGCCACAGATATTCCTCGGATTTGGAACTTTTGGCCAAAAATTACTCCCTGAATATTTCGCTAATGTGTGAATGTGTGATGTTGATGTTTCCCGTGTTTAGTGCCCAATAATTTGTGTAGTTTTATGTGTGGATTTATGTGTATACTTTTGTAGCAGTGAGTTCAAGTAGCAAAAAATGTCGCGGCCCTCGGCTGGCTTCGTGCTCGCTGCAACAAGAGAACGTATATCCATACATATGTTTTTTTTTTCCTAAATATTTTTATTCTTCAATATATTTGATAAAAAATTTTTTCTCTGGCTTTTTGAATTAAATTCAGCGATTTTTTTTTTCCTTTTCAAATTTAACCTGACTTCAAAAAAAAATTCTTCTTCTTCTTTTCATCTACCCATTGTTTGCATACATGCTCGTGTACATATGTACACACCTATGTACACCTAAGTGCATTTATGCATATTTTGATATGCTCGAATTTTGAAATTAGATTTAATCGGAAAAAATCTAATAAATGAACAATTCAAGCAAATATTTCAATGAAAATCAACAAATATTTATTTACAAAAATTTCATTCAAATTCACTCAACATTGATTTTGATCGTAACTGCCAACAACAATTCTATTGAGACAATTCTGCTAAATAGACTAACGAACTAATTTATCCGAATTTACTCTAGTAAAGGATAACCCAAGTTATTAAGTCAACCATTGTTTTTACAGAAAAAAAATCGCCGAATCAATAACACATATCTACCGCAAAAACTAATTTAAATGAAAATTGATCAAAAAGAAAGTGTATCAACAAATCTGAATTTTACGAAACATTTATTTTAATGAAAATTTACTGCACCACTTTCACAAGGCTATATTTTAGACACGGGTAAAAATTCAGAAAAAAAAAGCTTTCAAACAAACTTTAAATCTTCCAATTTGACTTACCGGTGACTGCTGCTTCTTGAGGGGATTTTCACGTCCTGTGGCGGCGGCTCTCCTAGGGAGGATTCTCTGGTATCAGGAACTCCACTGTTTTTCTTCGATCGCGTTTACTTTTTATCGTGAAACCGCACTTTATAAACAGACTTTTTCACTCGCGCACCTACACTTTAAGGTGAATACAACGCACTTTGAAAAATTACCTTTTTTTTTTTTCACAACACTTTTGGCACTAGTTAAGACCGCGACTTTTCGATTTTTAATTGCTGTCGATCAGCGGGACCCCCTTTTATACCCATTAACCCTTGCGGCATTTTGAGCACCGTACGGCACGAATCGCCGGCCTGCTTAGGGTAAACCAATCCGCGTTCGACCCTTAAGCGGCACGCATATGCACATATGCGCAAGCAACACTTAACCCACCCACACAAACAAACATCCGCTACGCTAATATCGTAAACGCGGAGAAGGTGGTTCGGTTAGCGGTTGCCCGCGCATCTGTTCATATACCCGCTTGCGCGTAGTCAGAGAAATGCTCAAAGGCTGTCGTTACACACCACAGCCACTGAAAGCATTGTTCGATAGAAGTGATCTTGATTCCAACCATTTTCTTCAACACATCCTTGAATACAATAACTGCTTTCGCATGACTTCATTTGGAGCTAATATCATTCGAGAAGGCGGCTTCATGCCGACTTGCAAGGTAAAAGATACAACACACACAACCAATCACTCACTAATCAATTACACCAACACAATCAATTGCAATAAATAAGAACTACACATACACTACACACTACACCATCACACGATCAGAAGTCACACCGTATTCTTCAACTAATAATTGTTTGCAGATACAAGGACAAATATATAAATTGCATGGTTCAATGGTGCCAACACCAGATGAACCGCATCAAATTCTGCAAATATATTTCATTTCGCAATACACAGGGAACACAACAGTTAAAGAGACGAATTATTGAACAGTTGCAAGCATTTTTCGACGATAATAACGCTGTGGTTAATATGTTCAAAACAGCATTGGAACGATTGCCATCGGACACGCACAAATTTGTCATAACTAAGAGCGAATCGTACCCCAACAGGTGAACATGTGCGAAGATTCAATGCACCCACCGTTGATGATGTTGCTGCAATTATTGTTGGCGATCAAACTAAATCACGAGACATTGTCGTTCAGCGAAGAAGCAATATCATGCATCGTGTAAACGAGACACATCGTTTGTACGATGCGTTACAATATCCAATCCTTTATTGGCAAGGGCAAGACGGATACGACACCACGTTGAAGATGGTCGATCCAATTACAGGTACAATATTAACACACTAATTATTGCTATCATTGGGTTCCATTAACAATCCATTTAATTTTGCATATTCAGGGAAAACATTTGTACTTTCATTGATTTTGGCCACTGTTCGATCAAGATGTGACATAGCTTTGGCGTTAGCATCATCTGGAATTGTGGCGAGTCTTCTAGATGGCGGTCGTACTGCACATTCTGCGCTTAAGTTGCCACTCAATTTAAACATAGTTGATACTCCAGCATGCAATATTTCCCGACCCAGTGCAATGGGAAAATTGTTGATGAAATGCAAGCTCATTGTTTGGGATGAGTGCACAATGGCAAATAAGAAATCACTTGAAGCACTTAACTTTACACTGAAGGATCTTCGGCGAAATAACAACATCTTTGGCGGCTTGATGATATTGTTGGCAGGCGATTTCAGGCAGACGTTGCCAGTAATTCCTCGTGGAACGCCTGCAGATGAATTGAATGCTTGCCTGAAGGCATCACCTTTGTGGAATAATGTAAAAACATTATCGTTAACTACTAATATGAGAGTTCAACTTCAAAATGATCAAAGTGCTGCACAATTTTCAAAACAATTGTAAGATGTTGGAAATGGAAAAGTCTCAGGTGATGCGACAACTGGATTAAATACTCTTACCAACGACTATTGCCGATTTGTAGACTCTCAATCAGCTCTTATTGAAAATTTTTTCCCAAACATTAGTGAGAATTATCAGAATTATGCTTGGTTAAGTCACCGAGCAATTCTGTCCGCAAAGAATAATGATGTACACGTACTCAATTTCACCATTCAATCAAAAATCGCTGGCAATTTGGTTGCATACAAATCCGTTGATTCCATAACAAATCCCGATGATGTAGTAAATTATCCAACGAAGTTTTTGAACTCTCTGGTGTTACCAGGATTTCCACCACATAACTTGCAACTCAAAGTTGGTTCAGTTATTATGATATTGCGTAATTTGAATCCACCGCGACTTTGCAATGGTACTCGACTTGCGGTGAAAAAACTTATGCCGAATTTGATTGAGGCAACCATTATTAACGGAAAGTACGCGGGTGAAAATGTATGTATTCCTCGAATACCAATGATTCCGACTGATCTTCCTTTTGACTTCAAACGATTGCAATTTCCGGTTAACCTTGCGTTCGCAATGACACTCAACAAGTCGCAAGGCCAATCGCTTAGTGTTTGCGGGATAAATTTAGAAAATCATTGGTTTTCACATGGTCAGCTATACGTTTCGTGTTCACGAGTTGGGAAGCCATCCCCTTTGTTTGTGTTAACGTCAGACAAAAAAACCAAAAATGTGGTTTACCAAAGAGCACAAGAGCGGACACGTATAACGCTTCGATTCAGTATTTACTTTGGATTCACTTTCACACTTTCATTTTTTTACTGATAGAAATTCAACTAAATTACACTTCATTTTTGTAATCGAAATGAATTCATTACTGTTGTGAAATGAAATAAAATTTTTCCTTTTCAAATATTAAACAAAAAAAAAATTGTCTTCATCTTTTAATCCCCAAACGAAATATTAAAAAAAAAACGAACCCATATGATGGCGAAACGAAGTTCGCCGGGTTTGCTAGTACCAAATAAAAATGTATTTGTTATTCAAAAAAAATTCACTGATGAGTGAAAAGTTGTTGGTTAGTCATAAAAAAAGGCACCAGGCAGTCGAAGAGTTTGCCCATACACAAGTTCTGCAGAAGAACATTTTAAAGCATCTTTAATTGATGTTCCTAAACAAAGAAGTATCCATGGCAAAATTTCAGACCAGTGAGTTGAAGCAATAATAGTTGTTTTAAGCGTTCTATGAAAGCGCTCTATCAAACCGTTTGCTTGAGAATAGTATGGTGATGTATGAACCTAATAATTTGGTTAGTTCATTAAAAATGTTTAAAGGAAATTGGAAACCTTGATCTACTTTTATGTTTAATGGAATAACAAATCTTGGTACATAATTTTGGACGAAAGTAGTTGCTGCGGTACTTCCTAAAATATCTTCAAGTGGATAAGCTTCAGGCCAACGAGTATGTCTATCAATAATAGTTAGAAGATAACGATAATCTTTTGATATAGGAAGAGGACCACCAATGTCCATGTGAATATGTTCGAAACGACCAGAAGGTACTGTGATTTTCTGAATTGGAGCTTTTGTATTTCTTGTAATTTCAAACTTCTGACAATTAATACAAGATGATGTTAATTTCTTCAGGCATACTAGGCTAAAAATATTTTGTCTGGATTAAATTTCTAGTGCTTCGAATGCTTGGATGAGATAGAGAACGAATTTTGTTAAATATAATTCTCTCATAGGAAGTGGAACATATGGCTTAAATGGTTGTTGAGAAACATCATTCCAAATTTTCAAATTTATGATTGGAATGTATACTTCTTTTAAATTAGTTTTAAAATTTGGATCAGATATAATTTCCTGTAACATCTTATCTGTTTGTTGTTCTTTAAATAAAGTTTCTAAATTTATATCTTGGGTTGAAATTACGTTTACTTCTAGAATACGGGAAAGTGTATCGGCAACTATGTTGTTTTTTCCACGTAAATATATATTGTAAATCATTAGTGAATTGTGCAATATATTCAAGATGACGTAATTGACGAGGAGATCTGTCTACTTTACAATTACAACATGGGTTAAAGGTTTATGATTGGTAAAAATTGTAAACGTTCTACCTTCAAGAAACTGTTTGAAATGTTTAACCGAATTACAAATAGCTTAAAGTTCCTCATCAAAAGTCGAATAATTACTTTCTGTTGGAGTTAGTTTTATTGAAAAATAAGTTGAAGATTCTAATAAATTGTTAGTATTTTGCTGTAACACAGCTCCTATTGCAACATTTGATGCATCTACATTCAAAGATAATGTACCATTTTTGTCAAAGTGAGTAAGTAAAGTATTTTTTGCAAAAAGCTTTTTAAGATTTTCGAAAGCAATAGTGGTTTCATTACCCCAATTAAGTTGCTTGTGTTTATTTTTGACAGAAAATGTTAACATTTCTTGCAGAGGACTGAGTTCTGCTGCTAAGATTTTAACATAGCGATGGAAATAATTAACCATGCCTAAAAATTTTTGCAATTTATTATAAAAGTTGGTTTCTGAAAATTTATTATAGTTTCTACTCTTTCTAAAGAGGGTTTAATACCTTCACAGGAAATTTCATAGCCTAAAAAATATAATCTGTCTACACCAAAAATACATTTAGAAGGTTTGAAATTTAAATTGTATTCCTCAAGTCTTTTAAATATCAATTTCAATTGTTCTAAATGTTGGCTTTCATTATCACTAGCAATGAAAATATCGTCAATATAAGTGAATACAAAATCAAAATCAGAAAACACTTCATTAATAAAATGTTGAAATGTTTGAGCACTATTTCGTAAACCAAAAGGCATACGAACGCACTCAAACATTCCAAATGGAGTAGTAATTGCAGTTTTGTGGATGTCTACTTATGCCATAGGAAAAACTTTTTTATTTTTCAAATCGATAGTTAAGTCGTGGATATGTGGTAACGGATATCGATCTGGCGTAGTAATAAAATTTAATCTTCTATAATCTCCACAAGGTCTCCAATCATTTGGTTCTTTTTTTGGAACGAGATGAAGAGGAGGAGCAATGGGAGACCTTGATGGTCTACATATGCCAGTTTTAACTAAAAATTTGAATTCGGTCTTTCGCAATTTTAAGTTCAATCCTATGAACCGCATGTTGTTTGACTTCTTTAGTGTAATCTGGTTCACAGGTAATTAAAGGAAATTCATTCAATAATTTACAAAATTTGTTTTGCATAATTGGAATTCTAAGAGAGAAACCCGATGATCCAGAAACTCTTCTATCGAAAACAAATAGGTGACGAGTTGGTTTGGGAAGGTTTCCATTATCCTTCACCCTCATAATGGAACGATTTAATTTGAATTTTGTTCCGAATTGCGATTATTGTTATTAAAATTACTTATTATTGTTAATAAAATTACAAGGTTGAATCCATTCAAATGCATTATTTTTATATTTCCTATGATACCAACAAATGTTGTTTGTGGGATTAAAATTTATTCTATTAGAAAAACTTCTAGATCTAGATATATGTCTGTGTCTCTCTTTGGATTTAGATCTAATTCGTAATTCATTAATATCGTTGATTTTTTGTTTAAATTTTGAAAAATAGCTGAAGTTAATTCAGTTAAAGATTTAATGCATTTTTCGAGATTATTATTGTTGATACTGGCAATGGCAGATTTTGATGAATTAGATTGATTAAATAAATCGAAATTTTTATCCGCTAAAAGAAAAACTTCATCTATATTTGAATTAGCTGATGATTTTAATGAACTTGAATTTGTTGTGGTAATTTCCTAATCCACATTTAAAAAAGTTCGGATGGTGAACAATGACCAAGTTCCATTTTTGAAAATCTCTCACAAAGTGCTTTCTTAATAGTCTCAAACTTAGTTATCAATAGTAGGAGGAGGATTAATAACATCTATGATTTTAGCTATTGTTGCTCGTTGAAGGGCAATTAGAATATTTTGAAATTTAATATTATCATCTCTAATATTATTTATTTCAAATTGTCCTTCAATAAGGACAAACCATGCTTCGGGACATTCTTCCTGAAATTGAGGTAGTTTAATGGTTTTTGTTTGATTCGACCTTTAGTTACACATGAAGGAAGCGTTAGAGAATTAGTTTGTAAGTTTTGTGTTAAATTTAAATCTGTGTTTTGTTGTGATGAGTCTTCTTGTTGAGTTTTTGTTGATGGGAAATTGCGTGTACGTATGGATGGTCGATACATTTTTAAAGTGTATTAAAAAAGGGTAACGTAAATAAAATGTTGAATTTAAAAATGAATTTGTATAAATGAAAAAAGATGTAGATTTAATAAATATTAATTAAAGAAATATAAATGATAAAATATTTATAAATCAACTATTTAAAATGGTAAAATCAACTTGTTAAAATCTCTGGAGTGAGAGTTCACAACTATTTGAAAAGTTAATAATATAAAATTATTTAATTTGAGAAAAAGTTGTAAGTTAAAATAATTTTAAAAATTATTAAATATATAAAATAAAGTGACGTTAGTTCCAACGCTCATAACTCAAGGACGCCTGCACCGATTTGGATGATTGACACTAATTTATATTGTTTTCTGACTAGAATAAGAGAATACACAATAAAATTTTCGAAAAATTCCTGAAAAAAAAATTAATTTTTCCATACACTGTATGGTGCGAATTTTTATAATTTTTTTTTTTTTTGTTAGAAAAGCTCAATAATGGATTGATCGATGGTGAAGTGGAATTGTGTGTGTGTGAAATAGTTACATCTATAGGGATAGCGATAGGGATAGGAATGAGGGGCAAGGATAGGGATAGTGATAGAGATAATGATAAGGATAGGAAAAGCCAATATTTCCAGATTCACTCAGGTAAATATCTGGGCAAGACAAAGTGTGCCGGTCCCTCTAGTTATTAAATAAAAGAATATTAAAAACTTGTGCGAACTCCAATTATCTGTAATAAATGTTAGTTGATTGTTGTTGTTGAAAAATTAAAGTTTCCTTGAACGTATTGTTTAACCAAATATAGGATTTGTTGAAAACTTAGTTGATGACATTGTTGGTAGATATTTATTGATGTACTATTTAGTTGATAGAAGATACATTTCTTAATTTTTAGTTCCTAAATTATGTTGATTTATAGGCACACATTTTTGTTAAATTTCTTTTAGATATGAATGATAGCTTTTGACAATAACGTTACTGATAGATATTTTTGTATATGTATTAGTATGTTACTAATTAATCATAAATATAGTATATAGTTTATTTAATTGCACGTATAGTATATTGCATGACTTTATTATAAAGAAAGTATGCTAAATTTGCACTGTTATTTTGCTTTGAAATGATGTATATTAAAATACAAAACGTTGTCACTATTTACGATGTAAATGTTATAGGTAACTAGAATTATAACAGGATCGCCAATATATAGTTGTTAAAACTATATTTTTATTTAATTTTATATTGAAACATTAATTTTTATTGAATAAAAATGTTCAATCTGAATAATCGTATTTTCACAACTCTCAAAATTTTTCTCTTTGAAAATATATAAATTTTAAAATTATAAATATACAAAGTATAAAACGAACAAGTAAAAGTTATCATTAAAATGAATCCCACACTCATCAGTAAAGATATTCTGGGTGTTTGTGTTTTTCAGAAACAGATTTTAAAAGCATATCTAACCCTAACCACAAAAAGAGCTTTCGTAATAGGAGAAATATGTTTAATATTTTTTTTATTGGTAACAAAATCTGAATACACAGAATTACTCCTTGGAGGCTGCTCAAAAGAGTTTTCCCACTGTTTTCGACATGTCCCTACAAGATGTCTTGCTGAATTGTATGGTTAGAAGCTGCCGGTTGTCATGAAAAAGGAAATCGAGAAATCACATGGGTATATTTGTCGGTTAAATTTTTAGAGTTCTGCTTTATTTTTCAAGATAGGTATATCGATAACTTTTTATATTTAATACATATAAAATCTAAGCCAAAACTTCCTTCCATACCATGTTCTGGTACGTCTCTGTTTTGCTTTTGAAAGCAATGCTTTTAACGTATCTCTTGAAAACTCCATAAATAACATACCATGAATGAACATAGATGAACTTAGCCCACCCCGACAAATTCATGAGTTTGTCCCTGAGCTTTGTGAGTGAGATTCCCGGTATATCTACTTCATTTCCAAATTGTTTGCCGGTAACTATTTTAGCTTTTATTATATTATTAAAAATTCTGTCACAATAAGTCTTACTCCATTACATACTACTGAATTTATTTATTTTATTTTAGCTTTAATTTTGTGTGGTGGCAAATCTGAAGTGTTTATTGTATCTAGAAATTTCGTTTTAAATTTAAGTGCTGCATGCAAACGGCTTTGCTGTTTAACAACGTTTGAATTATGCGACACTTTTTCGCTTAAATATACTTTCAAACAAGTAAGGAAGTCTAAGGTCGGGTGGAACCGAAAATTATATACCTAGTAGTGATCTATTACGGCATCCCAATTTACGCAGGTCTTTTTTAATACTTCCTGTTCGTATTTGCGTTCAAATAGACAGACGGACAGACAGACAGACGCATCGAGAGACGGACATGGCTACATCGACTCAGCTCATCCTCCTGATTCCATCATCCATTTCAGTACACTTTTTGATGGGACTATCTCTTTTTCTGTGCGTAACAAAATAGATATAAAAAATGTGTGTCTTTTATGGGCGCCAAAGTACTCAATCGATCTTTATGAAATTTTCACAATACGAGGTGTGTTCAAAAAGTATCGCGAATTTTGTGTTTTTTCAAAAATTATTTATTTATTCAAGAATATCTATTTTGTCCCCTTCAAAGTAATCCCCATGAGATATTATACACTTGTGCCAACGGTTTTTCCAATCTTCGAAGCACTTCAAAAAATCATTTTTTGTATCTTGTTCAGCTCCTCCTTCGATGCCGTCTTTATCTCGTCAAGAGAAGCGTAACGTCGTCCTTTCATGGGCCTCTTCAGTTTAGGGAACAAGAAAAAGTCACAGGGGGCCAAATCTGGGGAATACGGTGTCTGCGGCATCATTAGTGTGTTGTTTTTGGCCAAAAAGTCGCGCACAAGCAACGATGCGTGAGCAGGGGCGTTATCGTGGTGCAAAAGCCAATTTTTGTTCTTCTTTGCACAGCCTCTCGGCCTTCTGAGAACATTTTGTACCACCGATAAACGTTGCTTCGGTCCAAGATAGCTTCTCCGTATGCCACAGTCAACATTCGGAATGCATCCGCGCACTTAATTTCGTTTTTCACACAAAATTTGATACAGGTTCTTTGATCCATTTTTTTGAATAGGTAAAAATCGAAGACGATCCAAAACACGTGCAAGCAAAGCAGCTGTCAACAATTAACTGAACATTCAAAATGGCCGAGCTTGTCGGCATAAGTGAGAGACATGAGTACCAACATAACGCCACAAAAAATTCGAAATTCGAATATACGTAACCAACGAAAATTCAAAATTCGCGATACGTTTTGAACACACCTCGTATATACTTGGGTTCACTGGGTATAGCATAGACAATATATAATTTTGGCAAAAGTGGGCGGAGCCACGCCCCCAGGCTATATAAAATTTTTTTGCCTAAATCTATTATATAAAAATAAGTCGCGTTTTTCTCCCTGACGATATAACTCCAGAACGGCTGGACCGAATTAAATGAAATTTTGCACGTAGTTTTCGATTGAGCCCGACATGGTTTATGGCCAAAAAAAGTGTAAGAATCCGGGAAGGTTTTGGAGATATTCCACAAAATGTGGACCAGGGTAACCCTATAACGGCTTCGTACGATATGGCTATCAAACGAAAGGTGTTGACGAGTGCTTGAACATGGTGTAGTTATTGGTCCCATATAAGACTCCGTATTCGAGGTATTTCCCGAAATATGAACCAGGTGTGACCCCAGACGGGTTTTCTACAAAATGGGTATCAAATAAAAGGTGTTGGTGAGTATTTAAAAAAGAGGTTTCAGGACCCTATGCTACCTTGTTTACGAGATATCGCCAAAAATGTGGACCAGGGGTGACCCTAGTATAATATAAAAATAAGTCGGGTTTTCCTTCCTGACGATATATCTCAAGAACGCACTAACCGATGTCAATGATTTTGCATTCGTTGGAAAAGTCTCGGGCGCCGTGAGGTTTATAGCAAACAAAATTCAGGAAAAATTTCAAAATAAAAGCAGGAAAATAGGGGAAATCATTTTTTACAAATAGCGCCATTAATTTTATGTGACATTTTTTATTATACGCACGTTCTTTCAAACGCAAAATTAAAACCGGTATTGTGTTCACTGTGAAATTGAGGTTGAAGTTATTCGTTTCCTAACAGATCAATTGGAAACCGACAAAACAATCACGTGTATTGTGCAAGTTACCACAGCAGTAGAGGTAAACCAGCATTAGGTGTAAATACTCGTATTGTATGTATGCCTGTGTGTTATCCCAATAACAAACAGACAAACTTACAGAAATACTCATCAGTGGTTGTTGTAAACAGGCATTACATTTTATTGGCATACAAATTTACATGTATGTACTCCACGCCGACGCTTCAAGTTAGCCGGAGTAAAATCGTGCGCTCGATGTACCTGAAAGGTTCGTCGCTAAAAAAGTACGCATAAATTTAAGGTCAGACACGTGAATAATGTTTTAATAAAAGTGGATAAAAAGTATTTAAGCAAAGTGTTGGATTATCACAGCAGCAGTTGATTGATTAGTGCGGGCGGTACAAACGTACATAAATGTAAATTTGTATGCCAATAATATTTAAAAAAAAAATCAAAAATTATGTATCTTTGGAAGTGGCATAAAAAAAACTTGCAAATTTTTGTTTAAGGTGGTAACTTGAATTGTGTAAATTATGTGGATAGTGCATTTGAGGTTAAATTCACCAGTCTCTGTCCAAACTTGCAAATTTTTAGTCGAAAAGCCAAAAAGATCAAAAAATTATCGTATTTTGCAAAAAGATCAAAAATTATTAGATCGTCTCGCCTTACAGGAAAAGAAAAGAAGTCGGCCGTACCTCCCCTCATATGAAGTGTTTTCGAAAAACATTTAACAAAAAATTTTTTTTTTTTTGTGACAACCCTAGATGTCGCCCAATTGCATTTTTCTTCATATCTTCGGCATTTATTGTCGGATGTTAAAGTGTGATACACCATTTTTTTTGTTTTAAGGAGTGGGGTTTTCCTAAAAAAAGCTCATTGATCTCAGGCGCTCCGTTGTGGTACCTACCCACCACATCTTAGTTGCTACCACCCTAATGTACCGATCTAATAACAGCGAATTAAAGACCGTAAAAAATCGTAAATCTTTTGCGAAAAAAGTACTTCAATTAATTCTGTATAGCTCGAAATAAAAAACAAATTTTGTTTTTAGTTGAAAGCCATATATTAGATGCCTTTTTTTCTTTATAGATTTTTCTTTCTTAATAAATTCACGGATGTCGTCACGTTTTCAAATACATCACATGGATTCGCCAATTGCCACAAGACATTCAAAATATTGTCCGTCCGGTCATAAAAAATAACTCGTACTTTCTGCACCCAGAAAATATTTTGATATGGATGATAACCGATACAGATCCATTCGTACGTTCAGATGGATACACGAGGATCTTAGCAGCCCGCAGAGAAGCTAATGGATGTGTTCGTCAAATGTTTGGTCCGAAAGAGGATATTTTTGTAAATTTCGAGAGTGACAAATATTTTAATGTAATAGATTGGGATGGATTCGAACCGGCTGACCACCATGCTTGCAGTTCTTCGCAAAAGATCACCTTGAAGCATTACAATATTCCAATGAAATAATTGAATTACCAGGTATGCATAACGAAAACCATTAATTTTTCTTTGCTTCTCTTTTATCGGCATTTTCACTGATCTTTTTCTCAGCATATCCTTGTCATTCCCAAAATACCGAGCGATTTGTTCATACAGTTCATGAATCTGCAAGGGCGGTCACCGATGAACAACGCATGGGCCAATTTTATCTAAGCTCGAGAGTCCGCAGAAATACAGCAAGCTTGAATCCCGACAAAATTTTATGGACTAAAATGCCGTTACAAAACAAACAATTCACTAACTGTTTCGCGAGCGAGGAAAATAAATAAAATTTACTTTTTCTTGTATGGCCTTAGACTAAAAATAAATTGTGTTATATTTCTGGTTCTAATGATTGAATCGAAATACTTTTTTCGCAAAAGATTTATGATTATTTACGGTCTTCAATTAACTGACATTAGGTTGTTACATTAGGATGGTAGAAACTGAGATATGGTGGGTAAGTACCACTTGTTCTTGAGAAAAACCTCCTCTTTGAGAGAAAAAAATTGATGTGCCACACTTCAAAATCCGAGAACAAATGCCAAAGATATGGAGAAAAATGTAATTGGGCGACATCTAGGGTCGCCAGAAAAAAAAAATCAAAATTTTTTTTTAAATTGTTCGATGGAAGTGATGCTGATTCCAACCATTTTCTTCAACACATCCTTGAATACAATAACTGCTTTCGCATGACTTCATTTGGAGCTAATATCATTCGAGAAGGCGGCTTCATGCCGACTTGCAAGGTAAAAGATACAACACACACAACCAATCACTCACCAATCAATTACACCAACACAATCAATTGCAATAAATAAAAACTACACATACACTACACACTACACCATCACACGATCAGAACTCACACCGTATTCTTCAACAAATGATTGTTTGCAGATACAAGGACAAATATATAAATTGCATGGTGCAATGGTGCCAACAAAAGATAAACCGCATCAAATTCTGCACATATATTTCATTTCGCAATACACAGGGAACACAACAGTTAAAGAGACTATAAATCGTGTAGCGAATAGCCGCACTGCATGACTGCTGATGTCCACTCTGCACCTACGTATATACGTACATCGGCTGCGCACATGATAAATGCCTGCTTTCCCAACATTAATAATAACCACTGTTTCACGTTAATACAGATAACTTTATAACTTTATTAATAAATATAAAATTATTAACGATCGGTTTAATTATACTTTTTAGCACGGCAATTTAAATAATTCTCCTTGCACGAGATCAGATGTGGCGCGGTTGGTGGTAGAACAAATTATGAATTGCCCCGCCAATCGTCGCCCACGCTAAACCAACGTTCGATGCATCCCTGCACATATTTTGCATTGCTGACAAATGTAAGCACAATTGGTAATGCCAAAATATGTACAGAGGTGCAACGACACGTTAGTGTTGGTAAACGTGTGCGGGCGTACCAACTAAAAAGTTGGATGCATACGCAATCGCACTACACCACCCTTCCTAATGAAAAGGAGAATATGACGAGTTGACCACCCTCGTCATATTCTTCTTGTCCACCACATGACTTAAAATTGTTTTGATTGAAGGAATGTATGATATTAGGGTGTTCCTCCCCATTTTTTTTCATTCGTTCAATCAGAACAATTTTTTTTGAAAAATTTACTATTACATTAAGAATTCAATTACTTACATGTAGTTTGTTTCCTTATTTCTATTGTCTTAATCTAAGTATAATTAGTTATTTGAATTAATACATATATATGTTTATGCATGCAAGAAAATTAATTTTGGTCTTTTTTACATGCCAATTAATGTGTGGAAAATAATTATAATTGCTTATTTATACATATATGACGCAGATATGATACAATTTTTGTTTTCGTAAAATTTTGTTTTGCATGCTAATTGAAATGTATCTTAAAAAAATTCTTACAGTTAGTTTTGTTTTAGTGCATTAATAAAATTTTAAATTTGAGATTTCATGCTTTAATATTTATTAGAGTAAAAAAAAATTAAACTAGTTAAAGTTAATTTGTAAATTTAGATAAAAAATTTTAATTTACCTTATTGACTCTGTTTTTGTGAACGGTTTTTTCCTTTTTATTCATTTCATCAAAAACCGTGACATTAACTCCATCAATTTTTGTGACTATATATGGTCCTTGGTAAATATTTTCGTGTTTATTTCTAGGTTCTTTTTGTACTACTACTTTATCGTTAATATTAATAGTTAACGGACGCGCCCTCTTATCATATAAATCCTTATTTTTAATTTTATGTTTATTAATTAAATTTTTAGCTAATTTATGTGTTTTTTGTAATCTATATTTTACCTCTTTTGCATAATTTTCAACATTGTAAATTGGATCGATTTGTTCCTTTTTTACTTCATTTGGTAAAGTAACATTTTTACCGAAAACTAATTCATAAGGAGTTAATCCATTATCGAAAACCGTACTAGCTGTTGTATTATGCAAAAATGTAAAATATTTTAAATAAACGTCCCACTCGGGAAAATTATCATCTAGAAAAGCTCTTAAATATTCATTAAACACCCGGTGATTTCTTTCAATTGTACCTAGGGTTTCATGATGGTAAGCTGTAGAAAAGTTATGTTCGATTTTTAGGAGTTTCGTTAATTCAGAAAAAATTTCATTTTTGTACTCGGTTCCTAAATCGGTTTTAATTGATTTCATTATGCCATAAATGAGGATGAAGCCTTCAAAAATGGCAGTTGCAATTGTTTTTGCAGTCTTATCAGGGATGGATATTGTAACTAGGTATTTGCTCAGGTCGCACATAATGGTAACCGCGAACCTATTCCCATTATTAGACTCAGGCAAAGGTCCTATTGTATCTATAACTACGATATCGAATGGTTTACAGGGTGTTGGTGTAAGCACCAAATTTTCTTTTGTTTTTGGCTTTACTTTATTTAATAGACATTTTTCGCAATTTTTAACGAATTTTACGATATCTCGTGTCATATTTTTCCAAAAATATTTTGTACGTATTTTTGCGTAAAGCTTTTTATTTCCGCAGTGTCCACCTGATATCGGATCATTGTGGTAAATTTCCATTAATTTAAGTTTTTTGTCGTTATCCGTGACTGTTTCGACAGGCTCTATTAAAATTATTTGTAAATGCTTTAAAATTGAATTCCCTGTATTTTTAAAATTTGTAATAGAAAAATATTTAAATAACTGATCGTCTTTTTGCCATTCTGCTTGCTTAATATTGCGATTACCAGCCTCTTTTTCAAGCTTCAAAAGTAATTCATCTAATTGCATTATTTTGTTAGTGCACGCAATATTAAGTAACTCGAGTTTTTTATGTTTTAAATGCGCATATATTTTTAAATTTATTTTATTATTACCGTTGTCATGACATATTTGGCTTTTTATCCTAGGGATTTTCTTTGAAAAATTATATGAAAATTTGTCGAAAACTTGTAATTTAATATTTTCCTCGTTTGTGACTTCAGCTTGCTGTATTTGTTCTTGTTTTTTCGTCATAGACCTCGTCTGTACTGCTAAAATTTGATTATTTGAATTTTTAAGTTCCTGAATTGAAATTCGCGATAATGCGTCTGCACCTACATTAGATTTTCCTTTAATATATTCTATAGTAAAATTGTATTCTGATAGTTCAAGCCGTATACGTGAAAGTTTTGAAGAGGGGTCTTTCATGTTGAACAGATAAACTAAAGGACGATGATCGGATTTTACGGTAAAGTGAGTCCCGTAAATGTATGGTCGAAATTGTTTTATTGCAAAATAAATTGCTAAAAGTTCAAGTTCAATTATTGCTTTTTTCTGTTCTGAGTTATTGAATGTTTTTGATGCGAAGCAAATTGGTAAATCGTTGCCATTGTGGGTTTGACTCAAAATGGCACCGCAACCAATTTTCGAAGCATCAACTGTAACTATGAATTCTTTTGTGAAATCTGGATATTGGAGAATTTTAGGTGAAATTAAAGATTTACGGAGTTTTTCAAAAGCAATTTCGCAAAAGTTGTCCCATTTAAATTCTACTTTCTTCCTGGTAAGCTTGTTCAAAGGTGCTGCTATTGATGCAAAATTTGGTATAAATCTTCTATAGTAGTTAGCAAATGCTACGAATCTGCGAACTGCGTCTTTATCGCATGGTTTAGGGTATTTTTTAATTGCAACAATTTTTGAATCATCAGGCAGCAGTCCTTTGGACGAGCATTTATGACCAAGGAATGTGACTTCTGAACGCATGAAATTGCATTTTAAAGGATTTAAACGTAAATTGAACTTTTTGCATGTTTGGAAAACTTTTTCTAAATTTTTGAGATGGTGAGTCTCGCTACACCCAATAACTATTACATCGTCAACATATAAAAAAGCTTGATTTGGGGAAATACCCGAAAAGGCAATAGACATCATTCTGGAAAATGAGTTGGGAGCGACGTTTAGTCCGAAAGGTAAAACTTTCCAACGAAAAGCACCACGATCGGTACTGAAGGAAGTGATGTCTCTAGAATTTTTATGTAAAGGAATTTGATGAAAACCGGAATATAAATCTAATGTGGAGAAGTATTTTGCTCTTCCGAGATTATCTAAAATGTCGTCTACGCGCGCTAGTGGAAATTTATCAGCTATTAATTTTTTATTTACCGCTCTAAAGTCAATGCACATTCTATAAGATTTTTGGCCAGTTGGGTTCTTTTTAGGAACCAAAATCAAGGGACTATTGTAATTTGAGTAACTTTCTTCAATTAAATCATTTTTTAGCAAATTATCAACCTGTTTATTTATTTCAGTACGATGTGAGTATGGAAGTCTATAATTTTTAATGTATACCGGTGTCCTATCTGTCAATCTAAGTTTTTGTTCGTAAAAATTATTTAAAGTCATCAAGTCCGTATTTAGGGCAAATATATCGGAGTATTTTAAGCATAAATCAAGAAGTTCGTCTTTTGCGTACGTCGGCATTTGTTTTAATAAAATTGATTTAAGTTCTTCTAAACGTTCTGGATCATCTAATGCTTTATTAATTTTGTAAATATGGAAATTGTTAATATCTTCTGTTTTAATATTCAAATCTTTAATGTACTTTACTTCGTCTGTTGTATTAATTACTTTTAAAATCGGATTTTTAGTGTCTGCTATGCATTTGGCTGTAAAAACGCCATCAGAAATCTCAATAGAATCAACAAAAACTGGATTTTTGGAATTACCTAAATTGAAAATACGGAAAACTTCGCACCTTGGTGGAATTGTTAAACTATTGCTAGATGTGCTATGTAAAATTGAAACTTTAACCCTATCTGTCCCATGAAAAATTTGTATTGTGTCGTTTGAGTAGTTTATTATGCATTTGTTTGCTTTTAGAAAGTCTTTGCCGAGTATGCCGTCTGAAGGTATATTGAAACTGTCATCAACTACATGGAGAGTATGCGGAATTAAAATGTTTGTTACTATTAAGTTTGAATCTATTGTGCCTAATGTAGTAATTGTCTCGGATGTTACGCCTGTTATATTAATAATATTGCTGTTATCTATTGCTGAAATTGTCGACAAACTGGAAATTTTAATAAGTGAAATATCTGCCTGCGAGTCTACTAGAAACGTACATGTTTTGTCGGAATCGGTAACTTTTACTTCGATGAAGTCGGAATAGTTTAAATTTAGACAATATATTGATTGGAAATTATTTAGTTGCTTAGCTCTAAAACTTGATCTTATAGGACGTGACCGAAAAGCTAACACTTGCCGTTCCTTTACCTCCTGTTCGCGCTCTATTATCATCTTCGCTACAACGTCCTTTGAATCTTTGAATGTGGTTGACGCCAGGATAGATTTTACCATATCCGAACGGCTATTGAGTTTGCAAACACTTATGGTTTGTTCAACCGCCATCTCATGAGCCTTTGACTGTGTCATACCTTCAATGATTAAAGAACGTTCCAGCGAATCCGAAAGCTCTTCTACTTGTTTTGAAAATTCTGAAAAATTGTTATTATTTACTCTCAAAGCTGCGATTTTACCCGCGACAACTTTCGAGTTGTCTGGTTTTATTTTACCGCGTAACGCTTCTTTAATTTGGCTGACTGAATTTATTTCCGTTGGTAAGGATTCGCGAGCTTTGCCTTCGAGTTTGGATTTTAAAAATGCAATGAAAGTAGGAGTTAAAGTATCGTCAGATAATTCTTCTAATAATTCAATTTTATCTATAAATGAGGCAAGTGCTAACGGGTCTCCACTGTAATTTTCTCGCATAATCGAGGCACACGTACTAATAAAAGATTTTTTCTGCTCTGTTGTGGCCATGATTGTAGCGTTCAGACTCGAAGTTGGAAAAGAAAAGTCTTGCTCTGCGTTTTTGAAATCGAAATCTTGCTCTGAATTTTTGGGATCTGAATTTTTGGAATCTGAATTTTGGGAATCTAAATTTAGTTCTAATTTTTGGGAATTTGAATCTGGATCTGAATTTTTAGAGACTACTTTACTGTTTCTCAGTTCCATATGAATTGAAGCGAAAAGATGAAACTTAAAATTTTATTGGAGCAAGATATGTGGAATTTATTTGTGAAGATTGATTCGAAATTATGATTGAAAATTGGGTAGTGATTGGATTAAAGTAATTGAAGGTTTGTAATTTGGAAAATTGTTTGAAATTTAAGAAAAAATTTAAAATAATCAGAGTTGAAGTCGACTTGAAGTGAGGAATTGTTATGTGGATTTGAAAGAACTGACCGGTTTGAAAAAATTTTTACTGAGCTTGGAAGAAAAAAAAAAAAAAAAAAAAAAAAAAAAATTTTTTAAAAGTATTGTGGAAAATCTGGGCTATTGTTTTATTACGGACGCACCGCTTTTATTCGAAAATCAATTGGTTTATTTAACGTGTCGGCCGCACCGTTTCACAGCAAAAGGAATTTTGTTTATTATTTAACGTGTCGGCCGCACCGTTTCACAGCAAAAGGAATTTTGTTTATTATTTAACGTGTCGGCCGCACCGTTTCACAGCAAGAGGAATTTTGTTTGGTTATCACGTGACCACCGTTTTATAAAAAAATCTTGTTGGTTATTTTCGGAACCACCGTTTTGTGAGAAAAAAAAATTAGTTGGTGTATTCACTTGAGACTGCTTATCAGGTTATCTGTGTATATGATTGTATTTTTAGCACAGTTTACCAAAACAAAATATACTGAATAGAAATAATTTTTAAACCGCTTACTTGATAAACAGACTGGCGTGAATACACCAAGTATGTTTGTTTACGGCCGCACCGTATTTCCAAAAAAATAAATCTCAAATTTTTGGGTATATTGGTTCCAGTAAGGCAGAGTAGGGCAGAAAGAAAATTTGTACCACTCGATAATAGATAAAAGAGTTTGTATCACTAACAAGTTAATTTGATATTTAATTTTAGATGATTATTGCCAACTGTTAAGCTTGTGCTGTACCAAAAGGAAAATTTTTATTTTTAAAGAGGAACCAATTCGCAAAAAAAAACAAATTTCAGTTTTTGCCCTACTCTGGCACATACGCACTTGCCGAATATCCAATACCATAATAATATTAAATCTTATTATTTTTGTAAATTCAAATTTGTAATTAGTTTTTTTTTTTGTTTTGCTGTTATATGAACAATGGTATAAAGTGTGTAAGGTGGTGTAAAAATACATGTGTATGTGTATCAAAACTACTTTTCGTCATACCAAATGCCGTTCTATCGCTGCCATCTTTTTTTCTCTGCTGCTGCTGTTGTTGCCAATGCCGCTGCTGCCGGAGTTGTTTCTGCTGCCTAATTCGCTGCTGCTGTTATTGCGCTGCTGCTATTTGCGCTGCCTTCGACAGAAGTACAAATCCAATGCGCTGCCGCCGGCGTGGCGTGACAAAATGTATGCGTATGTATTTATCGCCGTTATTTTCATGGCGTGGTGCCCCGTTATGTTAAAGTGGCGTGATGGTGGTACAGTTGCTGTTGAATTTTACTTAATTTCCGTAGAATTATATCTGTAGTTTTTAGTTAAGTTGTTTATGTATTTTGGTTCGTAGAATTACTTCTGTATGCTTTAGAAAATTTTATTATTTCTGTACGTATTTCGATTATTTCTGTACGTATTTCGATTATTTCTGCTTTCTTTAGTTAAAATGTATTATTTCCGCTGGATTTTGGTTTATCTCTGTTAGATTTAGTTACTCGTATTATTTCTGTTTGTATATTTTTGTGTTATTTCTGCTTAAATTAATTAATTGTATTATTTCCGATTGTATGTTGTTTTATCTCTGTTAAACTTAATTGATTTATTAATTTTTAAATTTTGCCACCTCCACCATCATTTACACCCACTGTCTGCCTACGCCCTTTGATGTAATTTTTCCTCTAAGCCAGCATTTTTGCAAAAAAAAATTTTTTTTAAAAGGTTATATAAATTTTGGATGTCTGAACCCACGTGGGAACGATTTTGACAAAAATTAAAAAAAATTCAGTTCAATTTATTGGTTTTGTAGTTTTTTAAAAAGAATTTTTTTTGTATAGTTTTTATAGTTTTTTAAATTTTTTTTTTGGATTTTTAATTTTTATATTTTTTTTTGTAAGTTTTTATAGTTTTTTCAGAACATTTTTTTTTTGTAGTTTTTATGTTTATAAATTTTTTTTGTATTAATTTTTGGATTTTTTAAATTTTTTTTTTTTTGGTTTTATATATTTTTTGAAATTTGTGTAGGGGAATGGAATTCAACCCTTTAATATGTTACGAGGCTTGTCCCTTCTCGCCTCATGGCCGCCATTTTGAGGCTCGGCTCACGGTCGCCATATAAATCGTGTAGCGAATAGCCGCACTGCATGACTGCTGATGTCCACTCTGCACCTACGTATATACGTACATCGGCTGCGCACATGATAAATGCCTGCTTTCCCAACATTAATAATAACCACTGTTTCACGTTAATACAGATAACTTTATAACTTTATTAATAAATATAAAATTATTAACGATCGGTTTAATTATACTTTTTAGCACGGCAATTTAAATAATTCTCCTTGCACGAGATCAGATGTGGCGCGGTTGGTGGTAGAACAAATTATGAATTGCCCCGCCAATCGTCGCCCACGCTAAACCAACGTTCGATGCATCCCTGCACATATTTTGCATTGCTGACAAATGTAAGCACAATTGGTAATGCCAAAATATGTACAGAGGTGCAACGACACGTTAGTGTTGGTAAACGTGTGCGTGCGTACCAACTAAAAAGTTGGATGCATACGCAATCGCACTACAAGACGAATTATTGAACAGTTGCAAGCATTTTTCGACGATAATAACGCTGTGGTTAATATGTTCAAAACAGCATTGGAACGATTGCCATCGGACACCCACAAATTTATCATAAGAGCGGATCGTACCCCAACAGGTGAACATGTGCGAAGATTCAATCCACCCACCGTTGATGATGTTGCTGCAATTATTGTTGGCGATCAAACTAAATCACGAGACATTGTCGTTCAGCGAAGAAGCAATATCATGCATCGTATAAACGAGACACATCGTTTGTACGATGCGTTACAATATCCAATCCTTTATTGGCAAGGGCAAGACGGATACGACACCACGTTGAAGATGGTCGATCCAATTACAGGTACAATATTAACACACTAATTATTGCTATCATTGGGTTTCATTAACAATCCATTTAATTTTGCATATTCAGGGAAAACATTTGTACTTTCATTGATTTTGGCCACTGTTCGATCAAGATGTGACATAGCTTTGGCGTTAGCATCATCTGGAATTGTGGCGAGTCTTCTAGATGGCGGTCGTACTGCACATTCTGCGCTTAAGTTGCCACTCAATTTAAACATAGTTGATACTCCAGCATGCAATATTTCCCGACCCAGTGCAATGGGAAAATTGTTGATGAAATGCAAGCTCATTGTTTGGGATGAGTGCACAATGGCAAATAAGAAATCACTTGAAGCACTTAACTTTACACTAAAGGATCTTCGGCGAAATAACAACATCTTTGGCGGCTTGATGATATTGTTGGCAGGCGATTTCAGGCAGACGTTGCCAGTAATTCCTCGTGGAACGCCTGCAGATGAATTGAATGCTTGCCTGAAGGCATCACCTTTGTGGAATAACGTAAAAACATTATGGTTAACCACTAATATGAGAGTTCAACTTCAAAATGATCAAAGTTCTGCACAATTTTCAAAACAATTGTTAACTGCTGGAAATGCAAAAGTCCCAGTCGATGCGACAACTGGATTAATTACTCTTACCAACGACTTTTGCCGATTTGTAGACTCTCAATCAGCTCTTATTGAAAATGTTTTCCCAAACATTAGTGAGAATTATCAGAATTATGCTTGGTTAAGTCACCGAGCAATTCTTTCCGCAAAGAATCATGATGTACACGCACTGAATTTCACCATTCAATCAAAAATCGCTGGCAATTTGGTGGCATACAAATCCGTTGATTCCATAACAAATCCCGATGATGTAGTAAATTATCCAACGGAGTTTTTGAACTCTCTGTTGTTACCAGGATTTCCACCACATAACTTGCAACTCAAAGTTGGTTCAGTTATTATGATATTGCGTAATTTGAATCCACCGCGACTTTGCAATGGTACTCGACTTGCGGTGGAAAAACTTATGCCGAATTTGATTGAGGCAACCATTATTAATCGAATACCAATGATTCCGACTGATCTTCTTCTTTTGGATAAGCCCCCAGGTTATATAAAGCTGTAGTTCGGTATAGCTAGGAGTTTATTTGGTTTTTCTTAAAAAGCTTATTATGTGTGCAAAATCTGATTGATATAACTTGCTTAGTTGTAGAAATATCTCTTTTCAAATTTTACAAAAAAAATTTTCAGAACTATGTTAAAAACTGGGCGTGGACATTAACCGATTTCGCCCATTTTTACAACAAACAGTTACCTTTATATATTGAACATTATCACCACATTTTTTGCGGAGTTATGGCATAAAAAGTTTTGTAGAATAATCCACTATAGAAGGGATTTTATTTTATCTAAGTTTACGGAAACTTTAAAAGTGAAATATAAATAATGTAAAGCTATTATAGGCTAAGTTTTCGCCTATTTAATATATTTACGATCCTCTTCAAAATCTTTCATATAAAAGTGGGGTGGACCTTAACCGATTTCGTCCATTTTTTGCTCGAACATTCCTTGCACCCCTGGAAACCTGCGTGCTGAATTTCTTTTCGATATCTTGAACGGTTTTCGACTTATTATTAATAACATTTCTAAATTTGACTTAATCAAAAGTATACGGTGCCACTTCCATTTTCAAAAATTTCTTGAAAATTTTATTCTATGCCTCAATCTAAATGTATACACCAAATTGTATCGTTATAGGTGAATTATGTACTGAGGAATCACTTTTTTTGTGTTTTAGAGTGGGCGTGGCTATCATCCCATTTCGCCTCGGAGATGTATACCAAGGAACCTGCATACCAATTTTCATTAAAATATTTCAAAACTTATTCAAGTTATCGTGTTCCCAGATGGACGGGCGGATGGACGGACATGGCTTAATCAATTTCTCCTTTCGTCCTAACCAATTTGATATATATAAGTCAATATCTATCTCGATCCATTTATGCCGTTACGTACTGCCGTTAGGCGACTAAAGTTAATATACCTTGTGTGCGTAGCACTATTGCCACTCGAATTTTTATTATCTTCAGACGATTTTTTAGCTATATACACTTTCAAGGCTTACTTTTTTCTTAAATATTACTGGTTGAACTTTTCACCTCAGAAAGCATTGTTTAGATGTCAACCCCATTACATGGAGACGGTTAACGAGGCGACTAAAGTTGCTTAACTTCCCATAGCGATATCTATCATTTAGCAGTTACGCGAGAAGCTCAGGTGACAACAATAAGTTGCAAACATATAAGAAATGTTTTTTTAAGTACGCAAGAAAATACCTTTCGTTTGATACCAATATTGGCATATCTCATTTCATTAAAAAATGCTAATTTATCCTATGTGGCAACATGTAGGTATAAATTTTTAGAATGTAGTACAGTACCTGTTGGGTTCATTTAAAAAGAATTAACGTAGGATTTAACGCTCGCTTTCGATATATCTATTCGTTACTTTGCGTAACGAATTAGCTTTGGCGCTTGGTTTGTTCACCTTTTTTCTTTGCTATTCATTATACAGAATTTTCAACAAAAGTGTGCTTTTCCACTACCGATCGCCAATAACATTGTAAATTAATTGAATTACTATTATTCGTTTTCGCGACCTTTTTGCTTCCTAATTCCTTCTTCTTGCTGGCTTGAGGTCTGTGTTTTTTCAAAATTGAAACCAAAAATATTGATTCTACCAATATATTTCGACTACCTACGGTAATCGTCTTCAGGGTCAACTATACGAGGTGTGTTCAAAACGTATCGCGAATTTTGAATTTTCGCTGGTTACGTATATTCGAATTTCGAATATTTTGTGGCGTTATGTTGGTACTCATGCCTCTCACTTATGCCGACAAGCTCGGCCATTTTGAATGTTCAGTTAATTGTTGACAGCTGCTTTGCTTGCACGTGTTTTGGATCGTCTTCGATTTTTACCTATTCAAAAAAATGGATCAAAGAACCTGTATCAAATTTTGTGTGAAAAACGAAATTAAGTGCGCGGATGCATTCCGAATGTTGACTGTGGCATACGGAGAAGCTACCTTGGACGGAAGCAACGTTTATCGGTGGTACAAAATGTTCTCAGAAGGCCGAGAAGATGTGCAAAGAAGAACAAAAATTCGCTTTTGCACCACGATAACGCCCCTGCTCACGCATCGTTGCTTGTGCGCGACTTTTTGGCCAAAAACAACACACTAATGATGCCGCAGCCACCGTATTCCCGAGATCTGGCCCCCTGTGACTTTTTCTTGTTCCCTAAGCTGAAGAGGCCCATGAAAGGACGACGTTACGCTTCTCTTGACGAGATAAAGACGGCATCGAAGGAGGAGCTGAACAAGATACAAAAAAATGATTTTTTGAAGTGCTTCGAAGATTGGAAAAACCGTTGGCACAAGTGTATAATATCTCATGGGGATTACTTTGAATGAATAAATAAATAATTTTTGAAAAAACACAAAATTCGCGATACTTTTTGAACACACTTCGTATATAACAATAAAACCTAAAAATATAATCACAATTAACATAAAAGCAAATTGGTAAAAATTAAAAACATACATTATCACACGTCTGTCCTGTTTAACGTGGAGTTGTTTACTGTCCGTCTGTTTGTCAACAAATGCCTATATAAGTGAGCGCAGTTATCAGTGTCCGTTTTGTAATTCATTCTTATGCTGGCCGGTGTGTTAATTATATGAAGCATTTCCAATGTGAATCTCTTGCTGTAATGTTGTTCTTGTTGTAATATCGTTGTTTCGTCAAAGTTCGGTGAGTAGTTTTTAGTTGTACAGTGGGTCATAAGTCCTGTTTTTTGATTATTTGTTTCGTGGCAATATTTAAAATCTGATTTATGTTGCGCGAGTCGAGATTTTAATTTGGGTTTTGTTGTTCCGATATATATGTTATTACATGATTCGTTTTCGTTTCCATTGCAAGGGATTTTATAGATAACATTGCTTTTTCCCTTTTGCAGTATTTTAGATTTAGTGTTGTTAAATAACTTTTTTAATGTATTAATTGGTTTGTGCGCTATTTTCACTTCTTCCCTATTGTAACAATCTGATTTCGTTAGGCGTTCTGATAGTTTGGGTACGTAAGTTACTGACTTAAATATTTTTTGTTTCGGCTTTGTTGACGTATTTTGGTTAGTTCCTTTTGAATATTTTTTAATTAGTGTTTTTATTAAATTTTCGGGAAAATCATTACTTTTTAACAGTTCTTTTATTTCTTCTTTGACTTCGGCGTGGTAAGTGTCATCTGTTATTGTTAGTACTCTTCGTATACAGCCCATTGCTGTATTAATTATCATCGTCTTAGGGTGACTTGAGTAAAAGTTGATGATTCGTCCTGTAGATGTAGGTTTCTTATACCACTTTAACTTCAATTGATTTCCTCGTCGAACAATAATTGAGTCAAGATATGGCAATTCTCCGTCGTCCTCTAGTTCTGTTGTAAATTTAATGTTCTTGTCAAAAGAATTTAGGGCGTCGTTTGCATTTATAATCGCGAATAGATCGTCGACGTATTTTGTAAATAATCTTGGTGTTCGTGTTAATTTTTTAATGGTGTTCGCCAACAGGTCCTCCATAACAATATCTGCTATCACTGGTAATGTAGGTGATCCCATCGGTAGTCCTTTCAGCTGTGTATATATCTCATCATTAAACTTAAAATATCTGTTTTCTTCGATACAAAACCTTAAGATTTCTATAAAAATTTGCTTTGGTATTTTGGTATGCTCTTCTATTGTCGTCCATTTTTTCTTTATAATGTCAAGTGCTAGTTGTGTTGGTATACTCGGAAATAGGGAAATTACGTCAAAAGATATTAATTTTTCATCGTCACAAATGTAAGTATTATTTATCCTATGTTTAAACTCTATTGTATTTTTAATATTGTAAGTCGAGCTGGCTGTAACATTTTTTAAAATATCCGCAATGTATTTACATAGATTATGTGCCGGTGATCCTATGGCTGAGCAAATTGGCCTAAGTGGTGTGTCTTTTTTGTGGACCTTCGGAAGTCCATAAATCCGTGGGGGTAATGCCGTGGTTGTAATAAACTTATTCCTCTCAGTCTTCGAGATTACATCCGTTTTGAAGAGCTTATCGACTAAAATATTATTTTTATTTTGTAATTTAGAGGTTGGATCTTTTCGTTGAATTCTATACATTGTCAAGTCATTTAATATATCTTTCATTTTGTCATTATATTCCTTTATTTCCATTGCAACAGTTTTATTTCCTTTATCTGATGTTAAAATACGTATATTGTCATTTTTGCTAAGAAATTTTCGTGTTCGTTCTACTGTATCTATTATTGCACGGTCTATTGCACTTTGACGGTTTGTTGTTGTGTGATCTTTTAAAAGCAATGAAAATTTGGTTCGTGCTTCTTCTCGTGTTTCTTTGGTTTTTATTGTTTGTATCTGATTTATAATTTTTTTACTTTAACAATGATAAACGGCAGTTTTATGAATATATGAAATTATCGGTTAGTGGATTATGCGTTTGAATATTAAGCCTATATACATATAGGCTTCTTTTAAGACCTTCTACAAAATTCACAAGGCTTTCAAGACGATAAAACCGGTTTCAAGGTATGCGTACACATTGATTGTGGTAGTAATAAATTAACAGATCGAAATAATACCGTAATTTTCGAGGTCTGATATTGCTAAGCTAAAACTCTACTCCCTCATCTCTCACGTCTTTAAAAATCCGAATTCAGGCGATCTGAAAATACTAGAGTAGGCAGGCGCAATTTGTTGGCGGTAGCGGCGTTTTATTAAATTTTAAGTTTAATAAGACCGAAATTTTGCATTTCCCATCGATAACACATACTTCAATTACTTGATAATCGATAGTTAATTACCACTTCCAAGCAAATACAAGCAGCTGTTAGCTGTCAAACACAATATATTTTTTAGCAAGTGCTTTACGAATGTTTTTTTGCCTTATTGAACGTTCTCTTGATTTCGCTGTAATAATAATATTTTTCTTTATTTCCTTAAAAGTTTACTTTTTAATTTATATCAGGGTAAGTACTATATGTAATATATATTTATGACATTTTGTGCTACCAGTTTCATTAAAAAATTTGTTTGGGTCGTTTTGTTTGTTTACAAATAAAAATATCGTTCAAAAAATTATTGAAAAGTTTTGTGTGGGCTGAAAAACTTTGTATACTTCATTAGAATAAGAACTATAAAATAGAAAACATGACCTATTTACTTAATTTCTAACTAAATATTTTTGCAGTATTGATTGGATATAGTGCATTCACAATTCAAATCTGGAAACCTGCGAACGTAGACTAGCTAGAGGACCACACGACTCCAACACACGTTATCAAGACAAGAGCTCAAATGCTGCACCGTGAACTATTCTTAATTTCTATCCACTTAAAATATCAGGAGCAGCACGCCATAAATAAGTACAGAAGCTGGCCTTAATCAGAGGCCAAATATTTGTTTATTTTTATTTATTATCCTTGACCTTTCACACTCATCTTTTAAAGGTTTAAAAAAATGTGCATTGTAAGAAACCCATTATATGGTTTAAAATTTCCCCTTACCGTATATCCGATTGGGCAATGCTATGCTAAATTTTGACACCAAAAAACGTCAATGATATCTTTTTTAATTAAAACTTGGAGGTGGGGCCGTGTGCAGAAGTCCACGCAAGTGGGGAAAGTTTCTGATCGCCATTCACCTGGGAATGGCCAGAGCGATTCTTTTGCATGCGGTTCAAGCAGCTCACTACTTCCGGGCTTTGCGCCCAAGTATCCTCTGGGTAACCACCGAACACCCGTTTGGTGGTAAGCTAAACGTGAGAAGGCGACAACCTGGTAAGGCCACTCCGACATAATCGGTTTAAGGGCTTGCTGGGGGCCTCAAACAGCACCGTCTGATCACCATGTGGTGCGGCTGCAAGCGGGCGTCCGTCTTGGATCAAGCGGCTCGCTATACAAACGTGTAATATAATTCAACCTCCCGTGAAACGGGTTGTGCGTTGGGTTTGGGACCCACCACATAAAACAACGTTCCAATGAAATTCAACAACAAAGCCTCGGATATGAGAACCCCTTTTTTAGATGACAACACTCGAAAACGATATAAGGATTATGAGATAAGGGCATGTACCTGGAATGTCCGGTCCCTTAATGGGGAAGGTGCCGCTGCTCGGCTGGTTGAGGTCCTGAAAGCAAAAGCTGACATCACCGCCATACAAGAGATGCGATGGATGGGCCGAGGAAACACGATCAAAACACCTTGCAACATCTACTGGAGTGGGCATGAAGACAAGCGCAGATTCGGCGTGGGATTTGTGGTGGGAGAGAGACTCCGCCACCGAGTACTGTCGTTCACACCCGTGAACGAGTGTCTCGCCGCAATCCGCATAAAAGTACGATTTTTCACCATATCGTTTATCTGCGCTCATGCACCGACGGAAGAGAAGGACGACGTGGAAAGCGATGCATTCTACGAGCGCCTGGAAGAAGCATACGAGCGCTGCCCCCGTCATAATATCAAAGTCGTGGTTGGCGACTTTAACGCCAGGGTGGGTAAGGAGGGTGTATTTGGCACCACTGTCGGGAAGTTCAGTCTCCACGATCAGACTTCGCCAAATGGATTCAAGCTGATCGACTTCGCCGGTGCCCGAAACATGGCCATATCCAGCACCAGGTTTATGCACAAGAAGTTCCATCAGGCTACATGGCTATCCCCCTATCGAAAAACACGAAACCAGATCGACCACGTTGTGATAGACGAACGGCATGCTTCCAGCGTTTTAGATGTTCGCACAATACGAGGACCTAACATCGACTCTGATCACTACCTAATAGCAGCCAAGATTCGTAACCGCCTCTGCACGACAAAACAGGTGCAACAAAAAACGCAGATCGCCTCTCACACCTGCTCTCCGAGAGCACAATTCAACCTAGTGGAATGCATGAGCAGTGGGATCATATCTCAGGAGCACTCCGTACCGCAGCCGAAGAAGTAATTGGATTCCGGCGAACGCGAAGAAACAACTGGTATGATGATGAAGAGTGCCGCGCTGCAACGAAAAGAAAGGACGAAGCCTACAAGGCAACGCTGCGATCGAATGCAACGAGGAGTGTGTGTGAACACTACCGCGAGTTGAAGAGGGAAGCGGCCTTTCCGGGCGAAAAAAAGAGAGGCAGAAAAGCGTGAAATACAGGAGCTTGAGATGCTGGCCAACGGGAATAATGCCCGAAAATTCTACCAAAAAATTCGGCGAATGACAGAAGGTTTTAAGCCCGGGGCAAACTCCTGTAAGAATGAGAACGGCGACCTGGTGGCCGATGTTCAGAGAGCACTCAGATATGGAGGGATCACTTCTCTGCCGTTTTAAATGGAGAAACTGAGCAAGAAACCAGAGAAGATGCCGAACCCGAGCCCACAATCGAAGATGATGGAATTGACGTTCCACAACCCGACTATAATGAGGTGCGAATAGCACTATCCCGATTGAAAAACTATAAAGCAGCTGGCGCTGATGGTTTGCCTGCTGAGCAATTCAAACACGGAGGCGAGGAGCTGTTAAGGCGCATGCATCACCTTCTATGCAGAATATGGTCGGATGAATGCATGCCTGAAGATTGGAATCTAAGTGTTCTCTGCCCAATCCACAAGAAGGGCGATCCTGCAAACTGCGCCAACTATCGCGGAATCAGCCTTTTGAATATCGCATATAAGGTCCTATCAAGCGTATTGTGCGAAAGACTGAAGCCTGATGTGAACAGACCGATTGGACCTTATCAGTGTGGCTTCAGACCTCGTAAATCTACCATCGGCCAGATTTTTACAATAAGCCAAATCTTGGAAAAAACCCGTGAAAAAAGAATCGACACACATCATCTCTTTGTTGATTTTAAAGCCGCTTTCGATAGCACGAAAAGGAGCTGCCTATATGCCGCTATGTCTGAATTGGGTTTCCCGCAAAACTTGTACGGCTATGCAAAATGACCTTGAGCAACACCGCCAGCTCGGTCAGAATTGGGAAGTACCTCTCCGAGCCGTTCGAAACTAAGCGAGGTTTCAGACAGGGTGAGCCCCTATCGTGCGATCTCTTTCATTTAATGCTGGAGAAAATAATACAAGCTGCAGAACTTAACCGCGCTGGAACAATATTTTATAAAAGCGTGCAACTGTTGGCATATGCTGACGATATTGATATCATTGGCCTTAACAACCGCGCCGTAACTTACTCCAAATTAGAAAAAGAAGCGGAGAAAATGGTATT
This sequence comes from Merzomyia westermanni, assembly GCA_949987695.1. NCBI lineage: Eukaryota > Metazoa > Arthropoda > Insecta > Diptera > Tephritidae > Merzomyia > Merzomyia westermanni. The sequence continues at coordinate 10,974,795 of OX465292.1, read as the reverse complement.
GGTGGTGACCGAGGGCAAAACGAAGTACCTTCTGTCATCATGAAAAGAGTCAGCGCATTCGCGCCTTGGCAACCAAGCCACTGTTGGCAGCAATAATTTCGAAATAGTAAAGGACTTCGTTTACCTGGGAACCAGCATTAACACCAACAATAATGTTAGCCTAGAAATCCGACGAAGAATTACTCTTGCAAACAAATGCTACTTCGGACTGAGTAGGCAATTGAAAAGTAAAGTCCTCTCCCGACGACCGAAAATAACACTCTACAAGTCACTCATCGCACCCGTCCTGCTATATGGTGCAGAAGCGTGGACACTAACAACATCTGATGAGGCGACTCTGGGAGTATTTGAGGGAAAGGTTCTTCGAAAGATTTGTGGACCTCTACGCGTTGGCGACGGCGAGTACCGAAGAAGATTTAATGATGAGCTGTATTAAATAGGCTTGTACATGTATATAATGTACCGTAGATAAACAAGTAAGACCAGAGTAGTTGTATTCAATATGTAAAGTATAATTCAAGTTCTTGAGTGTACATGATATGTGAGTATAACTAAAAGTAAGTAATGGTTAAACATAAATGCAGTGAACCGTAAATGATCCGCTCTCGCTGGCGGCTGCCAAGTGACTGGCTCATACACAACACTCCTTAACACCCAGATGTTGAGTAGAATTGCGGTGGTTGTTTACGACGACTAGATCTACGAGGGGTCGATGTTAACGGTGCCGCAGGTGAGCTAGGTTGGCTGGCTGTTGCTAAATCTTGCTCTTGCTCTATGCTGCCGGTAGGACTGCCTGCAGCTGGTGTGTCTACTGGCTTACTCGTATTAGTTTGAGGTTCATTGTGATGTACCTCTTCACCGCCAGAATCAGCTGCTGGTTCTCGGCTACGAAGCTGATCTTGATCCATCGAGGGCCCTCGGCATAGTTCCGTACCCAAACTGGACTTCCTGTGGAAAAAGATTTAGTGTGTGATGTTTCTGTGGTCTTACCATATGTTATTTCTTCAGGTTGTATTTTGTCAAAATATGTTTTAAGTTCGCGATTGAATAGCAATTCTGCTGGAGAACGATTCGTGGTGGCGTGAGCAGTGATGTGCTGATTGAAAAGAAATCTAACGAGATTCAAATCAATATTTTTATTTGATCCAAGTTTTTTAAAACAGTTTTTTGTGGTCTGAACCATGCGCTCTGCTTGTCCATTGGTTTGTGGATGAAAAGGGGCCGAACGAATGTGACGAATCAAGTTGTTTTCCATGAACTTCTTGAACTCCTCTGAGGTGAACGCCGTTCCATTATCGGATACGATCTCGTCTGGCAGACCATGTGTAGCAAAGAGTTGTCGTAGAACTTTTGTTGCAGCTGCCGTAGATGTAGAAGGTACAACAGCAACTTCTAGCCACTTGGAGTATGAATCAACTACTAAAATGAACGTTTTACCTTGGAAAGGCCCAGCGAAGTCTATGTGTAACCGAGACCACGGTCGTTTAGCAGACTCCCAATGGTGGGTTGTTACTTTAGGCTGTTCATTTCGACTTTCTTGACACGTGCGGCACCTCTTTACTAACATCTCTATGTCGACGTCGATTTTCGGCCACCATACATAACTACGAGCCAACGCCTTCATTTTGACAATACCTGGATGTGTGTCATGTAGAGCATTCAAAATAGATGCACGAGAAGGGTGAGGAATTATAACGCGATTGCCCCATACTAAACATCCCTTATTAGCAGATAATTCAGTTTGACGGCAGTAATATGGATAGAGCTTGTCTGATCTGTTGATTGTGGTGCTGGGCCACCCCCTTAACACCCAGTTTAAAACTTTGGATAGGTCGGGATCCTTTGATGTTTGATTTGCGATAAGTTGAGCCTTTACGATTGGCTGCGTAGAAAACTCGATCATAAGTATCTCTTCATCCGGCGTATCTTCCGATTTAGCGTGCAGTGGACACCGACTTAAAAAGTCCGCGTTCCCCATTCTAGTTCCAGCGCGATGTATTAAATTAAAGTCATAAGCATTGAGAAATATTGATCGCCGAAGCATTTGATTAGGAATAACGTTCGGCACTGGCTTGGCTGCAGTGAAAATTCCTAACAGTGGACGATGATCGGTGACAAGTGTAAACGGTCGGCCGTATAGATAGTCATGAAACTTTTTAACACCGGATACGAGTGCCACTGCTTCTCTATCTATTTGTGTATAGTTACGTTCAGGTTTTGAAAGTGTCCTCGAGTAAAATGCAATTGGTTTTTCAGAATTGTCAGGGAACTTGTGACTGAGCACGGCGCCTAGTCCATATGGCGAAGCGTCACATGTTAATACAAGAGGCAACTTTTCATCGTAGTGAACTAAAACTTTGTCTGAAGCAATGAGTTTTTTTAAAGACGTAAACGCATTCTCATGACGTTTCTCCCATATCCAGCGTGCATTTTTATCCAATAAACGATGAAGCGGCTCAGCTACTGTCGCTTTGTGAGGTAAAAATGCATGGTAGAAATTTATGAGTCCCAAAAACGCTTGCAATTGCTTCTTGTCTTCGGGAGATGGTGCTTGATTGATTGCCTTGACCTTATCAGGCGAGGGTCGGATTCCGAGTGCATCGATTTTGAACCCCAAAAACTCAATTGATGGTACGCCAAACTTACATTTATCTCTACGTAATCTTAACCCAGCCTTATCGAGACGAGATAAGACGTCATTCAATCGTTCAGCTAGTTGTTCGTCTGACTTACCCATTACCACTATATCGTCGAAGTATGATAATACTCCAGGAGAATTTCTCAATAAGTTCTCGATACAGCTTTGGAAAATGCCAGGTGCAGAGGAGATGCCAAATTGTAACCTGGTCACCTTAAATGCTCCCTTATGAGTGGTTATCGTTTGAAGTAACGCTGAAAGTTCATCTACAACCAATTGCTGGTATGCCTGAGCCAAATCGATTCTTGCATAAACTGATCCCCCTTCAATTGACGCCAATAGTGTATTGATTGCAGGAATTTGGTACGAATGTGGTGTTATAACTCGGTTCAATGTGGATTTGTAATCACCACATATGCGTACGGACCCGTCCTTTTTTATGACTGGGACTATAGGAGTTGCCCATTCGGAGTACTCACCATGCTCCAATATGCCCTGCCTACACAGGCGATCGAGTTCCTCTTCAACTCGGCCCTTAATAGCGAAGGGAATGCGTCGTGGCGGCATCCTTATCGGTGATGCCCCAGTTTGTATTTGTAAAGATACTGGTGGTCCAGAAAATGTACCGAGATCTGATGAAAATAAGTGTTCGTACTTATTGAGAACTGATTTAATACTACAACTGTCGCTGATAGCAAATACGCCTTCAATGCGTATGCCTAGTGCGTCGAACCAGTTACTTCCCACGAGATTAGATCGACCGCCTTTAGCGATGATAAGCGGTAAATTATCGATCCGCTTATTATTATACATAACAGATACGTCGATAACTCCCCTGACGGGAATATGGTTCTGTTGGTAGTCGCTGAGATCCAAAGAACACTTGGATAAATGAGGTGATTCATTGTGCCAAACCCTCCTAAACGTTTCCTCTGTCATGATCGTCACAGGCGAGCCCGAGTCAACTTCGAACATGCATACGTGACCCTTAAGAGTAACAGAAATTGATTTCTTTTGTGAGACGAATGGTCTTATTTGATTAATGGCGTCCTGACGTTTTGTTTTAGCCGTAGACGCACCCCGCCGACTCTTTGATCGGCTCTTTACTGGCGCTTTTGCGCCGCTGGACTCTGTCAACGATTCTGATTTGCGGCATACGCGCTGAAGATGCCCCTTAAGACCACAACTATGGCACACGGAATCCCGATATGGACACTGTTTGCGAGGGTGCTGACCTCCGCTCCCGGCACATATTTTTTCCTGACTTTTATTTTTGCTATTGCCGGAACTATGTTGCTGCGACCGATTGTGGTTAGATTTAACTAAATTGACTTGCTCCGTTGTATGCCTGATAGACCGAGCACTGATTGCTGCGGCTTCGCTTGACAAAGCCCGCTCTAACACTTTGTGCACTGTCAGATCATTTTCCGCCAACAAGTTTTTCTGTAACGCCTCATCTTTCGTTCCGCACACAAATCTGTCTCGTAGCATTCTGTCAAGAGCGTCCCCGAATTTGCAACTCACTGCCAGAGTACGTAGCGCTACGATGTAATTACTCACCGACTCGTCCGGATGTTGATCACGTTTATGAAAATGATAGAACGCAGTGATTTCCGATGGACGAGGAGAAAAATGATTGGTTAGCGTTTTCTTAATTTCTTCTAAATTTAAGTCACTAACCTGTTTTGGAGACGCCAATGATGCCAGAAGCTCGTATAAGGGTGGTCCGGCCAACGTTAGGAATACCGCCTTCTTTCGATGTTCTTCCTGTACATCATTGGCGAGCAGGAACAAGTTAAAACGTTCGATATACGTTGTCCACTTATCTGGATGGCTTAGATCAAACGGCTCCAAGCTTCCGACTCCAGACATGCTCATAGTTGGTTTTTTCGGCAACTTCTCTTCTATTTTCTGTGATGTAATAGATTTGGCTGTTTCCGATGATGTGGTCGCTGTTGTGCTGCTCGACAATTCGTTTTTAACAGCATCCATAGCCTGAGCTGTACTGCTGCGAACAAAAAAATGTTTTTGGTCTCCTCTACCAAAATCAGGTGACGCAGGCTAACTGTCCTTCACTTTTGTTGTTCAATATTCACTATTACGCGTTTTTTATGTGTTTACTTGTTCAACTGAAGTCGACCTAACTGTCACTTATTGCCTTTGTTGTTTGGGCTTAGCGTTTTTTATTTTTTGTTTTTCGCTAATCCCATCCTCGTCGCCACTATTAAATAGGCTTGTACATGTATATAATGTACCGTAGATAAACAAGTAAGACCAGAGTAGTTGTATTCAATATGTAAAGTATAATTCAAGTTCTTGAGTGTACATGATATGTGAGTATAACTAACAGTAAGTAATGGTTAAACATAAATGCAGTGAGCCGTAAATGATCCGCTCGCGCTGGCGGCTGCCAAGTGACTGGCTCATACACAACAAGCTGTATGAACTTTACGCAGACGCCGACATAGTTCAGCGAATTAAAACACAGCGGCTTCGCTGGCTAGGCCACTTAGTGCGAATGAGCGAAGATGCTCCAGCCCAGACGGTATTGTTATCGGCACCCGCCGGTGGAAGCAGAGGAAGAGGCAGACCAGCACTCCAATGGAAGGACCAAGTGGACACCGATTTGCGATCCCGCGGTGTTTCCAATTAGCGCCAGTTGGCGCAACGAAGAAACAACTGGCGAGCTATGTTGGACGGCCAAAATCGCCCAGGCGGTTAGATCACCATTTAAAGAAGAACAAATTAAAAATGAAGTAAAATTGACAACCTATTTTTGGCAATGGAACTACCTTCTTTCTTGTACAATGTTACTTATAAAACTTAGTCGAATTTAATTGAATTAACAACATGATATTGGTAGCGTACACCTGTTTTTTGTGGAGTAGAAATTTATAAAATTCAAGCGTGTTCAAGCTAAATTTAACATTTTGTGAAAGCGTGTTTAATTGTGTGTCCAAAATGTCTTACTTCCACCGCTACTACCCGTTACCCTTCAATTTATCATTTTTTAGACACAATGTCCTCAGTAGCAAAACGCGATTTTTACTTAGTATGGCAGGGCGAAGAAATACCCAGGAAGAGGTTTTTTGCTATGGAAAACTACGCTTTTGGTACAGTTCTTAAAAATAATAACCTAAGTATGCAGCAGAATTCCGAAGTTGGTAGAAAACTACGAAATTTTAATAGAAGGCTGGTTGAAAGGTGGAAGAGTTGTGCTAAAAATTAAGTGTATTTCGAGAAACGACACCAGTAAATGCTAGATATACTACTACAATTAATTAAAGTAGTCGTCCGAAAAAAGATTTTCCAGAGCTTTCCACTAAAACACAAGTTGACAAAGTGGCCAACCTTGTACAGGAAGTATCATCCTAAGCGTTGCTGGTATCTGCAAGCTCCAGTTTTTACAAAAGCTGGACAACGCAATGCTTCAGCGGTTGTATTCATGCATAATTCCGAAATTTAGCCTGCGAGCATGACATTAACTCTGAATTATTTGATCCATACGCTTTGGAAACTGTCGAAATGTTTGTTCCTTTATACCCCTGGTTTTACATGCCTTCGTCTGTTCATAGAATTTTTATTAATGGAAAAGATATTATAGTAAATTTTTCTTTTCCACTTGGTATGATGCCCGAGGAAGCCCTTGAAGCTAGAAACAAAAACTTCCGATATATACGTGAATGGAGGACACCATAAATGCGCTTTTAGTTTCTTCCGATTGTTTAATAACTTCATTGTCCAATAGTTCTTCAGTTTCCTATTCAGTTGCTATTAATAAAGAATCCTCTGACTCTGATACATTAGATTTAGAATAATTATATTTTGTTTTTGTGAATATTAATTTTTTAAATTTTGTTTTATAAAATTATCTAGGTATATAATAGATTTTCTTGTATTGAAATAAAAAAGAGCAATATATTCATACAGCTTCCTAAATCATGTTTATAAAAGAGGCGGTATCACTTTTATTTCCAGAAATTTATACAGTATTGCATTAAGGCTTGCAGTTCTACAAGCGGAAACAAATTTCAGCAAAGTAACTTTATTTTTGACAGAGATATAAAATTCAAATATTTTCATACGATAACGTCTGTATAAAAGTGGTCGTGGTCACTAGAAGGTCAATTTTGGCAGGCTTATTCCCTTTTATGAATACTTCCATCGTGCCAAGTTTTATTTTGACCGGATAAGAAACAACTGACTTATTAGTTTAACGCCGCTAGCGATACCAAATCGACCACTGTGCAAAGGCGGAAAATTAAATAATGACGAGAATTGTTTACACGTTTTTTATAAAAGTATAGCCCATTATCTGATAAAAAACATTTAAGAACAAATTTCAAACTTTATTCAAAACCAAGCAAAATTTAACCAAGTTTATCAAAATTCTGCACTTTTTAATCCGAATTTTTATAAAAAAAAATTGGATCTGCAGTTTTATGTCTTAGTAAATTTTGGTATTTATAATAAAGTGCGAGGGTGAAGTTGGTAGAAAATAGTGCCAGTTATGGGCATTTATTGAAAAATTATTGGTGTCAGTTTTGTTAAAATTTCAACATTTTCTCTATTGCTTAGTATAATAAAATTCTTAGGTCAGCATTAAAGATTATTTTTTTTTAATAATAAACGCAGTCTTTTAGCATCTTTGTTAACACAATGCGTTCTGAATTTGTGTAATAAACTTCAACCAATAAAGATGAACTTAGGGCTTGTAGTGGATTTCACAAAAGACTTAGTACTGGAGTTACGACGTATTCGTTCCGACGAACATGACTTAGAAAAATTGTTCAGAACTTGTAACATGAATATTGAAATCAAATAGAACCGATTCAAATTTAGTCAAAGTCTGCAAGCATCTAACCTAGATGTTTATTGCAAGATTACTGTTTTTTATCCATTCATGTATTGATCATATAATAATGGAAATAGATAGTCGATTCACTCAACTTAAAACGACCTTCAGAGATTTCGCTTAAGTTTTTCAACAAACCACCGAGAATAAAATTACAAAAATTTATTTAAGCTTGCTGAATTTTGATTTTTGTTGGAACGATTTTCCGTCATCCCTTGTCAAGTTTGGTTTTGTGACAAACCGGTTTCGGCGTTCTGCCATTTTCAATGCCTAGTTTCGTTCTGAACCACTTGTTCAAGGCCAAAATATAGTGGCCGAAACCAATTTATGGAGAAGGTTCTTAAAATTCAAGGTTCTTAAAATTGGCACAATCTAGCTCTTTAACCATAGGTCGCCACACGTTACGTATTTCTGCCAATTCTCGCCAATTGGAAATACCAAGGGGTCACAAATAGGTCTCCATTTCGTCCTTCCATCGGAGTGGTTGTCTCCTTCTTCCTCTGCTACCATCGGTGGCTGCCGACAATAAAACCTTCATTATTCATTCCTTCATAATCATTTATTCGCACAACCTGGCCAAGCCAATTAAGACGTTGGGTTCTAATTCGTTGGGCTATGTCGGGGTCTGCATATAGTTCATACAGCTCGTCATTAAATCTTTTTTTTTCGCTGTTAGCTGTGGGGCGAATTGGTGTGGGTTGATTTGCGCGTGGTTGCCACACGCCCCAAATTTAAATTGTTAATCGAAAGGGGAAGTTATGCATTGGAGTGAGTATATATAGGATAATATAATATAATATAATGTAATACATGCGTTGTAATGAGATTATATACAATTCATGACAAATATATATAACGAGTATTGTTTTATGTACAATTAATGAAAAAATGTGTATAATGAGTATTGTGTTTTTGGAATTGGGACATGTGGCTACCTATGTCGCGTAAACATTCTGCCTCCCCCAGGCGTGCAACTCCTGCAGGAACCGAACTGCTTCCTGGATAAGGATCCGTCCCACCTTATTTTTGTATGTGGCGTCAGCCTGTTGCGGTGCATCGGATGGTCGCGGACGCTGGTTGGTCGCGGTGGTTCACGTGCCCTTGGAGCCCGACCATTAGCATTGGGACGCTGTGGTTGAGTACGGCGACCATGAGCTGCGTCTCGACGGCGCGGCTCCTGGCGGCGCGGTGGCAGAGGTATTTCCGCTACAGGTGGTGTGACGTACGCGGGTTGGCGACCCCCGAAATGTGCGGTGGTGCTGCCCGCAGACCCGGCAGCTTTCTGTGGAGGTGCACTGGTTGGTGCGATGGAACAGCGCTAAGCAGTTGGTGCAATACTGATGTGCCCTAGTGACTAAGAAGCGTTATTGCGGCTGCATGGCCATGAACACAGGGCACATCAGAAGCGCGTGCTGACGCATGCATAATCGGCATTTCCGGTAATCCGCGAAAGGTTGGCTACGGCGCAGGCGGGCTGCGGACAGGGTCACCTGCGATGCCAATGAGCGGCGTGGTGTTGGAACCGGAGGGCGTTGACGATTCATTTGTTGAAAAGAGACAGTATAATATACACGCATATTAGGTTTATGCCTGGGATTAAGCATAGTTTTGGGGAGTGCCTAAGTGGTGGCATGAGAATCTACGATAACACGAGCTGTGTGGACTGTATTAAGTTAGGGAGATGAAAGTGGGTACTGAGGGCCCTCGTCACTCTCAGATGACGGTAGAAAGCATCATTTAGTAAAAGGTCTCGTGAGAATATCGTTCTGGGTGCGGACGACTACGACACGAATGTGTCCGTCTCGTCCTGGGTGTAGGCTTTCTAATCGACCTAGTCGCCGGTCGGTAGGAGGTAAGTTGTCTTCTTTAATGATGACTAGGTCGCCAATTTTCGGGGGAGTTTGAGAGTTTTCCATCGGTAACGCTTCTGAAGGTCGGTGATGTAGTCAGTTTTCCAGCGTCTGCTGAGCTGATGATGCAGAACTTTCAGTCTTTTCCACCTATTTATCAGAGAGAGCTTTCGTGATTCGGTTCGGGAACCGAGAGCATTGGAGCTCCTTGTAGAAAATGACCTGAGGTGAGGGCGAGGAGGTCATGGGGAGCTGGAAGATAGGACGAGAGTTAAGTATGGCTTCGAACGTGTGAGGTGGGCCGGGGATATAAACTTCCAATTGATTCCTTGGGGGGCATACTTCTGTACAATATCCGACGATACTTATTTTAGGAAAGAGACGAATTCCAGTTCGGCAGCAGGCTTGGCGCAGAAGAAAAGCCTTGCTGGTGAGGTCTGAGCATAATTCCAAGTGGACCGCTTTGGTGGTAAAACAGACAAAGACAGCAAGGCTGCAATAATTTGTGATCGCGTTTGTTGTTTGTGAGTGGTGCAGACTTTGGACTGGAATATGCACTTTTGATAAGCGGCTTGAGACGGGCAATATAAAAGCCTTGCCTTAAGATTTGTTGCATGAGACGAGCTTCTGCATGTAGGAGCGTTTCATGAAGGAATCGTATGTATAGAGTACAGTGCCTACACTTTTCGGGTAGGCTAATGGGATGACGCTCATTGTAGGTTAGGGTTGCATGGGAGAACTCCGCTCTTGTCTAGGAAGGGATTGAGTACGAGTAGGGAGCTCCGTTTCCAAATGGGGTTTGAGTCGTCTAGACATGATCCTTCAAGAGCGTAGTATCGAGTTTGTGCCATTATGAGCAGACAATGTTTCGATCTTTTGAGATCGGCATGAGTTCGCGAGGGTTAGGCTGGGTCAGTAATACCGTTCCACGCGTCTTCTAGACGTCGTACTAATTTGAGAGCGTAAGATATCACACGTAAATCACGAAGGTAGGAAGAGAACCGATCTAAGAGATCCTCATTCTCTTCCGTAGCATGTATGGCTTCTACTTTACGTGACTCTGGGGCGTTGAAGTTACGAACTGTTGATTGTGGCCAATATTCGGGGGGTTTGGAAATATCCACCAAAGTGAAAAATTACAGAGATCGACTGGCGTACAACCTCGGGTTCCTAGATCGGCGGGGTTATCTTTACTTAGCACGTGTCACCAAGGGACATTACCTACGAGTTCTATGATCTGAGCTGTTCGACTGGAGACATAGGTCATCCATGAGTGAGGTGGCTTTTCGAACCAGGCTAACACGATTTCGGAATCCCACCACATGGTGAAATTTCTTCTAGTGAGGCCGAGAAGGGCTTGCACTACTGCGAAAAGTTTGGGTAGTAAGAGAGCTCCGCATAGTTCCAGGCGTGGCAGACTTATAGTTTTGAAAGCCACTTTGCCTTTGGACACTAGGAGGTGACAGAAAACTTGGGTGCCGAGGCGTAGCAAAAACCTTGGTACCTCGGTACCTTACGACTGCATGATTAGGGAGATAGAATGAGCAGTATTTACCCAGGGATTTCCCCTCATTGGGACTACATTCTTCCAAGTGGCCGAGGGACAGGTATTCCTCGAATACCTGGTTATACTACTGTTTGAGGTCGCAATTTTTTGGGAGTGTGCATTCCATGCCATGGAACTGTCGTAGGGCTGTACGAGATTGGCCTCGGTCGATATCGTTCGGGAATGATGATTTAAATGGGAGGCGAACCATATATCGACCGTTATTCGAGTGTTTGTGTTTTGATAGAACTCTTCACACATTTAATCTCCGATTTCCCAGAACTGTTTCAGCTTTTCATTCAGCTGAACATTTGTAATTTCCCACGCTTGGGAGGAACGTGCTCCAACCTTTTCGGAAGTTTGGCCACTTATGATCCATCCAAAGATTGTGTTTTGGTTTAGCAGGCTGGAAGAGATCTTTTCGATGCCATTTAGCATTGTTTTAGGGATGAGATCACTACCCAATACTAGATCGATTTGGGATGGGTTCTGGGAGTTCTGGTCTGCTAGTTTGAGCTGGGACCATTTTCGCATTTGGCTGTCATTTAGGCTGAGAATTGGGAGCTGCCTAGTGAGCTGGGGTAGCACTATTGCCTGGACCTTTATTTTCACCTTATTGTAAATCGAGACAAGGGTCAACGAGCAAAGCTTATTGGGGGTCTGTACCACTCTGCCTCCCATACCCGATATTTTAGACAGGGAGTGGGTATAGGGAAACCCGAAATTGGTGTGAGCTTTGGCGGCTATGAAGCTTATTTCGGAACCTTGGTCCACTAAGGCTCTAAGCTTGAATAGGTCCCCTCTCTGTTCTACCAAGACGATTGCTGTTGGCAGTATGATTTGGTTATCGTTTTCGGCATGCAACGACTGTACTTGGCAACTGTTGGGCGTAGAGGGTTCTCCTTCCTGGGGTACCGCCTGGCTGATGTCCTGAAGCCTGAAATCCCGTTCTTTGAATTGTGGAACTGGTACTGGGGGCTGCTGTGTCATGAAGGGTGGTGTTGTGCCGGCCTTGGCAATGCATGCACGTTCTCGTGCTTTGGTAGTCTTTTAGAACATGGGTTTGAGCTGAACAATTCTCGCAAATATTGTTTTCTCTTACGATTTTTTTTCGCTCTGGGATTGCCAACCTTTCTTACCGCAAACAGCTTTGTAGAGTATGGGTTGACTGTTGACAATTTTTGGTGTTCTGTGGCATGAGATTTTGATTTTGATTTGATTTGGGGTTGAGCCTGAACTGGATATAGTTTTGAAGGGGTTGAGGCCTCGAGAAGTTTGTGAAGGGTGGATTATATCCGGGTTTGGCTGATCGCCATTGATCCACCCTTTCCACTATATCGTAGCGAGTGGCCGGAAACTGTTTCATTTGGGACCCGTTCGGGAGGTATCTTCTGGAGCTTACCGATTGCTCCCAAAGGGCAACTGTATTCTCTGGAAGTTTTGAGGTTACCAGATATATTAATATGGGATCCCAATTGGAGGTTTCGACTTGTTTTGTCGCCAGTATTTGAAAGCAGTTCTTTACGGAGGATTGTAATTTTTGTATATCCTCACTATTTTTCGATTGAATCGCCTTTCTATCTCTATGGCGCGATATACAACAGGTATATCATCATAAACCTCCTAAGAGATTTTTGCGCCAAGCTTCTCTTCCAAATTTGTGGTGTGCCGATTTGAATTTTCCCTACAAATTGGTGGGACCTACAGTTTTTTGCCGACTCCGAACGGCATCTACAAAGGAGACGAATTTTTGCTGAGAAGCCTGTCATGGCAGAAATACACTCGGAGAGTTTGCCAAACCACTGCCGAGGGGCGACCCCGTTTTGAAAAACTTTTTTCAAATCACTTTTGATGTTACCTGTACCAGGGCTCGAACCATGGACCTTCGGTGGCCGGCAACACTACCTTCACACCACGGCGGCCGCCTTTAGATTCATGAAAATTAGGATTTGATTATCGACCAGGACGCTTTTGTTTTCGAAACGCGACTTCAGGGCTTCCCATGCTAGGGCAAAATTGTAGTCGCTTAAAGGGAATTGTTCCACTATTTGACCTGCCTTTCCTTTAGTCTTATGTCTGAGGCGATACAGTTTCTGGGCACGGGAGAGTTTCGAGTGGTTTATTTAGACGGCAGTGAACATGCCTCGGAAGGACGGCCATTGATCGTACCCTCCATAAAATATTTCCGTATCATATGGGGGGACTTTCTGGTTCATATGGGAGGACTCTTGGGGTGGTTGGCTCTGTATTTGAGGCGCGGGATTACTCAATTTTTTGAGTTGGAGTTGGTCGCCTATTTCAGCTTTTGTATCCTCTTATGCAATTAGGCAGGCTCGGTATTTACCGAAAGCGGGAATCTGTCTCTACTACCACGTCGTAGGCGCTCTGTACTCTTGACCAGAATACATCGATATTTTTATCATTTAATTTTAGGGCTGCCTCGATATTATCTTGGATGGGCGTTGACCGAAACGGAGTGCAGTAATCCTAAAACGAAAGGTATTTTCTGCGAATTAAAAAAAAAAACACTTCTAGTAGGGTTGCCACTTTAGTTTGACAACAAAATTGAGGCAATGAAGTACGTATACCGAGAATCATGACCAAATACGTTAAAAGTAATGCATCCGAAAGAAAATCCGAGACGAACTCGGAACATAGGATGGAAGAAAGTGTTGGCTTACATTTTATATGTATTAAATAGTTAGTTATGGATAGTTATATCTTGAAATCGACCGCTGAGTGGCAGGACACCCTAATTCAAAGTCTTTTTCAAAAATGCCCTATTTCAAAATTTGTTTCAATAACGCCCTATTTCAAAATTTGATTCAAAAACGCTCTATCTCAGAGTTTTTTTCAACAACGCCCTATCTGAGAATTTGATTCAGAAACGCCCTATCTCAGCTTAAAATGTATTGAATTTTCGTTCAGATAGAGCGTTTTTGAAACTCATTCTGAGATAAGGAGTTCTTGAACCAAATTTTGAAATAGGGCGTTATTGAAAAAAATTTTGAGGTAGGGCGTTTTTCAATGAAATTCTGAGATAAGGCGTTTTTGAAAAATATTTTTAAATATTGTGATCTTCCACTCAGCAATCGAAATATAAGGAAGAAATCAAATAACCGATATACAGCGCACTAACCGACAAATATTCACATGTGACCCTACTCTTTCTCGATTATTTGATAACAATTGACAGCCTCTAATCATACAATTTAGCAAGTAATATTGTTAAGACTTGTCGAAAATATGGGGAAAACTTTTTTGAGCAGGTATAATTATGTGTATTCAAACTTTGTTACCAATAAAAAAAATATTAACTGGATGGTTGCAGAGGTCGTGTCTCCAAGCCACCCTCACACTCGATCGATTTAATCATTTAAAGTCGTGAGTAGAAAACAGTAGGACTAACTCTTATTCAGTGGAGTTATTTATTTAGAGTTGAGAATAGAAGTCTGTAGGACTAACTGTATGGTTGGAGAGGCAGTGTCTCCAATCCACCCTCTCATTCGATCAATTTAATCATTTAAAGTAGTAAGTTGTCTTGTAGTAAGACTTTTAATTAAGAAAAGCGAGCCAGAGGTATCAATGTTTCCGCAATGATTATTGAAATACTGATACAAACTACGAACGGGCTCGTGCAATTCAAAATTCGATCTGCAAGTGCTCAAAAAGATCGTTTAAGAATATATCGACGGTCTGAGAGGGCCATTCAACATAATCGTGCAAAGAAAGAAAGGACTATTTGCTATGCTTTTCAGAAGTTTCACTATGAACAAAACTCCAAGCATTTCTCGACGATTTTGTAATATAGGCAGCTGTAGAAGTTTTAGAGGGTTGAAGGTTCCTCGATGCATCCCACGGTAAGTTCTCAACGCAAAAAGTACAAATTGTTTTCGTACCGATTCCTATTATAAAAAGGGGACGTTGATATGAACCCACGTGGCCCATTTTTCTGTCTTTCATACATTACAGGAGTAATCCATATACCCAAATTTATAGTACAAGTTGATTTACTCAAGGCCATTTTCACAGTGCTCAGTAAACTTACATTCCACAGTTAACTATCGACTCACCATTTAATTTTAGCTACTGTCCAACACAAAGGGGGCAACCTTATGATTTTACGTTGAGCGGCGAAACTTGAATTAACTGAACTGGAGGATGGGGCCGTGTGCAGAAGTCCACGCAAGTAGGGAAAGTTTCTGATCGCCATTCACCTGGGAATGGCCAGAGCGATTCTTTTGCATGCGGTTCAAGCAAATCACTACTTCCGGGCTTTGCGCCCAAGTATCCTCTGGGTAACCCCCGAACACCCGTTTGGTGGTGAGCTAAACGTGAGAAGGCGACAACCTGGTAAGGCCACTCCGACATAATCGGTTGAAGGGCTTGCTGGGGGGCTCAAACATCAGCGTCTGATAACCATGTGGTGCGGCTGCAAGCGGGCGTCTGTCTTGGATCAAGCGGCTCGCTATACAAACGTGTAATAGAATTCAACCTCCTGTGAAACGGGTTGTGCGTTGGGTTTGGGAACCACCACATAAAACAACGTTCCAATAAAATTCAACAACAAAGCCTCGGATATGAGAACCCCTTTTTTAGATGACAACACCCGCAAACGAAATTAGGATTACGAGATAAGGGCATGTACCTGGAATGTCCGGTCCCTTAATGGGGAAGGTGCCGCTGCTCGGCTGGTTGAGCTCCTGAAAGCAAAAGCTGACATCACCGCCATACAAGAGATGCGATGGATGGGCCGAGGAAACACGATCAAAACACCTTGCAACATCTACTGGAGTGGGCATGAAGACAAGCGCAGATTCGGCGTGGGATTTGTGATGGGAGAGAGACTCCGCCACCGAGTACTGTGGTTCACACCCGTGAACGAGTGTCTCGCCGCAATCCGCATAAAAGTACGATTTTTCACAATATCGTTTATCTGCGCTCATGCACCGACGGAAGAGAAGGACGACGTGGAAAGGGATGCATTCTACGAGCGCCTGGAAGAAGCATACGAGCGCTGCCCCCGTCATAATATCAAAGTCGTGCTTGGCGACTTCAACGCCCGGGTGGGTAAGGAGGGTGCATTCGGCCCCACTGTCGGGAAGTTCAGTCTCTACGATCAGACTTCGCCAAATGGATTCAGGCTGATCGACTTCGCCGGTGCCCGAAACATGGTCATATCCAGCAATAGGTTTATGCACAAGAAGATGCATCAGGCTACATGGCTGTCCCCCGATCGAAAAACACGCAACCAGATTGACCACGTTGTGATAGACGAACGTCATGCTTCCAGCCTTTTAGACGAGGACCTCACATCCACTCTGATCACTACCTAGTAGCAGCCAAGATTCGCACCCGCCTCTGTACGACAAAACAGGTGCAACAAAAAACGCAGGGAAAGCTGGACGTCGAAAAGCTGCAATCGCAACAGACCGCCAATTATTTCGCAGATCGCCTCTCACACCTGCTCTCCGAGAGAACAATTCAACCTAGTGGAATGCATGAGCAGTGGGATCATATCTCAGGAGCACTCCGTACCGCAGCCGAAGGAGTAATTGGATTCCGGCGAACGCAAAGAAACAACTGGTATGATGATGTAGAGTGCCGCGCTGCAACGGAAAGAAAGGACGAAGTCTACAAGGCAACGCTGAGATCGAATGCAAGGCTGAGATCGGATGCAACGAGAAGTGTGTGTGAACACTCCCACGAGTTGGAGAGGAGGCGGCTTTTCCGGGCAAAAAAATAAGAGGCAGAAAAGCCAACGGGAATAATGCCGCAAAATTCTATCAAAAAATTCGGCGAATGACAGAAGGTTTTAAACCCGGGGCAAACTCCTGTAAGAATGAGAACGGCGACCTGGTGGCCGATATTCAGAGAGCACTCAGAATATGGAGGGATCACTTCTCTGCCCTTTTAAATGGAGAAACTGAGCAAGAAACCAGAGAAGATGCCGAACCCGAGCCCACAATCGAAGATGATAAAATTGACGTTCCACAACCCGACTATAATGACGTGCGAATAGCACTATCCCGATTGAAAAACAATAAAGCAGCTGGCGCTGATGGTTTGCCTGCTGAGCAATTCAAACACGGAGGCGAGGAGCTGGTAAATCGCATGCATCAGCTTCTATGCAGAATATGGTTGGATGAATCCATGCCTGAAGATTGGAATCTAAGTGTTCTCTGCACAATCCACAAGAAGGGCGATCCTGTAAACTGCGCCAACTATCGCGGAATCACCCTTTTGAAAATCGCATATAAGGTCCTATCAAGCGTATTGTGCGAAAGACTGAAGCCTGATGTGAACAGACTGATTGGTCCTTATCAGTGTGGCTTCAGACCTGGTAAACCTACCATCGACCAGATTTTTACAATACGCCAAATCTTGGAAAAAACCCGTGAAAAAAGAATCGACACCCATCATCTCTTTATTGATTTTAAAGCCGCTTTCGATAGGACGAAAAGGAGCTGCCTATATGCCGCTATGTCTGAATTTGGTTTCTCGCAAAACTTATACGGCTATGCAAAATGACTTTGACGAACACGGCCTGCTCGGTCAGAAGTGGGAAGTACCGAATCGAGCCTTTCGAAACTAAACGAGGTTTCAGACAGGGTGAGCCCCTATCGTGCGGTTTCTTTAATTTAATGCTGGAGAAAATAATACAAGCTGCAGAACTTAACCGCGCTGGAACAATATTTTATAAAAGCGTGCAACTGTTGGCATATGCTGACGATACTGATATCATTGGCCTTAGAAACCGCGCCGTAACTTCTGCTTACTCCAAATTAGAAAAATAAGCGGAGAAAATGGGATTGACGGTGAACGATGGCAAAAGGAAGTACCTTCTGTCATCATGCAAAGAGTCAACGCATTCGCGCCTTGGCAACCAAGCCACTGTTGGAAGCAGTAATTTCGAAATAGTAAAGGAATTCGTTTACCTGGAAACCAGCATTAACACCAACAATAATGTTAGCCTAGAAATCCGACGAAGAATTACTCTTGTAAACAAATGATACTTCGAACTGAGTAGGCAATTGAAAAGTAAGCTCCTCTCTCGACGAACGAAAATAACACTCTACAAGTCACTCATCGCACCCGTCCAGCTATATGGTGCAGAAGCGTGGACACTAACAACATCTGATGAGGCGGCTCTGGGAGTATTCGAGAGAAAGGTTCTTCGAAAGATTTGGGAACCTCTACGCGTTGGCGACGGCGAGTACCGAAGAAGATTTAATGATGAGCTGTATGAACTTTACGCAGACGCCGACATAGTTCAGCGAATTAAAACACAGCGGCTTCGCTGGCTAGGCCACTTAGTGCGAATGAGCGAAGATGCTCCAGCCCAGAAGGTATTCTTATCGGCACCCGCCGGTGGAAGCAGAGGAAGAGGAAGACCACCACTCCGATGGAAGGACCAAGTGGAGACCGATTTCCGATCCCGCGGTGTTTCCAATTGGCGCCAGTTGGCGCAACGAAGAAACGACTGGCGAGCTATGTTGGACGGTCAATATCGCCCAGGCGGTTAGATGACCATTTAAAGAAGAAGAACAGTTAACTGTGAAACGTAAGTTAACTCGCCACTCTGAAAATGGTCCTTAAAGTGTTTGGTGCCATGGCCTTTTTACATATTCATGAGTTATAACATTTTCATATATTTTCGAATTTTCCTATTGTAAAAAATTTTAATAATTGTAATTCGACTTCGCCCATTTTGAAAAAAGAAGAGATTTTTGTGAGAAGGAAAATATTTGCGAAGTTATCGGGAGGGATACGGCTCAATCGATTTATTTTCATGCTAACCCTTATATGTACTATTAGCCGCTCAAACATGTGAAGATAAAGTTTGTATATAAATGAACAATAATAAAATCAGCAATGCCCAAAATAGATTTTCGTATTCAATCGGTGCGGTACCTTTTACTCAGAAGTTTTGACGTTTCATTAGCAAATACATTTTTCTTGTGATGGGCGTTACTTATTAACAGGCTTCTTCTTCTTCTTTAAATGGTCATCTAACCGCCTGGGCGATTTCGACCGGCCAACATAGCTGCGAGCTTCGAATCTTCAGGCATGCATTCATCGAACCATATTCTGCATAGAAGCTGATGCATGCGCCTTACCAGCTCCTCACCTCCGTGTTTGAATAGCTCAGCAGGCAAACCATCAGCGCCAGCTGCTTTATTGTTTTTCAATCGGGATGTCTGAATCCATTTGGCGAAGTCTGATCGTGGAGACTGAACTTCCCGACAGTGGGGCCGAATGCACCCTCCTTACCCACCCTGGCGTTAAAGTCGCCAACCACGACTTTGATATTATGACGGGGGCAGCGCTCGTATGCTTCTTCCAGGCGCTCGTAGAATGCATCCTTTTCCACGTCGTCCTTCTCTTCCGTCGGTGCATGAGCGCAGATAAACGATATGTTGAAAAATCGTACTTTTATGCGGATCGCGGCGAGACACTCGTTCACGGGAGTGAACGACAGTACTCGGTGGCGGAGTCTCTCTCCCACCACAAATCCCACGCCTAATCTGCGCTTGTCTTCATGCGCACTCCAGTAGATGTTGCAAGGTGTTTTGATCGTGTTTTCTCGCCCCGTCCATCGCATCTCTTGTATGGCGGTGATGTCAGCTTTTGCTTTCCTCAGGACCTCAACCAGCCGGGCAGCGGCACCTTCCCCATTAAAGGACCGGACACTCCAGGTACATGCCCTTATCTCATAATCCTAATTTCGTTTGCGGGTGTTGTCATCTAAAAAAGGGGTTCTCATATCCGAGGCTTTGTTGTTGAATTTTATTGGAACGTTGTTTTATGTGGTGGTTCCCAAACAGACGCACAACCCGTTTCACAGGAGGTTGAATTCTATTACACGTTTGTATAGCGAGCCGCTTGATCCAAGACAGACGCCCGCTTGCAGCCGCACCACATGGTTATCAGACGCTGATGTTTGAACCCCCCAGCAAGCCCTCAAACCGATTATGTCGGAGTGGCCTTACCAGATTGTCGCCTTCTCACGTTTAACTCACTACCAAACGGGTGTTCGGTGGTTACCCAGAGGATACTTGGGCGCAAAGCCCGGAAGTAGTCAGCTGCTTGAACCGTATGCAAAAGATTCGCTCTGGCAATTCCCAGGTGAATGGCGATCAGAAACTTTCCCCACTTGCGTGGACTTCTGCACACGGCCCCATCCTCCCATTAACAGGCTTAGTGCAGGATAATTGCCGCATAAAAATCAAATTATAGTATATGCATTTCTTTAGTGATACTGCAGTGAATGTAATAAAAGTTGTATTCAAAAATTCGAACCGCAAAAGTCAAAACGAAGTGCACAGTGTTCAACTGCAGATACAAAGGATAATATTCTTCCATTGCGTAATATAAGTGATGTGAGAATGAAATGTATTTTGAGAAAAATTATAATAAAAAATTATCGTGTTCAAAAAAATAAAAAACGTATGGTGTAAAAGAAGTATAATGAGTACTGCAACAAATGGAGGAAAATTATATAAGTTTAATCCGGAGTGGAATGTTGATTTTTTATGCAGATACCTAGACGGAGAATCACAGTGTCTAGTATGTGAGAAGCGTGTGGTTTGCAAGGTATTTAATATAAAGCGACATTACGATCTGCATAGGAGTGAATACGAAAAATATGAAGGAGAAGAAAGGAAAACTGTGTATGCCTCCTTAAATGGAAACGAGGAGCCTGATTCAATAGTTGTAAACCATATGTGAAAAGAATTTGTATGAGACCTAAAAAGTTTGAAATTGATTAAATTTTCTTAGCAACGTGAAGATGGCGGTGTATGTGCAAAGCGTGCAAGCTATGAAATTGCGTTAAGGCAAGTTAATGGGAATCGTCCATTTTGAGATGGGGATATGGCAAAGTTCTGCATATTAAAAGTAGTGGAAGTTTTATCTCCTTCAGAATTACCCAAGTATGAAGATGTGTGCTTATCCCATCGAACTATAAGCAAACGAGTATATCAAATATCTGAAAGTACGAAATCTCAGCTAAAATACCTTATAAATACTGATGGACTGTGATACCCGAACTAGAGCTGATTATAGAGAATCCACACGGCTTGTTCAGTTTTATCAAAGTATTTGTAGTTAAAAATTTCCTAATTTATGAAAAGTTGCTGCAGAAGTAACAGCAATGTTTGGCTCAGCATATTCATGTGAACAGTTCTTTTCGTTGATGAAACTAAATAAGTGCCGGCTGAGAATTCGAATCTCGGATATCAATTTACGAAATATCCTGCGTTAAGCTGCAGCACAGGAAATATCTTGCAATATTGAGGAACTAACAAGAAAACAATAGCAAAATTTTACAACAATTTACGTTTTATTTATATGTTCATCAATTCAACTTCCATTCCTTACTTATACTTACTGTTTACTTATGAATTGAAAAAAAAAACATTCGTTTCGAAATAAAAAATATTATAGTGAAATTAGAATTATTTGGTATGTACTTTGTTATACGGTGCATTTTTTTTTTTATGAGCGAGTAAATACTCAGCGGGAATACCCACACTTTTAAAAATGATTACCCCATTTATTTTCCTTCCTCAAATTCTACAAACTTATTCTCCATTGATTATATGCAATGCCCACAGTAATGTAACAAAAAAATAGTTCATAAATTTATGTAGCATACACTTTCCGTTATCCGCATTTCAAGTAAAGATTTGCATCATCCTCATATAAAACTTTTCCCTAAACAGAGTTTAGATATCCAGATGTTAAATGGTTAAAAAACATTATTCCCACATAAATGATTATTTAGCATAGTTCCCTACAGATTACACGATATAACCCAACTTTGAAATAGAATGTATGCTGTGATTACAATTGCCATAAAAAATATTTTAACAACATAAAAGCTGTATACAAGGTGACGCAAAAGTAAGCTTCCGATGTTCAGCATATCGGTTGTGGCACGTGCGGTGTGTGCTGTTGCACCGTCTTGTTAGAACCACATGTTTTCCAATCCCAATTCATCAAGTTGCGGCAAAAAGAACTCGTTGATCATTGCTCTGTAGCGCTCACCATTCACAGTAACCGTTTGGCCCCGACCGATTATTGGTCAAATAAATAGTCAGCAATATTCCGCGTTCTGGAGCAGTGTAGCGTAACATTGTTTATTAACGTGTATTTTGCATGTGTTTACTACACAAATGTCAAAACAGAACTGACTTTAGGGGCCAATCGCAAAATTTATAAGATTTTCTGATAGGAGGATTACTTTTGCGCAGTAACCGTTTTTCACCGACCGAAATAAATAGTCAGCAATATTCCGCGTTCTGGAGCAGTGTAGCGTAACATTGTTTATTAACGTGTATTTCGCATGTGTTTACTACACAAATGTCAAAACAGAACTGACTTTAGGGGCCAATCGCAAAATTTATAGCATTTTCTGATAGGAGGATTACTTTTGCGTCACCCGTATATACTTTTGATATGAAAACGACAACCGAAATTCAACGAAATGAAATAACGTATATTATTACAAATTTATGTAAGCATAGTAATAAAATATTCACAAATTTAACACTTGAAAAATTGTCTCGCCTAGTTTGGTAATTCTATGGCTATCTTATTTACAGTTGCCACATTTCATGCCACATTATTTATTGGCAGTAAGAAATCTGTATGATGTGTCATCAGAATTATGGGTTTCTGCTCTACGATATATTATGTTTTACGTGTACTACATATAAAAATTTAGCAGACTTACTTCCAGCGAATGTCGAAACTTTCTAACTACAAGTTCTAAATAGTTTTTAGCAAGAAAGTAAGATTGCCATTTCAATACACCGTAAGTATACTCGTATAAGTAAAAAACTATATACATCAGATTCTAATTTTAAGACTTTGAGATTTCTTCCTAAAAAATGTATTCAAAATTACAATATTGTTTCAGAATTTCCAGGAGAATTTGGAGTGTGTAGGTTATTCCTCCATTAATTAACGATGAACCGCCTAGGCGCCATTGAGACACCAATGGAGGCAAGGTCTTCCTCCACATGATTTCCACAATTTGGTGGAGGTGTCCCGTTTAGTTTGCTGGTTAAATATCGATAGGAAATTTAGACCCAGTGCGTCTTTATCTACTTTTATGCAAATTTAATATAACCTTTTAAGTTAGTCCTAGAAAAGTGGACGATGCCACGTCCCCGGGCCATTTAAATTTCAATTCGTCATAAATATGAACGTATTTGGTCTAAATAAATGCCACACCCACATATTTTGTGTTTTCTTTGTGCTTCGTTAAAGTCCACAGATTACTGTCGATTTCTCTGAAACTCTCACGATAGGTTCAGGAGTTCGTTTGGGCACGACACAGACTGTATACAGTTTTTGGAAAAGCCCCTAGCGTATGTAAAGCTGCAATTCGGTACATCTAGAAATTTATTTGGTTAAAGTTAATGATATTTTATACATAGATATGTGTTCTATATATCACGAAAACCTTGGAAAAAGTAGACGGTAAGAAAACAAAAAAACATAGTTAAGCCGCTTTCTCTTCGGAACTATGTACATATCAGTATCCGCAGAAGAAAAGAGAGAAGAAGGACAGTACGAATAGAAAATTTAAGAATAAGAGGAGGTGTTAGAATAAACTGAAGAGGGTAAAATAAACTAAGGGGATATGGAGGGCACAAAAATTAGAAATAAAGAAAAAATAATAATACTCGTACAGCGCCAAAGGGGGGAAGTAAAATTTGTTAAATGTAGGTAATTTAAATTTTAGGCAGGACAACGTCTGCCGAGTCTGCTAGTAGAACACGAGTATAAGGCTTGAAGTATTTATTACTTTAACTGGCTAACAGCCAATCAACTTATACTATTAGCATAAATGATAAAAAACAAGGAAAATATTCATAATTTTGGAAATGAAATAAATTCGTATACATTCGTTTACTGGGCTGGCTGTTATTGGTGATGAAATAATATCAACTTCTTACATTTTTATACTTAGTAGTGCTACGCTTACAAGGCATATTAACTTTAGTCGCCTAACGGCAGTACGTAACGGCATAAACGGATCGAGATAGATATTGACTTATGTATATCAAAATGTTCAGCATGAAAAGGGAAATTGTTTAAGCCATGTCCGTCCGTCCGTCCGTCCGGCGAAATCGGATGATAGCCACGCCCACTTTTTATATATAGAATATTTCCGAAACACAAAAAAGTGAGTACTCAGTACATAATACACCTATAAGGATAAAACTTGGTGAATGCATTGAGATTAAGATATAAAATACAATTTTCAAGAAATTTTTGAAAATGGGAGTGGCACCGCCCACTTTTGATTAAGTCAAATTTAGAAATAATATTAATCAGAAATTCAGCACGCACGTTTCGAGGTATGCAAGGAATGTTCCAGGAAAAAATGGGAGAGATCGGTTAAGGTTTACGAACACTTTTATATGAAAGGTTTTGAAAAGAATCGTAGATATATTAAATAGGCAATAACTTTGCGTAAAATAGCTTTACATCATTTATATGTCACTTATAAAGTTTCCGTAAACAAAGAAATGAAAAAACTTTAAATTTTCGAAAATGGGCGTGGTCCCGCCCCTTTTATAGTGGACTATTGCACAAAACTTTTTATGCCAAAACTCCGCCAAAAATTGATTTGTCGCAAAGAAATTTGGTGATAATATTCTATATATAAAGGTAACTGTTTTCTGTAAAAATGGACGAAATAAGTGAATGTCCACGCCCAGTTTTTTAACATAGTTCTGAAACATTTTTTTGTAAAATTTAAAAAGCGATATTTCTACAATTGAGCAAGTTATATCAATCAGATTTTGCACACATAATAAGCTTTTTAAGCAAAACTCGGCCGCAAAAAAAATGTTGTCAATTTTTCAGTAGTATGTATTATACTCCTGCCAAAAATTTGCCAAATCGGGAAACACACAAGCAAATATTCGGGCACGTAGATAATAGCCCACTGCAACAGCAAAGTTATATATCTTTTTTGATTTTCATATCTTTCATAAACATTAAATGTATTTAAGTATGAGAAGAAGAAGAGAAAAGTTCACTGAAATGATCAGCACGATGAGCGGAGTCGATTTAGTCATGCCCGTCTATCCGTCCGTCTGTCTATTTGAACGTAAACCAGTCTCTCAGTTTTACAAAAGAATGCTGAAATTCGTTGTTTGCTTTCGGCATTTTATAATATACTAGCAAACCCGGTAGACGTTGTTTTGACGTTTTGATACATAGAACACCTCTATATATAAAATGGCATTAACTTGAACCAAATAAACTCCTAAGTATACCGAACTGCAACTTTATATACAGACTATGTCGTGTCTAGCGAACTCCTGAACCTATCGTGAAAGTTCAAAAGCAAAACAAAACACAAAATATGTGGGCGTGGCACCGCCCACTTTTTAAAAATTATGTAGATATTGACTAAGTCACACATACTTACATCCAAATTTCATTAATTTACACCAAAAAAGGTCGGAGTTATGACGAATTGAAACTTTCCGAAACTATATTGTGGCGATTATTCTCAAGCATGTACCATCCCTAACTCAATAGCACTCCCACCACTAGTTAACACAACCGAGATAACGATGGCTACGCTTATGCATGCAAGCGTATAACTAGGAAGAGGAAGAGAGATGGCGCGAGTGTTTGCGAATACGATGCAAAGAGGAGATGCCAATAAATAAACCGACCCTTCCAGAACACGAAAAGCGAACAACCAAGAAAGTTCTCGGTGCGTAGGCAAGCACCCTGTTGGACTATATAAGGCGGTGACCAAGCAAGACAGGTGGATCAGTTTATTTTCAAGCGTTCAATAGTGAACTACTGCGAAGTTACCAACCTTTTAAATTTGTATTGCGTTTATTACTAGTAAATAAAACTAGCTATTACTTACAATATCTGTGCGTGTGTTTATTCGACTTTATAGTGATCGAACCCAGGATTGATAATCAAGGAATCATCGAATTCGTCACAATTGGTGTCAGAAGCGGTATTGTTGAATAAATACCAGTGAATTTAAGGATAACAAGGACATGGGGAAGCTGAATGAATTAAAGATTCAGCAACTCAAAAATGAGTTGGAACAACGGGGACTGAACACTACAGGCAATAAACCAGAGTTACAGTCACGATTGCGAGAGGCTATGGAAGCAGAAGGAATCAACGTTGATGATCATGTTTTTCATCTTGTCGAGGAGGCACCGACAAAAATGGAAGAAAGAAAGGAGTCTTCGAATCCAGTAGCAACCGTGGACACAAACATGATATTGGCTGTATTAACCCAGATGTCGACTAAAATGGAAGAACAGAAAACTTGTATAGTATCTCAGCTGGAAGAACGAATGGCATCTCAGCTCGAGGAACAGAAGACACATATGACATCCCAGATTTCAGCTCAACTAGATGAAACGAAGGCATACATGAGATCTCAAATGGAAGAACAGAAGGCATATATCTCATCGCAGTTGGAAGAACAGGAAGCAAAGGTGTCATCGAAACTAGAAGTGCAAGATGCAAAAATTGCACAATTGCAGGATAAAATCGATGCTGAGGTAGATGCATTGAGAGGTCGTATCCAGGAATTGCAACTAAATCGTCCATCTGCTTTAGCGAATACGCCCAAGGTAAAATCACCTTCCTTTGATGGTTCTGTTCCATTCCAGGTATTTAAGCTGCAATTTGAGAAGACGGCTGCGGTGAATAATTGGTGCACTGAAGATAAAGTTGCAGCACTATTCGTGGCATTGAAGGGACCTGCAGCAGAAATCTTACAGACTATTCCCGAGTCCGAAAGGAACAGTTATGATGCATTGATGGGTGCGGTTGAGAGACGCTATGGTAGCGAACATCGAAAGCAGATATACCAAATAGAGCTACAGAATCGATCCCAGAAACCTAATGAGACTTTGCAGGAATTTGCATCGGATATCGAGAGGTTGGCCCATCTAGCGAATGCAGACGCACCCGTAGAATACACGGAAAGGGTAAAAATCCAAAGCTTTATAAATGGAATACGTGACGTGGAGACGAAGCGAGCCACATATGCAAATCCCAAGAGATCATTTGCTGAGACGGTAGCTCATGCTCTAACGCAGGAAACAGCCTCGCTATTAAGTAAACCTGCATACAAGGCTCATCGTGTAGAAGTGGAAACTCCGGCTTGGGTAGACAAAATTTTGGAAGCGTTGAACGGAGTACAGAAAAAAAGTGATGGTGCCATTAAATGCTTTAAGTGCGGAAAACCAGGTCACATAGCACGTTATTGCGGCACTGGCTCCAGTAATCCTGGCAATTTAAGTGGAAGTAAACGCAAAGCTGGAGAAGATGAGCAAGATGAATGCCCTATAATCTCTATGTCACAACTCGAACGGAAAGCGAGTAATGTTACTGTTGAAGGCTACGTGGACGGGAAAGAGCGCTTGCTGACTGTGGATACGGGTGCATCACATTCCATCATTCGGAGTGACTTGGTCAGCGGGAAGGTGAGACTATTGCGGAAAGCTAAATTGTGGACAGTAACTGGTGAAAGCAAGCAAGTCCTGGGAGAAGTGACATGTAAGATTGTGATTGGGAATGTAGCTACTTATCACAACTGTTTGGTAGCGAATATTGTCGACGAAGTCATCATTGGCGTTGACTTCTTGGCTGAGAGAGACATTCACATCAACGTAAGGAACAGGGTTATGACTTACAACGGCCAAGAAGTTCCTCTGGTCTTTGGACACAATAGTGGCTGTACTACCAAGGGAGTCATCTTGAAGATGAAGCAACAGGAGCCTCGTAAAGCAGAGGTAGCTCCTCGACCAAAGGCTTTCGCGGACAAGTGCCTCCTGAAGAAGATTCGGCAAGGCCAGGAGGAAGATCCAGATTTGGCACGTGTGTTGAAAGGAATAAAGGCAAACAAACAGCCAGGAAGAGAAGAGATGGTAGCAGAGAGTCGTACTGCAAAAGCATACTGGGCACAATGGAGTAGTTTGAAGCTAATATCTGGTTGTTTGCATCGGAAATGGGAAAGTGAAGATGGCAAGAATCATCGACCACTTATTGTTGTTCCCAAGGCAAGAATTCCAGATGTTATCAAAGCGTCGCATAGTTGCCCAGATGGAAGGCACATGGGAATAAAGAAAACGCTGCAAGAGGTAAAGCGGCGGTTCTATTGGATCGGTTGCAAACAAACTGTGAGGAAATGGATTACTAAGTGTGCGGAGTGTGCTGAGGATAAAAGACGAACATCTGGTGGTCATGTTCCGAGGAAGCAACGCAACTTAGTGGATAATGTGAAACAGTGCAATGGGCATGAGAGAACGGAACGGAATCCTGAAGAAACGAGTTGCAGGAATGTTTGCCGGGTACCATTGGGAACGAAAGTGAAGGCACAAATCTATTCGAGATTAAGAACGGACAAAGTGGTTGGAATATGTGACACTGCAATGCATTGTGGGAATCTCTGCAGGAGAGGATTGATGTCGGAGTTTCAATCCCTGGAGGAAATGAGGTTTAGTAAAGCAGTGCCAACCATTGAGCGTCTAGCAGCGTTTGGTTTGGGAAATGTGTCTGATCGGGACGATCAGACTTAGGTGGAGGGCAGTGTGGCGATTATTCTCAAGCATGTACCATCCCTAACTCAATAGCACTCCCACCACTAGTTAACACAACCGAGATAACGATGGCTACGCTTATGCATGCAAGCGTATAACTAGGAAGAGGAAGAGAGATGGCGCGAGTGTTTGCGAATACGATGCAAAGAGGAGATGCCAATAAATAAACCGACCCTTCCAGAACACGAAAAGCGAACAACCAAGAAAGTTCTCGGTGCGTAGGCAAGCACCCTGTTGGACTATATAAGGCGGTGACCAAGCAAGACAGGTGGATCAGTTTATTTTCAAGCGTTCAATAGTGAACTACTGCGAAGTTACCAACCTTTTAAATTTGTATTGCGTTTATTACTAGTAAATAAAACTAGCTATTACTTACAATATCTGTGCGTGTGTTTATTCGACTTTATAGTGATCGAACCCAGGATTGATAATCAAGGAATCATCGAATTCGTCACAATATATAGTCTATGCTGTACCCAGTGAACCCAAGTATATATTGTGAAAATTTCATAAAGATCGGTTGAGTTCTTTGGCGCCTATGAAATACACCCTTTTTTATATCTATTTTTGTTACGCACACAAGGTATATTACTTTATTCGGCATAAACGAATCGAGATATATATTAATTAATGTATATCAAAACGTGTAGGATGAAAAGTACAATATCCGGGCAAGTAGTTAATACCCCACTGCAAAAGCAAAGTTGTATATCTTTTTTGATATTCATACCTTTCATGAACATAAAATGTTTGTACGTTTACTGAAATGATCAGGACGATGAGCTGAGTCGATGTAGCCATGTCCGTCTCTCGATACGTCTATCTGTCTGCCCGTCTGTCTATTTGAATGCAAATACAAACTGAAATAATTAAAATAGACCTGCGTAAATTGGGATGACATAATAGATCACTACTAGGTATATAATGTTCGATTCCACCCGAACTTAGACTTCCTTACTTGTTTTCTTAAGTACCCTTTTTTTTTCAACACAACATCTATATATATAAAATTATATCTTTAAAATTGTACAACGTGTCTTAGAGTAATACAAATTGTATAATTATACAGGAAAACGACGGCTTAATTTTGCAAATACTTAGTAGAAGGAAAACCAAATAAATTCATTTATTTGGCTATTATTGAAATGTCCGCGTATTTCATCACTCCCTTTTTACAAAAGTTTAGCGAAAACTTTGAGATTTTGTCTCGTTTTCTCATTTTATATCCGTACTGTAATATTTGACCGCCTGAACAGTTCATTTGTAGCAATATAGAAGTATTATATATATGATATATGTACATGCCTAACACAACATATATAGTCTCTTTTGATTTAAGTATATCACTCACCTAGGTGCTCCCGAATGGCGTCACTGTTGAGTAACTGTGCTGAAGAAAAAGATGCTTTTGACATACACGCTCACAATGTATACGCAGATCTAACCACTCAGCATTCAATTGCTGGTATTTTCTGAGCTATGAGTGGATAGTATGCATATAGAGGATAACGCTATCACTACTTAGGATATTGGGTTTGCCCTATGACGTTGTGATGACCCAACAAGTTACCTTAATATTTCAAAAGTTACAATGAGTAAAAAAATTATACAGATATCGGCAGAAGCGCACGGAGTGAGGTGTATGGAATTTGGCAAGTTAAGATAAGATTCATTAGCAGTGTCAAAACTTAACACGTGCCTATATACGAATGTCGGCATAGCAAATACTATGTACCAAAAGGTTATTAAAAATGTGCAATTTGTGAGAAGAAGGCTAACAAAAAAAGCGGAATCAGGTGAAAAGTGCAAAATAAAAGTGAACCACACTCGCACGTTTAAGTTTTTACAACTTATCACTGCATAAAATTTAGTAGTTGGCATTTCTCGCGAGTAAGTAAGCTATATTTTGAAAGAATGCATGTGCAGCAATCTCTCGCAAGCAACAGCAATGGTGCAAGCGTAGTCGATTATATTTTTAGGCATAGGTCATTCGTTGCGAGCGTACACAGCAAAACTCAAACAATAACTAGTATTGAAAAGAGCATTCACGTCATTTCTCGCGATTGTTCGCGATTGTTAGCTAGCGATCGCGATCGTTCGCTTGAAAATCAATACCGTTTCATAATATACGATTTTTTTAAGAATACAGATGAAATGTCTTTGAGTTTTTTGCTGATAAATTAAAGCAAAAAAATAATAGTTCCCATTATATAAAAAAATTTAATAATATATATATAATATCATATATATGTAAGCTACTTTAGCACATTGCTTTGGCAGATTTATATGAAAAATGAGATCAGTCCTTTAAAATCTTAAGTATCAATGACAGACCTGTAGAAATTAATATAAAGATTTGTGACTTGTACAATATTGCGTTTTCGCCATACTGTAAAATAAAATCAATATTCTTTTCAAGGAAATCAAATTTCTTTTCATTCATCCCAGTCTAATGTATATGTGTATATATATCACAGATATTAATATTTTTCGGAAAATTGTATGGAATGCAATTTTGCGCAAAAATATTTAACCACACACAGCTGCCTAAAAAGGCCTATCGCATATTTATACTCAACAGGCAAAGAACAGAAAAGCAATATTCAAATATTCTATACCTACTTATGCTTTTCCAAATTTACATATATATATATACAGGGTGGCGCAAAAGTAATCCTCCTATCAGAAAATGCTATAAATTTTGCGATTGGCCCCTAAAGTCAGTTCTGTTTTGACATTTGTGTAGTAAACACATGCGAAATAAACGTTAATAAACAATGTTACGCTACACTGCTCCAGAACGCGGAATATTGCTGACTATTTATTTCGGTCGGTGAAAAACGGTTACTGCGCAAATGTAATCCTCCTCTCAGAAACTGCTATAAATTTTGCGATTGGCCCCTTAAGTCAGTTCTGTTTTGACATTTGTGTAGTAAACACATGCGAAATACACGTTAATAAACAATGTTACGCTACACTGCTCCAGAACGCGGAATATTGCTGACTATTTATTTGACCAATAATCGGTCGGGGCCAAACGGTTACTGTGAATGGTGAGCGCTACAGAGCAATGATCAACGAGTTCTTTTTGGCGCAACTTGATGAATTGGGATTGGAAAACATGTGGTTCCAACAAGACGGTGCAACAGCACACACTGCACGTGCCACTACCGATATGCTGAACATCGAAAGCTTACTTTTGCGCCACCTTGTATATACGAGTATGTGTGAACTTATGTGCATATCAAAAATTATTGGTATAACAATTGCCAGCCATTGATGCAACTAGTTAATAATTACCAGTACCTGCGATCCCTCATACATGTGAGATGCAGCAAAAACATTCCTTAAAAAACAAATATTTCTATACTTGTGTATATGGCCATAAATAATTTTTAAACAATGGTATTCATAATTGAATCGACCGGTGCAGAAGCGTGGACACCAACAACATCTGATGAGGCGGCTCTGGGAGTATTCGAGAGAAAGGTAATTCGAAAGATTTGTGGACCTCGACGCGTTGGCGACGGCGAGTACCGAAGAAGATTTAGTGATGAGATGTATGAACTTTACGCAGACGCCGACATAGTTTAGCGAATTAAAACACAGCGGCTTCGCTGGCTAGGCCACTTAGTGCGAATGAGCGAAGATGCTCCAGCCCAGAAGGTATTCTTATCGGCACCCGCCGGTGAAAGCAGAGGAAGAGGGAGACCACCACTCCGATGGAAGGACCAAGTGGAGACCGATTTCCGATCCCGCGGTGTTTCCAATTGGCGCAACGAAGAAACGACTGGCGAGCTATGTTGGACGGTCAAAATCGCCCAGGCGGTTAGATGACCATTTAAAGAAAGAAGAAAGTGATCTATTATGGCATCCCAATTTACGCAGCTTATTTTAGTACTTTCAGTTCGTATTTGCGTTTAAATAGAGTTGGACATGGCTGCATCGACTCAGCTCATCCTCCTGATCATTTCAGTATTTTTGTTTTTTACGTACAAACATTTCATGTTCATGAAAGGTATGAAAATCAAAAAAGATATACAACTTCGCTTTCGCAGTGCGGTGTTAACGACTTGCCTGGATATTTTACTTTTCATCCTGGACGTTTTGATATACATTAATAAATATATATCTCGATTCATTTATACCGAATGAAGTGAAGGCTATATAAAGTTTCAATTCGTCATAACTCTGAAATTTTTTGGTCTAAATTAATGAAATTTGGATATGTGTGTTACTTAGTCAATATCTACATAATTTTTAAAAAGTGGGCGGTACCACGCCCACATATTATGTGTTTTGTTTGTGCTCTTGAACTTTCACCATAGGTTCAAGAGTTCGCTGGGCACGACACAGTCTGTATATAGCTTTTGGATAAGTCCCCAGGTTATAAAAAGCTGCAGTTCGGTATAGCTAGGAGTTTATTTGGTTCAAGTTAATGACATTTTATGTATAGATGTGTTCTATGTATCAAAACGTCAAAACAACGTCTACCGGGATTGCTAGTATATTATAAAATGGCGAAAGCAAACAACGAATTTCAGCATTCTTTTGTAAAACTGAGAGACTAGTTGGCGTTCAAATAGGCAGACGGACAGGCAGACAGACGGACGGAGAGACGGACATGGCTAATCCACTCCGCTCGTCGTGCTGATGATTTTACTGAGATTTTCTCTTTTTCTTCTCACACTTAAATACATTTAATGTTTATGAAAGATATGAAAATCAAAAGAGATATATAACTTCGCTATTGCAGTGGGCTACTAATTACGTGCCGGAATATTTTGCTAGTGTGTTTTCCGATTTGGCTAATTTTTGGCAGGAGCCACTGAGAAGCAGCTGACCAATTTTCTTTAAAATATCTAGCTGAAATATCAGAAATTGTATGCTGAAAAGCGAGCAGCGCCACGCCTTTTTCTTCAAAGTTAACAAGCTTTTTTTGCGGTCAAATTTTTCGTAAAAAGCTTATTATGTGTGCAAAATCTGATTGATATAACTTGCTTAGTTGTAGAAATATCGCTTTTTAAATTTTCCAAAAAAAATTTTTAGCACTATGTTTAAAACCTGGATGTGGACATTAACGGGCGGAGTTATGGCATAAAAAGTGTAGATTTCGCCCATTTTTCCCTCGAACATTCCTTGCACACTGGAAACCTGCGTGCTGAATTTCGTTTCGTATCTTAAACGGTGATTGATTTGTGATTAATAACTGAATATGACTTAATCAAAAGTGGGCGGTGCCACTCCCATTTACAAAAAT
The DNA here is from genome assembly GCA_949987695.1 of Merzomyia westermanni. Lineage (NCBI taxonomy): Eukaryota > Metazoa > Arthropoda > Insecta > Diptera > Tephritidae > Merzomyia > Merzomyia westermanni. The sequence continues at coordinate 10,941,028 of OX465292.1, read as the reverse complement.
TTCTTGAAAAAATTATTTTATGTCTGTATACACCAAAGTTTATCCTTATAGGTGTATTATGTACTGAGTAATCTCTTTTTTTGTGTTTTCGAAAATATTCTATACATAAAAAGTGGGCGTGGCTATGATCCGATTTCGCCCATTTTAAATAGCGCTCGGAGATGAGTGCCAAGGAACCTGCATACCAAATTTCATTAAATACCTCAAAATTTACTCAAGTTATCGTGTTCACAACGGACGGACGGACGGACATGGCTTAATCAATTTCTCTATTCGTCCTGAACATTTTGATATATATAAGTCAATATCTATCTGGCTCCGTTTATGTCGTTACATACTGCCGTTAGGACTAAAGTTAATATACCTTGTGTGAGTAGCACTACTAGGTATACAAATTAATGTGTCTGGCGTCCAAAGTACTTAACCGATGTTTATGAAATTTTCATAGTTGAGCTCGAGTTCACTGGTTATAGAATAGGCTATATAAAATTTACAACTAGGAATCTGTAGTATGAATACATGTTAGGTATTTGTGTTGGTGTCATTTTTAAACAAATTTTTCTATATTATAGTAATTTTTTTTGAAGTTTAGATCGGACCAACATAACATATAGCTTCCATACAATCGATTGTTCCGATAAATGGGGTTTGGGCTATAACGATTGCAAATTTAATAGGGACGAACACAAAATTTGTCAGCTACAATAAAATGCGTTTTGTTTAGGCGAGCTGCCTAAATTCCCAAAAAAAAATGTGCCACCTTAATGCCATTTTTAGCGCCCTTCCAATCACCCACACCAAGCCACCCACCTGTGTGTGCATGCATGCATATTCGTGTTTTGCCAGCATACATATACATGCATGGGAGTGTGCATGTGTGGGTTCACCTCCCCTTTAAACCGGAGGATAATTTTCGGGTTCAACGGTTATCCTCGATTGGACAACCGTCTACTTTTTCAGCGACCATCGAGGACAACACATCGTCACGCCCACGCCAGGATTTTCGACCATTGTCACCAACATTGTATTTCTACAAGCAATTATTGGGTCAATATTTTAATTTGCCACAACTCGCTGCTGATAATTCCAAGTTTATATATTTTACTCTGCTAACCACACACTCTGCCACATTTACATACCGCACCAATCAACACAACAGCTGCAACACAGATATTTTACAACAAACATCAGCCGATCACCACATCGAATCACGTAAGTGTATATTTCTTGCCACTTTTTTTTCGGTTCCGCAAATAATTTGTTCTTAAAAAAGTGACCCCGCGAGTGTAATCAAACATAAGTGCGTTACGTGAAAAATATTAAATAGCGGTTTTATTAGTTCAGTTACCTGCTTTTTTTTCTATTATTTTTAAAATTAATTAACCGTTTCGATATCCTTGCGACTATCTGGATTATCCCCCCACCAGTGGTAAGGTTGTGCGGCAACACATATACATACATATTTCCATAAATATATCCCCTTGTACGGGTGGGTGGCGAGTAGGCCAAAGAGTTGTTATTATTGAACAAAATATTAGTCAGACAAATCGGCCATTTCTGCAATATATGAATAAATTTAACAATTAATAAATATTATTGAATTAAAAATACATTAATTGAGTTGATTTGAAATTTTATTGAGTTGGGTTGTTGATTTTCCTCGCTAAAATACTGCCTTTACCCTTTCTATTAAGCATTTTCCTTGTACGGTTGAGTATTTCAGCGTACCTTCACTAATTTATTATGATTTTGGAAAATTTCATTGGGCTGGCTGATTCGATTTTTGCTTCAACGTCACGACTATGCAGTCTTTCCCATACTTAGTTTTGGCAGACAAGCGAGTTTACATCAACAAGGTAGTTGACATCATACTTGGCGGAGTCGTATATCCGCAACTCATACTGAGTGGGATGAAAAGGAATGTACTTAGTACACTTCTGGCCCAAGAAACCGTGTTCGGTTGGATATTAACCGCTCGTATAGAATCACCGAATTGAACCAGAAATATAGTGTCCTTTTATAGCGAAGTTGCTTTGGACAAACAGCCTACAGCATTCTGGGAGTTGGAAAATCTTCCCAGAAATAAAAGTCCAAACGCAGATGACAAGTAATGCGAAGATTAATATAGGGAAAGTACGAGTCGTAGAGAGGATGGGAGATATGTCGTCTCTTTTCCATTCAGACAGGACTATGCAGATAGGATAAATATAGGAAGCTCCCTTAGGCGGGCGTGTTGGCAATTCTTCCGGAATGAAACGCTTTTAGCAAAGAACCCGCAATTAGGGAAAGAATATATCCTGTCTGAATACGAGACATTAGGGCATATGCAAAAAGTTCATACCATTGTACCAGCCGATTCGGCGGACAACTACTTTTTGCCCCATCACACCGTAGTAAAGGCGGAGAGTACCACCACTGAGGTACGCGTCGTTTTCAAATCGTCGAGCCCAAAGGCAAATGGCACAGGTTTGAACGACATTCTCCTGCCCGGCTCAGTACTTTTGTCAGATCTTCCAGTACTCATACTTCGGTGGAGACTATATCGTTTCGTTTTCAATAGTGACATCAAAAAGATGTATAAGCAAATTTGGATGAGCGGTGATCACGTCAAATTCCAACGGCTTGTTTACCGAACATCGCCTCAAGAACCCATAAGCCTTTACGAGCTGAAAACGGTCACATTCGGGGTCAATTGCGCGCCTTATATAGCAATTAGAACCCTTTTGCAACTAGCAGATGATGTCGAAAATTTATACCCTACAGCATCTAGCATACTAAGGGAAGGCATGTACGTAGATGACGTATTAGCGGGGGGACACACACTCGTATCTGCCATTAATGCGAGGAACGAAATTCGCCAAGTCTTACACTCCGCTGGCTTTCCACTACGGTAATGGACTTCGAACTCTGAGGAAATTCTCAATGACATCCTAAATTCGGATCGGCTGACCGAGGACTTTCTGGCATTCGAAGTTACCAGCTTCGTTAGGGCATTGGCCATAAGATGGAATGCCCATTATGACCTATTTTACTTTAAAGCAGGATCACTGGAAGAAGGTGAAAAACTGACAAAACGAGCGATTCTATCCGCCATCGCCAAGCTCTTCGACCCTTTAGGATGGCTCGCACCAATGGTCATTGTAGACAAAATTTTGATGCAGAACATCTGGTTAGAGGGCACCGATTGGGATGAGCCAGTTTCGTCCATTAAACTGGAACGATGGCAAAACTTCAGACATCAAAACCATGAAATCTTTACATATAATAAAATTGTAATAGGTCGATGTCTGTACATTGAAGATATTCAAGAAAAACTGATAGGAGAGGTCGTTATTGGACCAGCAGAACCCAAATCTACAGTTTTTAGAATTTTTGTCTGTCTGTCTGTCTGTCTCTCTGTCCGTCTGTATGATTGTGCGCGCATCACGCAAAAACTCCTGAATAGAATTGCATGGAACTTTCACCATTCTATCACTTAACGTCTAACTTAAAATTTAGGAGAACTTTCATGCATAGAAATGAATGAAACTTTCAATAATCATTTTCTAGACGTCTCTCCTAATATTTAAGATATCTTTCACCGCGATATCTTACCTGGTTCCCAATTTATTTACCTAAATGTGGACCCAGGGTGACTGTATGATTTGTGCGTATCACTCATAAACTACTGAATAGAATTGCATGAAACTTTCACCATTCTATCACTTAACGTCTAACTTAAATTTTGAATAACTTTAATTTGGATATCTCATCCAGTTCCCGAGTTATTGACCAAAATGTGGGAAAAATGTGACCAAAAATGTGGTTTTTTACCATAACGCCAGCGTCACACAAAAACGTCTCTCCTAAAATTTAAGCGGTGAACCGCTATATCTTACCTGGTTCCCAAGTTATTGACCTAAATGTGGACCCAGGGTGACTGTATGGTTTGTGCGTTTCACTCATAAACTACTGAATAGAATTGCATGAAACTTTCACCATTCTATCACTTAACGTCTAACTTAAATTTTGGATAACTTTCATTTGGATATCTTATCCAGTTCCCGAGTTATTGACCAAAATGTGGGAAAAATGTGACCAAAAATGTGGTTTTTTACCATAACGCCAGCGTTACACACAAAAACGACTGAATAGAATTGCATGAAACTTTCACCATTCTATCACTTAACATCTAACTTAAATTCTAGGATAACTTTCCTTTAGATATCTTACCCGGTTCCCGAGTTATTGACCAAAATATGGTGCATTTTCTCTGCATGTTTGTACGAGTACTCACATCATTGCAAACTTTTTTACCGGAGACAAAGAACCAATAAATAAAAAACACATTTGGAAATTACTATAAAAAGTATCCGGACGAAAAACAACATATTTGGATGACGATAAAGGTGCATTAATCTTTTTGTGCTGAACTAACCAGTGGTGTTTTATTTCGACACTCCCAAAAATATAATTATGCTGTTGCTTCATTGTAATTTTTACGCATACGAAGTCGCTGGCATCAGCTAGTCGACAATATAAGGATACCACGATTGGGTAAAATTTTCACCAGAAGATGATGTCGAAATACATGGATTCTGTGATGCTTCGGAAAAGGCATACGCTGCAGCTGTCTACATGCACGTCAAAAGGAATGATGATATCTTCATAAACCTACTCCTTGCCAAAACCAGAGTAACACCAGTGAAGACCGTCTTACTTCCGCGTTTGGAACTTTGCGGAACAGCACTGTTAGCGGAGATGATGGAATCAATATTCCGAAACATCAAACTGGGACCAATGAAACAACATCTATAGACGGATTCCACCATCGTTTTAGCATGGATAAGGCAACCACTCTGTTCCTGGTCAATATTCGTCGCACACAGGATAACAAAAATCATCGACCTAGTCGGCAGCAAGGACTGGCTTCATGTCAACTCGGAAACGAATCCAGCAGACTTAGGAAGCAGAGGACTACCGGCATCGGATTTGGTGAACAACTATTTGTGGTGGCAGAGACCTTCTTGGCTGCAAGAAGACAATTTCCAATGGCCAGCACAAGAAAAAGAGTATAATACAACCGTGGAGGAAAAGAGAGCGCAGGCCTACGCAATATCAACGCAAAAACAAATCGAGATTCTCGACCGGTTTTGAATTGTTATGAGATTCTTTCGAAGAACTCATCCCAATACAAAAGCTACCTTTGAAGAAAAATCGTGCCTAATCTCATCCGATGGAATCAAGGCCACGAATCAACTCTTGATTAAACTGTATCAGAATCAATATTATGGTGAGGAATATGTAAACTTGAAGCAGGGACAGGTCATCGATAAGAAAAGCGAGATATTGCCGCTAAACCCGTTCATCGACAAAAATGACATTATTAGGGCAGGTGGTCGTCTAGGAGCGCCTCAAGACCTCCCTTATAACGAAAGCCACCTAATCATACTGCCGTACAATTGTAGTTTGACGCGTCTGCCTGTACAAATGATACATAAAATCTCCCTCCATAGGGAACCGAACGCACTACGTTCACCCGCGCGTTTACAAATACCGGGGTGGGCTTTGCCGGGCCTTTCGACATCAAAAGTTACTGCGGTAGAGGATGTCGACTATCAAAGGGCTACGTTTGCCTCTTTGCGTGTTTTACCACGAAAGCGATCCATCTGTAAGCGACCAGTGATCTTAGTATCCCATCCTGTCTAGCAGCCTTGTCGCGTTTTATCGCTAGACGAGGATGTCCGAGAAAAATTTACTCCGACAATGGTACTAACTTTGTCGGAGCTTCACGATCTTTACGATCTGAATTTAAGGCATTTATCTCGGAAGCCCGAGATACGACTATTTCAAAATATAGCCATCAAGACATGGAATTTTATTCCGGCCGGGGCCTCACATAGGTGGGCTCTGGCAGGCGGAGGTGAAAAGCTTCAAATCCACTACAAGAAGTTAGCCTCGCCTCATAAATTCACGCATGAGGAATTCCACACGCTATTACGTCGGATTGAGGCATGCCTCAACTCGCGACCATTGAGTCCAGCCTCAAACGAGCCCGCGGACCCGGAACCATTGACCCATGGGCACTTCCTAACTGGAAGTCATTTCCTGGGTCCGCCAGAACCAGAGGTTAATGAGAGCCCTGCCTCCATTATCAATAGATGGCACAAGCTTAAGGATCTTCATCAAACCTTCTGCAGGCGATGGAAAGTGGAATACTTATCCGAAATTCCAAAACGAGTGAAGTAGAAGCATTCGAAGCTAAATGTTAAGGTGGGGGATCTCGTTGTCATCAAAGAAAACAACTTATCTCCAACTCAATGGAGGCTCGGGAGACTTACCAACGCACACCCCGGCGAAGATAAACGAGTGCGTGTAGTGAGAAGGGTCATACGCTGCAGGTTAGAGGTTTAGAATATGCCCGAGGTAGGCATACCGGTCGTAAGAGGCGACTAATATGCCCAAAGGTAATGACGTGCAACTCGATGGCTGATTTACGGATATGATGCCTATCACCTCTCATAACCCATCTTATTCTTCCTTACGGAAGGAAGGGTGACATGATCTAGAAGGTTTCACTGGTCATAAACCACGACAGTCGGGCAGTACCGTAGGGGAGTACCGGAGCGTACCGGGTTCAAATCCGGCCAAGGACTGTTAATTCGACAACACTCTCCAAAAAATTCGGGGAGTGTTTTTGTCGTTACCACAACAACAACAACAACCGAGAAAGGTCAGATAAGAAGACCGTTGGTCAAGCAGATTCTGCTCCCTATGGAGGCAATGGCTAGAGAGAGGCCCGCGGCCTCATCTTAACCATCCCCTCCCAACCGTTTTTATTCTCCCCTATCCCCAAATTTGCCATCCCTCACTCGCTACCCTTAACGAGAACACCAGAAAGCCTAACGCAGAAGGGCGAACTATTCTGCCAAAGAAAACTGAACACACTCGAAATTGAGGAGAACCTAATGCAGAAAGGCGAACCCATCTTCCATAGAAAATCTACCGAGCTGCCACGACGAGTTGATAAATAAATATTAAGCCTACAAAATTTTGCTTTTTTGTTTATAAAACGTTTGAAAGTAAGCCATTATAAATGGCACGCCACCGTGATAAAAAGCTTATTAATGTAAGCTAATAAACAATTTATAAAGAAAGTGTTTTTGTAAAAGGTGTTTTCTGAACTGTATAAAAGGTTTACTTTAAACTTCCAAGAAAATTAACCCTGAAAATGGTTTATTGTAGAAAGCTTACTTTGAAAAAAGAAAAAAAATATCTTTGCAGAAAGGCTTGTTGAGTACAGGTCTGGATGCCCCTAGGGTTGTTATTTAATATACCCTATCGCAATGAACTTTACGAACCAAATTACCTTGGGGTGTTCCGAGATATCCGGTGCTGGGTCTTAAGTACCTCGTGTTTTGTTCTTATTTCGATTATATCTTTAGCCGCCACCACCGCAATATCGCAATTGTTCATTAACTTGCAGGAATAAACTGGAACTTGAAAATGTTGTTTTGCTTCGAATACCCAGCCGATTTTCATCAAGACTACGTTGCCTGAAAGTAGTAAAACCATTACGGTATGTATATATATATAAATAGGTATCAGTCTGAGGCGTCTACAAAACCGTCCCTATCAAAATAATTCACGTTAGTTACAAACACAACCAATTTGTTAGCTAAACAACATAACACTGGTGAATCGTTCGCCTCTCTTGTCCAGTAATTGCAACACCATGGGCACAGGAAGCAACGAAAAATATAAAAATGCTTGCGGATCAAGTGTATGCGTAGAAAAGCACGGATACTGCCAAAACAAACCCTTTTCCAACTGCGAGGCCGCCAACGGCAAAACGACTGAATCCCTTCGAGCTGCATGTAAACAAAGAAAAATTCCAAATATTAGGACGCAATTGCAAGGACTGCCCTAGAGATACACCATCTCGAGCCAAAGCTATGAAAAGGTGCAAATAAACATTAGCTTCCACTTTAGATGGTGAATTAGGAACTAAACTCATTGACAATGAACCCAAAGCATGGGAGGAAGAGTCCCTTGAAGTTGAAGACTGACAAAAGCGATTCTCAAGAAAGTACAGAGGAAGATGCCGATAGTGATGCTGATATTGGGGATAAGACGAGCACTGAAAATGAAGTGAAAGAGCGATTAATCAAATGCAACCATCCAAAATTAGATGGCATAAATAACAAAGGAAAGATGTCAAAATTGTTTGTATACCTTTTACAATATGTAAATGAATCATTTGCAGATGCTAGTCCCCATTTGTACGATCTAGTTAATATGGATCAGGAAAAAATTTCAAATACCCTCTTAGATGTGATCAAGGAAAAGTATGCTAACTACCGTAAAAATGTTAGATTATTCCCAATGCTGGATACGCTTATTTTCTTTAAACTTGTATCTAACTACTGCAGTACTTCCGACTTTCGCCATGCAGTTGTAACACCCTGTTACATATTCATTCAACACATTCTGTCAACGGCTTGTGTGAGAACGCGTCAAGATATCGCTGGTGGACTGTTTTTGCTCACAATAGCATTCGAGTATTCGCGTTTGTCAAAACGATTTTTGCCGGCAGTGCTTAACTTTCTACTTGGACTTGTGTATATGAGTATACCAAAACGGCCAGTGGACATGCTTAAAATTGTGCCACCGTTTGAAAGCTCAGGTCCAATGAGCAAGTTACTCGCCATTGCCAAATGTGCAGAGAAAGAGAAGTTTGAAGAAGAGTTATTACAAGCTGAAGATTTGACGTTAACCACGTTTTTAGTAGATTTTTTAAATAAGAGCTTTAATATGGCACTCAAGCTGAATAAGGACATAATATCAAATTTGGAAGAAAACTTCGGTTCAAACTTTTTAGCGCTACCTTTTTTAGCCTTATTTTATCGTATACCACTAGATGTTTAACCAGGATTTGTCGGTGAAAATTCAAGGCCGTAAAGAGTATATTGGAAAGAGTTTCTGCTAAGAAGCTCACTACAATTTACCACCTGAAAAGAAAGGCAAACCATTAACATTTGCATAGAAATAAATGTATGCAGATTACACTGGGTCGATTTATTTTTTCATGACCTACTAAAAAAAATTTTCGTTTGACTTGTTTTGGTCGAAAAATCGACATTTCCAAAACCAGAAAATACAATTTTTTTTCAAAAAAACCGTTATCGCCAACGTTTTTAGCGCTTAATTTTAAGTGGGACAGGAAATATGAGACAAATTCGTTTTCATCGAAAACATTTTTGCATGTATGCTGAAAACTCCCTTAAAAAAAATGGCGAAAGGGTAAATTTTTTGACCAAAACACACCCCAAAACCCAAAAATTATCGCCAACGTTTTTAGAGGACATTTCTGGGTCGGACAGGGTATACATGAAAATTTTAAAATCAAACGAAATTTTTTTTAGGTCATGAAAAAAACCGTAAAAATCAAAGTCGAAAAAGTCAAAAAAATTTAATTTCGCAGGCTCGAAAATTATTTTTTTGGGTATGCGTAGTGGAATTTTTTTTCCTGAGCCCAAAACTTATCGAAAAATCGATGTCGCGATACCGGTTAACTTTCGTCCATACAAATCGACCCACCCTAAAGCAGATACATACAAAACAAATGTGAATCAAAGCATGCGCCGGCCGTCACAGCGTTTGAGCACACATTTTTAATTAAATTGCGCTGCTACCGAAACGATACAGAATTTCGGGCAGCGCTAATAGATACTTACCTTCCCAACATACTTCCATTCGCTGGCCAGACGATCCTCCAACCTGTAGCGGCAGCTCCTTTGTTCCCTGATGATCTGAAAAGAAACGAAAGGTTAAATTAGATTATGTTTTCTTTATTTAACCAAAATCAATTACTTACCTTTGTTCTGTTGCTGTCCCACGCGTCCGGAAACCAAAGAAATAATGAATGGTTCCATTTTTCTCTGCCACGCTGGGGCAGAGAAAGATAAAGCAATGAATTTTCTTCGTTTCTTTTTCACTTACCGAAAGTACCGAAAGAGCGAAAATGTCGCTGTGTGCACGGCACTAATGCCACTTATAAAGACGAACAGGCAATTGAGAAATAAATCTCTGCATGAGGACCAGTAGTGAAACGAACTACAGGGTGTTTCGTGAAACTGAACTTATCGCGACCGTGCCGTACGGCCACATGTCATCGAAATGCGCACGCATGAAAAATAAAGGTTGGACGCCTACACAGCGCTTGCAACTAGACTATTTTAAACATAATTTAATAAGTTCAATATAATAATATATCTCATATTATTAGCATATAATTTGACATTCTTACTATTGACTGTAAAATTTCTAACCACCGACCGAGGTCGCTCGCCACCCACGTTTACTGGCATCCGTAAAAATATTCAAGGGGTTTTTTTTTTTGTTCCTTTTCTTTTCTCTTTTCTGTGGCATGACTCGTTACGCCTCCCTCCGCAAACGGGCCGAACCGTTAGCCGCACAGTATACGAATCCATGCCCGCTGTGGGGATGGCGCCCCTGCACCGCCTTAAGGAGGTATTCGGACGGGCTTTTGTACCAATTGCTTGTTTATGGTCCACTGCGCCAGGGAGTGTACTAGCGACGCCAGGTGCCGTCGATGTGGTGGCAAACACTACACCACGCTCCATCTGCCAATGGACGACCCACAATACGCGCAAATGGACGACCCACCACGCGCCTACGCCATACAAGAGCTGGGCCCAACAGGTGGAGGAGGCCGAGCAGGAAGAAGCTTGGACCGAGGGGAACACGCGCAAATCATCACTGGACGGAATTGAGGAGATGCTGTCAGTCCATGCGTTGGAGAGCGCTTGGACGCCAGAAGACGACAAAATCGGCGACCTGGGATCGGAACCACGGCCGTTCCGACCGGCACAGGGAGTATCGGGCCCACTGCCGTTCTGACCCCTGTTAGCCCACCGAAATAGCGGCAAACGTCGACTGGCCACTCAGCCGCGCCAGCGACGCCTACACAGCGCTTGCAACTAGACTATTTTAAACATAATTTAATAAGTTCAATATAATAATATATCTCATATTATTAGCATATAATTTGACATTCTTACTATTGACTGTAAAATTTCTAACCACCGACCGAGGTCGCTCGCCACCCACGTTTACTGGCATCCGTAAAAATATTCAAGGGGTTTTTTTTTTGTTCCTTTTCTTTTCTCTTTTCTGTGGCATGACTCGTTACGCCTCCCTCCGCAAACGGGCCGAACCGTTAGCCGCACAGTATACGAATCCATGCCCGCTGTGGGGATGGCGCCCCTGCACCGCCTTAAGGAGGTATTCGGACGGGCTTTTGTACCAATTGCTTGTTTATGGTCCACTGCGCCAGGGAGTGTACTAGCGACGCCAGGTGCCGTCGATGTGGTGGCAAACACTACACCACGCTCCATCTGCCAATGGACGACCCACAATACGCGCAAATGGACGACCCACCACGCGCCTACGCCATACAAGAGCTGGGCCCAACAGGTGGAGGAGGCCGAGCAGGAAGAAGCTTGGACCGAGGGGAACACGCGCAAATCATCACTGGACGGAATTGAGGAGATGCTGTCAGTCCATGCGTTGGAGAGCGCTTGGACGCCAGAAGACGACAAAATCGGCGACCTGGGATCGGAACCACGGCCGTTCCGACCGGCACAGGGAGTATCGGGCCCACTGCCGTTCTGACCCCTGTTAGCCCACCGAAATAGCGGCAAACGTCGACTGGCCACTCAGCCGCGCCAGCGACGTCTCACCCACAATCGCCACTACCGGCGAGCGTAGACTGGCCTCCCAGCCGCGCAAGCTACGCACCAACGCGCACTGGACGGTTCCAGCTACCACAAATTACTACTTTCCGCGACGGTCTCAGCCACGCTCTTGCCCGGGTGGGTCCACCGCTACGCCCCATAATTGCTCTTGCGCCAACCGCGGTCGTGAGACTGGAAGCCGGAGGGGACTACTGCGCATTCGTGCGCTTCTCTATGCATGGTCCCCTCGCACAATCATCGACCACGGGCTGGCGGAAGAGCTAGGGCTGCACACCACCCACTTGGGCGGATAGCGAGGTTGCTTCCTCCGCATCCGCGGCAACCACGGGAATAACAAAGCTTTCACCGCCCACGCATTGTGCGTGACACATCTGCGCCGAATCAGTCCGGTCAGCAGATCCGGTTGGCGGATCCCCACTTTTATACGGCGGCGCCAATACAACTCGTGCTCGGTGGCGACGTATATGCCGACGTCGTAACCTCGGGTACGATACCCGCGTCGTGTGGTTCATTGCTTGCCCAAAGCACTATCTTTGGCTTTGTACTATCGGGGCATGTAGTATGTAAGGTTAGATTTAAGCGTAAAATAACATCTTTTTTTTTCTTTTTTCTTGCTTTTCATTCAACAAAGATAAAATAAACAATTTCCAGGCAAGAAATATACAATGTTTTTTATTTTCAAAATCTCTTCCTCCTCTTCTCTTAGCTCGAGGTACGAAACGATGGGGCCACTAGAGTCAAAAACTTCAAACTTCGGGAAGTAGCTCGGAGGCAAACGGCTGTGACAGCGCGATCCGGCACTCACCGTCCTAGTTTTTTAATTCCGTGGTTTAAGATGTTGCGTATCGCAAGGGGGCCGGCATGTTTAGGTGAGATGCCTAAATTCCCAAAAAAATTTGCCACCCTAAAATAGCGCCCTTCCAATCACCCACACCAAGCCACCCACCTGTGTGTGCATGCATGCATATTCGTGTTTTGTCAGCATGTGTGGGTTCACCTCCCCTTAAAACCGGAGGATAATTTTCGGGTTCAAGAGTTGTCCTCGATTGGACAACCGTCTACTTTTTCAGCGACCATCGAGGACAACACATGGTCACGTCCACCCCAGGATTTTCGACCATTGTCACCAACATTTAAAAAGGTAAACTAATTTTGTCATCATACCCATTTACACAATAAACGATCATATTATTAATAACCAGAATTCTCGTTGTCTTCTCTTATCTATTTTCAAAATCACAATTCGACCGCGGTTCTTTCGAGCCACGGCCAGTCCAGCGAAGCACCACTTTCGCAGTTGTTCACGTTTAGTGAAAATCATCAAGATTGGACCAATATATCGTATACCTCTCATACAACACATTCTTCCGATAAATTAACGGGAAAATACCCTCAAATTTGGCAGAGTTTGTACTTATTGTAAAGATTGGACATTTAAAATCGTGATGCGTATTCATGAAAGACAGCGCTTTCCTTACTTGTTTAAATTTACTTTGTTCTTATTTCGACCTTAGGCAATCTTTTGGGGTATAAATTTAATTTGGTGGAATTTTGACCACGGCCGATGCTTATAAGTTATTGGTCTGCTTTTCTTTATTACGCGTAAGCTTTACAAATATTGGGCTGAATCTGAAAAGCGTTTTAGCACTCTCTTAGCGTTTTAGCACTCTCTTAGGCTCTTCAACAAATAATTCAAGAAAAAGCAAGATGAACCAATCTAAGTTGGTTGAATTTCGACCACTGGCTCAATATGTTGGATATAAAATGTATGGGTGAAATAGGCCTACTGGGGAACCGACCACCCAAAACTAACTTTGGGTAACGCGCCACTTGCATACCTCACGGGTGGTGTCGACAAGGTAAATTTTCTTACAATTTTTTGAATAGGGCTGATATAGTTCAATATTTTATTTCAGCTATTAACTACACAATTTTTTTAAATTTACTTTGGTTTTATTTCGACCATAGGCGATCTTTTATGGAATAAATTTAAGTTGGTCCAATTGCAACCACAGGCGCTACTAGTTATGTTTATTAGACGAAATTAATGAACCATCAATTACACTAGAAACTATTGAAAACCAATGATATTTCGTAAATATTAAATTTGCTTTATATATAATTACAATTTCTGAAGTTAATATTGATAATTTTCGATTATAAATCGAATTTTAGTAACTGCCGCAGATGTAAGTCCTTCTTGAACAATTCCTAAACTTGATGTAAAATATGATGAAACACCAGGTCGATTAAATCAAACAAATTTTTTTAAAAATCGTCCTGGATTATTTTATGGTCAATGTTCTGAAATTTGTGTTGCAAATCCTGTACAAATTTTTATTAAATCAATTAATAATATATTAAATTCAGCATTAAATGACTGAAAGCAAATATTGGTCTCTTAAACCATTTAATAGTAAAATAGCACTTACTTCTAGTGAAACAAAAATTAGTTAACTTTATAACATTAGTATGTCAAACTAAAATTATTAAATCAATAAATATTTTTTAATATCACAAATAGCACCTATTAGATGATTAACTATATTCAGAATTTTTTCATTTACATTGATTTATTTAATGTAATTAATTATTAGCAATTAATCTAACACCTAAGATTAATAATTTTAATAAAATCATTATTCAGCATCATATACGAGGTGTGCTCAAAAAGTATCGCGAATTTTGTGTTTTTTCAAAAATTATTTATTTATTCATGAATATCTATTATGTCCCCTTCAAAGTAATCCCCATGAGATATTATACACTTGTGCCAACGGTTTTTCCAATCTTCGAAGCACTTCAAAAAATCATTTTTTTGTATCTTGTTCAGCTCCTCCTTCGCTGCCGTCTTTATCTCGTCAAGAGAAGCGTAACGTCGTCCTTTCATGGGCCCCTTCAGTTTAGGGAACAAGAAAAAGTCACAGGGGGCCAGATCTGGGGAATACGGTGGCTGCGGTATCATTAGTGTGTTGTTTTTGGCCAAAAAGTCGCGCACAAGCAACGATGCGTGAGCAGGGGCGTTATCGTGGTGCAAAAGCCAATTTTTGTTCTTCTTTGCACATCTTCTCGGCCTTCTGAGAACATTTTGTACCACCGATAAACGTTGCTTCGGTCCAAGGTAGCTTCTCCGTATGCCACAGTCAACATTCGGAATGCATCCGCGCACTTAATTTCGTTTTTCACACAAAATTTGATACAGGTTCTTTGATCCATTTTTTTGAATAGGCCGCCGTGGTGTGAAGGTAGTGTTGCCGGCCTACCACACCGAAGGTCCATGGTTCGAGCCCTGGTACAGGTAACATCAAAAGTGATTTGAAAAAAGTTTTTCAAAACGGGGTCGCCCCTCGGCAGTGGTTTGGCAAACTCTCCGAGTGTATTTCTGCCATGACAGGCTTCTCAGCAAAAATTCGTCTCCTTTGTAGATGCCGTTCGGAGTCGGCAAAAAACTGTAGGTCCCACCAATTTGTAGGGAAAATTCAAATCGGCACACCACAAATTGGAAGAGAAGCTTGGCGCAAAAATCTCTTAGGAGGTTTATGATGATATACCTGTTGTGTATCGCGCCATAGATAGATAGAAAAATCGAAGACGATCCAAAACACGTGCAAGCAAAGCGGCTGTCAACAATTAACTGAACATTCAAAATGGCCGAGCTTGTCGACATAAGTGAGAGACATGAGTACCAACATAACGCCACAAAAAATTCGAAATTCGAATATATGTAACCAGCGAAAATTCAAAATTCGCGATACGTTTTGAACACACCTCGTATATTATTTCTGTAAGGTCTTTTTGTGTTAGTTCCTAGTTTTCTGCTCTCATTTGGAACCAATATTAGTAAATAAGGTATCGTTTTAAAGGCAGGGGTTAGCTCTACATGCGAAACCATGTTTTAATTAGCGGAGTGCTTTTGTTTAAGCGTATTTTATAAAAATGAATTCTTTAAAATAAACGATTGTGGATGCACAAAAAAATCAATTTGTACTGCAACGCTATTGTGACTGGGACATTCACATGCCTCGCGACATCTACATTTGAATACTAAGACTGAATAGTGCTAGAATAATTATAGGCATTGCGAATATCATAGCGCACAACCCACTGCGATCGCGCCATCTACAATTGAACATTGCTAAAGTGAATAAGACTGCGTTCACATTGGGTCATAAACTCGAGTTAAAGGGACATTTTTTGAGTTAATTCATATTGATGTTGTCAATCAACCCAAGTTTATGGCTTAATGTGAATGTAATATAAGTGGTGGAATTTCAAATAGCTGTTTGCGCATATTTGTATAACTTTTTGTGGTCTCACAACAAGTATAGCTGAAAATCTTTTTTTATAATTTGAGAAAAAGGTTTGAAAAATCCTGTACCTGGACTAATAAAAGGTTTCAAACCATTTTTGTTTTTTTTTTTGCACAAAGAGCGCACGGGTCCACCTAGTTTTAATAAATTACTCATTAAACCATTAAATTCAAAATGATAACTAACTTGTTTTCTGTGTTTAATCCTTCATCAACAATTTTAAATTTATCATTAAATTTATTTAGTGCATGGGATTATTAATTAGTCCTTCAACTTATTGATTAATACCTTCCCAATGACATATTAAAAGATATTTTAATTTAATTAATTTACAGAAAGAGTTCAAAAATCTATAAAAACCAGGGCGATGGATATTTATGATACTTTCACAGTGGGTTTAGGGGGCTTTTGGGTGCGACGCTATATAAAGTTGGAATTCATTTGATTCCAGATTATGATATTTAATATAAACGTGTCCTATATATCAAAAAAACTTTGGAAAAAGTGAAGGAGATATGGCATGTTCTGTTTTCCTACCTCCCTCTTAGAAAACTTTAGTTCAAAAGTGGGCGTGATCGAACACAGATTTTTCTTATTTCTGGTGGGCGTACTGTACACGTAGATAGTATACCTCGTATCAAGTTTCGTAATTATATCTAACACGGTTGTGAAGTTAATAATAGCTGAAATTTGATATCTTGTTCAATCATATGTAGGCGGTGCCGCTCCCATTTTCCAAATTAAAAAGAAATCATTAATAAAATTATCAGGTTATTGTAACTACCACATCCTAGCATCAGTGATGGAGATATGACATGTTCCGGTTTCCTACCTCTCTTTTAGAGAGCTTTAGTATAAAAGTGGGAGTGGTCGCGAACCATTTTTCTTATTTTCCCCGGTCAAGTTTCGTAATTCTATCTTAAACGGTTATGAACTTATTAATAGTAGAATTTGAAAATCGCTTGACTCATAAGTGGGCGTTTCCATGCCCACTTTCCAAAGTTTTACAAAAATCGTATAAAGAATTTAAAAATTTATGTCACTGCCAAATTATATCATTCTACCTGTATCAGTCAATGAGATATGGGCAGTTCAGTATTTCTACCTCCTTTTCAGATAACTTTTATGAAAAGGTGGACGTGGTCGCGTAAACCGTTCTGTAGTTATAAACAGTCGAAGTTTGAAAATTTGTTCACTCATGGCATCGCCCCTTTTCCAAAAATTTGGTAAAATCGTCCACAGGACAACAAAATTTAATTATTGTAGCTGCTTTTATTGTTGAATTATCTCATTTTAAATGTTTTTCGAAATTTTCGATATCGCCCATTTTAAAAAACAATTTACCTTGGCCAAAAAGCAACCCTGTGCTATTTTTCATTCAAATATCTGAAGTTTTACTCAAGTTTTCGTGTCCACGGACGGACTGACGGACGGACATGTCTTAATGGATTCCTTTGTTCATTCTAAGAACCTTGAGATATAGAACTTTATATCTATCTCCATTATTTTGTACTGTTACAAACCACCGTTACATGACCAAAACTATAATACCCTGTGCACTAGCACATATAATAAAAAGCATAAAGAAAAGTGCCGTGCGTTATGCGGATGGCCTCGTGTCGGTAGGGCGGGATGGTGGATTATCCGTTGGGAATTATTATTATTGTTATTAATACTGAAATTGAATCAGCTACAAAAGTACATACTTGAAACAAATCTAAAAATTCTTTGTAAAAGTGCAAAATTTTGATAAGAATTTATCGTATTGTTTTCCACAAAGTCCTAAGCTTTAATTCCTAGTATTTCTCTTGTATTTGTAAGCACACTATCATAAGAAGTTATGCAAATTATTAAATTTTATTATTGATTAAGTCAAGTGTAGAAACTATATTAATCATAAATCAAAAACGGTTCAAGATATCGAAACTGAATTCAGCACACATATTTATATTAATACAGGGAATGTTCCGGGAATTAATGGGAGAAATCGGTTAAGGTCCACGCCCACTTTTATACGAAAGATTTTGAAAAAGATCATAGATATATTTAACAGGCAATAACTTTGTATGCCATAACTACGTCAAAAATTGATTTATCGAAACGATATTTCGCAAAAATATTGAATATATATAGGTAACTGTTTGTTGTAAAAATGGGCGAATCGGTCAACAGCCAAGCCCAGCTTTTTAACATAGTTCCAAAAAATTTATTTGTAAAACATAAAACCGTTTTTTCCATAACTATGCAAGCTACATCATTAAAATCCTGCACACATAATAAGCTTTTTAAGCAAAACTCGACCTAAAAAAAGTTTGTTAATTTTGGTGAAGTAGGCGTGGCACCGCCCACTTTTCAGCATAAAAGTTCCGAAACTGTCATAGGTGATTGCTTGTAATTTCAACTAGATATTTCAATGATTTGTAGTAGTATGCAGTATATCCCTGCCAAAAATTAGGCAAATCGGATAACACACAAGCAAACTATCCGGGCAAGTAGTTAATACCCCACTGCAATTTTTATACCTTTCATGAACATAAAATGTTTGTAAGTATGAGAAGAAGAAGAGATGATCCCATCAATAAGTATACTGTAATGATTAGGACGATGACCTGAGTCGATTTAGCCATGTCCGTCTCTCCGTCTGTCTGTCTGCCCGTCTTCTATTTCAATTAGATTCTATTTGATTAGAATTTTGAAAAAAATGTGGAAAGCAGCCAACGGAAGGTAACCTATTTATAGACAAATAAATTAATTTACCACTCAGAACTCATAACAGAAGTGTTTTTGTTGAAAACAATCAGCTGGTTTTTTAACACGAACTAAAAAGTATTAAAATAGACCTGCATAAATTGGGATGTCATAATAGATCACTACTACGTATATAATGTTCGGTTCCACCCAAACTTAGACTTCCTTACTTGTTATATATATGATCTGTTGTCCGGTTTACGCTAAACATCAGTTCAATTAACAGATGTTTTTCGGTGATATGTCATATAAAGTGTCGGTTAGCGTAAACCGGGCATTGAGAAAACGGCCCTAAATCTAGATTAAAGAGCCTTCACTACAAGTTACGTGAAATTTACTATTAATTAATACAACAGGTATACTACTTTCTTTTTCAATATTAAATTTCAATTTCTTCCTCCTCCTTCCTTGTTAATACTATAATTATCTTCTTGTCCCCTTTCTTATTTTTACTCTTGTCGTTTTTGATCATGGATTTCTATATGAACATAATGATACTATTGGTCTGTGGCCAGTTACGGCAATACGTTTTCCACCACAGATGCATGTCCTAAAGTAATTTATTCCCCAATGGATGGCTAAAAACTCTTTTCTATAATTGGTTTGTTAATGTCATGTTTTTGCAGAGATTTACTTGCTTAGGATTTCATGTTCGTAGCTACTAAATTGCAAGAGCTATAGCCCAAAACCCGTTTGTCGAAACCATCGATTATATGGTGGCTATGCATTGTATTGTTCCGCTCTTGTTGGTTCCGACAAATAATTTATATATTACAAAATGGCGGCCCATTTCAAATTTCAGCCAGCAAAAACTGACTAGTTTGCGATCAAACAGACAGGCAGACGGACATGGCTAAATCGACTCAGCTCACTCGTTGTACTTTTTGGTGGGTCTATCTTTCCTTCCTACAAACATCGGACCAAAGTTATAATACCATTTCATGTTCACGAAAGATATAAAAATATTTAAGCGATAACTGAAGCCACTTTATTACCGAGACGCAATATTCATGAACATTTGCAAATTGGTCGATTTTTAGGTAATATTTTTATAGGAGAACACAAACTTGGTAATTTTTTCAATTTTACAAAATGTTTTCTGGGATTAACATAACATAAAAGGCGGGAAGCGAATTCGAACTCATACTAGTCAAATACTAGTTTGCCAAAACGGTTCAACTAGTTCGAGTTCTGTAATTTTTCCATATTAGCAACTGGTATTTTTAACACGGCGATGTCCTACGAGGTGGCAATTGTCCGCTTCTGTATCAGCACCATACCAACTGGCATGTCAGTCTCTGCATCAGCAATATACCAGTTGACATATTAGTCATTATATACATCAAGTTCATATCCGATTACATACTAGTCAGTACATACGCCGTCATACTAGTTAGCCTATGCATCAGTATCATACCAATTACTGTACCACTTCATAGTAGGTTAGTTCCTTTTGGATTGGAAAATACACGAAAATTGCACAATTATATTACAAACCTCTTTAATGAAAATTCAGTCATCACTATATTTACCGAACAATTGAAACAAATTTTAATAAAAATATAGTCGCTATTCATAGCAATTTTTCCCTTGGAAAACATTTTTAAAAAGTAATTTTCTTCTTTTTTAAATAGTTTTATTTTTCAATGAATATTTAATTGACTTCACAGGCAAAAATCTTTTTCTTTAATCATTTTATGGAAAATTTAAATATTAATCTGAGATAGAATATAATCCATACTTGTAAAAGTATCTTTATATAAAATTATGGAAATTCAAGGAGAGATAAGCTTTTTATGGAGAAAATTATAAGTTTCGGAGTTCTTTGCAAATAACCATGCGAGTATGGAATCCTAGTATGGAATCCTAGTAACAAAATTTTTTAAAGGTGTTATTTTGAACCACCTTGTTATTTAACGTGTTTCTGCTTGCCATTTTCGTTTTTGCGGCTTCTAAACGATTTCGTTATTCCTTATTATTTTTTTTAACAGAAATAGGTTACTTTGATTATTTCAAAAAGAAATGTTATTTACTTACTCAATTGCTTTAATAAGTGATCGTTTCGTTTTCACTTTTACTCGTGGTTTCATTTGAGCACTCCTTACTGCGTCGCGGGTACGCCGTTATGCAGTAGCGACGTCAGAAAAAAAAGGGAGATTTTGTTGACAAGCACGTACGTACATGATCTCAGAATATTAGTTGAACAGAAAATTAAAATGAAGGACGGCGTTTTTAACTAAACAATTGCTGCCCGAATACTGAATTGTTTTCTTTTTCGCTCGCATTTGCATGTATCGACAATTTTAGAGGATTTTTTCTGCTTATGATCAGTGTGACCAGGTGTTAGAAAGAAAAGAGGTTAAATCGGCAAAAAAAAGGTTAGAAAAGGCTCAAATTAAGAAAAAAGAAGCTAAAAAAACATACATTTTTCTACGAAATCCATTTCAAATTTTTAATTTTATTTTGTTGTTGGTTTTATGGTCTGTTCATTTTTACATATTTTTGTAAGTTTGACGAGCTCAAGACCAGTTGATAATAATTCTTAGTTAATTATTATTATTTTTGATCAAAGGAAAAATTGAAAGCAACAATACAGGCTATAGTTATAGTACTATTTCGAAAACAGCCCCAATTTCTCGTCAGACTAATTCGTATAGGTTTGCTATTTCAGAGGATTTTGTGGAGAATCGAACCCACTCACTCTGGGTTTCGACCCACCCTTAAGTATACACTTAACATTACCTGACCTAACATCCTCAAACTAATTATCTGATATAACACCACAACTAATAAACGAGCGTTAAAAACAACCCTCATTGCAGGTACCCGTTCGGATACTTTCGTAAGACACGACTCATATACACGAATACTAACACTACCTGATACAGCATCCAGACTATAAATACATGACAACGGATAGACACAGATCAGAACGAAATCAAGCACTGAAGATGGCGGTTGGCCGAAACCGGTTTGTTACAAAACCAAAATTGACAAGGGATGACAAAAATTCGTTTCAATATAAATCCAGTATCCACCCTGTCGGAAAAACACAAAGCCAAATCAACTCATATTTTTGTAAGTTTAACGAGCTCAAGACCAGTTGATAATAATTCTTAATTAATTATTATTATTTGGTTAAAGGAAAAATTGAAAGCAACAAACATATACAGGCTATAGTTATAGTACTATTTCGAAAACAGCCACGATTTCTCGTCAGACTTATTCGTATAGTTTTGCGATTTCAGAAGATCTTGTGGAGAATCGAACCCACTCACTCTGATTGCCAGCGCAGCTGCCTAACCCGTAGGCTATGCTGCGTGTAGTTTTGCAAGCTACTTAATTCAAGTTTTCCTCTGATTGTTGTTTGTTATCTTGCCAACGGTATACACAATATTTTAGACATTCTGTCTATACAGGGTGGCTGATGAATTTTGCTACATTAAGAAACTCAAATAATTTTTGTTTCAGTGTATGGAATTCATTTTTCTTTTATTCATGTTAAAGCTCATTAAATTTGATTAAATATAGCTTAATTAGTTTTAAAAATAATGGAATTTAAATGCCCCCCCTGCTCGTCGATGCATGTGCGGCATCTTACCAAAAAGTTGTTCATTACTGCTTGGAGAGTTGAGACAGGAATAGCCGCAATTGTTTCTCGAATGGATTGCCTTAGTTCATTCAAATTTGTTGGTTTTGCTTTGAAGACTTCCTGTTTGCAATAACGAAACTAGTAAATTGATAATTCCAAATTATTTGAAAAAAAGTTTAACTAAAGAACTTACGCACAAAATTAAAGATTTAAAGAGAATGGACTTCGGATTAAACTTCTTCCTCAACAACTCCAAAAAAATTAAGATCTCAAACTGATATTTACACCAAAAACTTTCTTCCAAAAAAATCACAACCCTAAACCTAGTTACAATACATATGTACATATATTTAATAAGGTATACTCACCCATAAATCTGCTGCTGATTTTCCTCGCCCTGTGGTGGCGGCTCACCTTGCGCTGGTTGTCGTTCTTGGGAGGATTCACCAGTTTCAGCCACTTCACTAGCTTTTATTTGATATTTGTTTTTTCGCTCCCGTTAACTTCGGCGTGGAACCGCACTTTATAAAAAGACTCACTGCGCGCACCAATACTTTATGGTAAACAAACGTACCTTATAGCCAAACTTTTCACTTTATTAACACTGCACTTCAGACCGCGACTTTTCGATTTTGATTCGAATCGATCAGCGGAATCTCTTTTTATACCTCACTAGGCCTTGCGGCACTTAAATCACCATAAGGCACGAATAGCTTGCCTGCCTTGGTCAAACCAATCCGCAATCGACCCATACACATATGTCCAAGCAACAGTTCGACCCACTCACACCATCAAACATCAGCTTTGTTAATATCGTAAAAGTGGACAAGGAGATTTGGTTAGCGGCGAAATCCTCAAAGTCTGTCGTTACAGGCTCGCATCCGCCGATGGTGCCTGCATCATGGAGCGTGTGCGTAAGAGAAATTCATAACGCAGCCTTAGATTGGTTAGTAAGTCCAGTGCCCACGTGTGGCCTCGACTCACGATATGATGCCGGGCTTCTATTTCGCTCTTTGCCTGATTTTTTTTGTTTACTTTAACAACATGTGCTACACTAATATATGTTTGTACCTTTACTAGGACCCAAAAAAAATTATGTAAGAAAATCTAAACCTAAGACCACTGGGGTTTCAAACAAGAACTAGCTTAGGTTATCACAGATAAGCATCTGAGCCCATATCACAGGGTAAACTAAAACTATATCACAGATTAATAGAAAAATTAGTCCAGCCGCAAGTGTAAAAGGAAATATATTAGAAGGTCAAGTCTAAAGTGTATAATTCCATAGTAGGTCAATAAAACCTAAAATAATTACATAAATAAATTTACATATTAACAAAGAAGCATGCCAATATTCTCTAAGTCAAGTTTTCAGGTACAAGGGTACGTAACATTTAACGTGCAAATTTAACACTTAACAACATCATGCCACAAATAGGTCTTTCGCATGGTGAAACCCGATTCTATTGCCGCTAACACCACCAAGTTCATACATAGAATTACCTTTTGCCTTCAATTCTACGCATTTTACTTGTTTTGGTGCAAGTTTGGCATTATAATTATATATTTGTGAACTCTGTCTGAAATTCCGGCGGTATACCACTTGTCCAATTTTAAACGTCACATCCCTACTTCTAGTATTATATACCTTTTTACTACGTTCGTGAGCCAACGTCAGCTCTTTCATAATACTATTTCTAATTGCCTGGAGCCTATCTGACGTTGCCTCTACCTGACAGTCTACATTCTTGACTGGCATACCAAACAACGCGAAATATGGTGAGGTGTTAATCGCTGAATGGACGATGCTTCTTAAGGCAAACGCTGCATCACTAATGTGTTTGTCCCAGTTCTTTTGGTTGTCTCCGGCATATGACCGCACTATCTGCAGTATCGAGCGATAACCCTTTCTGCGGCATTACCTTGTGGGGAATAGAAGGCGGCCCTTATATGCGTCGTGCCATATCTTGCCAAGAACGAGGTGAACAGTTCTGACACGAACTGTTTGCCATTGTCAGAGTGTGCGTACTCTGGCACCCCAAATACATGAAAGATATTCTTTTCGAGATATTTTAAAACTTCTGCATATACGTCCGATACGCACAGTTCCGGTAGTTTGTCCTTGTTCGATGTCCCAGTGTTAACAAGTTCCTGGTATTCTGTCGATTCGAACTATGGATAAAGCGTCCGGCACTACATTTTGGGTGTCTTTTCGACGTTGGATGTCAAATTATATCCTTGCAACTTCAAACTCCACCTTGGCAGTGTACCGGAAAGGTCCTTTTGACCCATCAACCACTTCAAGCTGGCATGGTCGGTGATCACGGTGAAGGGCAATCCCTCGATGTAGGGTTTTATGCTCAGGACCGCCGCATAACATTCTAACTCCGTAATGCTGTAATCGAGTTGTGGCTTGCTTAATTTCGCGGATACATAGGCAATCGGTCGTTCGTTTCCGCCATCGTCCAGTTGGAAAAGTACGCATCCAACTCCGTCCGTTGAGGCATCACATTGCACATAAAAGTGCTTATTGAAATCCGGATGGATTAACACCGGCACAGGTATAAGGCTTTGTTTTAAGTAATCAAATGCTTGCATTGCTTCGTCCGTCATTTTAAAAGCTTTGATTTTGTCTTTAGTGAGGCAGCCGTGAAGTGGTGCTGCAATTGTCGCGTAGTCCTGTATGAATCTACGATACTAGCCTGACATCCCTAGGAACCGTCTGAGTTGCTTCGGTGTTCGGGGTTTGGGGAAGTCTCGCAACGCCGATACATTATTCAGGTCTGTACAGATACATCCGTCGCCTACAACATACCCTAAATAACGTACTTCTTTAAAACGAAATTTGCTCTTTTCAACGTTTATTGTCAATTTGGCATCACGAAGACATTTTGCTACACGGGACAACAAATCTAAATGGGACGAGGAATCTTCAGAACATACAAGAGGATCATCTAAGTAAACAAACACGGATTCACAAAGCGAAGCGGGGATGACCTTGTCCATTAAACGGCAAATTCACTGCGCCGCGTTGCAAAGTCCAAATGGCATGACTGTAAAATGGTACAAAGGTCTACCAGGTACAGTGAAAGCAGTTTTTTCCTGGACTTTCGCTCTAAAGGTATCTGCCAAAACGCGTCTTTCAAATCTATGGCAGATATGTACCTGGTGTTTTGAAGCCGGCTTAGAATACCATCTATATGTGGAAGTAGGTATGCATCCTTGATGGTACGTTCATTTTACATAGGCTATTCTTTGTTCCTTTGATGACGAGTGATACGGAAGCTGGAAGGCTTTCCAGATATCGATCGCCAGGTAGCCCTCTTGTTGCAACCCAGGCACTATAAGGAATTCCAGCTCTCGAATGGCATTGTCCCACAATACTGGAAGAGTCACTACTCCAACAACAGCGGTTTTACCCCCCTTCGCTGTCTTAACGTTTTGCCCCTGGATCGGCAGAATCAGATTTTCTTTACCTTCGAGTAATTTTTCGAGTAGTTTTTCCCTAGGCAGCTCGCCCCGGCCCCAGAATCTAAGAGAGCGAGCACCTCGCGTCCGCCGATCTCCGTCTGCGCAAACAGCCTGTTATCACCCTTAACTGTTGCTATTGTTGAAATTATCTCTTTCCGTATCCTTTTAAACAACTTCTGTTTTTCCCTAATTTTGTTTATCTTTGTAAAATTTCTATTCTTCCTTTTAGTGTTCAGTTCCTTGCAAAATATTCTTCTCCGTGCCCTCGAATTTAATTTTTCTCACATGTAAACTTTCTCTAACTGATTCCTTCTTATTCTCCCCTACTTTCTCCTTTGCCTCTCTTTCCTTATCCCGTTCTAATATATAAATGTGTGTACCTTCTACTAATTGTCTTGGCGTTCTTGGCTTTGGGCAGAGCTCCCGGAAATCTCTGCCAGGGCACGGTTTCCCGCTTCGGGTTTAAAAACACAGAAAGATGAATCTCTCCCATACGCAAAACACTTCATCAAATGGAACGACGACTTACACTTAGTGTCCTTCGCTGCTTCTGCTGGGTTCTTTGTATAGTAATCCAACGGCATTCCGCAAGAAAAACACAACATTAGGTGGAACGGTGAAGGTAAAAACATTTGGCTTTGGACTGAACTAACACCTTTACAATGGACATTGGACGAAGAACCTACAATGGGACTAGGGTTGGTGGGAATGGTGGGCTTAGGAAAGTTTTGAGAAGCAGGGGCCCGAGACATATTCTTATTAACACTAATGTTCCTATTATCCTTGCTGAACGCCTCCGCACTAAACTCACCCTCCTGCTCTTCTAACCATAACCCGCTATTCGTCTCTATCTCACTAACCGGCATTGCCCTAAACCTATTCTCCTTCATGAGTTTCCCCGCCCTCTTACATTCTAGCTTCAAATCTGACAACGTTTCGGGCTTCGTTGCAAATGTAAGATTGGCCAGATACGACTTTAGATTGTCCTTAATTATCTTAACTAACTCGTTTTCGGGTATCCTTTGCCTAAGACGGAACGTGAGATCGTGGACGTCGGCGTAATACTCTTCAAAGCTCTCTTGGGGTTGCTGCTTCCTCTCCATAATCTCACGTATTACTTCGTCATCTGATTCTGCTGACTTGCTTTTTCAATGATTTCTTCAACAACGATAGAGAAACTTTAAAAGAAAATCCTTGTAAAGAAACCTCAAAAAGCAGCAATAAAACCAGGAAAATATATAAAAATTCAGAAAATGTTTTCCGGAATAAGTTTGCGTTTCAAAATAACCTAAAACGTAATATTATTACATTGTAAAACAAATATAAAAAAAGTAGAAAGACGGCAAAAAAGTGTTTAAAAAAATTAATAATAAACCTGACTGTTTAAGAAAAATTCCGACGACTAAAAATAGATAAAAAAACGACTATGTCTATTCAAGTTGTGACGGACTTTTCTTTTATGCCGGGGGTTAGCTCAGTCCATCCGGGGTTCCTATGGGATAGAGAGCAAATCCCTAACGTCTCCTTTTAAAGAGAAAAAACCCTGTTTAATAAATTTTATACAGATATATGTTTTATTAGGTAATTCAATGCTACTTTATTCAAAACTACTTCTGATACGGTGAGGCTGGGAAAACCCACCGCGTATGCATCAATAACACCCTGCTCTACTAAAGGTCAAGGTAGTATACCACCACTAACCTTCCCGACAGCGGAGTTAGAAAAACCCCCACTGTGTATAAATCTTGTAAAGGCTGCGGAGGTAGGAAACCACCGCTTTCCAGTAGAGTTAGAAAAACCCCTACTGTATATAAAATGTAAAGTTCGTGAGTTAGGAACTTCTGTCACCGCTGAGCAATGCGTCAGCAGGCTACTATGCTTATCTAGCTTCTCCCTGACTTAGCGAAATTGTCGCCCTTTTATACTTGTCCGCGCGCATTCGGAGAGTTATTTTACAATAAAAAATCCTAATCCTAGGTTATTAAATTATTTACCGTAGCTCGATATATCTATACAATATGATTTACTTTATAGTAATAGTTCCATAACTTTTTATGTGTGCGCCCTTTCCACATGGAACGCCCCCTTTCGCCCGCTATCATATGTTCGCGCATGTTGGTGCTAACGCTGCTTAGATCAGCTGGCCATATATTCCTCACTATGTGTGAAGCTGCTAAATTTGCTGCATTCCCATCGTGTGCTAACAATGCTTTTTCCCGTCTCTTTTTTATGCTATGTCCGCTTGCATTGGGTTGCCCAAATATATAGGCGTGCGCGTGAATGTAAACAAAGCACCGCTGCTTGAGTTGGCTGACCCTTTTGCTTGCTGGAATGCCGGTTACTTGGTTAGCTGCTCATAATTATTAAAATGTGTATTAGGGGGTTGGGGACAAAAGTGCATATTAGAGCATCCAGAAAAATATGTATGTTTGTGCCAATTTATACCGCGGAATTCATTTTGGTATAATATAATAAATATTCAAATAAATGTAATAGGCATGTAACTATGTACAATAGGAAGTTCCAAAAATTTAGAATTTCATGCTTTCAAAGCATATATCTTTAATAAAAATTCATATCGTGTGAATAATAAATAATTCAGGTATGCTGCGTTGTGTGTAATGTGTGGGTTGCAAAACCGGTGGTTTTGGGTCCTCACAAAGTAAATTGCTAGTAACTTTACTTTTATTAAAAAACAATTTCAGAAGTTTATGTTTTTCTATAGTGTTTATTGTAACTTAAATTTAGTAAAGTAAAGGAAGTATTCTGTCCAAGGTCAATGTCATCGAACCCCTCTTTTAGTCTGCGAAATGTGGCACTACAGCGTCATAAGAACTAGCTCTAACGTGGTTGCCACGATTCCCCCTTAGCCTGTCAAATTATCTACCACCCCACAAACACAAAAACCTCGCATACGCACGGTGCTAGACAATACATATGGCAGCTGATGGTGCTTGCAACAAAAAAAATGTAAGGAAGTCTAACTATTATGTCATCTCAATTTACGCAGGTCTATTTTAATACTTTCAGTTCGTATTTGTGTTCAAATAGACAGACGGACAGACAGATAGACGAATCGCGAGACGGACATGGCTACATCGACTCAGTTGCTCCTCCTGATAATTTCAGTATACGTACAACCATTTCATGTTCATGAAAGGTATGAAAATCAAAAAAGATATACAACTTCGCTTTTGCAGTGGGGTATTAACTACTTGCCCGGATATTTTACTTTTCATCCTGAACGTTTCGATATACATTAATAAATATATATCTCGACTCGTTTATGCCGAATAAAGTAATACACCTTGTGTGCGTAACAAAAATAGATATAGAAAAGGGTGTCTTTCATAGGCGCCAAAGAACTCAACCGATCTTTATGAAATTTTCACAACATATACTTGGGTTCACTGGGTACAGCATAGATAATATATAGTCTTGGAAAAGTAGGCGGAGCCACGCCCCCAGGCTATAGAAAGCTTTAATTCGACATAACTCCAAACTTTTTTGGTCTAAATTAATGAAATTTGGATATATGTGTCACTTAGTTAATATCTACATAATCTTTCAAAAGTGGGCGGTGCTACGCCCACATATTTTGTGTTTTGCTCTTGAACTTTCACGATAGGTTCAGGAGTTCGCTGGGCACGACACATTCTATATATAGCTTTTGGAAAAGCCCCCAGGTTATATAAAGCTGCAGTTCGGTATAGTTAGAAGTTTATTTGGTTCAAGTTAATGACATTTTATATATAGATGTGTTCTATGTATCAAAACGTCAAAACACCGTCTACCGGGTTTGCTAGTATATTATAAAATGGCGAAAGCAAAGAACGAATTTCTCCATTCTAATATCGATTTTAAAATTTTACAACAAATTTTTTCAGAACTATGTTGAGAAACTGGCCGTGGACATTACACGATTTCGCCCATTTTTACAGCAAACAGTTACCTTTACATATAGAACATTATCACCAAATTTCGTTTCGACAAATCAATTTTTGGCGGAGTTATGGCATAAAAGTTTTGTGAAATAGTCCACTATAAAAGTGGCGGGCCACGCCCATTTTCGAAAATTTTAAGTTTTTGGATTTCTTTATTTGCGGAAACTTTAAAAGTGAAATATAAATGATGCAAAGCTATTTTACGCAAAGCTATTGCCTATTTAATATATCTACGATCCTCTTCAAAATCTTTCATATAAAAGTGGGCGTAGACCTTTACCGATCCCGCCCATTTTTTCCTGGAACATTCCTTGCACACCTGGAAATCTGCTTGCTGCATTTCCTTTCGATATCTTGAACGGTTTTTGACTTATGATTAATATTATTGCTAAACTTGACGTAATCAAAAGTGGGCGGCGCCATGCCCATTTTCAAAAATTTCTTTATAAATTTATTTTATACCTCAATCTCAATGTAGTCACCAAATTTTATCCTTATAGGTGTATTATATACTGAGTAATCACCTTTTTTGTGTTTTCGAAAATATTCTATACATAAAAAGTGGCCGTGGCTATAGTCCGATTTCGCCCATTTTAAATAGCGCTCGGAGATGAGTGGCAAGGAACCCACATACCAAATTTTATTAAGATATCTCAACATTTACTTAAGGCTTAATCAATTTTTCTTTTCGTCCTGAACATTTTGATATATATAAGCCAATATCTATCTCGATCCGTTTATGCCGTTACGTACTGCCGTTAGGCGACTAAAGTTTATATACCTTGTGTGCGTAGCACTACTAGGTATCAAAATCGTTTTAAAGTACTGCCGATGACTTCTGATACCACTTTTTAAAAACCTTGAAGTTCTTAAAAGGAACTCAAAAATCACCGCCAGCACTCCCCCCTTGTTTTGACACTTAGGTACATATCGCTCCTTGCTGACAATAAGTGATGTTGCCCTCATGACCCTACATCTGCCCGAAAGAAGGAAATTTAAGAAAGTAAGCAAGGTAGTACAAAGCAGAAAACAGTATACAAGAAAGCAAGTGAGAGGAAATAAGAGTAAGAAAGTACAAAATTAATTAGTGAGCTATTACGTTGGGCGCCATTGTTATGCAACTGCCTGGTACGGGAGAGGAGGAGTGGCGCTATGGCATGGTAGTAACCCGGCTGAAGTTCGTCGGCTTTGAGGCGCGGTTCTTGCCACTTGCCTGGGAAAGCGTATAAGCTTAATGGAGAAACAGAAATATAGGGAAAGCGGGAGAAAACCTGTCCGACTTAGGTGGAGCCGTCCTTCCCCTCCTGTTCACACGATATGAACAGCCTTCGAACTCTCCTGTGGCTCCGCTAACCGAGTGGAATTTCCTTGATCGTGACTAATGACCGTCTTTAAACCGTTAGGTCCCTTCCATTACTTACTCAATTATCCCAACTTACCATCAGTTACCACAAGGGCAACACCTGCTCCAACAACAGGAAGCTTTCAGCCTGACATGATTTAGCTATACCTCACCGAAATAAAAATTTCAGCCCATGCATGCAAAGTAAATTATTGTGACAAGGCTTTCAAATTCAGATTACACTTTAGTGATACAAACTGTTTCCTTAAAATACAACTACCCGAAAGTACAATTTACGAATCTACGTTGGTAAGGGTGTGTGTGCATAAGTTTCTTCTCCCCTTTTTTTTGTTTTGTAAAACTAACCTCGCTCAGAACTCCGAATTTGGTACCAAATCGAGGTGCAAAGCTGAAAGTAAAAAAAAAAAACGAAAGAAAAACAACAGATGCAGAACAATAGACACTTGTCCTGTTATAGGGCTTTGGCCGCGTGACCGTGGTCAAAGCTAATTCTACGCACAAATGTCTATTGCTATCAGGTTTACGTGTCGGTTCATTGTATGCGCATAACTTTTATGCACATGTCAAAAATTTAAACAAAAAAAAAACCCGCGAATCCAAAATTAAATAATTTGAAATTGGTAAAATAAAGGATTAAATAAAATTTAGTTAAGACGAAAAATAAAGTGCGAAGATAAGAAAGTTAAAGTGCCGGGTGAATGTGAATTAAAAGTTGAGAGTGAACTAAAAATACCATTTATGGTTTCAAAAAAAATTCAACCGAAATAAGAAAGTATTTGTTAAATAAAATACGAATAAACCTCTACAGCAGATAAAGAATCAATAGTATTGTGAATTGAACCGAAAAACAAAAATAATGTGATAAAAAAAAAACAAATGGGCGCAAAAAAAACGATTATTTGTGTATGTAAGTGGCGTCGCATGCACATACAAATAAGCATGAAGGATTGGTACGAATGCCAAAAAATAGGGAATAAGCGAATTTAAAGGTAAAGCAAATTTGAATCGACCAAAACTCATACGAAGTAAATTATAAATCTAAAAAAAAATTAACAAATTCAAAAAAACTTTAAATTCCAGCTTAAAATTCATACTTTTGGTTCAAAAAGATATATATAGTGATCGTACGCCCTACTGTCTCTAACTTAAGTTGTGGTGAAAAAGATATGTTTTACTTGGCGCGCGAAACAAGTCTGGTCGAACGACTTGATTTTAAAAAAAATCACTTCTTTATTAATTAAAGTTCATACATAGATTGCTTTACAAAAGTTCTTACAAGCTAATTTATAATATTTTTATGTTTAGTCATCAAAATTGAACTATTGGTTAAGGTATCGAAATATTTCATTATTGATTTCGTAAGTGTCACTGCACTTATTTTGTTGTGAGCTAATTGCTTAATTTCTCTAATAAATATTTACGAAATTGTCTTGGTGCAATGCACTTGTTTACTTTATTGGGTGTACTGTTACGCTCACCAGTCAACTTCAATTCTGTTTTCTTTTGGAGTGGAATGGCCAGGTGACGTAACTCCCCTTTCCCTTGATTGAAAACACTCCTGGGTTTTTGCATTTATGTTAAGTTCAATTGCCTTATGCCTGTTTGTAAAATGAACAAATGTTACGAACAAAGCCAAAGCAATTGCTATAATGAATGAAATTATTAGCCAAATGTTAATTTGATATTTTTTCTTGTGGTAGGTAAGTTCTTCGATTTTCTGATCGTTTTCAATTTGGGTGATTATTAATTCATCAAATGTGGGTTGAAGTTGCGTATAATTGATATTTGATTCGAGATAGCGTATTACATATTTTTGTTCAAATGATTTATTTATGTTTTTATAAGTTTCGTTTCTGATTTTGAGTTCACAATCGTTAAATGAAATAAGATGAGTTCCTACTAAATACAATATTCTTTCGTTACATGTACTGCTTATTTCGATTCCTTTCGTATTCTTTACAATAAGCCTTTTTCAATTTCTTCGATTTCTTGTTTACTATTTTTTGTTTTCTTACAATTTTTCCTGATTATACATGAATTTGAAATTTTCAGATTTTTCTGGTATACATTTTTTGAAAAAAGGTATTTATATCTTGTATTATTGACCTCTAAAACATGTTCGCTTTTAAATGTCAGCTCCTCCGAATTTTTGTTTGTACAAGGTGTTATAAATACATGTTTTGCTGTAGTTACTTTAGTTGGAATCTTTAGTGAAAATATAATATTACCTGCTGAGGCGGCCGCACCTAGTTCAATGTTCTCTAACTTAAATATATCTATATTGTATCTACTTATCTCTTCAGGGGTTAGGATGTTGCTGGACATTAAATTTAGTCTAGCTGATGCTAAATTATTTTGAATGTTTTCTATGCTACTACTAAGTGTCCTAATTCTAAGTAGGATGTCGAGGTATATGATCTGTCTGTGTATGTCTCTATTCTCGTTTTGTATTGAATTTAATTTAAGAGAAATCTGTGTTCTATCTGATTCTATAGCTTTTTTGATGCTTTGGAAAGTTTTATTAAAGTTGTCGTTAATTTTTATGTTTTTATTTATAGTTTCTATAGCAATATGGTTGTTCATATCGATAACTTTGAGATGCTCTTCTATAATCTGTCTGTCGTCGTCGTCCATGGTTCCATACAACCATTTCATTGTTGTACCTAAGATGTTAACTAATCCTCTTTTTTGCTTATGTGGTAATAGTGTGTAAAGTTTATTTCTTAACGTTGTGAATTCCTGTGTCAAGATTTGTTCCTTTTCGGTCAGTTTAGAGTCCCTAACTAAATTTTCTAGTGCGTCAATTATATTTCCTATTTCCTTCGGTCTGATTATATGGAGGATAATGTCGAAGTCTGTAATAACTTGTACATTGCTGAGTTTTATTTCGGTGAATCCGTCTTCGCTCTTGATGTCCTCAGTTATCAATCTTGCGGTTGTTCCTATTATCAGCAGTGTGAACATTATTAGCATTGGTGTCGACAGTACCTGCAAATTTTCCAGGTCTTTTAATATTATTGGCATGGGTGTTTTGAAGTTGTAACTTCTTATACCTGGGTTCATGCTTATGTCTAAGTGCTCGATAATTTTTTACGTATCCTGTGCTTCTGTTTTCATTATAATTTTCCCTTTTCGTGTTAATCTTATTGATGATTCTTTCCTTAGTATCCCTTATCCTGTCATGAATTATCTTTTTGTCAATTCTTCCTGCTGCTACGTCTGAAGGCGTTGCTTTCAAGGTTGAATGAATGTTGCTATTGTAGGTCTGGATACACTTGTACATTTTCTCTCTGGTTGACAAGGTAGGAAACTCTATTTCTGTGATTCTAAATTTTTCTCCTATCGTATTGTGAAACCTTTCGATGTCTGAGTTGCCCGTGTGACTATTGGGTTTGGTAAAGTGAACTTCGACACCTTCTTCTCTTAGGAAGTCCTTCACATTTACGGAATTGAATTCATTATCGGTTATAAATAGCTTGGGCTTTCCTCTCATCGCAAAATACATCCTTAAAGTCTCGACAAATGTAATGCTGTTTTTGTCTTCTAGATAGAGTGCTACTGCAAACTTTGAAAACTTATCGATGAAAGTCATGAAGTTGTGTTTCTTAATTGTGTAAGTGTCTAAATGTACTACCTCATTTGTGTCCTTCGGTGTTTCTGTTAGGTGGAATTTTGGTTTTATTGGTTTCCTATCGTATTTAGTTTGGCAACATATATCGCAATTGTTTATAAATTTTTGAATAAGCTGTTTTAAATTTTTATGGTATATGAGCCTTTTTAATCCTTCATAGTTTTCGTTGATGCCTGAATGGCCACTTTCTGTGAAGTGATAATTTTTTATATATCTGAAAGATTCGTCCTCGTCTCGCATATCTTTGGCATGATATGAGCATTTATAGAATTTCATTCCTCCATTAAATAATTCTATTAATTTCTGTTGTACGACATTGTACTCGCTATCGGGGAGTTCGGAGAAAATTCCCACTTTTCCTGATTTGAGGTATCTTCGAAAAATGTCGGACATGAAACCACTATTTATGTCTTCTAAGCAAATAAATATCTTCCTTTTACTATTAACAATTTCTATCTCTCTATTTTTATGCTCCGATAGTATTATTTGGGTATGAAAACGATTGACTACTGTATCAAGAACTGGAAAGTGATCGTTAAATTCCTCCTCCTGGGAGTGAATAGTTGCACAAGTGCTTATGTTATCAATGTCATCCTCTATCTGGACATCTACATTTGCTAGATAAATGTCACCTGTATCATTATTTATTCTACTTAGGAAGTCGGCTAGGGTATTTTCCTTACCTTTTATATAACCGATATTAATGTCGTATTCTCCTAATTTAAGTATCCATCTCTGTAATCTTGGGTTAATATCTTTTCCTCTGTATTTTGTTTGTAGCCACTTGAGTGGTTGGTGATCTGTTAGCAAATCAAAGTTCCTACCATAAACATGGGGTCTAAAATAATTAACCGCCCATACTATGGCCAGGAGTTCCTTTTCTGTCGTTGAGTACTTTCTTTCATGCTCATTCAAAGTTCTACTTGCATAGCATATTGGGTGTCCTGCTTGCATTAGTGCACTTCCAATTGCGTACTCACTTGCATCTGTTACAATTTCAAATTTCTTTTTGAAGTCCGGGTACTTCAGCACCGGTGGGGAGATTAGTAATCTTTTTAGTTTGTAGAAAGCATCCATGTACTGTGTATCATGAACGTTGACTTTTACATCCTTTTTCAGATATTTAGTCATAGCCTGAGCGATTTTGGCGTAATTTCTTATGAATTTACGGTAGTATCCAGTTGCTCCTAAAAATGACTTTATCTGTTTCGCTGTTTGCGGCAGCTTGAGTTTTTGTATTGCCTCCACTTTGGTGGGGTTCGGCTTGACACCTTCTGTGGTCAAGATGTGTCCTAAATACTCTGTAGTTGTGGCGAAAAAATTACATTTGTCAATCTGAATTCGAAGGTTGTGTTGCCTTAGCCTCTTGAAAATTTTCCTGATATTATCCATGTGTTCCTGGGCTGTGGTGCTGAACACAAGGATATCGTCTAGGTAAACGACACATATTTTATTAATGTAATCCCTTAATACTGAGTTCATAAGCCTTTGGAAAGTGGCTGGGGCATTTTTTAGGCCAAAAGGCATACGAACAAACTCGTAGTGTCCTAGTGGAGTAGAAAATGCGGTTTTCGCCCTGTCTTCTTCTTTAATGAGAATCTGGTGAAATCCCTTTGCCAAGTCTAATTTGGTGAAGTACTGGGCTCTTCCTAATTTCTCTAGTATGTTTTCAATATTGGGAATAGGAAATTTGTCGCTTACAGTAATATCGTTCAAGGCTCTATAGTCTATAACGATACGCCATTTCTTTTTCCCGGATTTGTCCACTTTTTTTGGGACGATCCATAGTGGTGAGTTATAAGGTGAACAGCTTTCTTTAATGATACCATGTTCTATCATTTCCTTCATTTGTTTATTTATTTCCTCCTCGTGGATTTGGGGGTAGCGATAAATTTTAGAATATACAGGCCTATCAGTTGTTGTCACGATTTCGTGTTTTACCTCATGTGTGTGGGAAAGTATTTGTCCTTCTTGAAAAAATAAATCAGAATTGTCGTTTACGATTACCTGTAGCAGACCTTTTACTTCTTCATTCATGTCCTCCCGTAATAGCTTTTGCATAATCGTGCTATCTACCTGTGTGACTTCGAGTGTATGTATATCCTCGAACTTATGTGGACATGCATCAATGAATCTCGTTCTAACATTATGAATTTCGATATATCCATCCTTAAGGTTTATAATTGCTTCCATAGGTTTCAGAATATTTTGTCCTAATATTGCGTCGAACTTTTTATTTTTCAAGTTGGTCAATTTCCAACTCATGAAATTGTTTTCTTTAAATTCCTTTGGTAGGGGTGTGATAATTTCAGTACTTACCCCTACGTTTCCATCTAATGTCCTAAAAGTCATGGGTTTTGTTAGCTTGATTCGTTTGTATTTGAGGAGCTTGTCTTCTCCAATCAGAGATGTATTTGAGCCTGTGTCGATAAGGCATATTATCTCGTCCTCACCGATATTTAATTTAATTAACGGTAGATTATGGGGTCGGCCGGAGACCGAAAATTTTCGCCCTCTTCGTGAGCAGCTTCTATATTGTCGACCTCCATAGGTTCAGTCCGGTTGTTTTTATATTGCCCTGAGCTCGTGGAATTATTTTGGAATCGCCTACTCTGCTGAGAGTGGCGATTAAATTGGCCAG
Source organism: Merzomyia westermanni (assembly GCA_949987695.1). Taxonomy (NCBI): domain Eukaryota; kingdom Metazoa; phylum Arthropoda; class Insecta; order Diptera; family Tephritidae; genus Merzomyia; species Merzomyia westermanni. The sequence goes on along the minus strand of OX465292.1, from coordinate 10,903,569 downwards.
AGTTGGCTCTTGGTTGTCTGAACTGTCCGGAGTTGTCTGAATTAGTTACTGGTACTTGGGTTTTCCTATCTGGCAAGGGTGCTTGCTGAGAGGAGTGTGGAGATGAATTTTGTGTAAACCTAGTAGGCCTATTGAGCTGTTTTCTTAACATCCCTGTCTCTTCTAGCAGGTAGTATGCGTCTCTTAGGGAATTTTTGCTTCTACTGTATACTATGCTGGCTAAATTGGGGTCTATGCCATTAAGAAAGGTTTTCAAAATTATCGACTCATTGACCGTGGGTGAAAATTCAACAGGTTTATTAGTGTCTTGGTCGTATTTTGTATTGAGTTTGTCTAAGATATTTCTTAAAATACTAAAATAGTCACTTACGTTGTTGTTCTCTGCGGTGATTGCTTGATGGTAAAGGTTGTGATATGTTTCCTTAACTCCAAAGTTTCTGATGAGTTCACTTTTTATGCTATCCCAGGTTGGCGTTGGTCCCAAAGTTCGAATTGTATTAAGGGCTGCTCCCTGGATCTTTGTCCTAATGTAGCGTTGGAATACGAACTTTTTGAGAGTCGCATTTTCGTTAAATAGAGGTAGTACTAATTCTACTTCCCTGATGAAGGCGGATAGGTCATATGATCGGTCACCCCGGAATTCTTTTATCCTTGATGCTTCCTTGATGAGTTCCGTCACGGGAATTGCCAGTTGTTGCTGTTGATTTTCCATACTTGCTTTAAGTTCAGTAGTGAGGTCCTTCAGGATTAGTATTCTCGCTCAATTGTTCGGAGGTTTCGATCCGTGATGATATTTGTCTTTATGGATTTGCTTGTTTCACTTGTGGTCAAATCTATAGATTTCTGTCTTTCTTTAGAATTGATCTCCGTTGACTGCGCCAAACAAGTCTGGTCGAACGACTTGATTTAAAAAAAAATCACTTCTTTATTAATTAAAGTTCATACATAGATTGCTTTACAAAAGTTCTTACAAGCTAATTTATAATATTTTTATGTTTAGTCATCAAAATTGAACTATTGGTTAAGGTATCGAAATATTTCATTATTGATTTCGTAAGTGTCACTGCACTTATTTTGTTGTGAGCTAATTGCTTAATTTCTCTAATAAATATTTACGAAATTGTCTTGGTGCAATGCACTTGTTTACTTTATTGGGTGTACTGTTACGCTGACCAGTCAACTTCAATTCTGTTTTCTTTTGGAGTGGAATGGCCAGGTGACGTAACTCGCGCGCTCCCAGTGAGTCGCGCTTCACTTCTCTCGCTCTCAGCTGTTGCTGTGATAACGTTAGTGGTGTGGTGTGTCTATGCGTATGGAGCAAATGTTGATGAGTGTGGCCAATGTTGCCGTGCTCTAACTAGCTTGCTAGCTGCGTGGGTGTTTGCGCCACTGAATATTAATAACAAGTAGGTAGCCCTCGACTTTGCGTGGCTTCGAAACAATGTTATTACTGCAGCTGGTGTAATCCGTTGCCAAGTTGGTTGTAGAGTGTGTGTAAAAATGGTTCTATGTTACCCCTTGAGTTCTATGGAAAGTGTATGATGTTGCGTGGTTTAGGCTCGGTGTTTGGTCTGTATAGAGTGGACGGCTTTCGTGATATGTGTGCGTGTTTGCGTGTGTGTGTTGTTGGATTCTGGCGCAGATCCGTGTGGAGGCTTCTGTCCAATACTATCTTTTTGGACTTTTTGGCCAGGCAAAAATTGTTCCTTTCGTTTTTAGTTGATGTGTGACTGTGTGTTGTTGGTAATTTTTTTTTTTTTTTCGTGTTTCCTTCTTTTTCCGCCAAAGATATTTCTATACTTCTAAAATATGTCGCGGCCTTCAGCTGCCTTCGTAATCTGAAAAGTACGAAGATACATTTTAGGGATTTTTAGATATTCTATTTGGCAGGTATCCTTTTTTCTCGTGCAATTGATATCAACTTTAATTATAAATTAACAAAAACAACAGCCGTTTGGATAGTTATTATTATTATTTTTCTCTTCGGTGCGCACAATACCCACCCTTAGTGACATATATGAATACGCACGTATGTACATACATATATACATGCGCACAAATGCATGTATGCAAATCTACGATATATATTTTATAATACTGTGGATTGGAATTGAATTTGAAATTGAACGAACTTTGGTAACGAAACTAGTAAATTAATAATTCCAAACTATTTGAAAAAAGTTTAACTAAAGTACTTACGTACAAAATTAGAGATTTAAAGAGAATGGACTTCGGATTAAACTTCTACCTCAACAATTCCAAAAAAATTATTTTAAATGAAAAACAAGGTTCACAAGGTTCCGTACTCGGTCCTATTTTATTTCTGCTTTTCGTAAATTCAATTTTCAAAATGCCATTCTTGGGAAAGGTCACTGCTTTTGCAGATGATCTAGCGATAGCCTATGGCTCATCAAATACGTTTAACTTGATAAGTAGCATAAACCATGATGTACATATTTTAAGAACGTGGTTCGCTAAACAGAAATAAAACCAAACTAATGTTTTTTAGCTTGAATGCAAAAATATGACCAGACGTAGACATTGTTTTCCACTCCTCGAGCTGCGAGCGTCTTGCTCTCCACAATAATTCGTGCCACATGGTTCAAAATGTTATGTTTAATCCGCTTAATACTTGCAGTAACGAGTGCTTTATAATTGATGTTGTTAAATAATTGCGACCATATGACAACTCTGTCGATGGTCATCGTTCTTGCCTTCCCTTTTGTGCTTCCATTTGGAGCTACATATTTAGAATGTATGTACATAACCATATAACGTATGTATATATACCATAATGTATGTATGTTGCCACATTTCAGGTACTAGAAAATAAAGTTGTTAGTATACGGATCAGAGTATTTAAGGAGGTCCTTCGTTTTTTATTTCTCGCGTTAAGAGATGTTTTTGAAGATTTTCGGTATCTAGGTATAACTGTAGATCATAATATGAACTGGGGCATCCACATATCCCGCCTAAAGAATTATCTCCAATATTCTTTACGCTGCTTCTATCACCTCAGAGCTTGCTGCCCTAACTATACCCTTAAAACAGTTTATTATGCGCTGTTTCATTCTAAAGTATTATATGTATCAGCTGTTGGGGGGGGGGCCTCCCTCAACAAAGTTCAGTCTATACTAGTTTTACAAAAATCTGTTATTCGTAAAATATCTAATGTAAATCGGCTGCATCCCTCAAGAGAGCTTTTTAGAGGTCTAGAAATTCTTCCAGTAAGAGACCTTTATTATTTTAAAGTTTTAAAAATCTTTTTCATTAGATGTGGTTATCTGCATAGTATGAGGTCGGAAACTTATAACCTTAGGATAAACTTTCATCCTACAGTTATTGTACCTTCTTCCAGAATCACACATTCAACTAAGTTTTATACAGTTGTATCCAGAAAACTTTTCAACATACTACCCTGCGAAATTCGTGCCATGAGGAATATTCTACAATTTACAAAATGTGTGAAATCCTTTCTTTTGAGTTTCTCACATAATGAAATAGAAGTTTTGCTACGGCCTATTCAATAAGCAGCTTAATAACAGAGAGCATAAAAAAAAAAATAAAACATAATTTTCTTTATTTAATTTTATATACTCTTTCTTTACTCACTTACATACATTTAGCTTTCCAATAGTTGTATCTTTGTAATTAGGTTGAAAATCATAAGTAGGTTTTTATAATTTATAACTTAATTTCAGTATTTAGCAGTCACCCCACTGCACTAATGGAATAATATTTTTAATAGATATGACATTTGTCACTATGTTAAGCTTAACATAAAAAATGTCTTACCTTTTCCTTATATCTACTCGATCTCATAAACTAATTATTCATACGTTAGTTTATACTTCGTAGTGTTAATCTTTTTTATTTTTTAATTTGCTATTCTGCAACTTTGCTTACATATGTAAATAGATAGATATAAGAAAAATGCTCAATAAATGAAATGAAATGAAAATTAAGATCTTAAACTGATATTTACACCAAAAACTTTCTTCCAAAAAAATCACAACCCTGAACCTAGTTACAATACATATGTACATATATTTAATAAGGTATACTCACCCATAAATCTGCTGCTGTTGGGATTTTCCTCGCCCTGTGGTGGCGGCTCACCTTGCGCTGGTTGTCGTTCTTGGGAGGATTCACCAGTTCCAGGCACTTCACTAGCTTTTATTTGATATTTGTTTTTTTCGCTCCCGTTAACTTCGGCGTGGAACCGCACTTTATAACGTGGAACCGCACTTTATAAAAAGACTCACTGCGCGCACCAATACTTTATGGTAAACAAACGTACCTTATAGCCAAACTTTTCACTTGATTAACACTGCACTTCAGACCGCGACTTTTCGATTTTAATTCCAATCGATCAGCGGAATCCCTTTTTATACCCCATTAGACCTTGCGGCACTTAAATCACCATAGGGCACGAATAGCCTGCCTGCCTTGGTCAAACCAATCCGCGATCGACCCATTGGCGGCACGTATACACATATGTCCAAGCAACAGTTCGACCCACTCACACCATCAAACATCCGCTTTGTTAATATCGTAAAAGTGAGCAAGGAGATTTGGTTAGCGGCTTCTTACACATCTGTTCATATACTCGCTTGCGTGTAGTCAGAGAAATCCTTAAAGGCTGTCGTTACATACTACCTTTATTCAACTTTAATTTTATATATTTATCGAAGTTGTATGAAAAAGATGGTGTTGAGACCAGGAAAGGTTTGAAGTAAAAAAAGGCTAGAAAAATGTCACGAAGCTAAAGCCAAATTATGAGGCTAAAGGACAAAACAAAAGGCGAAATATAGCCTCGAAAAGGCTAACCTGCAGTCGCTAAAACTGGTATAAATAAGCCCACAAAATTCTAGTTAATGAACTAGAATATTTAATACCCAGTTTGGCAGTTGACTGCAGGGTGGTCTCTCGTATCAGAACAACACTAAGCTAAGGTTTTATACGAAAGATTTTGAAAAAGATCATAGATATATTTAATAGGCAATAACTTTGCATACAAAAGCTTCATATCATTTCTATTTCACTTTCAAAGTGTCCGTGGAAGAAGAAAGCTGAGAAATAAAAAGTTTCGAAAATGGGCGTGGCCCCGCTCCTTTTATAGTGGATTATTCCACAAAACTTTTTATGCTATAGTTCCGGCAATAATTTATGCATCGAAACGATATTTGGCAAAAATTTTACATATATATATAGGTAACTGTTTCTTGTAAAAATGGGCGAAATCGGTCAACGGCCACGCCCAGCTTTTTAACAAAGTTCTAAAAAATTTGTTTGTAAAAAGTACAACTCGATATTTCTATAACTATGCAAGCTATATAAATAAGATCCTGCACACATAATAAGCATTTTAAGCAAAACTCGAACGCAAAAAATTTTGTTAATTTTGGAGAAGTAGGCCTCGCACCGCCCATTTTTCAGCATACAAGTTCTGCTATTTTCAAAGACGATTGCATGTTATTTCAACTAGATATTTCAATGAAAATTGTTTAGCGGCTTCCTCATAGTATGCAGTATAATCTTGCCAATCGGATAACAAACAAGCAAACTATCCTGTCAAGTAGTTAATACCCCACTGTAATAGGTAAGTTATATATATCTTCTTCGATTTTTATACCTTTCATGAACGTGAAATGTTTGTAAGTATGAGAAGAAGAGATGAGCCGATCAATAAGTATACTGAAATGGTTAGGACGATAAGCTGAATCGATTTAGCCAGGCCCGTCTCTCCGTCCGTTTGTCTGTCTGTCCGTCTTCTATTTAAACGCCAAGTTTTCAAACATAAGCATGTATTAGAATTTTGAAAAAATGTGGTAATCAGCCAACGGATGGGAACCTATTTATAGACAAATAAATTAATTTACCACTCAGAACTCATAACAGAAGTGTTTTTATTGAAAATAATCAGCTGGCTTTATAATACGAGCTAAAAAGTATTAAAATAGACCTGCATAAATTGGGATGTCATAATAGATCACTACTAGGTATATAATGTTCGGTTCCAGCCGAACTTAGACTTCCTTACTTGTTATATATATAATCATTTTCACAAAGGGCTCATTTATATGTGAATCACGTAGTAAAATATGTAAATTCTACAACATTAAATTTAGAGTTAAAGAGTTTTCGCTACAAGTTATGTGCACTTTACTATTAATTAATTCAACAGTAGTACTACTTTCTTTTTCAATATTAAATTTCAATTTCTTCCTCCTTCCTTGTTAATACTATAATTATCTTCTTGTCTCCTTTTTCATTTTTCCTACTACGGATTAATGGCTAAAGTACGTCACTAATGTCTAACGTGGAAATATATCTGCTTTGGTATTTACGTTACCTTGTTTCTATTCTGATGATATATTCCCCAACGGATGGCTAACAACTCTTTTTTATAATTGTTTTGTTAATGGCATGCTGTTGCAGAGATTTACTTACATAGCATATTGGTAAATCGTGAAAAATTTCTTCTTGTGGGTATGGTCCCTAAAGCAAAATCAGATGCGAATGTTAATTATAAATGGGTTTTCAAGGTCCGTGAATGTATGAGAGGTGGGTTTCTCTTTTAGGCTACTGAACGCCTTTTCGCATTATTCGGAAAAAGCAAGATTTTTTTCTTTTCATCTTCTTCCTCCTCCTTTTCTGTAGAGCTGTCCATAATCGATAGATTAGGTGTCGAGGTGTGTGTAGATAATGTATAATCCAAGCCCTGTCATGAGTGCTAAAAATGAGGTGTTTGGAAGCATTGACATTATCCTGGAAGGATCAGTGGTTTGGTAGGATTGTATTAATTTGAAATGATTTCCTGGGAGGATCAGTGATCCAGGAGCATCTGTATTATTTTGACAGATTTGCGTTGATTTGTCAGGATCAGTATTAATTTGATGGTATTGCATTGACTTGGCCCTGTGTTGGAAGGATCGCCATGTGTTGGTCCCATATTAGTTTAAAAATGTGGCCCTGTGTTGGAAGGATCGCCATGTGTTTTGTCCCATATTAGTTTAAAAATGTGGCCCTTTTCTGCATAAAGGCAGAAAGGGTACTGCGGTTCACTAGGCATCCGTGAGGCTGCCGGAATATTTAGTAGGCAACTTATCAATTACCGAATTACGGGAGAAGTCAAACGACATATTGTTTTTAATGTTGTGTTAATTCTTACCTCTCTTTTCGTTTTCTTTCCATATTTAGCTAAATTTCTAAATCAGCTGGTAATGCTGATATGGCCAATGGCAATGTTTTCCTGCGCTAGTCATGCTGTCATATATTCTGCCAGCGTCGCACCAGTCTTATTGCGCTATGCGTTATTCAGGTCAAATGTATTTGTATGTATATATGTACCGACAAACAGAAGTATATTGTGACGAATTCGATGATTCCTTGATTATTAATCCTGGGTTCGATCACTATAAAGACAAATAAACACACGCACAGATATTGTTACTAATAACTAGTTTTATTTACTAGTAATAAACGCAATACAAATTTAAGAGGTTGGTAACTTCGCAGTAGTTCACAGAACAACACTTGAAAATAAACTGATCAACCTGCCTTGCTTGGTCACCGCCTTATAAAGTCCAACAGGGTGCTTGCCTACGCACCGAGAACTTTCTTGGTTGTTCGCTTTTCGTGTTCTGGAAGGGTCGGTGTTATTTATTGGCATCTCCTCTTTGCATCGTATTCGCAAACACTCGCGCCATATCTCTTCCTCTTCCTAGTTACACGCTTGCATGTATAAGCGTAGCCATCGTTGTCTCGGTTGTGTTTAACTAGTGGTGGGAGTGTTATTGAGTTAGGGATGGTACATGCTTGAGAATAATCGCCACACTGCCCTCCACCTAAGTCTGATCGTCCGGATCAGACACATTGCCGGAACCAAACGCATCTAGCCTTTCCAAATGGACCACCTTCATCTTATTCCTTGGCCTTCCCATAGTTTGTATGCGATATACCACACCGTTGATCAGTTTTATGACTTTGTATGGGCCTTCCCAGTTACATTGTAGTTTTGGGGACAAACCTTTCTAAGACCAGAGGAACTTCTTGGCCGTTGTAAGTCATAACCCTGTCCCTTACGTTGATGTGAATGTCTCTCTCAGCCCAGAAGTCGACGCCAATGATGACTTCGTCGACAATATTCGCTACCAAGAAGTTGTGATACGTAGCTACATTCCCAATCACAATTTTACATGTTACCTCTCCCAGGATTTCCTTGCTTTCGCCAGTTACTGTCCACAACAATGTTCCGCAGTGGTCTCACCTTTCCGCTGATCAAGTCCCTCCGAATTATGGAATGTGATGCACCAGTATCCACAGTCAGCAAGCGCTCTTTCCCGTCCACGTAGCCTTCAACAGTAACATTACTCGCTTTCCGTTCGAGTTGTGACACAGAGATTATGGGGCATTCATCTTGCTCATCTTCTCCAGCTTTGCGTTTACGTCCACTTAAATTGCCAGGATTACTGGAGCCAGTGCCGCAATAACGTGCTATATGACCAGATTTTCCACACTTAAGACATTTAATGGCGCCATTGCTTTCTTTCGGTACTCCGTTCAAGGCTTCCAAAATTTTATCTACCCAAGCCGGAGTTTCCACTTCTACGCGATGAGCCTTGTATGCAGGTTTACTCAAAAGCGAGGCCGTTTCCTGCGTCAGAGCATGCGGTACCGTTTCAGCGAATGTCCTTTTGGGGTTTGCATATGTGGCCCGCTTTGTCTCTACATCGCGTATTCCAGCTATAAAACTTTGGATTTTTACCCTCTCAGTGTACTCCACGGGTGCGTCCGCTTTTGCTAGATGGGCCAACCTCTCGATGTCCGATGCAAATTCCTGCAAAGTCTCATTAGGTTTCTGGAAGCGATTCTGTAGCTCTATTTGGTATATCTGTTTTCGATGTTCGCTACCATAGCGTCTCCCAACTGCACCCATTAATGCTTCATATTTATTGCGTTCACCATCGGGAATAGTCTGTAAGATATCTGCTGCAGGACCCTTCAATGCCACGAACAGTACAGCAACTTTCCTTCAGTGCCCCAATTGTTCACCGCTGCCGTCTTCTCAAACTGTAGCTTGAATACCTGAAATGGAACAGAACCGTCAAAGGATGGGGTTTTTATCCTTAGAGTATTTGTGGAGGCTGTTGGACGATTCAGTTGCAGCTCCTGGATACCTCCTGCACTTCAGTTATTTTTGCGTCCTGCATTCTTAGCTGTGATGCCATTCGTTCTTTCTTTGCTCCCAGCTGCAATGCAATTCTCGCCATGTGTGTCTTTTGTTTTTACAACTGAGATGCCATGTGTGTCTTTTGTTCTTCCAACTGAGATGCCATGTGTGTCTTTTGTTCTTCCAACTGAGATGCCATGTCCGTCTTTCGTTCTTCCAACTGAGATGCCATGTGTCTTTTGTTTTTCCAGCTGTGTTGAAATGCTAGATGACATATGAGTCAATACAGTCAGCAACGCCCTAGTGTCCACACTTGCCACTGGATTCGGAGGCTTATTTTTCTCTTCCATTTTCGTCGATGCCTCCTCCATAAGACAGAAAACATAATCATCAACGATGATTCCTTCCGCTTCCATTGCCTCCCGTAGTCGTGGTTGTAGCTCGTATTTATTGCCTGTGGTGTTTAGTCCGCGTTGTTCCAACTCAGTTTTGAGTTGCTGAATCTTTAATTCATTCAACCTAGCCACTGTTATTTATTTAACAATACCGCTTCTGACACCAATTGTGACGAATTCGATGATTCCTTGATTATTAATCCTGGGTTCGATCACTACAAAGACAAATAAACACACGCACAGATATTGTTAATAATAGCTAGTTTTATTTACTAGTAATAAACACAATACAAATTTAAGAGTTTGGTAACTTTGCAGTAGTTCACTGAACAACACTTGAAAATAAACTGATCAACCTGCCTGCTTGGTCACCGCCTTATATAGTCCAACAGGGTGCTTGCCTACGCACCGAGAACTTTCTTGGTTGTTCGCTTTTCGTGTTCTGGAAGGGTCGGTGTTATTTATTGGCATCTCCTCTTTGCATCGTATTAGCAAACACTCGCGCCATCTCTCTTCCTCTTCCTAGTTACACGCTTGCATGCATAAGCGTAGCCATCGTTGTCTCGGTTGTGTTTAACTAGTGGTGGGAGTGTTATTGAGTTAGGGATGGTACATGCTTGAGAATAATCGCCACAGTATGTAGATAGTGTATGTTGTGCGCTAATAAAATAAAATAATCAGCTGGCTTTATAATACGAGCTAAAAAGTATTAAAATAGACCTGCATAAATTGGGATGTCATAATAGATCACTACTAGGTATATAATGTTCGGTTCCAGCCGAACTTAGACTTCCTTACTTGTTATATATATAATCATTTTCACAAAGGGCTCATTTATATGTGAATCACGTAGTAAAATATGTAAATTCTACAACATTAAATTTAGAGTGAAAGAGTTTTCGCTACAAGTTATGTGCACTTTACTATTAATTAATTCAACAGTAGTACTACTTTCTTTTCCAATATTAAATTTCAATTTCTTCCTCCTTCCTTGTTAATACTATAATTATCTTCTTGTCTCCTTTTTCATTTTTCCTACTACGGATTAATGGCTAAAGTACGTCACTAATGTCTAACGTGGAAATATATCTGCTTTGGTATTTACGTTCCCTTGTTTCTATTCTGATGATATATTCCCCAACGGATGGCTAACAACTCTTTTTTATAATTGTTTTGTTAATGGCATGCTGTTGCAGAGATTTACTTACATAGCATATTGGTAAATCGTGAAAAATTTCTTCTTGTGGGTATGGTCCCTAAAGCAAAATCAGATGCGAATGTTAATTATAAATGGGTTTTCAAGGTCCGTGAATGTATGAGAGGCTACTGAACGCCTTTTCGCATTATTCGGAAAAAGCAAGATTTTTTTCTTTTCGTCTTCTTCCTCCTCCTTTTCTGTAGAGCTGTCCATAATCGATAGATTAGGTGTCGAGGTGTGTGTAGATAATGTATAATCCAAGCCCTGTCATGAGTGCTAAAAATGAGGTGTTTGGAAGCATTGACATTATCCTGGAAGGATCAGTGGTTTGGTAGGATTGTATTAATTTGAAATGATTTCCTGGGAGGATCAGTGATCCAGGAGCATCATTATTATTTTGACAGATTTGCGTTGATTTGTCAGGATCAGTATTAATTTGACGGTATTGCATTGACTTGGCCCTGTGTTGGAAGGATCGCCATGTGTTGGTCCCATATTAGTTTAAAAATGTGGCCCTGTGTTGGAAGGATCGCCATGTGTTTTGTCCCATATTAGTTTAAAAATGTGGCCCTTTTCTGCATAAAGGCAGAAAGGGTACTGCGGTTCACTAGGCATCCGTGAGGCTGCCGGAATATTTAGTAGACAACTTATCAATTACCGAATTACGGGAGAAGTCAAACGACATATTGTTTTTAATGTTGTGTTAATTCTTACCTCTCTTTTCGTTTTCTTTCCATATTTAGCTAAATTTCTAAATCAGCTGGTAATGCTGATATGGCCAATGGCAATGTTTTCCTGCGCTAGTCATGCTGTCATATATTCTGCCAGCGTCGCACCAGTCTTATTGCGCTATGCGTTATTCAGGTCAAATGTATTTGTATGTATATATGTACCGACAAACAGAAGTATATTGTGACGAATTCGATGATTCCTTGATTATTAATCCTGGGTTCGATCACTATAAAGACAAATAAACACACGCACAGATATTGTTACTAATAAGTAGTTTTATTTACTAGTAATAAACGCAATACAAATTTAAGAGGTTCGTAACTTCGCAGTAGTTCACAGAACAACACTTGAAAATAAACTGATCAACCTGCCTTGCTTGGTCACCGCCTTATAAAGTCCAACAGGGTGCTTGCCTACGCACCGAGAACTTTCTTGGTTGTTCGCTTTTCGTGTTCTGGAAGGGTCGGTGTTATTTATTGGCATCTCCTCTTTGCATCGTATTCGCAAACACTCGCGCCATATCTCTTCCTCTTCCTAGTTACACGCTTGCATGTATAAGCGTAACCATCGTTGTCTCGGTTGTGTTTAACTAGTGGTGGGAGTGTTATTGAGTTAGGGATGGTACATGCTTGAGAATAATCGCCACACTGCCCTCCACCTAAGTCTGATCGTCCCGATCAGACACATTGCCGGAACCAAACGCATCTAGCCTTTCAAAATGGACCACCTTCATCTTATTCCTTGGCCTTCCCATAGTTTGTATGCGATATACCACACCGTTGATCAGTTTTATGACTTTGTATGGGCCTTCCCAGTTACATTGTAGTTTTGGGGACAAACCTTTCTAAGACCAGAGGAACTTCTTGGCCGTTGTAAGTCATAACCCTGTCCCTTACGTTGATGTGAATGTCTCTCTCAGCCCAGAAGTCGACGCCAATGATGACTTCGTCGACAATATTCGCTACCAAGAAGTTGTGATACGTAGCTACATTCCCAATCACAATTTTACATGTTACCTCTCCCAGGATTTCCTTGCTTTCGCCAGTTACTGTCCACAACAGTGTTCCGCAGTGGTCTCACCTTTCCGCTGATCAAGTCCCTCCGAATTATGGAATGTGATGCACCAGTATCCACAGTCAGCAAGCGCTCTTTCCCGTCCACGTAGCCTTCAACAGTAACATTACTCGCTTTCCGTTCGAGTTGTGACACAGAGATTATGGGGCATTCATCTTGCTCATCTTCTCCAGCTTTGCGTTTACGTCCACTTAAATTGCCAGGATTACTGGAGCCAGTGCCGCAATAACGTGCTATATGACCAGATTTTCCACACTTAAGACATTTAATGGCGCCATTGCTTTCTTTCGGTACTCCGTTCAAGGCTTCCAAAATTTTATCTACCCAAGCCGGGGTTTCCACTTCTACGCGATGAGCCTTGTATGCAGGTTTACTCAAAAGCGAGGCCGTTTCCTGCGTCAGAGCATGCGATACCGTTTCAGCGAATGTCCTTTTGGGGTTTGCATATGTGGCCCGCTTTGTCTCTACATCGCGTATTCCATCTATAAAACTTTGGATTTTTACCCTCTCAGTGTACTCCACGGGTGCGTCCGCTTTTGCTAGATGGGCCAACCTCGCGATGTCCGATGCAAATTCCTGCAAAGTCTCATTAGGTTTCTGGAAGCGATTCTGTAGCTCTATTTGGTATATCTGTTTTCGATGTTCGCTACCATAGCGTCTCCCAACTGCACCCATTAATGCTTCATATTTATTGCGTTCACCATCGGGAATAGTCTGTAAGATATCTGCTGCAGGACCCTTCAATGCCACGAACAGTACAGCAACTTTCCTTCAGTGCCCCAATTGTTCACCGCTGCCGTCTTCTCAAACTGTAGCTTGAATACCTGAAATGGAACAGAACCGTCAAAGGATGGGGTTTTTATCCTTAGAGTATTTGTGGAGGCTGTTGGACGATTCAGTTGCAGCTCCTGGATACCTCCTGCACTTCAGTTATTTTTGCGTCCTGCATTCTTAGCTGTGATGCCATTCGTTCTTTCTTTGCTCCCAGCTGCAATGCAATTCTCGCCATGTGTGTCTTTTGTTTTTACAACTGAGATGCCATGTGTGTCTTTTGTTCTTCCAACTGAGATGCCATGTGTGTCTTTTGTTCTTCCAACTGAGATGCCATGTCCGTCTTTCGTTCTTCCAACTGAGATGCCATGTGTCTTTTGTTTTTCCAGCTGTGTTGAAATGCTAGATGACATATGAGTCAATACAGTCAGCAACGCCCTAGTGTCCACACTTGCCACTGGATTCGGAGGCTTATTTTTCTCTTCCATTTTCGTCGATGCCTCCTCCATAAGACAGAAAACATAATCATCAACGATGATTCCTTCCGCTTCCATTGCCTCCCGTAGTCGTGGTTGTAGCTCGTATTTATTGCCTGTGGTGTTTAGTCCGCGTTGTTCCAACTCAGTTTTGAGTTGCTGAATCTTTAATTCATTCAACTTAGCCACTGTTATTTATTTAACAATACCGCTTCTGACACCAATTGTGACGAATTCGATGATTCCTTGATTATTAATCCTGGGTTCGATCACTACAAAGACAAATAAACACACGCACAGATATTGTTACTAATAGCTAGTTTTATTTACTAGTAATAAACGCAATACAAATTTAAGAGTTTGGTAACTTTGCAGTAGTTCACTGAACAACACTTGAAAATAAACTGATCAACCTGCCTGCTTGGTCACCGCCTTATATAGTCCAACAGGGTGCTTGCCTACGCACCGAGAACTTTCTTGGTTGTTCGCTTTTCGTGTTCTGGAAGGGTCGGTGTTATTTATTGGCATCTCCTCTTTGCATCGTATTCGCAAACACTCGCGCCATCTCTCTTCCTCTTCCTAGTTACACGCTTGCATGCATAAGCGTAGCCATCGTTGTCTCGGTTGTGTTTAACTAGTGGTGGGAGTGTTATTGAGTTAGGGATGGTACATGCTTGAGAATAATCGCCACAGTATGTAGATCGTGTATGTTGTGCGCTACGTGCTTTATACCTCTCATAAAGATGCATTACGATATTTCAATATCCGATCTTCATTCAGAATAACTGCAAACTGTGTAAAACTTCACGGTCCTTTTTATGTTCCTAGCTATTGAATTGGAAGAGTTATAGCCCATAACCCATTTATCGAAACAATCGATTAAATGGGAGGTACATGTTGTGTTGGTCCAATCTTACTGAATTTCCCTAAACACATTACATATGTAATATGTACTTATAGTAGCTACTAAATTTTATGTTCCTTGCTATATAATTGTTGGAGTTATAGCCCAGTCCCCGGATATCGGAACAATCGGTAGTATGTTGTGTTGGTCCAATCTTGCTGATTTTCACTAGACATATTACCTATGTAATATGCATGGGTGTTGCAAAATTTCATGTTCGTAGCTGTTAAATTGCAAGAGCTATAGCATAAAACCCGTTTGTCGAAACAATCGATTATATGGGGGCTATGCATTGTATTGTTCCGATCTTGTTGGTTCCGACAAATAATTAATATATTCAAAATGGCGGCCCATTTCAAATTTTAGCCAGATAATTCAAAAACTGAGGGACTAGTTTGCGTTCAAACAGACAGGCAGACGGGCATGGCTGAGTCGACTCAGCTCATTCTGTATACTTTTTGGTGGGTCTATCTCTTATTCTTCACATACTTACAAACATCGGACCAAAGTTGTAATACCATTTCATGTTCATGAAACGTATAAAAATATTGAAACGATAACTGAAGCCGCTTTATGACCGGGACGCAATATTCATGAACATTTGCAATTGGTCGATTTTTAAGTGATATTTTTATAGGGGAGATAAAAACAACGATTTGAGCCAGATAAATCTATAAATGCCTGGTACAATTTGTGAGCAAGATAATTTTGTTTGTTTCGTATCTTTAATATGGACACTAGGGCGGGTCGATTTAAAAATCGCTCATTGCTCTGTGAAAATCGTATTCTAGGCATCAAAATAAGAAACTTTGCCGAAGGAACCATACCTCTAAAACGAATTCTGATGTCCCCCAATTTGGGTGGAACTTTTGGGTAGGAGCAAATTTTGAAAAATCCCACCCATTTAGAGTGATCCAATCGAGTCCAAATGTATGCCCGACCCACCGATGCCAGTGGCACACCCCTGGAACCCCCCTAGGGGTTCACCATACAAACATTTAAAAAAATCGCCGGTTTTGCACTTTACATGAAAAAATCAGCGAAATGCCTATGTTTTTACTTTATTTATTCATTTATAATAATGTTTATTATTTATTTATAATAATATCTATTTTTTCTCTTAAGAAATTTATTTATTCAGAACATATGTAAATGAAAAAATTAATTTAAGTGAGTTATAGAAAAGAAACTAAAAAAAATGATTGTTTGAAGTCTTTTTTACTTTCAAGTCTGGGCAATTTCGCATGGCTCTCTAATGTCGACGACATAACAGCCTCTACATTTTCCGGTATAACCCCCTTGGAAACGCTAGCTAGCAATTGAACATGTCGTTCCGTTCCTTGTATGTGTGATTGAAGTTTTGGATCATTAAACGGTGGATCATCTTGATTTAAATATTCTTTTAATGTATCGTACGAAAGGCTTCGCGTTAATGGTGGTTCAAATACGATATTTATATCATTCAAATTGATCATTTCCGTATAACTTGTGCAATTAAAGTTTATATCTGGTTTTTTAAAAACTCGAAGTTCCATTGGCTCGTCAACATCGGTTCGATAGCGTAGAACTTTCTTGATGGCACAGTCGCGCTTTTCTTTCCTATCATCAAACAACATTGATAACAAGATATTTTCCGAATGCGCATAATATGAATTATCTTTAATTACTTGATTGACAATTTTGCGTAAACGAGGTTGTAGAAATCGTGACCAACCAATGAACTTAAAAAATAATGCACTGCCCTACACGACAGAGCTGTAATACTTGATATTGAAGTACATTGGCACATAACATTTAATTATAAATTCAACCAGAATTCTTAAATTTGCATCTGGATTTTCCGTTGTCACATATAATCGCAATAATCTAGCGGCCTTGGTGAGCCACCGAGAATGTACATATTTCCCTGGTTTGATGTTAGCCAGATCCACCGGAACCACGCCGCTAGAAATTGCATGGGCCATGTCGTATAAGTACTTTGAATCGGTGGAAAACTCAATTTTTTCTGGAGCAGGGGGCATATTGTACAACTCAATTTTCTAGAAGCCGTTCACCACCTGAAAATATATAATAATAAAATAATTAAAAATGGTTGACAATTATAATAAATGAGTGATAGCAATAACTTCCGATTTGACGGCTCAATTTTCCGGTTGCCGATCTTGGTCCAGTGCTGGTTGATTTATCCAAAGCTTCAAACAAATGCCGAAACGGAAGTTCGTTGAAGTTTAGAAGGCAAACGAACCAATGCAATGGTCTTTTTAACAGCAATTCGAATCGTCGTATAACTCCACCGTGTGGGCCAGCGTTTGTTACCTCACCGTCAGTGCATATTCCAATTAATGCATCCAGTGATATATTTTTATCATTGAAAAAACCATTTAATTTGGTTGTTTTGTATTCAGACTGGAACATGACAGTCTTACGTAACCAATCAATTCAGAATTGGGTTCTCTCAAAATAACAAGATGGGGTTCTTTTACCATCCTAGTATGATACTTCTCATCAATTTTATCTATCGTTAAAGTATCATCTTTTCTGCCATCGAATGAAAACGATAACAAATTGGTATCATCTAACCGTTTGCGAAGCACTTCTTGTCTGCATTTCTCTTTTTCTCTGCGAACTTTCGATTTATCCATGATGAGAGGTTTCCCATGCTTATCTTTAATTTTAAAATCTTGCAAAAGAGCGGTTCCCAATGCTGATGCTACTCTGTCAGGCACACCAAATCTGTCACATACCAAGGCAAAGTTAAAACAATCGTATCTCTCTGTGTATTGTGAACTTGTGCTTCTATCCATATCTTCTTGAACCGCTGACGGTGCGTATGTTGAATCATCGGGATCTTGGTATGTTGGCATTGATGACATAGACGTTGCTCCTTGCTCTTCAGTTTCCATCATAAATGCATCCATTGTTAGTCTTCTCTGATTATGTTGATCGTGCATGAACTCTTTGAGGCGTTCGGGAACCCAGCCGCATGCACATGGAGCTGCCTTCAAATCGCATTTACATGTTCCAATGTAAAAAATTGTTTCCATGTTACATACTCTGTAAATTGTTGGGTGTTTCTTCTCTTGATTTGCTCTTGATACTTGTCAAGCAATTTATTCAATTTATTAAATACACTTTTTTCCAGCATTATTTCCATACCAAGTTTCTCCCAAATTCCGATCAACTTATCTTGTACTTGAATAGTGAATGATTTATGGGAAAACTTTTTTTCTTCTGTTTTAGCACGTTCGCTTAAGTAAAAATAATATCTCAAGATATCCAGATGGGTTGGTAAATTAAGATCAGTTAAATCAGTAGACACACCAAAAACAGTAACATCATGCTTGGGTATATGACTCATTTGGTTTTCGATAGTTGTTGATGTAGTTGCTTCATCTTGCGGTGTAGAGGGTGGTGGATTCATTGTAAACTTTTTGATTTGGAATGGTCACTTCACTTATTATTTTTTTTGAAATATTTTTTTATCTGAAATTAGCACTTCACACTTAGAGTTCTTCACAACGACTTAATGCATTCACAAAAACTGTTGCGTTATATACGGTCTACGGGACGAGGTACTAAGAATGAAATGGTAATTTCAATTCTACCTGCTGTGTCTTGTAGTGGCTTAAAAAAAAACAACACAAGCAATTTTACGATCTGCAATTGTGTCACAGTGATACCTTCATTTTTTAAAACGGTTGAATAAAAAACCCACACAACTATGCCTTGGTTTTAAAAGGGTTGTAAAAACGCTAATTTCTAATAATTTTTTTAAATTTCTTTTCTGTTACTAAGTTAAATTCATTTTTTCATTTACATATGTTGTGACTAAATAAATTTCTATCTCTATAGCGCGATACACAACAGGTATATCATCATAAACCTCCTAAGAGATTTTTGCGCCAAGCTTCTCTTCCAATTTGTGGTGTGCCGATTTGAATTTTCCCTACAAATTGGTGGGACCTACAGTTTTTTGCCGACTCCGAACGGCATCTACAAAGGAGACGAATTTTTGCTGAGAAGCCTGTCATGGCAGAAATACACTCGGAGAGTTTGCCAAACCACTGCCGAGGGGCGACCCCGTTTTGAAAAACTTTTTTCAAATCACTTTTGATGTTACCTGTACCAGGGCTCGAACCATGGGCCTTCGGTGTGGTAGGCCGGCAACACAACCTTCACACCACGGCGCCCGCCGGCCAAAAAGAAAAAACGTAGGCATTTCGCCGATTTTTTCATGTAAAGTGCAAAACCGGCGATTTTTTGAAATGTTTGTATGGTGAACCCCCAGGGCGGTTCCAGGGGGTGTGCCACTGGCATCGGTGGGTCGGGCCTCCAAAGTTAGTGGGGGTCGGTCATACATTTGGACTCGATTGGAGCACTCTAAATGGGTCAAAGTGGGATTTTTCAAAATTTGCCCCTACCCAAAAGTTCGACCCAAATTGGGGGACATCAGAATTCGTTTTAGAGGTTTGGTTTCTTCGGCAAAGTTTCTTATTTTGATCCCTAGAATATGATTTTCACAGAGCAATGGGCGATTTTTTTGCCTCCCCACAAATCGACCCGGCCTAATGGACACACTATCATTTGATAAACCTAACTTTCAGTAACAGATGCCGCTGGTGCGCTATGATTAATATGTTTCTTCACAGATTGTTCATAATGTAAGTTTTTTTTTGTTTCGTGCTAAACGCATTAATAATTTATGAAGTTGTTACGTTCAAAAGAACATGAGACATAATATTGACTTCATTTATTTGTATACTATTAACATATAATTTGAATTATCATATTACCATCGTATCCTTAAAACGAATATCATGATCTTTAGTACTAAACTAAAATATTTGGGGTATTTTTTTAATATTGTAGATACCATTCACATCACACATAGTCATTTTATATAGATACTTCAAAGTTTCACTTTTACCATGTAAATTGGCGTGTTGGAAAAACTTGGTTGGTAAGGCTAAGCATTGAAGTCAACTTTTATTCTTGAACTACCTTCAGTTAAACACTCAGCTCGACTTTGGTTGTGAGTTTGTATCCCAGGTAAAGTTGTATTACATAAAGTATTATTAAATTGAGGTTTCTCAATATTTTTTTATTTATATACTAACATTAGGGCGGATCGAACAAAGAAAAGAAAAGATTCTTGAAATCGGTACAGCGGTTATTGAATATTAGCTAAAATATTATTAAATTGAGGTTTCTCAAAATAATTTTTTTGCCATAAATGAACCCTGAATCAGATCGAATATATTGAAGAAAAAATATTAGAATCGGTCAAGCCGTTTTTGAGATTTGAACGTATTCACGCACACAAATTAATTATTATATAAATAGATTACTTCAATCCCTGCAAAAATGCTATTAGTCTAGGATGCATCCGAGATGAGGAGAGACCAATTGTACGGATTTATACCAGAACGCGTACGAAAGGACCATCCCCTTTTCTACCCAAACGGGGACTTTTAACTAATATAAGTATGCTACAGAAACTGAAATTTACTTACAACCCTACGAGCATGCTACACATGAAGAAAAACGTTGTATGAATGACTGGTGCGAAATTGTCGAATTCAAACTTAACTTGACGGGTTTTTCCTCTGTTGTGTCGTTAATATGGAATTCACTGACTGAGTTAGGCCATATGGACTGGTTTTGCCGGAGCCATGAAGGACCGTTCAACCAAAGATGAAATGACTTGAGCTGCAGTGGAGTTGATCCTCGAGTCGCACAATCCCCTGGGTTATCCAATGTACTCACGTGATTCCACTGACTTGGTGTATTTACAGAGAGGATTTCGGCGAGGCGATCCAGAGGAGCGAATAATTGAGCGATGGTGGACAAAACCACTGGTTTGTTGCGGTACCGTCAATAGAAAAGTTGATTGAAAAGGTAAAGGAATCGAGGGCACTGTTCCAATGAAGGCCAACAGTTTTGACAGCGTCGTTTTCGTTGAGTTGAAGACTAGGATTACAAGATTGACGATCAAGTGCGATGAACTCCAAGAGATCTGGTGTGTTGCTTGACCATTTTCTGAGTTCAATTCCAGCTTACGTCAGCGCTGATAGAAATTGGTCACGTACGAAGTTTGCTTCAGCCATGGAGTCAATTCCGCTAAGGACATCGTCATGAAGAAGACCCTTTTCGGCGAGCGAAAGTTACCCTTTTAATCGTGTACTAACTGGTGAATTACTCTAATCGCGGTATATGGTGCTGAAGTAGTCCCAAAGGTTACGGTAGTAAGGCAATATTCTTGAATATGTCCTTCGTTTTTGCGCCACATAATGCGTTGATACTGAGCGTGATCCTTGTGCACGTCTATGCAGCGATACATTTTTTACACATCTGCAATAAAAACGCCACTCAAAAATTACTGAAGGCCGATCGTTTTGTAACGAACGGCCTGTACATAAAAGATTATTAAGTGAACGGCCATTGGAAGTTTTTGCAGAAGCATCATAAACGATTCGTGCCTTAGTCGTAAGGCTTTCCTTGCATGATGCGGCAGAACTTATGACGTTACGGTGGGCTTATTTGCTGAAGTTATTTTATAATGTTTCTCCTCGCTTGTGGTTGCTGCAATAATTTAATTGAGACGGAAATAGTCCACTCAATTTGGAGTCTTGTTGCAGTACTTCGCTCGAGTTTATAAAGAACTGCAGATCGCGCTTGGATTTTCCCAAAATAAGATTTAGGTCATAAAACAACTTTAATGGCAGTCGGACCAAATATTTACAGCCAGCTTGTCTAGAATAGGTGGTACGAAAGAATTCTTCACACCATTGATCTTGCTCAGATAATATGGATTCCGCTGGTACTTGCTCACGTTCATAAAATTTGTGTACGAGTGATTTAAGCTCGACATTGCTATGGTGACAGCGAACTGTGACCCTAGCCGGTGGAGTGGATGCGATGCGACCGGAAAGGATCCAACCTAAGTGCGTTCGGTGTGCTATTGGTTGATCCACATCATCGATCCAAGTCTCCGGTAGAAAAATTTGTGCAATCATGTCAGCTCCGATGATAAGATCAATCTTTTTCGGCTGATAGTACATTGGGTCGGTTAATCTGGGCCTCTGCAGATGTGGTAAAAATTGTGGGACGATGGGCTGTCTTGGCAGCTGCGTCGTGAGTTATTTTAGGACGTAAGCATGCGATATATGAGCGGCGAAGTTCTCATCGTAGCAGGATTGAAGTGTGCAGCTAACCACTGCCTTTGAGTGACTGGATATGCAGGAACCTACTCCGCATATGTCTGTTTATGTGGGACTACGGTGGATCCCTAATCGCTGAACGACAGATTCAGGGATGAGAGTTCCTTCCGACCATTAATCGATGAGAGTGTAAAGTAATATGGAGTGGTCGTTAGGCTCGCTGCACAGCGCTACTAGAGCGGTAGCCAGAAGCACTGCTTTCGATGACCTCCTTATTGAATTGAACTCGTCAATTCGTTCCCAACGCTATCGGAAGTATACCGCGTTCTTACGCCCAACCGCGTTCTTTTTGAAATTTGTCAGTGTTTTGACGTTAAATGATTTCTTTGAAGTTTGACCAAAGCTGCAGATTCCCCTGACTCACTCATAGTAAGGTTGTTTCGTATAAATATGGGGAATAATGTTGTTTCGTATAATTGTAGGATATCGTCAAATTGCCGACTTCACGGAATAGTTAAAATGTCAATGATGTATTCTGATGGCACTTATTTGCTATTCGCTGCTATATGTAGATTTTGTTCAAGCAATGATGATGAACAATGTTTCAATGTTATAGGTGCATTAATCCCGTTCTGGATTTCGTGATATGTAGGTGTTAAAACTATAATGTAGTGACCTTCGAGGTGTTGCTGCGGCCTCATGTAGTATTTCAAACTGGTTATGAAATTCAGACTTTTTTATGTTACTGTTTTTAACACGCCTCGTGTTCAATGTTAGTATGGACAACGTTGGTATTAAAAAAATCGCCTCATGGGCCACCATAAATATGTGCAATTTGGATTCTGAGCAAATTGGGGTTCTTAATTTGTGTGGTTTTCATTTCGAACTTTATTTTTTTAAAATGAATATACACAGTTGATGATTGGAAAAACAACCGATGATCTATATTTTATTATACGAGTATATATACAGGGTGGCTGATGAATTTTGCTGCATTAAGAAACTCAAATAATTTTTTTTTCAGTGCATGGAATTCATTTTTCTTTTATTCATGTTAAAGCTCATTAAATTTTATTAAATATAGCTTAATTAGTTTTAAATAATGGAATTTAAATGCCCCCCCTGCTCGTCGATGCATGTGCGGCATCTTACCAAAAAGTTGTTCATTGCTGCTTGGAGAGTTGAGACAGGAATAGCCGCAATTGTTTCTCGAATGGATTTCCTTAGTTCATTCAAATTTGTTGGTTTTGCTTTGAAGACTTCCTGTTTGCAATAACCCCACAAGAAAAAGTCAGGTGCAGTAACGTCAGGCGACCTGGGTGGCCAACGGAATGTGGAGTTTCTGGATATCAGCTTATTGGGAAATTTTCGTCGCAATTTTGTCATAACAGGTTGGGCTATATGAGGAGCTGCACCATCTTGCTGAAACCACACAGAGTTGAAAGAAATTCTCATTCGGCGTAATTCTGGATAGAAAAACTCTCTCAACATGCTCAAGTAACGGTCTCCAGTAACCGTAACGGTGTGACCGTTTTCTTCGAAGAAGTAGGGCCCGACAATGCAGCGTGATGAAACTGCACACCACACTGTGACACGAAGTGGATGCAATTCCGTCTCATGGAGTATCTGTGGGTTGGAAGCACTCCATATTCGACAATTTTGTTTGTTTATGTTGCCGTTTAAATCGAAATGGGCCTCGTCAGACATGAAAAGACAGTTCAACATGTTTCCATCCTCTTCCACCATTTGAAGCATCTTCTGGCAAAATTCCAAGCGAATCGGCAAGTCTGCAGCGTTCAGTTTGTTGGCCATTTGAATTTTATATGGGAATAAGTCCAAATCTTTGTGCATAATTGACTGTAATGACTGTCTGCTTACACCCATTTGAGCAGATAAGCTTCTTGTCGAAACACGTGGATTGTTTTGTATGGCAGCAGCTACAGCAGCGATTGTTTCCTCCGTTCGAACTGAAGGGTTTCGATGGTAAGGTCTTCTGTTGACTGTCCCATGCTCGGCAAAATTGTTTACAAGTCTTATTATGGTCCATCTGCTCGGAGGATTGCCGCCAAACGTGCGCCTATACTCTCTTTGAACCGAAACTACGGACTCCAGTGCGTGATAGCGGCGGACAATCCAAATTCTTGTTTCAGTGTCCCAGTTATCCATTTTTGTTAAATGTAAAAGTCAATCTGCAAAATAAAAAAAAAATCAACCAGATTCATTAAATAGAAAAAAAGTTTTTTAAATTTTTTTTGGTAGCGGCTTTCATTAGCCACCCTGTACTCGTATTAGAGATAGTGACTGTTCGATACATGTCAATAGTTGTGGTTATGGTTGTTCGATTTCTCCTCAACTTATTGTGATTTCTCATACTGATGCGTGGTTGCGAGTGTTTTAAGAAAATGAGACTGTACATAAGATTATCTAACCAAAAATAATAACCGTCAGTAAACCTATCCAAAAACAAACAATCTGCAATAGAGCATATATTGAAAAGTGCTTATATTGTTTACTAGCAGACCCTGCAGACGTCCTGCCTAAAATTTGAGTTGCCTACATTTAATAAATTGCACTCTTTTCCCCCTTTCCCCCCTTTCCCCCCTCCTGACGCTTCGTTGTAGTTTCTTTCTTTCTTTTTACTTTTGCTTCCCTCCATATCCCGTTAGTTTATTTAATTTTAGTGATGAGTGAAATATTATTGGTTATTCAAAAAATGTTGAATAACAAAAAAAAATTTCAATCTTTATTCAAGCTTTTGAAAAGTAGAAAAAACACATCGAGATACAGCAAAATTTTACCCGTATTTGCATATAGACATAATGCTTATATGTAAAGATTTTGTTGGTTATTTTTGTATAAATTGAGATGCACTGCGTTCATTAGATGCAGTTTCTGGATCATTGCTGCACAAAATAAGGCTACTTAGGAATTACTTGGTGGTTTTCAGGGTGATTTCGGGAACATTTTAGGAATAATTTTGGGATTTTTTCAGCACCATTTCGAAATTGATTGATGGATTACATTAAGACTTTTTTGGGTTCATATTTGAATTATTTCAGGGATCTTTGTGGAACCAAAATAGTCGCAAAAAGAACACCGAAATGACCCGGTAATGAACACAACAAAATTCAGCATATGTCCCAAAATAACCCTGAAAAAGTCACAAAATGGGTCCTAAAACTATCCCGGAAACATTGAAGGAGTCCCAGCTTGAATAAAAATTTCACTCATAATATTTCACTCATCACTGAAATTTTTTTTAATAAAAAATAAAATTTTATTTTTTTTTTGTTAGCTTTTTTGTACCAACAATTTTTTGTTGATTTTACATTTTCAAGTATTCATGAAACGAGCTAAAGGCCAAGAATAATAATTTTTCACATTTTAAATGTTATGAAAATTATTTGTTTTTTATTTTTTTAATAATTATTTTTTAATTAATTATTAAAAGTTATTTGATTTAATAGAGGAGGAAAATTTTTTAAAGACAACCGCCATATCTTTTCTTATAGATCTATTAACAATTAATTAAAAAATTATTATACAAAAAATAATAATAATAATAATGTTCATAAAAATTAAAATGTGAAAAATTATTATTCTTTAGCTCTTTTCACGACTACTTGAAAATGTACAGGCCGTAAACTTAACAAAAAATGTTGGTACAGAAGAGGTAACAAAACAAAAAAAAACCGAGAGCACGCGGTAAGGCAGTTCTGCTGATGATGATAAAAAACAGATTCTGTTTAAAAATCCATCATGATCACACTACTAACGCCCCTCGGCAGTGGTTTGAAAAAATCTACGAGTGTCTTTCTGTTATGGAAGGCTTCTCAGCAAAAATTCATCTCCTCTTTAGATGCCGTTCGAAGTCTGCAAAAATCTGTAGGTCGCGCCAAATTTTATTTGGCTTCATAATACGAACCGAAAATTATTAAAATAGACCTGCGCAAATTGGTATGTCTTAATAGATCACTAATAGGTATATAATGTTCGGTTCCACCCGAACTTATAAAATACAATAAAATAAATTCTATCGTTGTAATAAGAGTAACATGTTCAATGAAATAATTAAAGTCACTAAAGCTACATTGCAATTTCCGCTGCTTTTTGTTAATAGTTTGGAAAATTTCGACGCTCTTGCTCACAGTGTTTCTGGGTTATTCTCCGTTGTTATGAACTCCAATACTCAATATTCAACACATGGACTGACGTGCAGCCAGGGACATCTCCTCTTACGGTTACGGCAGCTAAGCAGCGTGCACTGGTTCGGCCCGGAGGTTCAGCTTCGTGGCTTCGTACAAAAGCACTATGAACGGAGCTATCTTTTAAGCAGTGGTCAGGAGTTGCGGACAGATATACTTAAAAAATTTCCACACTTGTAGATAGGACTTTCGCGGATACCTATAATGCTAACTATACAACGTTGGTTAGGTACAACCTTACTAGCCTCATTTGAGCAACCCAAAATGCGGAAAAGTCCCCGATTTGGTTGGAACTGCCCATTGCCCACCCATCCATGGCTGTGAGTTATTTAACAGCCCCGTCAGCTAGCCAGCCTAGCACACAGTTTTCAGACTAGGAAGAAAACCAAATTACCACTTCATTTCAAACACGAGTTTATTATCCTTTACCTTACAATTACCCACCACCCAACAATTTGCATAGTCTTGTCTACTCTTATCCTATTTTGATGAAACCTGAAATAATTCTCACTTAAGTGAATACCAAAGAACGTATAAAAGGAATAAAGCAAATGACACATTAGAGGAAATATGCATCGTGACGCTACAGGGCATCATAGCTTAGTTGTTAGAGTACTCTAACAGCGGCTTTGGTGCAGACACTTGGGTTCGTATCCCAGTGTCCGAGAAGGGGTCTGATGAGAACTTGGGCACTTCGAAACATGTCATCGCATACCATTGCTGTGCATATCGTTGAAATTTTTCTCTAATATCAATCAACAAACAAATCATAAAATCCAACACCAATTTAAGCTATATACAGACTGTGTCGTGCCCAGCGAACTCCTGAACCTATGGTGAAAGTTCAAGAGCAACACAAAACACAAAATATGTGGGCGTGGTACCGCCCAATTTTGAAAAATTATGTAGATATTGACTAAGTGGCACATATATCCAAATTTCATTAATTTAGACCAAAAAAGTTCGGAGTTATGACGAATAGAAACTTTATATAGCCTGGGGGCGTGGCTCCGCCTACTTTTCCAAAACTATATATTATCTATGCTGTACCCAGTGAACCCAAGTATATATTGTGATAATTTCACAAAGATCGGTTGAGTTCTTTGGCGCCTATAAAAGACACACACTTTTTATATCTATTTTTCCTACGCACACAAGGTATATTACTTCATTCGGCATAAACGAATCGAGATATATATTTATTAATGTATATCAAAACGTTAAGGATGAAAAGTAAAATATCCGGGCAAGTAGTTAATACCCCACTGCAAAAGCGAAGTTGTATATCTTTTTTGAGATTCATACGTTTCATGAACATGAAATGTTTGTACGTATACTGAAATGATCAGGAGGATCAACTGAGTCGATGTAGCCATGTCCGTCGCTCGATTCGTCTATCAGTCTGTCCGTCTGTCTATTTGAACACAAATACGAACTGAAGGTACTAAAATAGACCTGCGTAAATTGAGATGACATAATAGATCACTACTAGGTATATAATGTTCGGTTCCACCCGAACTTAGACTTCCTTACTTGTTTTTTATTAGGGTTTTTCAAATTATCAACTAATTCATTTAATGGTTTTGAAATGGGTTTAAATGTATCCTCCAATAAGTTGATTCTATCCAATTCTCTAGATTTCATCATTTTAATTTTTTCTTTCAATACTATGATCATTATAGATATACTTAAGATTCATTTCATCTGGCTTGAACACAATAATCATGTTTGCATTATCACGAATTAAGTGTTTCGGAGTTTATTTAAATTGCACATATTCTCACTCACTCTTCAGATTTGATTATGAGAAATGTAAGTATGGAATATAAAATGCTATTATGCAGTAATCTTCAACTTTCTGTGTTTCAACATTGCAGCGATATTTTTGTCGACTGCCTTTGCGAGGCATTTTCATTTGTATCTCATACTTGGAAGATAATTTAGCAAAATTTGTCATAAATGACATAAAAGCAAGAGTCCGTGCTCCAAATCTTATTAGAATGATACAGAAACTAAAATTTATGTGACCATTTCTTCCAAAAATTGATTTAAGGCATGGTATTGTTTTCATCAAAATAATTCGAAACCCTAATACCCAATACTGCTTTCCGCTTTCAATAGCGTGTGTAAATTCGAGCGTGGTGCTAACTGGGAGCGGCGGTCGAATTTGTGCTCGAAAAGAAAATAAACAAGAAACAACGAGAATTCTCGTTATAAAAAAAGTGGCCGTATATTTATATAAAATATAATTATGGACAATTAGTTTACCTTGATTAATAATTATTGAAGCGGGCGAAGAATCCTGGGCTGGCCGTGGTGTGGTCGTGTCGACTATCTCTGGAAAAGTAGACGCTTTTGCAATCGAGGACAACCGTTGAACCTGAAAATTATCCTCCGGTTTTAAGGGGAGGTGAACCCACACATGCACACCCCCATGCATGTATATGTGTGCTGACAAAACACGAATATGCATGCATGCCCACACAGGTGGGTGGGTTGGTGTGCGTGATTCGAAGGGCGCTAAAGTTACATTAGGGTGGCCCATTTTTTAAGACTTTAGGCATCTCGCCTAAACATGCCGGCCCCCTTGCGATACGCAACATCTTACCCCGCCCCAGGATTTCCCAACGCGCATCCTCTTAAGCTAAGGACTTAAAACTAGAATGGTGAGTGCCGGCTGGCGCTGTCCCAGTCGTTTGCCTCCGAAATGCCGTTTGAAGTTTGGCGGCTCCATCGTATCGCACCTAGAGCTAAGAGATAGGAGGAAGAGACTTTAAAAAAATAAGAACGCTGTATATTTCTTGCCAGGAAATTATATATATTATTTATTTTTTTTGTAACTAGAAAAGCTGGAAGTCTGTGGTAGCTGGCGCGGCTGAAGTGCCAGTCTACCGTCGAAGTGCGCATTGATGCGTAGCTGGCGCGGCTGGGAGGCAAGTATACGCTCGTCCGTAGGTGTGCGGCGATTGTCGCTGAGTGACCAGTCGACGTTTGCTGCTATTTCAAAGGGCGCGCGATGTAGCGTTCGCAGTTGCGCCGCTCGTGGGATAGCAGGGGTCGGAACGGCAGTGGGTCCGATACTCCCTGCGCCGGTCGGAACGGCCGTGGTTCCGATCTCGGCTCGGCGATTTCGTTGTACTCTGACGTCCAAGCGGTCTCCGACGCAGAGAAAAGAAACAAACAAAAAAAATCCCCTTGAATATTTGTATGGACACCCGTATGCGTGGGTGGCGAGCGACCTCGTTCGGAGGTTATAAATGCCATATAATGTGGCATTATTCGAATCTACGGTGAAATTTTATAATTACAATGCATATTATTCGTACAGGGGAACTGGTTATTTTTTCCCACACGGCACGGTAGCGACAAGTTGATTACGTTGATCGCCTTGTATTCCGATTCGCCACTGGCCCTCATGCAGAGATTTATTCTTACTTGCATGGTCGCCGTCATAAGTGGCGTTAGTGCCGTGCACACAGCGACATTTTCGCTTTTTTCGGTACTTGGTTTCGGTACCGAACTGGGTAGAGAGTGAGAATGTGGTGACTGTTAGGGTTTATTTTTTGTTGTTTTGTGGGCAAAACAGTCCTGCCCCCCCGAAAACAACAAAACAAAAACAAAACCCCGAGAAAAAAAGAATAACAAAAAACAAACAAAAAAATTTTCGTAGTTCGAAAAAACCAATTTTTTAAATTTTTGTGTGAAAATTTATTATTTATAGGTTATTTCCTATTTTACTAGAAGCGGGATCTTCGCCGATCAGGTACGAACGTAGATTTCGTTACCCTATTGATCCCGCAGTGAATGGTACCGATTTTGGCAGATCGGGATTTCGGTACCCGTTGCCCAAAATATAGCATCACTAGCGTGGTGGTAAAATTGTGCATATATATATGTACATATAAATGAGAACTCATATGGCGTGATGGTTGAATTTTTTGCACACATCTATATGTGTGTACTCACGATTTGCAAAAGCGTGAAAAAGAAACAAAGAAAATTCATTGAATTGGAACAATTCATGATTTTCTTGTTTCCGGCACGCGTGGGTCAGCAGCAGAGGTAAGTAAAAATGTAAATTTTAATTTTAAACTGTATTTGACTAATTTTCTTTTCTTTTCAGATGGACATGAAGGTAAATGGAGTTGTGACACCACATTGGAGGATCGCCTGGCCGGCGCATGGAAACATGTTGGGGAAGGTAAGTATTTATTAGCGCTGCCCGAAATTCTGTATCGATTCGGTAGCAGCGCAAATTAATTAGGAACCAAATAATGTGTGAACATATATGTACATATAGTTTGTATGCAAATATTAATCGTTTTCTTTCTTTTCAGGTAATCAATAGCCACACATTTAGTAACACCAAATATAAGTCCTAGTGTCGATTTAAAAGTATTATTGAATCTGAAAACTATGTAGAGGCTTACAAGACTTGTGAACGGATAAATGCACGTTCAGGTTGGTTGGAATTCGGTGAGCAAGCGATTGCCGATTTAGAACCAGATATTGCCCTGCGGGCCTCTCGCCAGATTGGTGACGCTGCTATGGTTTTAGCAAAATACCTTGGGGTATAAAGGAGATACACAGGAATGGTGTCGAGTTTTGTCATCTCACGGAACACAATAATGAGGGCTATCCGGGAGAACTATTTGCGACTGTACGTTATACACTTTCACCAGATGACACGCTCAATGTAATGATGACGGCATTGACTAGAAAGACAACCATCGTCAATTTGACAAATGATATGTATTTCCATTTGGCCGGACATGGCGCTGGCCCAGAAGCTCTTTACGACCATTATATTTCTATATATGCCAACGACATCACCGAAACTGATGAGGAATTAATACCTACTGGTGCAAGGATGCCAGTGAGTTTCACAAATTATGATTTTCGTACCAAAAGACGTCTGGGCGATGCTATAAAAAAACTACCAGCAGGTAGTAGGGGATTCGATGATAATTTTATCATGCACCGATATAATTTGACTAATAAAGATGTAATCCCAGTAGCCGCCCATTATCCACAAAATGGTTTGTGGATGGAAATATCCACCAATCAGCCTGGTTTACAATTCTATACCGCCAATTATTTTCCGGATAAAAATAAGAATGAACAACCCATTAAAGGAAAAATCGGTGCCGGCTACTATAAACACGGTGCATTTTGTTTTGAAACTCAAAAGTTTCCGGACTCACCAAATCACTCCAACTTTCCGTCAATCACTTTAAGGCCTGGCGAGCTATACGAGCACATGATTACATACAGGTGTGGTACATGCGCTCCAAAAGTACCTACTCCACGGGATGAAGAAGATATGCCTACAATGTTGTAGAATATGGAAGGAGTCAACAGATTTACTTTCAATAATTTCCAATGTGCCTTTGACAATCAAGGTCTTCCATATCGCATTGTGCCTTGTTTCCATATATATTGTAATTCATATAACTCATTTGGAAACTAAATAAACATTTGACAATTTTCGAGCATTAAAGGCGGTAGTGTTGCTGGCCTACCACACCGAAGGTCCTAGGTTCGAGCCCTGGGACAGGTAACATCAAAATAGGTTTGAGTCGCGCTTCAAAAAAATAACCCTTAGGCGGTCCAAGACCGCCTACGCGGTCCACAGTATTCCTGCGCAGAACACACCTTTCGGTACACCCTAATCTGTGATTACAACAACCACATGAAATCAGAAAATTTCCAACTTTGATGTCAAATATCTCTTCACTGAGGCAAAAACTCGAAAGTCCGCTTCCGGATTATTGTTACCGGGGTCAAAACGCGTCTTTTGATACCTTTCCCGATAATTTCGGACGTGTTTTAGTAGTTGTCTCCTCAAGGTTACAATTACCAAAATTCACTTCACTTTCGCCATATCCTGGCTTACCGAACGATTTTTTTCGGCTGACGATGAATATTGACGTTGTTGTTGCATATAGACGTCCATCCCTTTGGAATATATGTACTAATGTTGTCCTACTTTCAGGTAACGCTGTCTTGATGAAAAGCAGCGGGGTATTCGAGGCAAAACAGCATTATCAAGTTCCAGTTAATTCCTGCAAGTTAATGAACAATTGCGATATTGCGGTGGTGGCGGCTAAAGATATAGCCGAAATATGAAGAAAACACGAGGTACTTAAAAAACGAGCACCGGACATCTCGGAACACCCCAAGGTAATTTGGTTCGTAAAGTTCATTGCGGTAGGGTATATTAAATAATAATCCTAAGTCTGGGGGCATCCCGACATGTACCCAACAAGCCTTTCTGTAAATGCTTTTCAAACTAAATTTGCTACAATAAGCGATATGTAGGCTTTTCGTTTTAATTTCTTTGAAAGTTTCAAGTAAACTTTCTATAAACTATAAGAAAAACCAGTTACAAATTATTTCACTTTTAAAGTGAAATGCCATTGTTTATAAAAATTCAATTCAAATTGTAAATTTTTTCTTTTTCAACTTAAATTATTTCCAATTCTTTCCAAACAAGATCTTTATATGAGAATGACTGCGAAAAAACATTGGTTGTTGTTGCATATTAACAACTTCCGAAAACTGGTCACAGTTGTTTTAAGTTGCAGGATTCAATGTATGACTAGAACTTAGTTATTTATTTTTTGCAATAGCTAAATAACAGACAAAATATGGTTTGAATAAAATTAAACAAACTTTTAGAAAGCGTTCTTTAAATTCTTTCTTGTAGGTTTAAATTAATAAGCCTTTTAATAACGTGTTGTTTTAATTAAACAACGTTTATTTTCAAACGTTTTATAATTAAAGCTTTTTAAAGATTTATTTCTAAGTTTACTTTGCTTGTTGGGGTGAGACAAAAAAAAATATTTTTTTCTTTCATATGTACATTTGAAAAAAATGAACATATGTATATGTATATGTATACGAGGGTGGGTCCATCTGTTGCCAACTTGTCGTGGCAGATGGATAGCTTTTCAGTGGCAGATTGGTTCGCCTTTCTGCGTTAGGTTTTCTTTGGTCTCGATATCGAGAGCCATTACGTTTTCTATGGCAGAATGGATCTTCTTCTGCGTTAGGCTTGTCTGTTGTCCTCGTTAAGGGTAGCGAGTGAAGGGTGGAACATTTTGGGATAGGGGCGGTTAAAACGGCAGGGAGGTGATGGAAGGGGATGGTTAAGATGAGGCCCCGGGCCTCTCGCCAGCCATTTCCTCCATAGGGAGCAGAATCAGCTTGACCAACGGTCTTCTGATCTGACCCTCCTCGGTCATGAGGTCCACTACACGAACTCGGTTATCTTCGCCGGGGTGTACGTGGGTAACTCGGCCGAGCCTCCATTCATTGGGAGACAGGTTGTCTTCTTTGATGACAACGAGATCCCCCACCTTAATATTTTGTTTCGGATGCTTCCACTTCACTCGTTTTTGAAGTTCGGATAAGTATTCCACTTTCCATCGCCTGCAGAAGGTTTGATGAAGAGCCTTGAGCTTCTGCCACCTATTAATAATGGAGGCAGGGCTCTCATTCACCTCGGGTTCTGGCGGAGTAAGGAGATGACTTCCAGTCAAGAAGTGCCCAGGGGTCAAGGGTTCCAGGTCCGCGGGCTCATTTGAGGCTGGACTAAGTGGCCGCGAGTTGA
This sequence comes from Merzomyia westermanni, assembly GCA_949987695.1. NCBI lineage: Eukaryota > Metazoa > Arthropoda > Insecta > Diptera > Tephritidae > Merzomyia > Merzomyia westermanni. Next base: position 10,869,864 of record OX465292.1, on the reverse strand, counting down.
GGCATGCCTCAATCCGGCACAATAGCGTATGGAATTCCTCATGCGTGAATTTAAGAGGCGAGGCTAACTTCTTGAAGTGGCTTTTGAAGCTCTTCACTCCCGCCTCCCAGAGTCCCCCCATATGTGGAGCCCCGGCCGGAATGAAATGCCATGTCATGGCTTGATGGCTATATTTGGAAATAGTCGTGTCTCGGGCTTCCGAGATAAATGCTTTAAATTCAGATCTCAAAGATCGTGAAGCGCCGACAAAGTTAGTACCATTGTCGGAGTAAATGTTTCTCGGACATCCTCGTCTAGCGATAAAACGTGAAAACGTTGCTAGAAAGGATGGGGTGCTAAGATCACTGGTCGCTTCCAGATGGATCGCTTTAGTCGCGAAACAAACAAAGAGGCAAACGTAGCCCTTTGATAATCGACATCCTCTACCGCGGTAACTCTTAATGTCGAAAGGCCCGGCAAAGTCCACCCCGGTATTGGTAAACGCGCGGGTGAACGTAGTGCGTTCGCAAGGAAGGGTACCCATAAGTTGGGTTTGCGCTCTTTTTTTATAAATGATGCAGACCTTACAGTTATGGATGGTGGCCCTAATCATGTTCTTGACATTCGGAATCCAATATTGGGTGCGGATGAGACGGAGCATCAGTTGGGTTTCCCCATGGAGAGAGATTTGATGTATCATTTGTACAGTCAGACGCGTCAACCTACAATTGTATGGCAGTATGATTGGGTGGCGCTCGTTATAAGCGAGGTCTTGAGACGCTCCAAGACGACCACCCGCCCTAATAATATCATCTTTGTCGATGAATGGGTTGGGTGGCAATATCTCGCTTTTCCTATCGATTACCTGTCCCTTCTTCAAGTTTACATATTCCTCCTTATAATGTTGCTTCTGATAGAGTTTAATCAAGAGTTGCGTCGTGGTCTTGATCTCACCGGATGAGATTAGGCACGATTTTTCCTGAAAGGAAGCTTTTGTCTTGGGATGAGTTCTTCGAAAGAATCTCATAATATATGATAGTACCCAGTTACAAATTTACTTGAGTTTACCAGTCATGTCTCAAATGGCTTTAGAAAAAATCTGCAAACCGACGTTATTTATACGGATTTCAGCAAAGCTTTTGACAAAGTGTGTCACTCATTACTTATTCATAAACTCGATCAGTTGGGCTTCCAGCCGGGTCTCAATCGCTGGATCTCTTCTTACCTTAGTGACAGGACACAAAGAGTAATGTTTAAAAATTTAGTATCCGATGTCATTTATGTCTCTTCGGGGGTTCCTCAAGGAAGCCATCTTGGCCCGATTCTGTTCTTGTTGTTTATAAATGATATTTCTACAATAATAAAATTTTCAAAAATGTTAATGTATGCCGACGACGTAAAGCTTTTCATGTCATTCGCGTCATTTGAAGATAGAAATAAGCTACAATCAGATCTAGATGCACTAGTTACTTGGTGCGATTTAAATTATATGCCACTTAACCTTAAAAAATGTAAACACATGGGTTTTTCGCGTGGAATTTCTCAGCCGGCTTCCTATACAATTAAAAATTATAGTCTTGAGCAAGTGCATGATTTTGTTGACCTGGGGGTTACTATGGACTATAAACTCAGTTTCAACCGCCATATTAATACAACAGTCAATAAGGCTAGAGGTGTCTTAGCATTCGTTAAACGATGGTCTAAAGAATTTAGCGACCCTTATGTAACTTAAGCCCTCTTCACTACATTAGTCAGACCGATACTTGAATATGGTTCTATAATTTGGAACCCGCGTTACCAGGTTCATGTAGATCGCCTTGAATCAGTTCAAAAACAATTTTTACTATTTGCCTTAAGAGATTTTCATTGGGATCCCTCGTACAATCTGCCACCCTATACGAATCGTTTAAAACTCATTAATCTACACACACTTTCTAGTCGGAGGGAAATGCTTGGAATTATTTTTATGATTAAATTGCTAAATGGTTCACTATCCAGCCCATTTCTTCTAAGTGAAGTGAACTTCAATGTACCGTCTCGTCCTTCAAGGCATTTTAAACCTCTAGTCTTAAAACAGTGCCGAACCAATTTTCAGTTAAATGAGCCTTTTCGCTCTTTGTGTCAAGATTATAACTCTCTTTCTGGTAGATTTGATATTTCAGACTCGCTTTTCAGCATAAAAAAATCAATTCTTTCTGTCCTAAATTCATAGATACTAATTGTTTTTTATTCTTTGACTTCTATTTTAACTTTTAACAATAATTTTATTCTGTTAACTAGTTATTTCTTAATGTATAATCTATCCTATATCTATTATATATATTATTATTATTATTACCCTCAAAGCCTTCGGTAAATTCGAAAACCGGTCAAGAATCTCGATCTCTTTTTGCGTTGATATTGCGTAGGCCTGCGCTCTCTTTTCCTCCACGGATGTACTATACTCCTTTTCTTGTACTGGCCATTGGGAATTGTCTTCTTGTAGCCAAGAAGGTCCCTGCCACCACAAAGAATTGTTGACCAAATCCGATGCCGGTAGTCCTCTGCTTCCTAAGTCTGCTGGATTCGTTTCCGAGTTGACATGAAGGCAGTCCTTGCTGCCGACTAGGTCGATGATTTTTGTAATCCTGTGTGCAACGAAAGTTGACCAGGAACAGGGTGGTTTCCTTATCCATGCCAAAACGATGGTGGAATCCGTCCATAGATACTGTTTCACTGGTCCAAGTTTGATGTTTCGGAATATTGATTCCATCATTTCCGCTAACAGTACTGCTCCGCAAAGTTCCAAACGCGGAAGTGAGATGGTCTTCACTGGTGCTACTCTGGTTTTGACAAGGAGTAGATTCACGAAGATATCATCATTCCTTTTGACTCGCATGTAGACAGCTGCAGCGTATGCCTTTTCCGAAGCATCGCAGAATCCATGTATTTCGACATCATCTTCTGGTGAAAAGTTTACCCATCGTGGTATCTTTATGTTGTCGATTTCGTGGTATTGATGTCTGAAGTTTTGCCATCGTTCCACTGTATTGGTCGAAACTGGTTCATCCCAATCGGTGCCCTCTAACCAGATGTTCTGCATCAAAATTTTTGACACAATGACCATTGGTGCAAGCCATCCTAAAGGGTCGAAGAGTCTGGCGATGGCGGATAGAATCGCTCGCTTTGTTAACTTTTCACTTTCTTCTAGTGACCCTGCTTTAAAGTAAAACAGGTCTGAATGGGCATTCCACCTTATGCCCAATGCCTTAACGGTGCTGGTATCTTCGAATGCCAGAAAGTCCTCGGTCAGCCGATCCGATATTGGGATGTCGTTGAGAATTTCCTCAGCATTCGAAGTCCATTTTCGTAGTGGGAAGCCCGCGGAGAGTAAGACTTGTCGAATCTCATTCCTCGCGTTAATGGCCGATGCGAGTGTGTGTCCCCCCGCTAGTACGTCATCTACGTACATGCCTTTCCTTAATATGCTAGATGCTGTAGGGTGAGAACTCTCTACTTCATCTGCTAGTTGTAAAAGAGTTCTAATTGCCAGATAAGGCGCACAATTAACCCCGAAAGTGACCGTTTTCAGCTCGTAAAGGCTTATTGGTTCCTGAGGCGATGTTCGATAAATAATCCGTTGGAATTTGACGTGATCATCGCTCATCCAAATTTGCCTATACATCTTTTCGATGTCACTATTGAAAACGTACCGATACAGTCTCCATCGCAGTATAAGTACTGGAAGATCTGATTGTAGTACTGGGCCTGGCAGGAGAATGTCGTTCAAACTTGTGACATTTGCCGTTGGGCTCGACGCATTGAATACGACGCGTACCTTAGTGATGGTACTCTCCGCCTTTACTACGGCGTGATGGGGCAAAAAGTAATTGTCCGCCGAATCGGCTGGTACAATGGCAGTAACTTTTCGCATATGCCCTAATGTCTCGTATTCAGACAGGACCCTTATATATTGGATGCCTAATTCTGGGTTCTTTGCTAAACGCGTTTCGTTTCTAAAAAATTGTGAACACGCCCGCCTAAGAGACCCTCCTATGTTTATCTGATCTGGGTAGTCCTGTCTGAATGGAAGAGAGACGACATATCTCCCATCATCTCTACGACTTGTAGTTTCCCTATATAAATCTTCGCAGTACTTGTCATCTGCGTTTGGGCTTTTGTTTCTGGGCAGATTTTCCAACTCCCAGAATGCTGTAAGCTTTTTGTCCAAAGCAACTTCGCTGTAGAAGGACACTATATTTCTGGTTGGATTCGGTGCTTCTATGCGCCCGGTTAATATCCAACCGAACACCGTTTCTTGGGCGAGAAGTGTACTAAGTACATTCTTTTTCAGCCCACTCAATATAATTTGCGGATATACGTCTCCGCCAAGTATAATATCAACTTCCTCGTTGATGTAGAATCGCTTATCTGCCAAGACTAAGTCTGGGAAAGCCTGCATAGTCGTAGCATCGATATGGCAGGATGGCAGATTCCCAGTTAGTTTGGCTAGAATTAGAACTGATGTTGTTAAGCTGAAGCAAGGGTCCACTGGTGAACGGAGTTCAATATTGGAGGCCTCCTTGACTTGAGCGGACACGGCATTAGTGATGCCCGAAACTTGAGCATGCATCCTTTTTGCCGGTAAATTGATTCTGCGTTTGAGTCGTTCTGTCATAAACGAGCACTCTGAACCAGAATCAATCAGTGCTCTTGCTGGGAAGTCTGTACCATTATGGTGAATGTTTACTCGAGCTGTCCCTAGCAGCACACCTGCGCTTGAATGCACATGGCAGGATTTAACGTTTCTGCTTATGGCCGAAACAGATTTTTCAGCTTCCCGTCTCTCTTGTGCCTGTTTTGAAGTTGAGGCAGCATTATCAGCATGATACTGATTAGGGCTGGTGATCGCCTGCGTCTGAAGAGACTCCGCATGCAGGAGCGTATTATGTCGAGAGTGGCACTTGTTGCAGTCATAAGAACTGGTGCACTTCGACACAGTATGTCCTGGGGATAGGCAGTTCAAACAGCCCTTGGTGGATTTGACAAAGTTAATTCTCTCCACCGGAGTTAATTTGAGAAAACGGGGACAGTTTCGCAATCTGTGGGTATTCGATCTGCACTTTGTGCACAGTAGTTTAGACACGTTTGCTTGGTATGTACCAAGTCTTTTTGCAGGGGTTTCGTTGGCAATCCGCGTACTTTGCGGCTTTTGCACTTTCGAAGAACTCCCTATGAACCCAGACACTGTTTCGAGTGTCTGGAAGCGGTTGGACAAAAATTTGTCCATATCCTCCCACTTGGATATTTCCACTTTGTGGTCTATGCTTTGCTCCCATAGACCAAGCGTACTCTCCGGCAATTTCGTCGAACACAAATATGTTATAATTGCATCCCAGTTCGAAGTGTCAATTTTATGACTTCGCAGGGACGAAAGGCAATTATTTATTTCGCGCTGAAGTGTTTTAATCGCGCTACCACATTCACTCTCTACCTTTTTCAAGTTGAATAAAATTTGGAGTTGCGAGTTTACTAAGATACGTTTGTTTTCGTATCGCTCGCATAAATTTCTCCAGGCCGTATCAAATCCCTCATTCGTGAGCGGACATTTTTTCACGATATCTTTTGCCTCACCTTGTGTCTTATTGTTCAGATGGAACAATTTCTCCACTGGTGTTAGGCGTTTATTTAAGATATATATGGCCGTGAACATGTCACGAAATGTTGAAAACTTCAGTATCACATGGAGGCAGGCGGATACTGTGTTCAAATTCGGGCTTTTCTTCAGATTTATTTTCTGGTTTGTTGAACGTCGCTTGGCGTGTAGCCATGTCTGACATGCAGCGTAAATATATTGCATATGCTCTCTTATATTTCTGTTTGACAGAAACTATACCAGTGGCCTCTAACTTATCTGAATTAAGTAAGTCGTCATAAGCCGTTCTGGTTTTCCTCCACATCGCTTTCAAGTCCTCTTGTTGAAGCCCAAGAGTGTACTTGCTGTGGACTGAATCCTCTAATTCATTGTAGTCTGATTCGAATTCAAAAATCGAATCAGCCAGCCTAATGAAACTTTCCATATTTTGGACTTAGAGGATCTAGAGAATCAAAACAAAACCGAAAAAATAAAGCTGAAGGTACGATGAAATGCTCAACCGTACAAGAAAGATGCTGAATAGAAAAGGTAAAGGCAGTATTTTACCCAGGAAAAACAAAACAACCTCAATAAAATTGTAATAAACTCAATTAATGTATAATTTAATTCAATTATTTTTATTTATTGTTAATTTCTGAATTATATTGCAGACTTGGCCGATTTGTCTGACGAATATTTGTTTGCTACAAACGCAAAAAATGTAAACAAAATCTTTGTGACTTCCTCGCCACCCACACGTATAAGGGGAATATGTATATATAAATGTGTGTATGTGTTGCCGCAATAAAGAAATAACAACAACCACAGATAAAGTGCGCGGTGTATCAAACGAGCGAAAGTGAATATTAAATGAAGAAATGTGGAAACAAAGAAAAGTGCTATAAAAATAGTGAATTTTATAAGAAAATAATAAAACTAGCCTTCGATTAAAATTCTGTTCTGTTTATTACCGAAAAAAAACAAGTGGAAAAACCAAACTGAAGATCGAAAGGCTAAGTGAACTTATTGTGAAAATGAGGTTATGTTACCTCTTGCCTTGCGCTGTGTCCAAAAAACCTTACCACTGGTGGGGGGATAATCCGGATAGTCACAAGGATTTTTAAGCGTTTAATTTAATTTAAAATTTAAAGAAAACTAAAGCACTTAACTGAACCAAAAAAAATCACTATTATTAAATATTCACTAAACGCACTTACGTTTGATTACACTCGCGGGCGGCACTTTTATACAATTGTATGCAACACACAAAAAAAAAACTAAGTGGCAAGAAATATACAACTTACGTGCTTTGATGTGGTGATCGGCCGAATTTGTTGTATATAGTTTGTGTTGTTGGTTGTGGTATGTGGCAGAGTGTATGGCAGAGTTGTTTGTTGTTTGTAATTGCGGCAGTGCGTGAACAATATTGAGTTTTTTCTCCTTTTATTGTGTGGCAGCTTCTAGTATTGACCCAATTATAGTTGTTTAATATCAAATCTCCAATTTTTGTTGTTGTGGACTGTATGCAGGTTCCTCTAGACGGGGAGATGGACCATGTAAATTCGAGCGTGGTGCTAACTGGGAGCGGCGGTGGCTCAAAAGCACGGCGGTCGAATTTGTGCTCGAAAAGAAAATAAACAAGAAACAACGAGAATTCTCTTTATAAAAAAAGTGGCCGTATATTTATATAAAATATAATTATGGACAATTAGTTTACCTTGATTAATAATTATTGATGCGGGCGAAGAATCCTGGGCTGGCCGTGATGTGGTCGTGTCGACTGTCTCTGGAAAAGTAGACGGTTTTGCAATCGAGGACAACCGTTGAACCTGAAAATTATCCTCCGGTTTTAAGGGGAGGTGAACCCACACATGCACACCCCCATGCATGTATATGTGTGCTGACAAAACACGAATATGCATGCATGCCCGCACAGGTGGGTGGGTTGGTGTGCGTGATTCGAAGGGCGCTAAAGTTACATTAGGGTGGCCCATTTTTTAAGACTTTAGGCATCTCGCCTAAACAGCGTGGGCAACTCTTACTCAATATTTTGGAATTCATATACATACGAGTATATACGAGTACACAGTGGTAACATAAAAGTGGCGAGGAAACAGATTCGGAGAAACAATTGCCGGTCAGTTAGAAAAATTGCTGCGAAATTTAATATAAGCAAATCTTCAACACCTTTGGCATTTAATAAGTATTTTGGCCTTAAAGCGTATAAGAAACACAAAATTCACGGCGTTTCTACATCAGCGAAAGAAAAGGAAGCCAAACGAGTATCTGATATTCTTGGATGGCATGAAGGTGACGAATTTGTATTTTCTGATGAAAAGTTGTTCGTTCTACAACAATCTTTTAACTCACAAAATGATCGAGTGCCCAGATTTCAAAGCGCTTCTTCCATCATGGTGTGCGCCGGATTATGTAAAAGGAGAAAGCTTCTCCTAGTTTTCATCGAAAAGGGGGTTAAAGTTGAAGCCGGCTACAACAAAGAACACGTCTTAGAGGGAGTAGTACTACCCAGCTATCGCGGTTTATTCGGTGATGATTATTATTGCTTTCAACAATATGGACGCCTTCACATACCGCAAACATCGTGCAACAATTGTGTCAGGAGAATTTGGCCGACTTTTTGCACAAGGACGAAGGGCCCCCTAGCAGTCCTGATCTCAATCCATTGGAATTTTTTGCATGGGCTACATGACGTCGAAGCTTAGTGATTATCAAATCAAAAAATTGGAAACTTTTCGTACGGTATTAATTAAAGTATGAGACGAAATGCCGATGGATATGGTTCCTCTTTCGAAAAGCGATTACGCTTGGTTCAGTTATTCAAAGGAGGTGTTAGTAATAAAAACCTATTATAAATATTAATTGATGCCACATAAATTCTTTTAAATAAAAATTGATAAGGGTTTAGCATACCTTTTGCTTTAAAAGGACTTTAGTTTTGTATTCGAACTTTTTGGACACCGTGTATATAATAAAACAGTTTTTGGTGATTACTGCAAAATTAAGCAATATTTTTCAGGAAGGTAAGTATAAATAAATCGTCACATAAAAAAGGAAAATTATAAGGTGCATTTCCTTAGTGTTATTGCAGTGAAAGTGGAGAAAAGTGCGTTGAAAAACTCGAAAAGCTAGACGTCATAATGCAGTGCACAGAGTTCAGCTGTAGGTAAAACTGCAGACAATGTACATGCCAGGCAGTTGGTGGACTTTCTAAAAATAAACACAGAGGGCGGGAGACTGGCCATGTCTCCAATTAGTGCCAGTTTGCAGAAAGAATAAAAGACTGGCGAGCAATGTTGGGCGACGAAAATTGCTTAGACAGTTAAGCAGGATTTAAGGAAGAAATACATAAAAAATCATACTTTCTCAGCCGATTTTTAATAACGAAACTATATATCCTTACGAGCTAATGAGAAATTCATCATGGTATATAGTTATTGTAAATAATATGGAAAGTTTGCAATATGCAACATTTCACAATACAATTACTTCCTTATAGCTTTTAATCCACATGAGGATAAAAGAAAAATTAATAATAAAAAGTGGGTCACATTTATAAAAAAACAATTTGACATAAATTTGTATGAGGTTACCGTGATCATGAAGGCGGTTCCTCCGGAGCGAGGCTCGGCCATTGCACTTCGGCTGAGTTGCCCTTCGCGATTATTCCTAATGCGAATAACTCGTGCGTGTAATTTTTGGTAGCCGGGAATGGCGTTCGCGCCATCCCGATTAAAAAAAAAAAAAAAAAAAACTTCGAAATTTGAGAAAAAGGTTTGCAACTTGAACTAAAAGCAATTGCTCCAGTTTATCATTCTCGAAGTTGTTGTCTTAATTTCGTTGAAATTGATACACTGTATATTTGATTAGAGCGGCCATTTTTTTTTTTTGTTTATAAACAAAATAGAAATGTAAAAACTTTAAACTATATATGTGATAAGAGCTCAATATAGCACTACATACCCAACCGGAATTAATGTGTTAACACAAAAATGTTAGAACAATTTTAAAAGCTTAATGATTTCTAAACCGTAGGATGATATTCGCCTTTTCATTGTATATAGCCTTAATATTGAATACTGTAATACTGTTCGAGAGAAAACAAGTAAGGAAGTATAAGTTCGGGTGGAACCGAACATTATATACCTAGTAGTGATCTATTATGGCATAACAATTTACGCAGGTCTAATTTAATACTTTTGAGTTCGTATTATAAAGCCAGCTGATTGTTTTAAAAAAAACACTTCTGTTATGAGTTTTGAGGGTTAAATTAATTTAAAAAATATATAAATGTATAGCGCGATATACAACAGGTATATCATCATAAACCTCCTAAGAGATTTTTGCGCCGAGCTTCCCTTCCAACTTGTGGTGTGCCCTTATGAATTTTTTCCTAAAAATTAGTGCAACCTACAGATTTTTGCCGACTTCGAACGGCATCTACAAAGGAGGGGAATTTTTCTGAGAAGCCTTCCATAGCATAAAGACACTCGGAGAATTTGCCAAACCACTGCCAAGTTGCATAGCCAAAAAGATAACAATAGTCATTAGCTGTGTTCGGTGACAAAACTTGCAAGGAAGTGGTAGGAGAGTGAGAATCACGTAAAACTCTCTCGAAACGCCGAGCAGGAGTCAGTAAAAACTTGCAACAAAACATCTGTTGCCATTTTGATTGGTTAATAGCTCAAATTTTAAAAGTTTTGTTGTTGCTTTCCCATGTCACGATCAGCTGTTATCACTTGTAAGTTTTGTTCAGTGAAATTCGGGCTTCGGGGTAAGTTGCGCTACTTGTAGACATATACTCTGCCCAGAAGGGCCAGAAACCCTAGATTATTTATATTTATAAAAACGCAACGTAGACAACTTAGCAGACGGCGCCATGGAAAATGTCGAGAAGGGTACCCAGGAGTATAGTATATGGAATACCTTCATCCACTGCCTTCCACTCCGCTTCGCAAAAGAAGGTGTCAAACTAGTAGGAATAAACAATGCCCAGGAGTCTTGGCAACATGTCGATTCGCGAACAAAAACCAACGAGACGCACGTCTATCGAACGAGACTGCATAGCCCTACACAATTATCGACAAATTTCAACAAAAACTGAATATTCGCAAAAACTGAATATCAATAACACTTTCAAAAATTACCATTTTCAAAAATTTATATTTTTCGACTTTCTTCATTCACAGGACACTTTGAAAGTGAAATAGAAATGATATAAAGCTTTTGTGCGCAAAGTGATTGCCTATTAAATATATCTATGATCCTTTATAAAATATCTATAATAAAAAAATAAGTCGGGGTTTCCTTCCTGACGCTATAACTGTAGAACGCACGAACCGATTTCCACGGTTTTGCATTCGTTGGAAAGGTCTCGGGCGCCGTGAGGTTTATAGCAAACAAAATTCAGGAAAAACTTCTAACGAAAAGCAGGAAAACAGGGGAAATCATTTTTCACATACAGCGCCATCTCTGATACCTAGCATGTACTATGAACCAATATGGTTTTGTATGGTGGTGGAGTAGATGGCGCCATTATTTTAAGTAGATGGCGCTGGTGCGTGATACATTGTTTGACAGCTACTCATTGTACTCAGCTCAGTTAATTTTATGTGACATTTTTTATTATGCGCACGTTCTTTCAAACGCAAAATTAAAACCAGTATTGTGTTCACTGTCAACTTGAGGTTGAAGTTATTCGTTTCCTAACAGATCAATTGGAAACCATCAAAACAATCACGCATATTGTATTTTTAGTCAATTTCAACAGAAGGCATTTGTCCTTAAGGTGGTAAGTTGAATTGTGTAAATTATGTGGATCGTGCATTTGAGGTTAAATTCACCAGTCTGTCCATAGTCCAAAATGCCTAGAGGACGACGTGCGAACATAAAAATTAATTGCTGTTCGTTAGTTTCGCTAAACCTCGAGAACGGCTGGACCGATTTGGCTAATTTTGGTCTTGAATTATTCGTGGAAGTCCAGAGAAAGTGAATAAATATGAAAGTTAGGGTAGGGATAGGGATAGGGATACGGATAGGAATAGGGTTAGGGATAGGGATAGGGGTAGGGATAGGCCCATTTTTTCCAGAATATTACCTGTATTAGCGTTAATATTTTTGCTAAATTTCGTTTCGATATTTTGAACAGTTTTGGATTTATGATTAATATTATTTCTAAATTTGACAATCAAAAGTGGTTGGTTTCTTGAAAAATATATTTTCTGCCTTAACATTAATGTAGACAACAAATTTTATCCTTATAAGTCTATTATGTACTGAAAACCCATTTTTTTTGTATTTTCCAAAATATTCTATATATAAAAAGCGGGAGTGGCTATCATCCGATTTCGCCCATTTTAAATAGCGCTCGCGATGAGTGTCAAGGAACTTTCATACCAAATTTCCTTAAGATATCTCAAAGTTTACTCAAGTTATCGTGTTAACAGACGGACGGGCGGACGGACATGGCTTTTTCAATTTCTTTTTTCCTCCTGAACATTTTGATATGTATAAGTCCATATCTATCTCGATCCGTTTATGCTGTTACATACCACCGTTACGCGGCTAAAGTTAATATACCTTGTGTGCGTAGCACTACCAGGTATAAAAATGTATAGAATAGAAACCTTGACAATTTTAGTCACAGTATTGCCGATGCTCAGAAACATATACATATATGATACATTTCAGATTTTCATACGTACATATACATATATGAAAAAAAATCTTTAAAGGGCTTGATATAAAATATGTCAATACTTGCAAAAGAAAACTAAATTTCGAAGTTATCTATTGAAAAATAATAAAATAATGGAAAATACCGTCTGACAAAAGTTTAAAAGCTCCCGGAAACATTTTATTTGAAAGTGCGTATTCTATTTCTTTTGTGTTCTATTTCGAAGTTCTTTAATTTCACTCCATTTGTAAATAAACCTTGTTGTTAATCTTTAAAGTCGCACAAGTTCAATTTCTTACTAGAAATAAATCACGTACTTTCTAGTATCACTCTCTCGCTCTCAGTAAATCTATAGTGTTTGACAAGTTTTAATATCTCTAGTAAGAGAAGTACGGGATTGCAGCTCATAAAACCAATATCGGTTCTCCCCACAATTGTAAATACCGCAGTCACATTATTGTCTTGCTGCTCTATTCATTGTTGGATACAAAAAGTTCATAAAATGATCCATAATGATAAATCAATATTGCGTAAAACTATCATATGAAATGAGTATTTGAACTTCATCCTGCAAAGTTTATCTTATTACTATTTCTTCATATAGTTATGTTCGTATCAATTACCAAAACAGGTTAATACATTTTTAATTTTAAAAGATCAAATAACTACATGCTGGTTAGAAAAAGTACCAAAAGAATCGAGCTTCGTAGCGACTTGTTCCAAAAATATACTGCTAGTCTTATAATTAAACGATTTATACAAGGTGGCGCAAAAGTAATCCTCCTATCAGAAAATGCTATAAATTTTGCGATTGCCCCGTAAGTCAGTTCTGCTTTGACATTTGTGTTAATAAACAATGTTACGCTACACTGCTCCAGAACGCGGAATATTGCTGACTATTTATTTGACCAATAATCGGTCGGTGAAAAACGGTTACTGCGCAAAAGTAATCCTCCTATCAGAAAATGCTATAAATTTTGCGATTGGCCCCTAAAGTCAGTTCTGTTTTGACATTTGTGTAGTAAACACATGCGAAATACACGTTAATAAACACTGTTACGCTACACTGCTCCAGAACGCGGAATATTGCTGACTATTTATTTGACCAATAATCGGTCGGGGCCAAACGGTTACTGTGAATGGTGAGCGCTACAGAGCAATGATCAGCGAGTTCTTTTTGCCGCAACTTGATGAATTGGGATTGGAAAACATGTGGTTCCAACAAGACGGTGCAACAGCACACACTGCACGTGCCACAACCGATATGCTGAACATCGGAAGCTTACTTTTGCTCCACCTTGTAGCTGCAAACCCACAAGCCGCTTACGCGCTTTTGCAGTATATACTTGTGTTCACACAGTAAGGTTATCAAGTACAGTAGAAGTCCGATAATCCGGCACGTTCGGGACCGGTTCGGTGCCGAACTACCGAAAATTCCGGTCTATCGGGTGGTAATTAAAAGAACAATTATGTTAATAATTAAACTACAAATACAGTATGCGAATGCATACAACAAAGTTTATTTTACATTTCATATAATATTTGTACACGTACTGTAAACCATATTTCACTTAGATTTAAAAAAGTCCCGAATGTCTTTTTGTTTTCTTGACTTTTGGCGTTTAGTATAAAATCTATTTCTAATGATGTGGAAATCAATAATTTCCGAAACACTGTAGCAAGTACACCCTTAGCAAAAGAGATAAACTTATTTAGTGATTCTGCAGCTTCTGGCCAGCTGATTTTTTCCTTTTCTGCCGTTTCGGCATCTGAGTCACTTTCTTCAAGATTTTGAGTAGGCTGGAGGTTTACTACAATGTTGATAATGCCCTCATCGGTTAGTTCTTGTTCAACAGGCTCATTCTCGTCCATTAGAAGCCATTCCTCTACCTCATATTCAGGCAGGTCTTTCAAGGGATTGTCAGCACTTCTAACGACATCCAAAACTTTCGTCTGAGCGGCTTGATAGTTTTCTTTCTCTTCAGTTTGTAGACCAAAGTTTTCTCCAGCATTTTTGGAGTGTTGTATTTTTTACCTGGTTCCAAGACAGTGCAATAACATAGACGGCATCTTTTACTGTAAACTTATTTTGAAAATCAGTCACTTCACAGTCGGCATTTAACAGACCTTCTATAAAAGCATGAATGAATTCACCGGCCGCTAATTGTTTCCGAACAATACCAAACGCTTCCGGATGATCCCGAACTACCCCGAGAACTTCCGAATAGCTTTCGAGCGTTTTTATTTGCTTTTAATACACACTTTTGGAGAAACCCAAAATTTTTACAATTTTCCGGAGCGATGCCGGACTATCGGGGCATTCCGGACTGTTGGATGCCGGACTAATGGACTTCTCCTGTAGTAAAACTTTAAAAACCAAAATAACAGGGCCACCATTGACCTAACAGTTAATTTTTGTTTTTTTCATGAATAATATGTTAAACAATACAGCTAAAAAATTGTTTAAACTGTTTCTTCCTTTGCGAAAAAACCTGGATTTGATTCTCCTAGAAGCGAAAATAAGTGCTCACATAATTAAGTCATCTTTATTAACTCCGGTAAGTTTACTCTTTGTGCTTAAATATTAACATTCCACTGACTTTTTTACGTAACTCCATTATATCTCCAGCAACTGATTAAACGTTTTCTCCAATGGGTAAGATAAAAAGCTCTGATCCCACCGAAAGCAAAATTATATAACAGTCCTTCCAAAAATATAACACTGCGTCTAAATTGGTCGAGGTACTGGACTTTTCCAGAGGAAAGATTACCAATGCCATTCAGCACTATCATTGCAGCACAAAATGGCACAGACGATCGGAAGTTGGTCAGGCTGAGCAAAGCTCATTCTTTTTTAACCTCCACGGAAATTCGGGCCCAACTTGATTACAACTACGGTGTAAAAATATCAGCGCGAACCGTATGGTCTCAATGGCCGGAAGGCCAGACGTATGCCCAAAGTGCCGAAAAAAAAAAATTTAAAAGGATATTGTCTTTCGCTAAACCACACTTTAACAAACCCATAAATTGCACTGGTCTACAGCCAAAAACCACCAGAGACGCAAATATGATATTCGTATGTAAAGCCACCCCTTGATTCCGAAAGTCGAGGTTATTTTTGATCCTATGGTACCGTTTTTGAGATATTTACGATTTACCGTTATTTGAAAAAAAAAATTGCTCCACTTAATCATATATATCTTAAGAACAAATTGAGCAGTTCCAAAACGGTTTGAAAAATTTAAAATTAGTTTGCTATAAACAAGGCATACAAAATTTTCGCTTAGCCCTGTCGGTTCAAAGACAATGAATAATGAATACGGATTTTTACCTTTTTTTTCGTAAAAATATAAAAAAATGTGTTCTTTGCGAGGAAGAATATCGAAAACTTTATATTTTTTTCCAGACATTTTATTTTTTCTGTAAGCTCTGTTTTATTACAAAAAAATAAGCTTTAATCGAATAAAATCGATGGACTAATACAAAAGTTATAAGCATTCAAATCAATATAATACTTAAGTACCCTCCTGGCGGGGTATCGGTTCCCCTACCGGGCGCCTCCTCGGGTGGTGGATAGAGGAACGCTTCCCAGAAATGGGTGGCACTGAGGAAATTAAATACTCAGGGCGAACCAAAACGAATAAAGGGCGAGTGGATGCGGCCCTTAAACTCTAACTAAGCATCCTCAGGATTGAGTCCAGTAAGATCCTGACGACCGAAACTGGAAACATGATTAGGAAAAGTATGTTACGGGCTGGCGAGGCCGGTAGTCTGCCACCTCAGTAACCAAGGGTGACATCTTGGCGAAATGGCTGGTAGGTTAATATCGACATCGTCTCCGTCTCGTTAAAACCCTAGCAGGTCTTCAAGTACGTTCGAAGCACGTCGGCATTAAGTTGGTGGTGCAGGCTCAGTTGAGACAACGCCTGACTAATGCCGGATTCTGGCACTGAACACAGACTCTCATAAGGACATGTGTCAACCTTACCGTGGCCTCCCTGCAAGCGCATAGATAACCACCGGAATCAATAACGGCGACTGCATATCGTGCTGAGATAGCGGCTTGAAGCGGAGACCCAATAGAAATGAACAAACAAAATCAAAACAACGAAGAAAGAATGGAGAACGAAAGCGGCGACGAGGTCGCATTCAGAAAAAGCAGTAAACTGCTAAGATCGCCGGTTCTAAAAACCACGGCTAGAGTGGCCACTCCAGTTATGCCTTCGCGAGACTCTGGACCGGCACGAAACACACCAGTGGGATTCGGCACCAAAACGCCCGGCCAGTCAACACCCACTGCTACCGGCGGGAAGCTAGATCCCACCCACAAGAAGGCAACTCCCTTAAAAAGCGCAATGCCACTTTTTAGCGGTAAGGGGAAAACCCAAGGCCAGTGTTTGGACCATGCGCTAACGGTGCTGCGTACAATGCAAACAGCCGCACAGAGACAGAAGACCGTGTCCATGGACATAAAAAACGGAATGGCTCTTCTCGAAGAGGTGTTGAGCTATATGAGCTCATTGAGCCCAAATAAAGAAGAGGGTGACGAACCGGGCCCATCAAAAAAGAGGGTCCGGCCGAACTGCGACCCTCAGCTCATAGACTCGGAAGCCAAGAAGAAAAGGGACGAGGAATCGGAGAATACCCAGTCCGAAGAGGCTTGGTCCAAAGTAGTAGGTCGGAGACGGCAAGAGCGTCCTAAAGCAAAAAAGAAGCCGCCTGCTCAAGCCCCGAAGGCAGTCAAAAAGAACAAGAGGAACAGCAGAGCCGTAACGTTTCTGGTGAAACCGGCCGAAGGCAAAAGCTACGCCGAAGTTCTAGGGGCAATCCGAGGTCAGCTCCGGCCTGCCGAAACCGGAACGGTGATACGGTCAGTGCGCAAGACCAAGGCTGGTAGCGTACTAATAGAAACGGCGCAGTGCAACGACCAACCGGCCTTTAGAGAAGCCATTGGTAGCGCGGTAGGAGAAGTTGGCGATGTACAACAAATCTCTTAGCATATAAAGCTAGAGGTATTGGGCATGGACTGTCTCACAACGGCTGAGGAAATAGAAGAGGCCGTTCGAAGAGAGATCGGAGAAAGCTCAGGCCAAATCCGTATCTCTCTTTTCGCCGTAAATCAGAGAGAGCAAAAGACGGCTGTTGTCGAAGTGGACGAAGGTCCCGGAAGCCAACTGCTCAAAAAAGGAAAAAATCCTATCGGCTGGATCCAATGTAGGATCAGACAGCGTGCGGAAGTGCAACGCTGCTTGAGGTGTCTCGGCTACGGACACCGACAGGCTGGCTGCAATGGGCCCGACAGGAGGGACGCGTGCCGGAAGTGTGGGAACTCTGGCCACAAATCCTCATCCTGCACTGAAAAGGCAAAATGCTACCTGTGCACCACGGGAAACCTCGACCATCTTCCCGAGTCTGGAGCATGTAGCACGTTTAGAGAAGCACTTGCTTCGGCGAAAGCCAAACTGTCGCCCCAATGATCAGCGTGATTCAAGGAAATCTGAATCGATGCAGGTTAGCTGATGAACTGCTAGACCAACTGGTGCTTGATCACCAAATCAACTATGCAATCATCAGCGAACCTTACAAGGCCAGAGACAACTGGTACATCGACGAATCTGGCGCTGCTGCTATCTGGATAGTGGACGCCAATACCAATGTTACTAATCGTGCTGCCGGACATGGCTACGTCCGTGTAACTGTAGCGCGAACAACTCTTGTTAGCTGCTACCTGCCCCCAAATGACCCCATTCAGAGGTTCAAAGAAAAGCTGGAGCTATTAGAAGACGACCTACGGGACCAAACGGGCAACTTGGTCATCGCTGGAGACTTCAACGCTAGAGCAATATAATGGGGCATGCCTCAAACTAATACCAGGGGAAAGCTAATTCTGGAAATGGCAACCCGACTCGGTGTGGTCGTACTGAATACGGGCACGACCCCGACAAACAGGCGCCCGGCCCTTGGGTACTCGATCCCCGACATAACGCTCGTCTCGGAGAGACTCTTTCCAAACGCGGTTGGGTGGAGAGTGATGGAGGACCTTACTGGCAGCGACCACAACTACATCACCTTCCAACTCGACCATCCTGGTCAGAGACCGGCAGCGAACGCGTCATACAAAACCCGTAGATGGGATGCAGCTAAAGTTGACGCCACCAGGTTCACCGGAACAGTTCTGGCGAAAGCCAGACGGATTACCGACGGCACCAATACGCCACATGCGGCGCTTGAAGAAACCATGCAATGCATGCGCCATACTTGCAACGTCTCTATGCCACGAATAGGAACGTGGCGAGGCAAGAAGCAGGTATATTGGTGGAATAGTGAAATCGCGGAACTCCGGAAAACATGTCACAGAATGCGAAGACTGGCGACGCGCTCACGTGGCAGATCCGAGGCTCTTGAAAGGGCGGAGGCGTACAAGGGGGCGAAAAAAGCTCCCGGCGCCGCCATAAAAGCAAGCAAACTAAGATGCTGGAAAGAGCTCTGTAAGGAAGTGGATCAAGACCCCTGGGGACAAGGGTACAAAATAGTTATGAAGACGATGGACGAAGAGGACATGAAGAACATCGTGGAAGCGCTATTCCTCACGCAACCTACTAGAGAAGAGCAACATGCAGCACGAGATGACCGCAACGTGGTACCTTTCAATGAAGAAGAGCTAAAAAGAGCCCTGCGTAGCATGAGGGCTGGTAAAGCCCCAGGACCCGATGGAATACCTGCGGAGGCAATCAGATTAACTGCTAATAGTCGTCCAGAGCTCTTGTTACACATGTACAACAAATGTCTAGAAGCAGGTGTCTTCCCCGCCAGATGGAAGACAGCACGGCTCGTCCTCATACCGAAAGGCAAAGGGAACCCAAACTCTCCATCATCCTTTCGCCCACTATGTATGCTCGACACAGCGGGGAAAAATGATGGAGAGCCTTATAAAGCAACGTCTAACAGCAGCCATGGAAGACGAGGGTGGACTCTCCCACCGGCAACATGGCTTTCGGAGAGGGCACTCCACAATAGACGCCATAGCAGAAGTCGTAGAGGCAGTCCGGAAGGCCGAGACGGGAAGCCATCAAGCAAGGCCGGTGGTACTATTGGTGACGTTAGATGTTAAAAACGCTTTTAACTCTGTCAGGTGGGAAGACATGCTTGATGCATTAGAACGCTCCTTTAAGGTCCCGATATACTTGTTAGATATATTGAGGGACTACTTA
Organism: Merzomyia westermanni; assembly: GCA_949987695.1. Classification (NCBI taxonomy): domain Eukaryota; kingdom Metazoa; phylum Arthropoda; class Insecta; order Diptera; family Tephritidae; genus Merzomyia; species Merzomyia westermanni. The sequence goes on along the minus strand of OX465292.1, from coordinate 10,850,366 downwards.
AGAGACCGCTGGCTAATCTATGAAACGACGCAAGGCCAAAGAAAGGTGAAGCTAACAGGCGGGCAGCACAAGGGTCGGTGCTCGGCCCTGATCTTTGGAATGCTACCTATGACAGACTCCTTCGAATGCAGATGCCAGAAAGCACTTTTCTAGTTGCTTTTGCAGACGACGTGGCTGCGGCGATAACAGCACGAAACTGCGACCTCGCACAACTTAAACTGAACAGTGATGCGCAGTGTAGGCGAGCGGATGAATAATCACGGCCTCCAACTGGCTACAGCCAAGACAGAGATCGTGATACTAACGAAAAGAAGGATTCCCACAATCATCAACATGAATGTTGGGGATCAACAGATAGAGACGCGCCGCTCTACGAAATATCTAGGGGTGAAATTAGACAACAAGCTGACCTTCTCGGAGCATCTAAGAAGCTCCTGCGAGAAGGCTGTGAAGACCATCGCAAGTCTAAGTCAGCTAATGGCAAATACAGGTGGACCAAAGCCATGCATAAGAAAGCTGCTGGCGTCCGCCTCAGATTCTATACTGTTGTACGGTGCAGAAGTCTGGGCGGACGCAATGAAATTTGGGAAGTATCGGGATGCTATTACCGCAGTCCAACGTAGAGGGGCCCTGAGAATCGCCTCAGCATACCGCACGGCCTCCGCAGATGCTGTTCTGGTCATCGCGGGGACTATACCGATACATCTCCTCGCTGAGGAAAGAAAAATGATTTACGACACTCGTGCAGAGGTACGTAGAAGAGACGTTGCTGCAACGCAGGCGCGGGGTGATTCGATCCGGCGGTGGCAACGACAATAGAGCAGCAGCTGAGTAGTTGCTTTGTTTTTTGTAAACCAATTTTAAAGGTTCGAATATTGTGTCGGAAACACTGCTTGTCTGTTCGTTTATTATTCTACCGTCGAATGTTTTTTGTTTGTAGATTTCCATGTTTTCGAGTACGTTCAGACGTCTGCCTTTTGCTTGTATGTACATGTAGGACCTTGACTGTTTTTTTGATGTTTACGTGGGGGCATTTATTCTCAGCCATGTGATTCGCAAAGTTGGACTCTGGTATGATGGTTGCATTCCGTATCTTTTTATTGTAATCTCTAATGTGTTCTCTGAACGTCGTTCTTACTTGTCGTCCTGTTTGTCCTATGTAACTGTGCTGGCATTCACAAGTGAGCTTGTATACACCATGGCTGCTAAATGGATCTTCTGAGTTCGTTTTGGTTCTTAGCTTCCATCCTAAATTGTTCGATGTTTTGAACGCTGTGTTGATGTTGTATTTTCTAAGGGAATTTGCTAATTTATGTGTTGCCCTTCCAGTATATGTCATTATCGTCCAGGTTTGTGTACTTTCCTCTCCATTGTTTCTTTTTTGTTCTCTAAGGTCTCTCCTGAGTTTATCTACTAGTGTTTTTTTATATCCGTTGTTTGTAGCTATGTTATACATTATTCCAAGCTCTCTTCTATATGATTCTTGTGTAAGAGGTGTTCTTTCCAATCTTTGTACTAAGTGCCTTAGCGCTGAGTTTTTATGTTGTTGTGGGTGGTTCGAGGTATTACCTATTATTGTATCGGTGGCCGTTGGTTTCCTATATATGTCGTAGTTGAATTTATTGGTAGCTTTATCAATACTTATTGTGAGGTCCAGATAATTGATTCCTTCGTCTTTTTCGGTTTCCATTGTGAATTTTATGTTCCCGTGCTGCTTTTTGAGGTACTCCAGTACTTGCTCTTCGTTGTTGGTAGTTAAAACGCATATGATATCATCCACATACCTAGCGTAAAATAGCACTCCTAATTTTGAATTCAATTCCTGTATATACTCTATTTACAGGTTTTGCATAAGCGCTTACATAAGAATAGCCGATGTTGGGTTTCCCATCGCAAATATACAGACAAACAAACGGACTTGCGCAAATATACAGACAAAAAAACGGACGAAATTTGACAAGGGATGACGAAAAATCGTTCCAATATACATCAATTATTCAACCTGTCGGAAAAACAACAAAACAAAATAAAACATATAAAATGTCATGAACTTGAACCAAATAAACTCTTAACTATACCGAACTGCAGCTTTATATAACCTGGCGGCTTTCCCAAAAGCTATATACAGACTGTGTCGTACCCAGCAAACTCTTGAACCTATCGTGAAAGCTCAAGAGCAAACCCAAACACAAAATATGTGGGCGTGGCACCGCCCACTTTTGAAAAATTATGTAGATATTGACTAAGTGACACATATATCCAAATTTCATTAATTTAGACCAAAAAAGTTCGGAGTTATGACCAATTGAAACTATATATAGCCTGGGGGCGTAGCTCCGCCTACTTTTCCAAAACTATATATTATCTATGCTGTACCCAGTGAACCCAAGTTTATATTGTGAAAATTTCATAAAGATCGGTTGAGTTCTTTGGCGCCTATAAAAGACACACACTTTTTATATCTATTTTTGTTACGCACACAAGGTATATTTCATTCGGCATAAATGAGTCGAGATATATATTTATTAATGTATATCAAAACGTTCAGGATGAAAAGTAAAATATCCCGGCAAGTAGTTAATACCCCACTGCAGAAAAGCGAAGTTGTATACCTTTTTTGATATTCATACCTTTCATGAAAATGAAATGTTTGTACGTATACTGAAATGATCAGGAGGATGAGCTGAGTCGATGTAGCCATGTCCGTCTCCCGATACGTCTATATGTCTGTCTGTCTGTCTATTTGAATGCAAATACGAGCTAAAAGTATTAAAATAGACCTGCGTAGATTGGGATGACATATAATGGTCGGTTCCACCCGAACTTAGACTTCCTTACTTGTTTTAATTATGTTTGACAATTGAATGTTTGAGATGTCAATTTACTGTCCCGTGCAGCATAACTCCGAAAGCTTGAGAGAAAGTAAAAAAATCCCGTTATTTTGATTCGAGATAAAACAATTAATAATTTAGGCTTATAAATTAAATAGTAGCAATTGAAGGAATTTCTCAATAATTTATTTTCCCAGTCAATAAAAATTAAATGAGATAAAATTCATGATATACCTTTTTGTGATTTTAAAATTCCCAATTATTCGTTCTGCATCAATCTCGTTATGCATTATTCCCAGCCTCGTTTATATAATAATGTGCCGAATTCAATGATTCCTTGATTATTAATCCTGGGTTCGATCACTATATTGTCAAATAAACACACGCACAGATATTGTAACTAATAGCTAGTTTTATTTACTAGCAATAAACGCAATACAAATTTGAGAGTTTGGTAACTACACAGTAGTTTCCTGTTCCACGCTTGAAAATACACTGATCAACCTGCCTTGCTTGGTCACTGCCTTATATAGTCCGACTGGATGCTACCCTACGCACCTAGAAGTTTCTTGTTTGTTCCGTCTTCGTGTTCTCGAAGGATCGGTATTATTTATTGGCATATCCTCTTTGCATCGTATTAGCAAATACTCGCGCGATCTCTCTTTCTCCTGCATGATACATGCTTGCATGCATAAGCGTTGCCATCGTTATCTGTGTTGTGTTTAACTAGAGGTAGGAGTGTTATTGAGTTAGGGATGGTACGTGCTTGAAAATATTCGCCACACTGCCCTCCACCTAGGTCTGATCGTCCCGATCAGACACATTGCTCGAACAAAATGCAGCAGCCTTTCCGAGTGAACTACCTTCATCTTATTCTTTGGCCTTCCAACACTTTGTATGCGATAGACAACATCGTTTATCCGTTTTATTACTTTGTATGGGCCTTCACAGTTAAACTGCAATTTCGGAATCAACCCTTTCTTACGTTGCGGGTTGTATAGCAGCACTAAATCTCCTTCCGTAAAACCTTCTGAATTTATTGCTTTGTCGTACCTGGCTTTCTTTTTATCACTCATGATCTAGGTCCGTTGTCTCACAACGTGGTGTATTTCTCTCATTCCCTCTTCCAAGAAGCTAGTCGATTTTCGAGCATTTATTCCTGCTTTTATCCGAAACTTCAAGTCAGCTGGCAACCGAAGATAATTCCGAAAAATAACCTTTGCAGGAGCTTGACCTGTTGTTTCATGTACTGCAGATCGATATGCCATCAGGAACAAGGAGATATGAGTATCCCAATCTTTCTGGAACTTTTGAACCACTTTCCTTAGGTGTTCCTCCAAGATTCTATTGAATCGTTCTACCATGCCATCTGACTAAGGATGCAGTTGTCCGAGTTTTCCGAATGCCCAAAGTCTTGCACATTTGCTGGAACACAGCTGACTCGCAATTCCTGCCTTGGTCAGAGTGTAGCTCCACCGGTGCACCAAAGCTTGCTACCCAATTATTAGTAAAAGCTTCTGCTATGGTTTCTGCCTCTTGCCATTTGTTGAAATAGTCCATGACTACTAGAACATATTTGTTCCCGAGTTTTCTAGTAGTAAATGGGCCAACTCCATCCAAGGCAATCATTTCAAATGGTGCACTTGAGTAATGCTATTTCATTTGGCCTTGGCTCCTCGATTTCGGTCCTTTAGGTTTGATGCACACCTCACAGTCGGCAATCCACTCACCGACCGATTGACGGCAACCAACCAAATAGAATATCTGCTTGATTTTCTCTAATGTCTTGGAGTCAAGATGACCTCCGCTTGGACCGTTATGTAATTAATTGAGAAAATCTGAGATTTTCTTCCTTGGGACGACTATCAGATCGCGAACACATTGACCATCCTCACCTTCCCATATTTCATGCAAACAGACGGATTCCAATTGTAAACTGTTCCACAGTGCCCAATATGACTTGCCAACGGGACTTTCTGCTGACATCTCCTCTCTTGTTGGTCGTTCGTTTCGTTCGATACCTTGCATTACACGTAAGATCTGGATCTTCGTGCTGACACTTCTTTAATTGACCCATGCCTCATTCCTCCGTAGATGTTATAGTCATCAGCCGCACATCTATAATGTCTTACTTGGCCTCAGCTTTGGATCAATGCTTGCATTCCAAGTTACATGGTCTTCGTGACATTGCATCAGCGTTTCCATGGGTCTGCCTCTGCGATGCTCTATAGAAAAAACATAACTTTGCAGTCGCTCTATCCACCGTGTCAACTGACCTTCCAGATTACGGAACTGCAAGAGCCATCTCAACGCTGCATGGTCTGTCCTGACAGGGAATTGCTGCCCATAGAGATACTTGTGGAAATGTTTAACGCGTTCTCTCCGTGTTACACAATAGTTCCTTTCAGTCTTCCGAAGTGTTTGGCTATAGTATGCAACTACCTTCTCCTGTCCATCGACAATCTGGGGCAAAACACCTTCTTTTCCTCAGGAGTGCAGATGTCCTTCTGTCGTTACCTTGTGACCCAAATAACTTACTCCCTTCTTCAACTAGGAACACTTCTTGGGGCTCAGTTTCAGACCCGTACCAGCTATCCTTTGGAAAACTTCCTCCAAGTTCCTTAGGTGTTCCTTAAAACTTTTCCCTAGCACGATGATGTCATCCAGGTACACCAAACATGTTTCCCAATGCAATCCTTTTAGTACCTGATCCATGAGTCTCTCAAAAATAGCTGGAGCATTGAATAATCTAAAAGCCCTTCTCCAACGCTGAAGGCTGTCTTTTCTTTATCTCTATCCTTTACCCCCACTTGCCAGTAGCCGCTTTCGCACCAGATAACGAGTCCAGAGCATTGTCGATTCTGGGCAAAATATAGCTGTGTTTCTTAGTTACATCGTTCAAATTTCGGTAATCCACACAGAACCTCATTTTTCCATCCTTCTTTTTCAGTAGTACTACGGTGAGCTCCATGGACTACCTGGTGGTTCGATCACACCGCTATCGCTCATTTTCTGTATATTTCCCATACCACTTGCCGTTTGGCCAATGGAATACCATTAGGAGCTTGGCAGATTGACCTTGCATCACCAGTATCAATTTGATGCTTTACACCTTTAGTCCGACCTGGTTTGGAATCATCCTTGTCAAATATGCTCGAGTACTTTGTTAGAAATTGCTTTGCCTTACCCTTTATCTTTTTCGAGCCCATCCGTCCACGTCGTGATATCACCTGAAAGATCAATCTAACTGAACATTTTCCTGAAGCTGTTCACAATTGATAACTATCTCGACCTCTTGGCATTGCCCCAATATGGCTCCTTTGAAAAGTTTAATTGGTGATTTGAACTCATTAAGTACTCTTACCGGTATATGTCCATCTTGTTTTGACTTAGCCGGGGTTTTTCCAACTGATGTATGTTGGAACGATTTTTCGTCATCCCTTGTCAAATTTGGTTTTGAGACAAACCGGTTTCGGCGTTGTGCCATCATCAGTGTCGATTTTCGTTTCGATTTTCGTTCTAAAAACCAAATTTGACCAGGGATGACGTTCCAATATACATCAATCATTCACCCTGTCGGAAAAACAACAAAACAAAATAAAACAGTTTTCCAACTATTATATTCGATTTCGAATTATTTGCTGCCTCCACAACCCACAATTTGTTTGTCCCATAATCTCCATCAATCTTAGCCCTTACTACCGCTTCTTACTTCAGTGCAATTTCAATTTCAGTGCTTTCCTCCACCACTACTCGCTTACTGACGTAGTTCTTTTCGTAACCATGATCTTGTTTTTCATATGAATCTTGATGCCTTGCTCGCTTAAGAAGTCTACACCGATTATGGTCTGCCACGATAAAATTGTGTCCTATTGTGAATTAACATGGTACTTTCCCTACGACTTGGGTGTCTTCACCAGTGGCCGTACGCAACTTTGCTCCATGTAATGGGTTCACCTTCTTGTTGGCTAAATCGGATCGAACAATTGAATGAGATGCTCTCGTATCCACAGCCAGTGAAACTCCTTCCTATCCACATATCCTCCAGTAGTAAGATTATTAGCTTTCCTTGAGATTTGAGAGACAAAGATTATGAGGAATTCAATTGCGGGAGCCAGTCCTCGCCCCAACCAACCAAGCCAACGCATTTGTGTCCACACTTGCCACTGGATCCGGAGGCTCCTTTTTCTCTTCCATTTTCATCGATGCCTGCTCAACAAGGTGGAAAACATAATCATCAACGTTGATTCCTTCCGCTTCCATAGCCTCCCGTGATCGTGATTGTAGCTCGAATTCAGATATGGAATTTCCTAGAGGGTTAGCTGTCAAGCCATTTAACAATCTACCGGCAAAGTTGGTCGATATACACACTTTAGCACATTAAGTTGCCAAGATATTTTTAAGGCTAGCACCATTTACTTAGGACAGTACCTCCCTCAAAGATGGAACTGATCGAGAGGCGAGCAGTGCAGCTACCACCCATCCTAGTGCCTCCACCAGTAGATCTTTCACTCAGAGTCCAGCGTGTGATAAGTCTGTTGATGGTGGTTCCAAGTATTTGAGAGGGTGACCACCTATATCCCCAAGAACAACCACCAACAGGGTAAGAGGATTGAATTAAGGTTCAGCGGCATATTGCGTGTTCTATTCTGGTTTTGATTGATTTCCAGAGGAGAAACGTAAAAAAAACATATTTACCAAAAGGGGCTACGACAGGTGAATCATTCGGTAGGTACCCCAATGCCTCTTTTAAGCTCCGTGTGTGCACAAACACCATATGTAGGACAAATGTTTTCTGTTCAGGTACATGTCAGACAATCACGCAAACGCGACCTTCTTATGATACAGGGCGTACAAATACACAATTGACCTTAAATATATCGGTATTTTCATTTCTGGTAAGGGAGGCCGCAACGCCACTAGAATAGGCAAAAGCACTTGTATGTATCGAAGAGGAGGAATGTGTTCTGCATTTGCTGTCAATGTCGACCGTTTGTCAATGCCGGGGGTATCAAAACAAGCTTCGGCAGATTTTGACAGTTGTCAAAGCTAAGCTCTCCTATTAGAGTTGCATGTACAAAGTTTGTAAAAAAGGGCAAAAAATGTTCTCTTGTGGGAAAATTGTAATAGAAAAGGAAGGAATGCCGTTTGTTAAATTCCAATTTATTTTCAACAAATCTGTCTCTCTCAATATATATTTAATTGAAATGTAAGAAATAAATGTTATTTTTAACCTTTAGGACAAAAACAATGTGTTTTTGGGGGAATAGTACTATAAAAGTATGGAATAAACTTTTCAAAATTGTAATGTTTATTAAAAAAATTTGGCTTTTTAAAACCAATATTTTATTAAATTATAGGAAATACGAAATAAATAAAATACTCCTGTCGGATTTGGAAGTCACGATTTGTGGGGGCTGCATTTTTGCAACTCGTTGTTTCGCCATCAGCTTTGTTAAGGCAACCACGATGAACGGCTGTTGTATAATAATCCCAAAACAAGGACAGGGTAGATGAGATAGAAAGCCTATGAAAGTGAAAATTGCTACACAAGGAGGCTTAAACGAATACTAAAGCTGTAGACACGAAAACTTTATTAATTAGATTATTCGTAACATTATAAAAAACCGTTAAATTGTAACTAAAAGTTTTGTTGTAAAGATACTTCTACGAGTGCACACAACCTTTTTGCTATCCTTACATTTAGCTACAAACGATGTATAAGCAACGCAGTACGTATTTTTATGCTGACAAAATGTCAAGAATACGCGGCCGACATAGCCATCATTGGAGGAGAGAATACCCTTTTGTGATTCAAGGAGCACTCAATCTGACGAAGAGATTTTGTGCCAGTGTTGGGCTATATCCACCACAAGAACGGCCATAGTCCCCTTCATTAGAAAAAGAACCCTATCGGGACTAAGAGCAATCATCCTAGATCGAAAAGCAGTAGAAGTTGTGACTAAAGTAAAGTAATTGGGGTCACCTTTGAAAGCAAGCTTTTATGGCGCCAACATTTCGAAAACATGACAGGCAGGGCTACAAGGTGCATCATGGTGTGCAAACTCATAGCTGGCAGCTCGAATATCCTAAGGCCTACAGTAGTGCTACGCAAACAAGATATATTAACTTTAGGCGCGTAACTGTGTTATGTAACGGCATAAACGGATCCAGATAGATATTGACTTATGAATATCAAAATGTACAGGAGGAAAAAATAAATTTATTAAGCCATGTCCGTCCGTCTGTTAACACGATAACTTGAGTAAATTTTGAGATATCTTAAGGAAATTTTGTATGCAGGTTCCTTGGCACTCATCGTGAGGGCTATTTAAAATGATATTCACCCAGAACATAATAGACTTATAAGGGTAAAATTTGTTGTGTACATTAATGTTAAGGCAGAAAATATATTTTTCAAGAAATTTTTGAAAATGGGTGAGGCACCGACCACTTTTGATTATGTCAAATTTAGAAATAATAATAATTTTCTAAAATGGGCGTTGTCAGCCCCTTTTATAGTGGATTATTCCACAAAACTTTGTATGCCATAACACCGGAAAAAATTGATTTATCGGAACGATATTTGGCGAAAATGTGGAATGTGTAAAGGTAGGTTGGTCTGAAAAATAGAATTTGGTACATGCTTTTTCGGTTTTATATCTGTAAATTAGGAACTTATTAACGTTTAAAAAAGTATATATTTTGCAAATATATAATCACCAAATTGATAAGGAAATGAAATAAACATACTTTCTTACGAAATTAATCGTTTAATCGTCGTTGCGTGCAGACGTGTTTGTTAACTGCTCTCGTTATTGCATACTTCTAATTTGTTTCTATTCTTGTTTTATGATGGATACTTTTTGTGGTAAATGTGACAAGCCGTTTTCAAGATCTCGTGACACCGAGTTAGTAGCATGTCAGGGTTTCTGCAAAAAAATATTTCACAAAGCCTGCTGCAAAGGCATTTGTAAATATAATATTGTCTTAATTAAAACTACTCCTCATCTACGCTATTTCTGTGATGAGTGCGTGAATGTGCCAGAGAATCTCTGTAAAGCTTTAGACGGGGTTCTCGCCGGTCAAAAGCATGGGTTCGAGCTCTTGGTGGGTGTTTTTGATAACAAATTCAAGGATTTGACAAAAAAAATCGACGACTTAAGTACTTAGGTGGCCTCTCTGCAATCATCCAACAACTATTCTGTGAGCAAAAATAATGCGCATGATAAGTCGAATTCAAAGAATACGAGCAGCGGCAAAAGGGACAATGATACAAATACAAATATTGGTGCTTTGTCTGCCGAAATTAGTGCACTAAAAACTGCGGTTGCTAATGCTTGTGTCAATAACCTGAACAACATCAATAACAATAATGATAATAATTGTCGTTCTACTGGCGAAACGGGTTTTTCATTTTTGCCTTTGCCTAATGATTCTTGCTTACGTTCTGCTGTTCCCCTCACTGGTTCTCCTTCTACTGTCGGCAATGCCGCTACAAATGATCAAAGAGATGCTGATATTTCGCCTGTTCAACGTCATTGGCTAATGCTCTTATCAGCACTACTGCTTCAAACACTACGGTCACAAATACATCCACCACTGCTACAAGTGATTGTGCTGTTGTAGCCATTATTGCTGCTAATGGGATAAATAATAACACCGCGCGTCAAAGTAATGGTGTTGGTCGGAGAAGTATTGTTTACGGCCGGAATGAAAATACAGAGCTTGAAGCTGTAGTTAAGAAGAAATGGGTACATATTTCTTCACTTAAGCCTTCAGTGACTGAGAAAAATATTATTGAATATGTTGCCAAATATACTGGTATTGATCCAATTGACCTTTCTTGTCGTAAGTTGGTACGAACTGGTGTCCCGCTCGATAGTTTGGAGAGTGTCAATTTCAAGCTTGGAGTTACGCCTGCTCTGCTTGAAAAAATTATGAACCCTTACGTTTTGTCATCTGAGGTTAATGTGGGGCCCTTGCGATTTCACCAATTTGGAAATAATGTCGCATAGCCCGCTTTCAATATCAAGCGAAACTGAATCTGGAAATCATCTTAATGTCAATACATCTGCAGCTCTAAAAATATATTTCCATAACATGGGTGGTATGCGCACAAAATCTAAAGAAATTTTTGTAGCTACATCACGTTTAGATTACGATGCCTTCGTGCTTGTGGAAACTTGGCTCCATGAGGACTTTTTCGATGAGGAATACTTCGATCCCAATGTATTTCATACCTTTAGGAAAGATAGAGATCCCGCGAAGACTGGTATCCGTAAGGGAGGTGGGGTTTTAATTGCTCTGAAGAAAAGTTTGCGTTTTACGGCACATCAATTGCTGCATGAGGATTCTCTGATTGGTCAACTGTGTGTTCGCATTTTTGGACCGTCTGGCTCTATTTTTGTCTGTGTTTCGTATATACCACCGAACAGTTGTGAAAGTTTATATAATCTACATATCGAAAAAATCTCTAAAATTTATGAGAGTAATACTCAGGCTCCGTTTTGTATTCTCGGAGATTTTAACAGGTAGTGTGGTTAGACCTTCAGAATAACGGTATTCTAACACCTACCAATGTTTCGCGATCAACGGAAATAAATCTTATAGATAGTATTTTAAGTTGCAATCTTATACAAATCAATAACATTTTTAACTCACTTTCTAGATTGCTTGATCTAGTTTTTGTTGATGAGAATTTAATAGTGGGCCTCTTTGAGAGTACTTTCCCATTATGTGCGTCTGATAGACATCATGTTCCTCTTGCTATCTATTTACAAAATTTTGATGCTATTCCTACCTCAGCTGTGATGAGGAATACTTCTTTTAACTTTCGGAGTGCTAATTTTGATGAGCTGAACAATACATTAATTGAATTGGACTGGGAAAATATATTTTCATCCGGTGAAGTCAGTGTCTGTTATGATATTTTTTTATCGAGGTTGACTGAGGTTTTCAACGCTCAGGTCCCTCTTTTTGGGCCTAGGGTGCATAAACTCCCCTGGTATAACAAAACGCTTAAGAAATTAAAAAATAAACATAACAAATTTCATAAATTATATAAAGCTGATACATCTAATACTTTTCTTAGAGAACAATACACTATCAGCGTGAAACAATTTAATATTCTTGATAAATTCCTTTACAATCAATATGTGACTTAAAAGAAAATCCAAAAGCTTTTTGGAATTTTATTCGCTCTAAGCGTGGGTCTTCAAATATTCCAATTTGCATGAATTACAATGGCAAATGCTCCCAGTCTCTCAATGAAACTGTCGAACTTTTCGCTGAATTTTTTAAATCTAATTTTGATGATGACACTGCATTTCCGACTTGCAGCCAAACGCCTACAGCTGTCCATGAATCTGTAGATTTCAGCTCTCTTATAATTTCTGACGAAGACGTTAGCAATGCATTGTGCACACTTAAGCCATCGTTAAAATGTGACAGTGATGGCCTTTGTGCTTTTGTTTTGAAACATTGTAGTTTATCGTTAATTTTCCCTCTTTGCCATATATTCAATCTGTCTCTGACTTCGGGTACATTTATTACTAGATGGAAGAAGACCTCAATATCTCCTATTTTCAAATCCGGTTCCAAAAATGATGTGTCTAATTACAGACCCATAGCTAAACTCACAGGATGTTCTAAGCTATTCGAGATAATTATAAAAGAGAAACTGACTTTTGTGACCAAGAGCATTGTTGAGTCACGCCAACATGGCTTTGTAGCTGGCCGCTCTACAGTCACTAACCTGGTTTCTCTCTCTGATTTCTGCATCTCTGCATTTAGAGATGGTTATCAGGTAGATACCATCTACACAGATTTTTCGAAAGCCTTCGATAAAGTCTCCCACAAAATATTAATAAACAAACTTGAGTGCATTGGATTTCACTCTGTCTTTTTGAATTGGCTGATATCTTATTTGTCAAATAGGTCACTGTGTGTTGAAATTGAGAACTGTAGCTCTCTCCCTTTTGTCGCAACGTCAGGGGTACCTCAAGGTAGTATTCTTGGCCCTCTTTTGTTTGTTCTCTTCATTAATGATATCGGGTCCTTCTTTACTTCGTCTAAGTTCCTTTTATACGCCGACGATCTTAAGGTATTTCGTAGAATCAATGATCCCTCGGATGGCTTGCTTCTAAAACATGACCTAAATAATCTTGTCGACTGGTGTATTGCCAACAAACTCTATCTTAACGTTAAGAAATGCTGTCATATGCCGTTCACTAAGGCTTCTAGAATCCTTTCTACTTTCTATGATATCTCAGGTGAACCGTTGGCCTCTGTCAAAGAATTTGTTGACCTAGGTGTTGTTTTTGACACTTCTTTTTCATTTGTTAATCATATTTGCTTTGTGCTTCCAAAGGCATACCGAAACCTTGCTTTCCTTCGTCGTTATGCAAAGGACTTTCAAGATCCATATACTAGGAAGTCACTTTATTTATCCTTAGTGCGTTCAAAGTTAGAGTACGCCTCGATTGTGTGGAATCCAATATACAGCTGCCACTCAGCAAGAATCGAAAGGGTACAAAGGAAATTTATCCGGTTCTGTCTTATATCGTTAAATTTTGATGACCCGATTCCCTCCTACACTTCGCGCTGTAAGCTTATTAATTTGCAACCCCTTGAATCCAGGCGGGTAGTGCAATTACTTATGTTCGTCTATGACCTCATTACTGGCTCTTTGAATTGTTCAGCTCTTCTTGAGAAGGTATCATTTAATGTGCCAAATAGGTGATTAAGATCATTCTTGCCTTTTTATTTGTATGCTACCAGGGCCAATTATTAGCTTAAAAGTTCTTTTATTTTCAAAGGCGATTGCTTGTTGTTTAAACTAGTTATTTCAATAAAAATTGGTGAGCTGCTACTCAACGATATGTAGTATACTCCTGCCAGCAAATGGGTTAACACACAACTAAAATATCCAGACAAGTTGTTAATACCCAACTGAAATAGGGAAGTTATATACTTTTTTTAATTTTCATACCTTTAATGAACATGAAATGTCTGTAAGTATGAGAAGAAGAAGAGATGGGGCCGTCAATAAGTAAACTGAAATAATAAGGACGATGAGCTAAGTCGATTTACCAATGTCGGTCTCTTCGTCCGTCTGTCTGTCTGTCCGTCTGTCTATTTGAAGGAAAATTTACCAAACATAAAATGTGTATGCATTTATATTTTGAAAAAATTTGGTTAGCAGTTGTTGGTAGGGGAGCTATTAATATACAAATAAATTAATGGCGGCCGCCGTGGCGTGGCGGTAGTGTTGCCGGCCTACCACACCGAAGCTCCAAGGTACGAGTCTGGGACAGGTAACATCAAAAGTGGTTTGAAAAAGTTTTTCAAAACGGGGTCGCCCCTCGGCAGTTGTTTGCCAAACTCTCCGAGTGTCTTTCTGCCATGGAAGAAAAATTCATCTCCCTTGTAGATGCCGTTCAAAGTCGGCGGAAATCTGTAGGTCCCGCCAATTTGTAGGAAAAAAATAAAAACGGCACACCACAAGTTGGAAGGGAAGCTCGGTGCAAAAATCTCTTAGAAGGTTTATGATGATATACCTATTGTATATCGCGCCATACATTTCTATTTTTTTTTAAATTAATTTGCCCCTCAAAACTCATAACAAAAGTGTTTTTATTGAAAACAACCAGCTGGCTTAATAATACAACTGAAAAGTATTAAAACAGACCTGCGTAAATTGGTATGCCCTAATAGATCACTACTAGGTATATAATGTTCGGTTCCACCCGAACTTATACTTCCTTACTTGTTAATCCTGGGTTCGATCACTATATAGTCAAAGAAACACACACACATATATTGTAACTAATAGCTAGTTTTATTTATTAGTAATAAACGCAATCAAAATTTAAGAGGTTGGTAATTTCACAGTAGTTCACTGTTTAACGCTTGAAAATAAACTGATCAACCTGCCTTTCTTGGTAATTGCCTTATATAGTCCGACTGGATGCTACCCTACGCACCTAGAAGTTTCTTGGTTGTTCCGCCTTCGTGTTCTCGAAGGATCGGTATTATTTATTGGCATATCCTCTTTGCATCGTATTAGCAAACACTCGCGCGATCTTTCTTCCTCTTGCATGATACATGCTTGCATGCATAAGCGTTGCATCGTTATCTCTGTTGTGTAGAATACTTCATAGAGTAATGTTTTGGCAACATTTTGAATGTACTTTCACGTAGGTGCTCCATAGAGTATGCAATTTCAATTTATTTGGTTATAAGTATTAGTACAATAAGACATACATAGTTGCTGTCTTTTTTAGTACAATCATTATTACATAACATTCAAATAACATTAATACTAGAATGAAACATCCAATTACAAGTATGTAACATAATATCCATAGAAATATTTAAGCACAAAAGACAAAAGGAACAATTCTAGATAGAGTTAGAAACAGATTTGTAGATCAAATTAGAGCACGTAAATAGTTTAAAATGTGGCCAATTCAGGCCGATTCTGTTGAAAAATATCTACAAAGAATTTGTCTATAAATTCTTTGGTTTTTGCAGTTCCTAGTATCAGCTGGCATGGAGTTCCAAGTGCGTATGGTATTGACAAACGGCTAGATCTAGGAAAAATAAGCTTTTCATATTAGTAAGAGGGCGTTTTTGTAACGATCAATTTAACGAGAAATATACAACTCGTAGCTTTCAAGTAAGTACTGATTTCACAGCCTAGAAGCTGAGCCCTCCAAGGCGAAATATGGGCAAACTTCTTTAAACCAAAGACATAGCGCGTTATATGGTTTAAAGCAATATCGGTTCAATGAGCTGAGCGAGAATCAAATTATTTGTAACAAATTCTGAGTACGTTATAATTGGCAGCAATAGCTGAATGGCGAGCTGTTTACGTATGGCCAGTGGGGTAAACATTGACGATTGCCTTAAATTACCAAGTGTGCAGTATACCCTCCTCACCAATGAATTAATATGATCTATGCAGGTAAGACTAGAGTTTACGATGAAGCCCGGGTTCTTAACTTTATTAACAATTTTGATTTTGGTTGTTATCAATATAAATGAGTCGGTAGAACGAAAGACTTACTGGCATTCAGGCAAAGGCCGTTTTTTCTGGCCCATTGCGAAACTCCATGCAGATCAGAATTCAATTTAGAGCAAAAGTCCATTGATGCAGTTAAAATTGTCAGATATGTATATTTGTACATCATCAGCATAGGCATGCATTCGAACGTGGTTGCATCGTAGGAAAATGTCTTTCAAAAACAGACTGAATAATAAGGGTCCAAGGATTGATCCCTGTGGAGCTCCTACTGTCAAAAGTTTGGTTTTGATATTTCACAACCTGTATTCACTCGCTGGGATCTACCTGTCCAATAGATGGGCATCATCTTCACTGCACTTTCACTTCCGAAGCAAAGAAAAGGGTACTCCGAGATGGACTAGGTGATCCAATCCGGACATTGCCATGTAAATTGAACCACCTTTTTTATATGAATGAGAATAAGTGTTGGAATAATCTGATACTCCATCGTTTTTACAGGGAAATAGCACAATTTTAAAAAAAATTTAGTTATTCAAAACTTGCACATTATGTACTAGAATTAGCGAGTTACCTGCATGGTTATTTGCAAAGAACTCCGAAACTTATAATTTTCACCATAAATGCAAATCTTCCTTGAATTTCCTTAATTTTATGTAAAGATATTTTTACATGTGGTATATTGCTGATGCAGTATGACTAGTATCCCAATTGGTATGGTGTTGATGCAGATGCGGACAATTACCATCTCGTAGGACATTGCTGTCTCAAAAATACCAATTGCTAATATGAAAAATTACTAGTTGAGTTGGTTTGGCAACCTAGTATAAAACTAGTAAAATTGACTGCAGGGATACAAGGGAACCTGGTGTGAATAAGATGTGGGGGAAAGCGCTCTCAGTTTTAGTGAGTTTTTTTAAGTTTAACGTAAAAGAGCTTCAACGAAGTGCATATAACAAAAGGATTTTTACTCCTGCATCTGAGAATATCGGAGTTTCAACTAGGGAATCAAAAACCGAAGGAAAATTTAAAAAATTATAAAATCCCAACTACAAGGTAAAGTTGTTGTTGTAATAAATAAACATGAACAGTCATATTTGTGGCAAAAAGCGGAAAACTCAAGTTCAAGCTTGGTCGAAAAAGAGATAGTACCAACATTTTGTTTTCCGTGCTAGGATCTATAATCACACAAATCACGGCTTTTGCTCAAATATTGTGGATTTTATGTACAAAAAACCATATCTGAATTTCATTCATTTACACTACAATTTCCACTTTCAAAGCGCTCTACTGAAAAATGCCAAAAAATTACTCTGATAGTCTTTCCTTATTGCCACAGTCCTAGACTAATCGCATTTTTAGCAGACATTACTCTCGCCAAAAGCTGCACCTAAAAAAAAACCTTTTGTCGCAGAAAGCTCCATTAGTCTAGACATTAGATATTACTCTGCTGCCATGCAATGCATGCCGACTTTAATAGAGGCGTGTCGGAATTATCTACAAGAATCGTTACCATGAACCGTAAATTTGAGAATATTGCCACGAAAGAAGATTAAGCAAGATTAACTATGGAATGATATACTGTGAAAGCTCAAGTATGCAAGTTAGAAGTAGAAAACGTAGAGCTCGAAAGAAGATTTATCAAGATTAGCTATGGAATTAAGCTCAAGTATTCAAGCGTAGAGTTCAAAAATGCGCTTGGTAAAGTGTCTAGTAAACAAAAGGCAGATAGAAGAAAGCTAAGCTACATAGAAGAACAATCGAAGTATCTGACACTTATTTTTTACATGTACACCGATCCTATTCTCCAAAGACCTTAGTAGTGAAAAACAGCAGCAAAAAATGGCAACGTTGCAACTTAAAAAACGGTTGGCGACAATTTAAACCGATATTCCAGTTTTGGGGCAGAAGCGTGGACACTAATAACATCCGATTAGGCGGCTCTGGGAGTATTCGAGAGAAAGGTTCTTCGAAAGATTTGTGGACCTCTACGCGTTGGCGACGGCGAGTACCGAAGAAGATTTAATGATGAGCTGTATGAACCTTACTCAGACGGCGACATAGTTCAGCGAACTAAAACACAGCGGCTTCGCTGGCTAGGCCACGTAGTGCGAATGAGCGAAGATGATCCAACCCAGAACGTATTCTTATCGGCACCCGCCGGTGGAAGCAGAGGGAGAGGGAGACCACCACTCCGATGGAGGGACCAAGTGGAGACCAATTTGCGATCCCGCGGTGTTTCCAACGACTGGCGAGCTGTGTTGGACGGTCAAACTCGCCCAGGCGGTTAGATGACCATAAAAAGAAGAAGAAAGATATTAAAGAGTACTAAGGGATTGTGAAGAAGGTAAATTGTGCAGGGTTCACTCAGAGTGTTCAGTTAAACATGAAAAGTTTGGGAGCACATTTTTCTTCTCTGATAAACCAAAAAGGAGTGTATCTAGTCTTAGTTTTGCTCTGAACTTCGTAACTATTGAAGAATTGGATTGCGAAATCAAGATGAATGAAGTAAAGGTCACATTGAAAAAGACTAAAGATAAAAGGCTGGACATGCTACTCAGCTCTTTATAGAACAGCTGATACATTGCTTTAATAGTACGTATAACTCTGGTTGCGTTTCTTCAGAGTTTCAGAGCGCTATTGTTTTCTTTAAAAGGGAGATATATAAACGAGCTGTCGTGCTGTTCGGACGTGCTTTCTAAGTGCGCGCTTAATTGATTTTAATTTTCTTTATGTTTTATTGTTTTGGTGTACCTAATCACTTAAAATGCCGTGTAGCTGTGGTCAAAGAGTTGATCGTAATCAACAGTCAATTCAATGTGCTAGCTGCAGTGAACTTTTTCATTTACCCTGTGTGGAAATGCTTCCAGCTGATATGGATTATGCGTCGAACGTCGTTTCGTTCGCCGCCCCCCTTGACTAACAATATATCGAGTAATCATGATTTCTCTTTTGCTGATAATTACAAAAACAATAGCAAATGTGTATGCAGTGATCAAGAACTGTGCATAAAATCTATTTTGAGTGAGATCATTGAACAAAACAAGTTTTTGCGCGCGCAAGTAAATGACCTGCATGCTGAATTATGCGCTATGAGCAAATTAGTTCATAACAATCACATTGTTGTAGCAAATCGCATCAAAGACTTAAAAGCCAATTTCGCTATTATTAAGTCAAATCTGCCGTTGTCAGTCGCTCGCTTTCACTCTGGTGATGAGTTGGATAATGCTGTTACTGAGAATATTGTGAACAATGATGATCGTGCTACTGTTGGTGTTGTTCATGTTAACAACACTATTATTAGTGATTCGTTTTCGTGCATGCGCTACTTCGTCAACAACGAAAATAATGCTCAAGCAGATAACATTGTTATTGTCGAGCCCGCTAATGCTATGGATAAAATTAAAACCTCCCATGTTGAGAGTAATCTGGTGAATATCTCCGATGCCCCTGTTTCTGCGTCGAATGTTGATGACGCTTCGGCTGACGCTACTACGTCACAAGGTAAATCTGAGTGGAAAACTGTTGAACGGCGCAAAAAGATGAAGATGAAAAACAATGAAATCCATAATCAAAGCACTGTGGCGAATAATTCAAACAGCGAAAGTAATCACATAATCAAAGCACTGTGGCGAATAATTCAAACAGCGAAAGTAATCACAATAAACGATCGTTGACTGTTGTTGGTACGATCGCAAATGCTGATCTGGCAGTTGCTGTGAGGCGTATCAATTGCCTACATATCTCGTCATTTTTAAATTCTGTGTCTGAGAAGAATATTATTGAATACCTTGCCCAACGTGTTTCTGTCGACAAAAACTAGCTTATTTGCTATAAGTTGGTCAAAAAGGATGTAGACCCACAAACGCTAAAATGGGTTAATTTTAAACTTGGTGTACCGGAAGATATATCTGACATGGTTTTAAAAGCAGAAATTTGGCCGGTTAACGTCACTGTGCAGCCATTTCGTTCCTTTCGAGCCAAACGGAGTGCCTCCCGATACTGCAGTTCAACCGAGGCTTGATTCAAATTTAAATTCTAATTATAAATCTCTTAAGATCTATTTTCAAAATGTATCCGGTCTTCGGACTAAATGTTCAGCTGTGTATATGAATAGCAGCTCGTTAGATTATGATATTTTTGTGTTTGGGCGATCTTGTTAAATTGGGCTGCTCTAGAGGTAGGGGTGTTCTTATTGCTGTTCGGAGAAAATTTCAGGCAGCATTAGTAACGCTCACTAACTCTGATACACTTATTGACCAGCTCTGTGCTCGCGTACATGGTTCATCAGGAACCCTGTACTTATGTGCTTCCTATATCCCGCCGAATAGTGCGGATAATTTATATTTTGCACACGCTGACAATGTCGTATCATTGGCGTCAAATCTAGTTGGTGATAATCACCTTTGCGTCCTCGGGGATTTTAACCATTGTAACGTAATTTGGTCACCGATTGAAAATTCGGCTGCGCTTATGGCCACTAACGTTAATTCTTCAGCCGAGATTCACGTCATTGACAGTTTTCTAAGCCTTGATTTAGCTCAAATTAATGGACTTTATAATAGGTTAAATAGAATTTTGGATCTAGTATTCATTTCAAACAATGTTAATTACATTTTGTCGGAATGCATTGCACCAATCTCTGTGACTGATAGACATCACGTTCCTATCTCGCTTGAGTTGGAGTTTTATGCATTTTCGAAAATATCTGAGAATCGTATAAGACGCCTTGGCATACTAAGAGGTTAAAACGTCTGAGGAATTTGAAAAACAAATTTGGGAAAAAGTACAAGAAGACTGGCGATCCTGAGCACTTTTCAAAATTTTAACACCATCTAAAAGAATTCAACTGACTGAATAAGTTCCTATAAAGGAATTATGTTCTGGGCTTTGAACAAAACATAATCTCGAATTCAAAGGCTTTTTGGCGTTTCATTCAATCAAAGTCTTCCTCATCTGCCCCAAACAATGTATTCTATAACGATACATACGCAAATAGTGCTGTAGACTCCGCGAATCTATTTGCTAACTTTTTTTGCTCTAATTTCGAATCAGACTCTACTCTATTTACAAGTCTTCCATCCATGAGTGACTCCTCGCTTAACTTCGGCTCTATGAGCGTTTCCGCCATCGATGTACTGAATGGTATTGGGAAGCTTAAGCCTTCGACTAAAATGGACTCGGATGGACTTTCAGTAATATTGCTAAAAAAACTGTGCGTGCCTGGCTGAGCCTCTCTCAGTTATTCTCAATAATTCACTGGCAACTGGTACTTTTGTAGATGACTAGAAATTGACATCAGTTACTCCTGTTTTTAAAAGTGGGAATAAAAATTATGTTCGAAATTATAGGCCGATGTCGAAACTCTCGCCTATATCCAAACTCTTCGAGATAATAGTTAATGAAAAATTATATTTTGCGGTAAAAAGCCTAATTTAGAATAATCAGCATGGGTTCGTCCCAAATCGTTCCACTGTTAGCAATTTAACTATTTTCAGTGAATATTGCATTTCCGCGTTTCATGACAGACTGCAAGTTGACACGATTTATACGAACTTTTCGAAAGCTTTTGACAAGGTGTCCCACAGGATGCTCTTGTAAAAGTTTGGGGCGATGGGATTTCACTTTACGTTTTTGATGTAGATTGAGTCTTACCTAACTAACAGACACTGTGTTGTTGAAGTGGATAATGCCACATCTCGGTCTTTCAATGCATCGTCAGGTGTCCCGCAGGGAAGTATTTTGGGGCCTCCCTTTTTCATTTTATTTATAAATGATATTGGTTCGTGATTTCGCAGTTATCAAGAGCTCCCGTGACTCTGTGCTGCTGCAAGCTGAAGTTCTTAATGTTGAAAATTGGTGCCGCTTAAATCGTCTTACGCTTAACATTAAAAAGTGTTTTCATGTGACCTTTTCAAAATCAGGTAATACGCTGTGTTCATCGTATGCTATTTCTGGCTGTGTCCTGCAATCTGTTAAGGAGATTAAAGACCTGGGTGTATTTTTTGACTCCAAATTCAGTTTCTCTAACCAATTCAATTTCGTAATTTCTCGGTCTTACGCAATGTTCGCGTTCATACGTAGAAACTGTTCCGCATTTACTAACCCTCACACACTCAAGTCGCTAAATTGGGCCTTCTAAACGCATTGAGAGAGTTCAGAAGGTTTTCCTTCGGTTTGCTCTCCGCTCACTAAATCTTTCGGATCCTTTGCCTTCATATGAATCTAGATGTCTTCTGATTGAACTGCTCGTTTGTTATGGGTATAGTTTCTGGAGCTGTCGATTGTTCATCACTTTTGAGCAAAATTCAGTTCAATGTCCCGTGTAGGAATTTCCGACAGTTTGAGACCTTAAAAATTGGTTTTGCTAGGACCAACTATGCTGCAAATGCTCCTATCTCTAGAGCATGAGCTGATCTGAATATGTTTTTCAATTCCACAGGTGTTGACTTCACCATCCCCTATGCGACTATAATTAGTCTTCTAAGATATTTTTTTTCTTAATATTAACTTAGTCTGTAAGAATTTGTAAATTCAAAGACTTCAGTATTAAATAAACAATAAACAAACGATCGAAATAATTACAGAGGAATTGCATTTCAGCCTGACATTTTGAAAAAGAAAGAGTTCTATGATTTGTTCCTTGATTTTAAGGCCGCTTTTGACTCTATAACACGAGAGGTTCTTTTCTTCATATTAAGTAATATAGGGCTTTCCGTAAAAATGCTTGAGATAATAAGTAGCGTCTACAAAAATAATGCGGCAATGGTGTGGGATGGTAGCACAAGAAACGGGTGTTAAACAAGGCTGCCTACTTAGTCCATTACTGTTTGCTCTCTTTCAGGACGATTTGGTGAACTACTTACCAAACAGGGCGTATACGGGTCTTTAGTTGAGGCGGGCGATCATGACTGAAAGCTCAAACTCCAAATTGCCATGAAAGTCAGTAATATAAAGAAATTACTAATTTCAGAACACCATTTTGACATAATTACGAATAAACGTAACGAATTAATCTTTAAGCATTCAAATTACCGCAACTAATTTAAAGAATTCGAACAATAAAGCAATTAAGAAATGATTTTATACAGCTCAAAGGTAGAAACTAGTTCTTTCTGAGTTTTACTTGTGTCTTTTAACTAAATGGAGTTATCTTGAATCTATATTTATTGGAGCAATGAAAAAGAGATGAACAATAATATTTATTAAGTACATTTCAATCTATTCGTCGACAGTTTAAATATGTAGTTTTGTTACAAAGATGTTTTTTTGATTGTATACTGTATACATTATTATTTTTCATAAATTAGCATCAAGCTGTTATGATATAATTCCATATTATAAAAGCAATTGTTCGCTTCCCTTTGTTTTTTGCGTATCTTTCTATAATGTTTTCAACATCGATTTTAATATCATAATGTACGTGTAAAAGTGCTAAACCAGTAAGCCTCTCTTCAGTCATAGTTGTTCGTAACCATGTTTTTAATCCCCGAACGGTAGAAAAACTTCTTTCTGGAGAAGCGTTACTGACTGGCAGTGTATCCAGTGTATCAGTGGCCAAGAATTTCCGTGCTGGCTGTGAGAAGCGTGAGCAGGGATACGCCACAGGGGGGCGTGCTTTCTCCACTATTCTGGGTCGTGGTAGTGAATGAATTGATTCACGACCTTGAAGAAAAGGGTTGTCAAGTGGTAGCCTAAGCAGATGACTTAGCTATCCTTTCAGGGGGGTAAATTTCTGGACACCATACGGGACATACTTCAGGGATACCTCGGCATGGTAACTCGGTAGTCCAGATCCTGCGGGCTATCAGTTAACCCTGGTAAGACAGAGCTAGTCTTGTTTACGAGAAGATACAAGATGCCCCACTTCAGGCTTCCCTCGATAGAGGAAGTATAGCTGGAACGGTCTGACAGGGTCAAGTATCTCGGTATTATACTTGATAGCAAGCTATCATGGAAGTTTAATGTTGAGGAAAGAGCTAAAAAAGCCTCTGCTTATGTACTGGCCGCCGTGGTGTGAAGGTAGTGTTGCCGGCCTACCACACCGAAGGTCCATGGTTCGAGCCCTGGTACAGGTAACATCAAAAGTGATTTGAAAAAAGTTTTTCAAAACGGGGTCGCCCCTCGGCAGTGGTTTGGCAAACTCTCCGAGTGTATTTCTGCCATGACAGGCTTCTCAGCAAAAATTCGTCTCCTTTGTAGATGCCGTTTGGAGTCGGCAAAAAACTGTAGGTCCCACCAATTTGTAGGGAAAATTCAAATCGGCACACCACAAATTGGAAGAGAAGCTTGGCGCAAAAATCTCTTAGGAGGTTTATGATGATATACCTGTTGTATATCGCGCCATAGAGATAGATAGAGATATGTACTGCTGTCGTGTGGCCATTGGGAAGCACTTGGCCATTTCCCCCAGGGGGCTCATTGGCTGTACGCCGCCGTGGTTAGGCCGATCCTTTTCTATGGGGCTGGGGTCTGGTGAAAAGCGCTAGGCACGGGTTCTACAAACTGCTGGAAAAGGTGCAACGGACGGCTCTGATTGGAATCAGTGGAACCTCTCGAACAACACCTACACTGGCTCTAAACGTAATGCTGAACTTGCGACCGGTTGACATTGTGGGCAAAACTAACGCAGAAAGGGCAGCGATTAGGCTCCGTGAGGCGGGATATAGTCTTGTGAACCGGGGGTATTCTAGCATTTTACCTAATTTTGACTTTATCCCTGACAAAACGGACTACTGTGCGCCGGTATTTTCTACTGTGACCACCCTTGACATCGTCATACCCTCGAGAGAGGTGTGGGACGGAGAGGACAATTTGTGCAGAAGTCTAGTGAACATGTTCACGGACGGGTCCAAGCTTGATGGGAAGGTCGGGAGCGGGGTTTTCTGCGAAGAGCTTGGCATAGGCCATACATTTAGGCTGCCCGATCATTGCAGCGTCTTCCAAGCGGAGGTGGCTGCTATTACGATTGCAGTGGATGAAATGCTATACAGCCCCACTACTGTCAGGGAATTTAATGTCTATTCGGATAGCCAAGCGGCTATAAGAGCGCTGCGATCGAGGGTTGTCAAGGAGTGCTTGACCTCGCTGGCTGTGGCTTCGAATTATTTTACAATTAAAATCATCTGGGTGCCGGGGCACAGGGACATCCCTGGTAACTGCAGAGTAGATATCCTTGCCCGAGAGGGCACGTGCGAGCCCGATGTGGATACCGGCATGGTTTTTGGGATTCCGTTGGCTACGTGTGGTCTGCTCCTGGACAGATGGGCCTTGGATCAGCTAAGCAAGCGCTGTTCTGACACAACCTCCGGTCAGGTATCAAGGTCCTTCTGGCCAGCAATAGACTCCAAGCGGTCGGCAGAGCTATTAGGATTTACCAAGACACATGTGTCTATGGTGATTGGAGTGCTGACTGGGTACTGTTCAATGGGGGTGCATGCGGTACGGCTGAACATCCTAGAAAATCCTCCCAGCAGTGTCAGCTGCATGGAAGATGACGAGGTTGAATCACCAAGTCACTTTATGCTGAGCTGCCCAGCTCTTGCTAGAACGAGGCGTAAATACTTTGGTCGAGATGTACTTGATTATCCAGAAGAGCTCTTCAGGATTGAAGTGAACCTCATCCGGAACTACATCGCTGTCATGCAGCGGTTCGTAAATAAATAAATACGTTAGGATTCGGTCACCGGTAGCCAACGTGGTAGCACAACGGACAGTTAAAATGTCCAAGTGGATTGACCTCTGCTCAATCGCCACCGTACGTAACCTAACGGTACAAAATAATGAAGATAGATATATAGTTCCATACATCAAAGTTCTTAGAATGAACAGAGGAATCCATTAAGACATATCCGTCCGTACTTGAGTAAAAATTGAGATATTGGAATGAAATTTCGCACATAGGCTGTTTCTAGCCAAGGTAGGTTGCTATTTAAAATCGGCGAAATCGAACTATAACCACGCCCCTTTTTCCGATATCGAAAATTTCGAAAAACGTTCAAAAAGAGATAATTCAATAATAAAAGCAGCTACAAAAATTAAAGTTGGCAGGTTTATTAAGTTGGTCGTCCTATTGACAATTTTACATAATTTTCGGGAAATGGGCGTGGTGCCGCCCACATAAAAGTGAACAAGTTTTCAAATTTCCACTGTTAATAACCCATTGAAAATAAGCTAAATTGCTTTTCGACCAGGCCTCCTTTTTCATAAAAGTTATGTGAAAAGGAGGTAGAAATACTGAACTGCGCATATCTCATT
Source organism: Merzomyia westermanni (assembly GCA_949987695.1). Lineage (NCBI taxonomy): Eukaryota > Metazoa > Arthropoda > Insecta > Diptera > Tephritidae > Merzomyia > Merzomyia westermanni. The sequence continues at coordinate 10,824,251 of OX465292.1, read as the reverse complement.
GACCCATACAAGTAGAATGATATAATTTGGCAGTTACCTCAATTTTCTTATTCTTTATACGATTTTTGTACAATTTTGGAATATGGGAGTGCCACCGCCCACTTATCAGTCAAGCAATTTTCAAATTCGACTGTAAATAACTTCAGAACGGTGTAAGAGATAATTACAAAACTTAATAGAAGGTATACTACAGACATGCAGAGTACGCCCACGGAAAATAAGCAAAATCAGTGGAGGACCACTCCCACTTTTGGACCAAAGTTTTCTAAAAGAGAGGTAGGAAACGGAAACATGCGAAATCTCCTTCACAGATGCGGATAGAAAGCTAGAATCTTACAGTTTTAATGACCTGAAGATCTTATTAGTGATTTTTTTTAATTTTGGAAAATGGGAGTGGCAGCGCCCACATATAAGTTAACAAAATCTCAAATTTCAGCTATTAATAACTTCAGAACCATGTTAAATAAAATTACGAAACATAATACGAGCTATACTATCTAAGCTTTTCAAAATTATATTTAGCCTATGCTGTAACCAGCGAATCCAAAAATCTAATGTGAAAATTTCATAAAGATCGGTTAGGTACCTTGGACGTCAGACACACAGACACACATTCATTTTTATTTATAGAAAAAGTTTAAAACCTCTATTTTGCCAATTTACCACGACCACTTTTACACAGCTGGCTATTTAATGTTCGGTTCCACCCGAACTTTCACTTTCTTACTTGTTTTTCTTTAAAAGAGTGTCATTTTGTAAAATTTTTGGCGGCATAAGTAAATTCAAATTAAAAATGTCCAACGTTTCTTCTGGTAAACTTTCTTAGAGGTCAAGTATAATCCCTTTCGATAATACTCTTCGGCAGTATACGCGGTAAAGTACGAGCGATATATTTGTCTACTTGTTAGACGGGGAATATGAACCTGAAAATCTAAGTTATCAACCAAACCATTAATTTTTTCAAACAATTCCGAAAAATTACCATCCGTATTCGCCCTATAATTTCGGAGTGCATTGAGTGTGCTATTCAAAGCTTCAGTAGCATGATTCAAATCAATAGAAGAAGCTTGTAATAGTTGACTCAATGGCCGCGTTACTGAAAGAACATTGCTCAAACAAATCATTGAAATTATGAATTCTGTGTCGCAAATTGCCTTTATCAAGGAACGAGCTTCTGATGTCGTTTTCGTATCTTGCCATGTTGTGAATTCCTTCAAAGCATTTACAATTTCTGTGACACTGTCTTCAAATTGTATAACACCATCATGTTTTCCTGTCTCACACAGTCCACTTAAAGATTCATTGAGATGCTTTTTGAAAATCAGGTGACGTTTACCTGAAGAATCTTAATTTTACGGAAATCTAAAAAAAAATGCATTTGAATTTCGGGCAAATTAAGGACGTCCAATATTTTTATTTAGGTCTCAGGAGGGTCGATTGCTTCCATCGCCCCCCTCCTCCCCCCGTGTATCCGCTACTGGTTGACTGATGACGATTTTATTAAAGTTTGATTGCCACTACCAAACGGGCCTGCGGCAGTTTAGTATTTACTTGTTTTCGTATGTTTAATAAGGCCGTATAACTTTAATCTACAATGACAGTATTTATTAAATAAATAATTATTACTTTGTATAATCCAGGTGATTAATCGCTCATCTTTAAGCGAAGATGATCGTGGTTCCTGTTTGTAAATTGGGGGAAACCAGATGACACTGAATTTTTTTACTTACAATGCACATACGTATGAACAAACAAGTGAAGAATGGCAACACTGCAGGCAATACAGACAACCCTGCCCCCCGAGAGCGTAACATGCTGACATGTTTGTATGGAGACCAGTCCAGCCATTTTAGCCGATTTTTCAAAAAACCGTTGACAGCAGATTTGTTAGCCGACTTCCAAAAAAAATTAGCAGGCTTTAGCCGATTTAACCATTTTTCTTGATTTCATAAAAATTCATACAGTTTTCTACTCAAAAAAAAAATTTTATTACAGCAAGCAAGTAAATAGGATATTTCATATTAAATAAAGAAAAGTTAACTAGTAGGCCGTATTTTTTTTGTCATAGTATCTTTACATATAATAAAATTGTAACAGGTCGATGTCTTTACATTGAAGACATTCAAGAAAAACTGATAGGAGAGGTCGTTATTGGACCAGCGGAACCCAAATCTACAATTTATAGAATTTTTGTCTGTCTGTCTGTCTGTCTGTCCGTCTGTATGATTGTGCGCGTATTACGCAAAAACTACTGAATATAATTGCATGAAACCATTCTATCAATTAATGTCTAACTTAAAATTTAGGACAACTTTCATTTGGATATCTCATCCAGTTCCCGAGTTATTGGCCAAAATGTGGGAAAAATGTGACCAAAAATGTGGTTTTTTTTACCATAACGCCCGCGTCACACAAAAACGACTGCATAGAAATGAATGAAATTTTCAATAATCATTCTCTAGACGTCTCTCCTAAAATTTAAGATATCTTTCACCTCGATATTTTACCCGGGTCCCAATTTATTGACCTAAATGTGGACCCAGGGTGACCGTATGATTTGTGCATTTAAGGCGGAACAAAGTTCGGCGGGTCAGCTAGTGATGTATACATTTAAAACTAATACAACGAAAAAACAATAAGTGATGTATATTACATAGATATATAATCAAACTATACTTAGTTTAATAATAGGATTTAGCTTTTAGCTTACACATATAAGAGATGTATCTTACACAATTTAAAAAAAAAATGTGAAGAGGAAAAATTAAGAGCTCTAAAATATCGGAACTGCATTGTGCAATATTTCAATTGGGATGAGCGCTTGATCGAACGTTAATAGATTCGGTAGTAATATGGTATTTTTAGCAATATATTTTCGAATAATTTTGAACTCTTAGTAACATTTAGGAAAGAACTAATTGAAAAAGTGCAACACTACCGCCACACCATGGCGGCCCCAGCAATTCATTATCCAACAGAATTTTTGAACTTGATTGATCTGCCATATATTGAAAATGAAAATTGGTGTCCCAATTATTATGTTGCGTAATATTAAACCCCCAAAACACTGCGACGTCAAGGGGCCAGTATTTAAGAAATTGAATATGAACGTCATAGAGGCAACAATTTTAACCGGTTTATTTCCATGAAACCATATAAGCTACGACTCATGAAATAAAGTCTGACAGTTGGTTTCTTTGTTTCGCCAAACCAAAATCAATAACTTTTACGCATTTTAAATATATAAGAAAATGAAAAAAGAGAAGTAACCACGAATAAATATTATTCGATTAAATGTATTTTTTATTCGAATAAAAATTATATATAATATTTATTCGAATAATTTATACCTTTATTCGAATAAATGACAACTATTCGTATAATAGGTATTCGGATAGGGTAACTGTACTACTTTCCGGACAACGCTAGTGTCCGCACACTATGTCAATGTTTTGGGATTAGTAGGCAAATTAATAACAAATAGTCTCAAATAAAAGCACAAATGGAAATGTACATGTTTTCTGAGTGCACGTGAGAATTTTAAGTTTAATCAAAAACATAGTTTAAAAGTTATACGTAATTTTAGTGTTAGAAGCATGAGCATGCGTCAAAACTGCAGGTTTTTGTAAAAAAAAAAAGTATGAGCATTTTAGAAATGAAGGCCTAAACAAGTATTTATAAACATATTACAATAAAATTCAATAATATTTGTTTAAAATATAATAAACTTTCAGTTTGTAAATAAAAAATAAATTTACTTTAATTTTCGGCCTAAGTTATACTGTCCGGATACCAGAACCAAAATTTGAGATGAAGGGGAAAGCTACAAATTACTATTTTAATGCTCCTATATGATAGCTTATTATATTATATTTGCATTACAAAAAGAAAAACATCCCATGTTTTCAGTCTTCGGAAACGTTTTTTCAAGTACAAATATTGTTGTCCGGATACTAAGAAAATAAGTTTCAATGCCCGGACAAATAGCATTTTGTACAAACTTTGTTTTTATCGATATTATTATTTAAAGAATAAATGCAGACATTTTACCTCAGTCCCTCGAGGTTATAAGGTCAAACCAAACAAGCATCAGACAAGCGGCAGCTTAGGATAGCTGTGAAACTCCTACCTCCTACCTAAACTCGGAGCCATAATCTGGCGCGCAACAGGATCACAAAATATGTTCAAGCATTTCTCGTGCAACCTATAAAAACATTATACTGCAGTCTTCCAGTTTTATGGACATGAGCAATGTTGTTAACCCATACGACTTGAATATGGCCTCGGAGACTTTGCCATCCCATGTTACTTCCAAGCCGTTTTTGCTTGGTCTATCATTTACAGCTCTTGACTGCTTTTCAATACTCTCAATATCATGAAGTACTTTTCGAGAGACTTCCCCTTCTAGGTGAACATATCATCCTTTTCGCTTCCATCTATGCCTATATGACCGATGACCAAGTATAGATGTAAGTTCCCTCCTTGTAAATTCTTCCTAGCAACTGTTGCACTTCAAAACACTTCGGATAAGCACAGTATAAGGCGGATTTGGAACAATCGGTGCACATGTGTACGGCACCAACCGTATCTTTACGCCAACCCTTCACATCTTCACACACACCCATTTCGAATAGCGGGCGGACCATAGTCTGTCGGCCCCGTTTCTGATGGCGCTGGTACAGGCTACTGCCACGAGGTATTGGACCTAGTTTGAATTGCCAACACTATGCTTTTGCCCACTAAGTCTAAGGGTGCGATGCACAGAATGACGTTTAATAATTCTGACGGGGTGGCTTTCCAACCTCCCATTATACTAATTTTTGATTATGTGCATACTCTCCAAGCTCGTACTATCGTTAGCATTCAGGCAACAACTTAGGCACTCCCGAAACCTATGTTTAATCCCAGGCGTATAACTAATATGCATATATTACTCTATTTTCAACAGATGGATCGTCAACGCCCTCCGGTCCCAACACCACGCCGCTCATTGGCATCGCAGGTGACCCTGCCCGCAGCGCGTCCGCGCCAGGTGGCTGACGCCAGTCATGGTACAGGCAAAAATCCTGATGCAGGAATTGTGGTTGGACGGGACTGATTTTGATGAACGGGTCAAACCGATACGTCTCGTAAAATGGACGCAATTCTCCATAAATCTGCAGTCAATCTCAGATATACAAATACCCCGATGGATTAACTTCACCCCTGACCATCTGGTCGAGCTTCATGGTTTTTGTGACGCCTCTGAAAAGGCTTATTGCGCAACTCTCTATGCGCGAACTACTGTCGGCATTCAAGTTTTCTCTCACCTCCTAGTCTCCAAAGGCAAAGTGGCTCCTCTCAAAACTATAAGTCTGCCACGCCTGGAACTATGCGGAGCTCTCTTACTAGCCAAACTAGTCGCAGTAGTGCAACCACATCTCGGCCTCACTAGAAGAAATTTGACCATGTGGTCGGATTCCGAAATCGTGTTATCCGGCTCGAAGGACCATTAGTTATTTTGGGTAGTACTCACGGTTGGTGGCGGTCGCTCCTGATCCACAGATGATCTACTATTTTTCGGTATTGTTGTGGTTCGCTGCTCCCGATAGCTGCCGTACCTCAAGCTGCGCACTAACTTTTATTGAATAAAGTTAAATTTGCAATCTTCTCGATTTGAGTTTGATGTAGTATATATATGCAATTCTATACACGTAATTTGTTTCCGAAACAAACTTCCCACTTTATATTCGTATTTAAAGTCTAGCACCAATACTTGGTTTCGATACTTTAATATCCTCAGACGGTGGTGTTTAAAATATAGGAATCTGCTTTCTAAAGAGCCAGGGCTGAGCTTTAACATCCAAACCGCACGTAAATTTTCTTACAACTTCTTACGATTTATTTAATTGCCACTGCACATTTGCAAAATTTATACAAAAAATGAAAATGGTAAAAAAAAGCCGGTTGTTGCAAAAAAAAGAACAATGAGAATTTAATAAGAAAACGGGTGTACCAATAACAATAATGATAATAGAAAAAAAAAATGATGGCCGACCAGCTGTCAGGTGTGCGGCGAATTGGTGTGGGGTGATTTACGCGTGGTTGCCACACGTCCCAAATCGTTTCAATTTTAACACTTAAATCTAAAGGTGAGTTCATACGTTGTGGTGAGTAAATATAAGACACTATAATATAATATAATGAAATCCATGCGTTATAATGAGATTATATACAATTCATGACAAATATTTAGATGACGAGTATTATTCTTTGTACAATTCATGCAATATGTGTATAATGAATATTATAGTTTTTGGATTGGGACGTGTGGCTAGCGATGCCGCGTAAACACCCGGTATTAATGCAATTGCAAGAGGGACACAAAACTATGTTGAGCAATATATTTGTTTTGCCGTCTATGGTTTGAAACATAAAAGAGAACAAAATGGTTTGAAAAACTTTGACTAGCTTTCTAGCTTGAGTAATCCCAGAATGGAATTCGTTTAAAACATATAATTTGTTCGGAAAACTTGGAAAAGCCTTCTGGCTTGAGAATGACTCGGGTTTTAACCGAGCAAAGGCTGTGAAGTTAGTATAACAATGTTTAGCCGACAACCATGAGTGGACCTGCCACCTAAACAGTGATTCTTACAGTTCCATTTCTATTCCTCTCACTGGAGAGATGGTGTTGGGCCGTGTGTAGAGCTCGACTCAAGTGAAAAAAGTTTTTGACCGCCATTCACCTGAGAATGACCAGAGGTATTCTTTTGAAACTCGCTACTTCCGGCACTTGTGTCCAAGTATCCTCTCCGTAGCCACCGAATAATATTTGAGGGGTGAGCTAATGTGAGAAGGCTACAACCAGGTTTGGTATTAAGCGTCTCGCTATAAAAACGTGTAATAAACTTCAACCCCCCCAAAACAAGTTGTCTGTTGAGTTTGGGAATTAACACCCCAAAAAAATCACAATATGCCAAGGATATGAGAACTCGTTGACGATAAATGCAAAAGTTTTAAGGATAATGAGTATAGGACATGCACTTGGAATGTCCGGTCACTTAATGGGGTAGGTTTCGCTGCCCGACTGGTTAATGTCCTCGTGTAGGGAAAGGCTGACATCACCTCCATTCAAGAAATGTGACGGGACAAAGAAATAGAACCATCACACTTTGCGACGTATGCTGGAGTAGTCATGCAGATAAGCGCACATTCGACGTCGAATTTGTGGTGGGAGAGAGACTTCTTCGCCAAGTACTGCCGTTCACACCTGTGGATGATAAAACTTAATATTCTTCGGCGTATCTTTAATTTGCGCATATGCGCCGACGGAAGAAAGGAGGATGTGGAAAAGAGTGCATACTATTACGAGGTGCGAATTGCAATATACCGATTGAAAAACAATAACGCAGCAGGTGCGGATCAATTGCCTTCTAGGCTGTTCAAGCGCGCCAACTATCGCGGAACCGTGGTTGTAAATATCGCATCCAAATTTATATCATCTGTATTGTACGAAAGATACGGACTGGGCCTTATCAGTATGGCATCAGATCAAGTAAAACCACCATTTTTACAATACGCCAAATTTAGGGAGAAACTCCGAGAAAGGAATTGAAACACATCACCTCTTTTTTGACTGGAGGAACACCCTCAGCTCAGCTCAGCGATTGCTTAAATTTACAAACTGTAGAACTTAACCGCGCCGGGACAATGTTTTATAAAAGCGTGCACCTGTTGGCGTATGCTGATGACATTGACATATTGGCCTTAGCAACCGCGCCGTAAATGCTGCTTACTATCAGTGTATTTTCTTCTCGGCAACCACGCCACTGTTGGGAGCTATAACTTCGAAATGATATCATGGGTACATGGCATTAACAGCAACAATAATTTCAGCCTAGGAATCCAAGGAAGAATAAGTTTTGCAAACAAGTGAGCAATTAAGAAGAAAAGAAGAAGTTTTAATGACGAGCTGTATGCAGACGCCGACAAACTTTAACGAACTAAAATACATCGGCTTCGTTGGTTACGCAAAGTTGTGCGTATGCACGAAGATGTTTCGGTTCAGAAGGTATTTTTATCGGCACCCAGCGGTGGAAGCAGAGGAAAAAGGAGACCACCACTCCGATGGAAAGACCAAGTGCATACCAATTTGCGAACCCCTGGAGTTTCCAATTAGCGCGATTTGAAGAAGAAAAGATTTTACGCAGATAATTTTATTTACCTTTCACCGCTGTCACATTCCTCACTTTCACTGTTTTCACTACGACCAGTCGTTTGAGAATTTTCGACTTGCAATGCTTCTTCCTCGGCTCGCACGCAATCATGTATGCCGACTAAGAGTGAATAATCCATTATGTGCAACTTTGTTAAGAGCTTTACAGAATAACATAAAAAGTGTCTAAATAGGTGGTAAAACTATAGAAATTACAAAATATTACTCACATCAACGTCACTCGATAGTGTATGCAGTAGCTTTTCCTTAGCCTCTTCCCCTACTTCAATTTTAACATTCTGCTTAATAAAATCATTGTCTTTATAAGTGGGTAAATGCTTCTCTAACTCTTTGTCGGATGCCTCGCGGTCTACAGAACTGCCTTTCAAATCAAATTTTCTACAAAGTAGTAAAAATATATATTAAAATTGCTGAATATTCAATTATAATTTAATATGTAAAACTTACTTGTGAACAGTTAGATGAGAACTGAATACATTGCGCATTACTACAAAATAATACTGGCCGCTCTCAACAGTAATTCTATACATACCCAAATATTGGGGTAAAAGAGTTTTCCCATGCTTTTCGACGACATACTAAAATAAAAAATAAAAAACACATACATATTAACACACAAACTCTAAATTGAAAATCGGTCGCAGCATAAAATTAATGTACACATACATAAATAAGAATTAAATGGACAAGAATGGCAAAGGAATGGATATAACCCCTGCAGGTTAGGGGTTTAGAATATGCCCTAGGTAGACATACCGGTCGTAAGAGGCGACTAATATGTGCAAAGGTAAGGGCGTGCACCTCGATGGTTGATCTACGGATATGCCTCTCACCTCTCATTTCCCATTTTCTCCTTCCTTACGCAAGGAGGGGTGACATGAACTAGAAGGCTCTACTGGTCATACCAAATCGCTACTACGCCAGTCGGGCAGTGCCGGAACGTACCGGGCTGATATCCGGCAAAGGACGGTCACTTCCGACAACACTCCCCAAAACCTTCGGGGAGTGTTTTTGTCGCTAAATATATATACAATAGTCAGTAAAACCAATCCGCTTGGATAAATGGTCCCAATTCACTAATAGTCTGCATTCTACCTCCGATATACAGAAACCTAGATTGGTTAACTTCTCCCCTGACCATCAAGTCGAAATTATTCTTCAACTCGGAGCACAATTTTATCCGTCGGTTATTCGGGTGGCATGTAAATTTCCGAAAACAGAACAGTTAGGGTAACAATGTTTACGATAATATGTGAAATGTAATTTAGTTTTTAAGTTTTTTTTTAGAAATCGCCATCAAAGCTTTACCTGTTCATAAAATTCAATAATAAAAATTAGGTTCGAAACCGCCATTTTCGCCCACTTAATTGTTCTTTAAGTCTGAGCACAATGTTATCAGTCTGTTATTCAGTTGCGTTAGAATTTCCGAAAAGTTTGAGTTATATCTGTTTAAATTAAAATGTAAAATGGTATTCAGTTTTAAAGTCTTACTTTTTCAATCAAAGTTTTACTTTTTCATAGAATTACATTATAAAAATGAGATTCAAAGGCATCGATGACCGTCATCTTCGCCCATGTAATGATTCTACAGGCTTGAGTACAATCGCATCAGTTAGTTATTCAGGTGCAACTGTTCACAATGACATGTAAAATGTAATTCATTACTAAAATTTATCAGAAATATCGATCATAGTTTTACTTTTTCAAAGAATTCTATAACAACATTTTGTAAAAAGTTAACTATAATTCAGTTTACAATTTTTACGTTTCCATAGAGTTCTGTTATAAGAATGAGATTCAAACGAATCCACAGCCATTATTTTCGCCCATTTAATGACTCTACAACTCTGAGCAAAATGTTATTCACTTAATACTGCTTACAATAAAATGCAAAATGTAACTCAGTTTTAATATTTATCAGAAATACCGATCATAGTTTTACATTTTCAAAAATGAGATTCAAAGGCCGCCATTTTCGGCCATTTAATGATTCTATAAGTCTGAGCACAATATCATCAGTCGGTTATTTACTTCTTCTTTTCTTTAAAGGGTCATCTAACCGCCTGGGCGATTTTGACCGTCCAACATAGCTCGCCAGTCATTTCTTCGTTGCTCCAATTGGAAACACCGCGGGATCTCAAATCGGTCTTCCTTCGGAGTGGTTATCTCCATCTTCCTCTGCTTCCACCGGCGGGTGCCGATAAGAATACCAACTTCGCTCATTCGCAAAACGTGGTCTAGCCAGCGGCGTCTGCGTAAAGCTCATACAGCTCATCATTAAATCTTCTTCGGTACTCGCCGTCGCCAACGAGTAGAGGTCCACAAATCTTTCGAAGAATCCTTCTCTCGAATACTCCCAGAGCTGCCTCATCAGATGTTGTTAGTGTCCACGCTTCTGCACCATATAGGAGAACGGGTGCGATGAGTGACTTATAGAATGTTATTTTCGTATATATATATATTATAGAGTATTATTTTCGTCGAGAGGGGACTTTACTTTTCAATTGCCTACTCAATCCGAAGTAGCACTTGTTTGCAAGAGTAATTCTTTGTCGGATTTCTGGGCTAACATTATTGTTGGTGTTAATGCTAGTTCCAGGTAAACGAAGTCCAACAGTGGCGTGGTTGCCAAGACGCAAATGCGCTGAAGCAAAAAATTAAAATCAACAAATGAGAGCACATACGATTCTAATTGTGTGTCAGACAAAAATTTAAACGTTTCTATTTCGTATGTGAATTTTTCTGACTTGTATAAAAGGAAAGTTTAAGTTGCGTTTACACGTTATGCTGGGTTTCATACGTAAAATGTGGCATATACACATGTTCAAACATATCGTGTAAAATGCCTTTAATCGAAGCGAAAAGAATACTCGCATCGAATTACCTTCAAAGCAACAACACAACTCGGCTATTTGAAGCAGTCGGTATTCAATACGCGACTTGGAACGTAGTGTTGGACGGTGAAAAACTGCTCCATTGTGAATGTGCTCTTAAAATATACCAGGGAAATATTTTGACAGGTTACATTATCGCAACCAACTCCACTTAAACTGCGCACTAAAAATAAATAAACAGAGAAAAAGTAAACAAAAAAGCAATTTCGTTCGGTCCAACCTTATTTCTTTGGACTTCCCAACCATTTTTAAAATGATTGTCCTTTGGTCGCGCTTCAAGAGATAAGCGCTGGCCCGATCAAACACCTTTAAATAATAATTTAAATTAACAAATTTAGTTAAAGGAATTCTTGCTGAACATTTATTCGAAGTTCCGTTAAAAAAATCATAGTGGTATGCATACAACAGGAAACTGCATTTCACAAAGCCGACTTTTAAAATGGCCCACCCAGAATTGTATACTGGGCAAAAATGCTTTTGATACCGTGGCCGGTATTGGATCTCTCTCTCTCTATGGCGCGATATACAACAGGTATATCATCATAAACCTCCTAAGAGATTTTTGCGCCAAGCTTCTCTTCCAATTTGTGGTGTGCCGATTTGAATTTTCCCTACAAATTGGTGGGACCTACAGTTTTTTGCCGACTCCGAACGGCATCTACAAAGGAGACGAATTTTTTGCTGAGAAGCCTGTCATGGCAGAAATACACTCGGAGAGTTTGCCAAACCACTGCCGAGGGGCGACCCCGTTTTTGAAAAACTTTTTTTCAAATCACTTTTGATGTTACCTGTACCAGGGCTCGAACCATGGACCTTCGGTGTGGTAGGCCGGCAACACTACCTTCACACCACGGCGGCCATTCTTAACTTAAAAAATGCGTTTGAGTAGTGTAGTGGACAAAATTTCTGTGGATAGAGTAGCCAATGTTGGATCTCCTAAGGATTTTTATTTTAAAGCTTGACAAAAACCCGCCCACCCTGAAAGGTGTACTACTCATGAAAAATTTCTGTGGATGGATTTCCGATATTTTTATTCGAGTTTTTAGCCGCTGTGGTGGTCATGGTAATAAGCGAATCTTTATTTTCATAATGCGTTACACACGTCGTGTGGTCTCATCAATCGGCGATGAAATATAAATGGGGCGTTCCCATTCACTGTGCTGCTGTTGCAACATCCTGATCATCACGCCTGGCTCAAAATCGGTATCCATAAAGAATTTGATGTTAAAGAAGTCTCAAAGTTCAAAATATGGGGTATCAAAAGATGCATTTTTTCCTCGGTATCAATAATCCGAAAGCAATTTGAATCGCGTAAGCGGTGTTGGACCGGCTAAGGGTAATTTTTATGAAGCGGGGCCAAAGGCAGAAAGGTGTTCGGCACAGAAATACCATGGATCACAGTAGTATAAGAATAGGGCTTCCTCCCCATTTTGTGAAAGGAAAGTATGTACATACTTCCATATATACATGAAACCACAAACCAAAAGTATGTGTGCGCGTGTGGATGTGCGTAAGAATTGTGTGATAAAATAACCCTACAAAAAATCGTGCGACTGATCTCTAAAGAGAGTGAGCCGCGATCAATACCTTTCGTCTACAGTGGGCCACGGTTTTATTTCTGTAGCCTAAATTTAGGTGTTCTCAGTAAACCTGTCCGACCGTACCCGCAGGGTAACAAAGGTAATCTCTCCGACACTACCCGTTTGGGTATGAAAGGGCCAATTAGCCTCTTCCTAGGACATGCTCAAACAAAAGGGATCACTCCAACCCATAAAAAGAGGTCAAAGCTGGCACTAGTCGCATGCTCCTTTGCGAGTCATCCCGGAGCCATGCTAGACTAATCGCATTTTCTGCAGGGAAGTGTGTATGCGTGTGAGAATTTTATGAAACCACAAATCACTAGTGTGCGTTTACCCAGCAAAAAAATCGTAAGACTGAGCTCTAAAGAGAGTGGTCCGCGTCCAATACCTTTCCTCTTGAGTGGTCTACAATTAATCCCAACTATTTCGTTAGAGACATCTCTTCTCTTTTTTTCAGGTAAGTGTGTGTGTGTGGGTGAGTGCGTGAGAATTTTATGAAAACACATACAGGGTGGCTAATGAAAGCCGCTACCAAAAAAAAATTAAATAACTTTTTTTCTATTTAATGAATCTGGTTAATTTTTTTTTTATTTTGCAGATTGACTTTTACATTTAACAAAAATGGATAACTGGGACACTGAAACAAGAATTTGGATTGTCCGCCGCTATCACGCACTGGAGTCCGTAGTTTCGGTTCAAAGAGAGTATAGGCGCACGTTTGGCGGCAATCCTCCGAGCAGATGGACCATAATAAGACTTGTAAACAATTTTGCCGAGCATGGGACAGTCAACAGAAGACCTTACCATCGAAACCCTTCAGTTCGAACGGAGGAAAAAATCGCTGCTGTAGCTGCTGCCATACAAAACAATCCACGTGTTTCGACAAGAAGCTTATCTGCTCAAATGGGTGTAGCACAAAGATTTGGGCTTATTCCCATATAAAATTCAAATGGCCAACAAACTGAACGCTGCAGACTTGCCGATTCGCTTGGAATTTTGCCAGAAGATGCTTCAAATGGTGGAAGAGGATGGAAACATGTTGAACTGTCTTTTCATGTCTGACGAGGCCCATTTCGATTTAAACGGCAACATAAACAAACAAAATTGTCGAATATGGAGTGCTTCCAACCCACAGATACTCCATGAGACGGAATTGCATCCACTTCGTGTCACAGTGTGGTGTGCAGTTTCATCACGCTGCATTGTCGGGCCCTACTTCTTCGAAGAAAACGGTCACACCGTTACGGTTACTGGAGACCGTTACTTGAGCATGTTGAGAGAGTTTTTCTATCCAGAATTACGCCGAATGAGAATTTCTTTCAACTCTGTGTGGTTTCAGCAAGATGGTTGAAATAAACTCTTCAGACACCAGTTATTAAAAATAAGTCATAAACAATTATTTTTTCGAGCGTATTTTCGGTGCGGGATTGAAGAGGTTAATGCATGTGTCTCCACTTCAGTTGTACCTTGTAGGGATTGGGCGGGCTCTTCTAGTTTTTGAAGCTGTTTATTAAATTCTTCTTCTTCGAAACTTTTTAACATCTTATCGACCTCTTCTTGATCGACCAAAAAATTAAACATTTGTTGTTCGCCGTCAAAGTTTGTATAATTTTCGGAATCCACGTGAATGTGATTTCCATAAATTTGTTATTACATTTAGATTATTACAAAATAAAATTCGTATTTATGTATATCTTCAAGTTTATACAAAAAAAAGAACACAATTTCTCGAAGTTGTTTTTATCCTATATACATAATTCTGTATCATTAAATTGTGGTTTCTTTATCACGCAGTTGTGCTTTTGTTTGCAATGTATGTATTTTAATAAAATGTGATCCCACACTGATTACTACCGTCTAGGCTCCTTTAACATGACAGTATATAAATTATACATTTTTTCAATGTTTTATATCGGGAATAAAGCGAAATACAATCGTGTATTTAACTAAATTGGTTTAATTCTATGTATGTAAATATGAAGATTTGTCATTTTGTTTATAGTTTTCATTTAAGTTCATATGTTTTGGAATGGATAAAAGTTCGTAGCCATTTTTATACTCAGATATGCTTCACTTGACTGTGCTAAACGTATAATAAGCTTACCATTAAAAAGATATTTCATTATTAATTTTCATAATGTTTGTGACAGTAGATGTTCAAGGCCTCAAAGCATATGATAATAGATTTATTATAAAGGAAATAGCTGTGGTCTTCAATTATGTAAAATTTCATTGTTTCCACATCAAAGATCCATTTGAATTTTCGGACCTGAGTAAGGATAATCAACGACAAGCTAAATGGTTAATGCTACATCACCATAATTTATTATGGTCCTATGGAAGTAATAGTTTTAAAACTGTAAGAAACTATTTGAAATTGACATTGAGAAACATAAATTTATGCAAAGGATCAAGAAACGCAAGTGTGGACAGCGGAGTTACTCCAAAAGCCGGTGTTTAACATTTAAGAGGAGAGCACAGAATGTAGGAAATGAATCTCTCTAGATTATATAGTGTACATCCAGATGGTGTGCGTTGTCAGTATCATTTTGATAGTGAGTATATTGTGAAAAGCCATCAATTAAAAATTCGTTGTGCTTTAAAATCTGCATATATTTTGTTCAAGCATATACTGGATAGTAATTTAAATTATAATGAAATAAATTAGAATTAAAAATTTTAAGCTTAGTGCTTTTTATATTAAAGTCTAAGAAGAAGAAGAATACGAAAAGTAATATGAGAAAAGTAAGTATATAAATACATATTGTTCTTATATCACCCTCATTTGCAACTGTCGTGGACAAAGAGATATGACACAATGAAATTTAAATTTTAGATTTCATTATTATTATTATTAGATAGATACTAGATAATAACGGGCTTGCGATAAACCAAAACTCGAAAAGTATTGAATTTAATTTAATATTACCGAATAGTAATGATATTTAAAAAAAATTTTTTTTTAATATTATTACTAAAACAAAGTGAGCCTCTTTTAACGAATGATGAAGAAGAAATTGAAATATTGTAAACGACGTCGTCGTTACCATCGCCCCCATTACAGAGATAACACAACCATCTACAACAATCACACCATCGTCTATAGTTACCCTGCAAAAATTCGTGTGACTGATGTTTAAAGAGAGTGATCCGCAATCAATACCTTTCGTCTACAGTGGGCTACAATTGATCCCCACTATTCCGTTAAGGTATTGTTGGGGTAAGTCGATTTTAACTGCTGTAGCCTACTTTTAGGTGTTGAAAGTAAACTTGTCCGACCGTACCCGTAGGGGAACAAAGGGAATATGTCCGACACTACTCGTTTGGGCATGAAAGGGACCAATTAGTCTCTTCATAGGACAAACTCAACCAAAAGCGATCACTCCAACCCATACAAAGAGATCAAAACTGGGTCGCATGCTCCTTTATGACTCATCCCGGATCCAACCAAGACTAATCGCATTTTGCAGGGTAACGCTTCAGCTGAAAGGATGCCTATGAGTATTTTTACTATACATTTGTACAATAGTATGTGCGAATGGAAACGGTCGTTTGATATGTATCCATGTTTTGGTATGTGCATATGGCCATGCTGTTGATGAGAACAATAAATAATATTGCAGTAGCAGAGAATTTGGCACAGTGTCATAGTGTAAATAATGATTCTTCCCAAACAGAACTTTTATTAAATGATAGGGTAGCAACCATTGTCATTTGCCTAGTGAATATAGAGGTCCACCACATAATAAATGTAATTTAGAATATCAGATAGCAAATTTTATTCCAATATTTTTCCATAATTATCATCAGAGTTGTCATCTATTAAGGGGGATATAAGATTTATTCCTTTAAACAAAGAATTGTACATTTCGATATCAAAGAGAATATATGTTAACGATAGAGATACCATTGAACTTCGGTTTTTAGTCTAATTTCGATTCATGCCTTCTAGTTTAGACAGTTTAGCTAAGAATTTAAATAATACTGATTTAGAAATAACAGTCTTTTTTCCCTAACGATCATCAGTTTGATTTAATGAAACGTGAAAGTATTTTCCCATATGACTACTTAGATTCAGAAGAACGTCTTAACGAAACACAATTACCTGTTGGTTCACATTTGTTTAATAAATTATCAAATGCATCATGTAGTGTCGATGATTATCAGCATGCTCGAAAGGTTTGGGCACATTTAATTGCTCCAATTTATTAGATTATTTTTTATTATATCTAAAAGTAGATGTGCTACTACTTAGTGACACTTTTGAAAAGATTAGAAAATTATGTAAAGGAATTTATGGACTAGACCCATGTCAATATTATACATCTCCAGGATTATCTTGGGACGCAATGCTCAAGATAATTAGAATAGAATTAGAATTGTTTACTGATGAAAACATGCATAATTTTATTTTGTCGGGGATTAAGGGAGGTATTGTTCATCGCTTGTTTCTTAACATTTTGTTTTCGAGAACTATTTGTAGAATATTCTAAATCTGAGCCATTCGAATAAATTTTTATTTTATTATCAAGAACATTAGCATTGACATAATTTTCAACGGTTGGCAATGTATCAAATTCCATGTCTTTACTTTCTTTTACACTGTCCGCCTGCCAATATTCATCATCACCATTGTAATTAGTACCATTATTATACCTAGTAGTGCCACGCACACAAGATATATTAACTTTAGTCGCCTAACGGCAGTACGTAACAGCATAAACGGATCGAGATAGATATTGACTTATACATATATGGGCAAATTAGCCGTAGTGTTACATTTTTGGATACTCGGATGCTACACATGGGTTAATGAATTAAAGCAGGTAAAAAGCATATGGATATTTAGTTTGACGTATTCACTATCACCTCTGAAGATATGGATGGAAAAAATGTAGACAAAAAGTTTTTTCAGAACTTTGAAGAGTGAAAAACGTCGATTTTTCCCGTTTTTTCAAGTGATACTCGTTCTTTTTTTTCGGTATTTGTTCTATAAAATTTTGAGGCATCAATATATCGCTTTGAAATTTTAACTGGGTGTAGTTTTTGAGACGGAGAATGTAAGCGGGGTTAATGTGCTCCTCCAATATTTAAAGTTATCATCAATGAAAGTAGCGATACTCTATTTTCGACCTTTTTCAATATTTGTGAATTCGTGCTTATAAGTTTTTGAGGCAACAGAGTATTAAAATTTTGGTTATACGCGATGATAGCCTATTATACAGAAAAACTGTCGATGGTTTTGAATTTGATGTGCTCTCTGTAGTTTTGAAGTTAGAGGCAGAAATGGCGAGGTACTTTGCTGCGTAATTTTTTTTCGGTAGCATTTTTTTTTGTTGGCACAGCTACAGTGTTACTTTTATTACATGTTACTCTTTTGTAATTTGTTGTCCCACACTACAGTAGTATAAAACCAAATGCCACATTTTGAAAGATTAACATAACGAAAGTTATTGAAATTTGTACAAGGGGCAAATATGGGAAATTTTCGAGATATATCAGAAACCGTAATAAAAATTTGGAAAAATATATCTAAATACTTCCACACTAATTTTTATTCAAACGTTAGTGAAATGAAACACAAATTAAGTATAATAATCAAAAAAAAAATCACAACATGCAAGTATACATATCATCATTATTTCTCTGTAATAGCCTTAAAGTTAAAGCTTTCAAAATGCTCCCTTTAGTGAAGAGACTTAAAGTTCTCCTGTTCGTTAAATAACATTTTACGAAAAGGTGGAGAACAGAGGTCAGATAAATATATGTATTACGTCCGACTATCTCATAACTCTAATTGAGCCATTAATAGGAAAAAAAATTTACATTTGCATGATTTCGTAGATTTTCGAATACATAACACATCGTTTTATTTTTCCACACTACTTTCACCCATGAAGTCGAAACCACCTCGCTTCTACGTCTATTTGACACCCTTATTGTTTAGACAAGTTTTGTGGGTCCCTGGGTCCAAATATCGGAATACACCTCCGAAGAAGTAGAAAAAGCGATATGAGAACCATAGTACGTCAAAGCTCTCTTCAGTACATTTCGTTTGATAGCCATATTGCAGGTAGAAAGATTTTTTACCCGGTTTCATATTTTTGAGGATATCTCGAAAACCGGGTTTCGGGTATCAAAAAAAGTTTATTACGTCAAAGCTCTCTTCAGTACCTTTCGTTTGATACCCATATTGCAGGTAGAAAGATTTCTTACCCGGTTTCATATTTTCGAGGATATCTCGAAACCCGGATTTCGGGTATCAAAAAAAGTTTATTACGTCAAAGCTCTCTTTAGTACCTTTCGTTTGATACCCATATTGCAGGTAGAAAGATTTTTTACCCGGTTTTATATTTTTGAGGATATCTCGAAAACCGGGTTTCGGGTATCAAAAAAAGTTTACCCAAATAAACTTTGCATAAATATCTACATGCTGCTAAACTTTTAACATAATCGGTAAAGAAGTGCTCAACTTAGCAAAAATATTTAACGGTTTTTCGGGTTTTACTTTGATCGATATATCCGAAACCGGTTTTCGGATATCGACAATTTTTTTCCCAAATCATTCTTCGTTTATTCGTCAGTACGCTGTTAAAATTTCAATAAACTGTAGAAAACTGTTAAAATGAATGCATAACCAACTTGGCACTAAAAAATATTTGACGGTTTCTCGGCTATATATTTTTAACGATATCTCCAGAACCGGATGTCGAATATCAAACAAATTTGGCCTAAATAGAAGCTTCTTATATCCCTACGTTCCTAAAATTTCAACAAAATCGGTGCAGTAGTGTTTAAATAAATGTACATTAAACACTGCGACTTGAATTTGTATATATTAAAAGTTATTCTTGTGCTTCGATGTTTCAAAAAAAATTTTTTTTTGGCAAAAATGTAACACTACGGCGCATTTGCCCATATATCAAAATGTTCAGGACGAAAAGAGAAATTGATTAAGCCATGTCCGTCCATCCGTCTGTGAACACGATAACTTGAGAAAATTTTAAGATATCTTAATAAAATTTGGTATGAGGGTTCCTTGGCACTCATATCCGAATGCTATTTAAAATGGGCGAAATTTTTATACATAGAATATTTCCAAAAACACAAAAAAAAGTGGTTACTCAGTACATAATACACCTATAAGGATAAAATTTGGTGAATACATTGAGATTGAGACATAACATAAATTTTTCAAAAAATTTTTGAAAATGGGAGTGGCACCGCCCACTTTTGATTAAGTCAAATTTAGAAATAATATTAATCATAAATCAAAAACCTTTCAAGATATCGAAACGAAATTCAGCACGCAGGTTTCCAGGTATGCAATGAATGTTCCAGGAAAAAATGGACGGGATCGGTTAAGGTCTACGCCCACTTTTATATGAAAGATTTCGAAGAGGATTGTAGATATATTAAATAGGCAATAACTTTGCGTAAAATAGCTTTACATCACTTATATTTCTTCTCAAGTTTCCGTAGACAAAGAAATCCAAAAAATACAAATTTTCGAAAATGGGCGGGGCCCGCTCCTTTTATAGTGGATTATTCCACAAACATTTTTATGCCACAACTCCACCAAAAATTGATTTGTCGAAACGAAATTTGGCGATAATGTCAAGGGTAACTGTTTGCTGTAAAAATGGGCGAAATCGGTTAATGTCCACGCCCAGTTTTTTAACATAGTTCTGAAAAATTTTTTTGTAAAATTTAAAAAGCGATATTTCTACAACTAAGCAAGTCAGATTTTGCACGCATAATAAGCTTTTTAAGAAAAACTCGGTCGCAAAAAATTTTTCTGCTATTTTCAAAGGCAATCGCTTATAATTCCATCTTGATATTTCAATGAAAATTGGTCAGCTGTTTCTCAGTAGTATGTGTTATACTCATGCCAAAAGTTAGCCAAATCGGGAAACACACAAGCAAAATATTCGTGCACGTAGTTAATACCCCACTGCAAAAGCGAAGTTGTATATCTTTTTTGATACATGTCCGTCTCCCGATTCGTCTATCTGTCTGTCCGTCTGTCTATTTGAACACAAATACGAACTGAAAGTATTAAAATAGACCTTCGTAAATTGAGATGACATAATAGATCACTACTAGGTATGTAATGTTCGGTTCCACCCGAACTTAGACTTCCTTACTTGTTTTTATTAGGGTTTTTCAAATTATAAACTAATTCATTTAATGGTTTTGAAATGGGTTTAAATGTATCCTCCAATAAGTTGATTCTATCCAATTCTCCCGATTTCATTATTTTAATTTTTTCTGTCAATACTATGATCATTATAGATATACTTAAGATTCATTTCATCTGGCTTGAACACAATAATCATGTTTGCATTATCACGTATTAAGTGTTTAGGAATTTTTGTACAAGTTTGACATAAATAAAAAGAATCGATGTTTTTATGACGACCCATACAAAAATTATCTCGTATTGTACTTTGCTTTCCACATCTTAAATCATCGAATATAAAAATTGAGTCCGGTTTGGCTTCAGTGGGCTTGATAACATCAACGTTTTCACTAAAGGTATAAAGATTTATTCCTTGTATAGGGTCAATAAGCATTTTTAGATAGATATGTTTCGGTTGGTATAATGATTTTGAATAAATGTATACATTTCGAAAATTAAGCCAGTTTGGGCTTTCAATTAAACTGAGTATAACGTTAGGTTTTCCACAATTTGATAATCCCACAATCAGCGCTCTTATGGAATATGGTAAAAGGGGACTATGTATAGTGACATTTCAGCATTATTAACCTTAAGTTCGAGACATCATTTTAACTACACTTAATTTGCCCGGATATCAATTTTGTGGTCCTGGAACAAAACTCCCACAAAGGTTAGAAAGAGGAGATAAGGGTATAAATTCTTGTAGAGAACATGATATTTCATATTCCCAATCGAAGGATATAATCACCACGCTGATAAAGTTTTATCTGAGAAAGCCTGGCAGCGTGTCACATCTAAGGACAGTGATTGCAAAGAACGAGCAAACGCTTGGTTCGTTACAAATGCAATAAAAGCAAAACTCAAATTGGGAATGGATATTAAAAATAAGAAAAGAAATACATCTAAATTAAAAAAAAATAAAAAGATGAAAAACCGTAAAGTGTCATCTAACAAAATTTTTCTGATGGCAGAAAAAAGGTATGATGCGCATGCTTAACAAAAACAAACCGCAACCATTTAATGAGGCTTGTAATATTTCTCAGCATGCTATAAAGTCTAGATTTAAAAATAAAAAAATTAACATACCGAGAATAATTCCGGTCTTAAAAATTTGTGCAGTTTTACCACTACTGCATATTTTAACGGCTTTAGGTGCACTTGGTGGTATAGTATCTGGTGGATCAGCTATAGTAAAAGTTTTGAATGATATTAGGAATGGAAAGGAACAATTGGCCGAGGTAAGCCGTCATAATAGATATATGGAATCAATCGCTATGGGGAAGGGTTTATTCCTCAAACCATATAAAAAGGGGTATGGTTTATTTTTAGGATCCTATCCAAAAAACAAATAAAAACCGACCCAAAAGACCATAAGCAGACGTAGATTTAATGAAATATTGCAAACATCTTAAACGATTCATAGGAATTTTAATGCAAAATTCCTTATCGAATAAACCGAAATCTCAAGAATGTGGAATTCTTAATTTAGATGATGCTGATGGTCCTGGTACTGATCGGGTAAAAACAAAAATTATAAAGAATATTTTGATGGTTTTGGAAATTTACAGCCATCACAGTAAAGTACTACTATAATGTTTCGAAATGACCATAAGCATACGCATCAATATGATTTTCCCGTACAATTCGCTTATCATCTATATTGCTTATAGCTACTTTATAAATATTTTGAGTATAAAGCGTATGTAATTTAGATCTAAATGTATACATTGATGCATTATACAATTTATTTTCCAACAGACATTTTCTAAAATCACTTAAACTCAATGTAGAAGTCACACACTTTTTTATTCCCTTAAACTTTATAGTTTCATTTATATCATTATCAATTCTAAATGAATACATTTTCGCTCTTAAACCAATAAATTCTTTTATTAACTTCCCACTACAATAATCCTTCATCATACCGAGAACCTTCTTATTCAACCGAGGAAAATTAAAAATATTTTCTATTGGATATGAAGAAGTATCGAACAATGTTGAGATGTTAACACGAATATCATTACAGAAGTCGACAGTTTGAATATCATATATGAATATATCAGTATCCATATAATTCAAAGCAATATTATTTTTATATTTCTCTTTGATATAATCATAATGGAAACTATACATTTTAAATTTAGAAACTTCTGAAACGGTAAAACCAATATATATCGGCTTATTGTACAGAGTTGACACTTGTTTCAATTGAATCGCTATTAAATTATCAGAAAATTTGCTTAGGCTGTGGAAATTTGGTTTTGCTATCAATGCTCTAGCACCTAATTTTTTTTCTACCTCTTCCTCTAATATTAGTATTTTCCCAATCTTGACCTAATTTACCAATTACCCTTTTATTTACATTTTCCATAGTTTTCCCATACACCGCATTATTTGCCGCTAATGTTCTATGATAATTATTTAAATTAATATATTTTTTTAACTAATCCGATTGATTAAATTTCTTTTCTTTAATACAATACCATGTTTATTACATTGTTGTACATTTTTATAATGGAAAATATATTTTATTTTGTTCCCCAAATCACCGATCAACTTTGAGTTTTTCATTGAGTCAACTTTTTTATTTTCAAAACAAAATGGCAAGTCATTATGTGTAAATTCGAGCTTGGTGCTAACTGGGAGCGGCGGTGGCTCAAAAGCACGGCGGTCGAGTTTGTGCTCGAAATAGAAAATAAACAAGAAACGAGAATTCTCGTTATAAAAAGGTGGCCGTGTATTTATATAAAATATAATTATGAACAATTAGTTTACCTTGGTGCGGGCGAAAAATCCTGGGCTGGCTGTGATGTGGTCGTGTCGACTGTCTCTGGAAAAGTAGACGGTTTTTCGATCGAGGACAACCGTTGAACCTGAAAATTATCCTCCGGTTTTAAGGGGAGGTGAACCCACACATGCACACCCCCATGCATGTATATGTGTGCTGACAAAACACGAATATGCATGCATGCCCACACAGGTGAGTGGGTTGGTGTGAGTGATTGGAAGGGCGCTAAAGTTACATTAGGGTGGCCCATTTTTTAAGACTTTAGGCATCTCGCCTAAACATGCCGGCCCCCTTGCGATACGCAACATCTTACCCCGCCCCAGGATTTCCCACCGCGCATCCTCTTAAGCTAAGGACTTAACCTAGGATGGTGAGTGCCGGCTGGCGCTGTCCCAGTCGTTTGCCTCCGAAATGCCGTTTGAAGGTTGGCGGCTCCATCGTATCGCACCTAGAGCTAAGAGATAGGAGGAAGAAACTTTAGAAAATAAGAACGCTGTATATTTCTTGCCAGGAAATAATTGGTATTATTTATTTTAAATAAAAAACAAGAAAAAAAAATAAAAATTAAAAAAAAATGTTATTTTAGCTTACATCTAACCTTACATGCTAACGGCTCCCGATAGCACAAATCCAAAAATTGTGCTTTGGGCAAGCAGGGGCCCAAACGACGGTGGAAGCGTGCCCGAGGCTACGACGTCGGCATAGACGTCGCCCCCGAGCACGATTTGTATCGGCGCCGCCTTGTTGAAATTTGGATCTGCCAACCGGATGTGCTGGTACGGAACAGCAACCTGGGCGTCCGCGTTGTGCACCGGACTTATTCGGTGCATATGGTTCACGCACAATGCATGGGCGGTGACCGTTTTATTGTTCCCGTGGTTGCCGCGGATTCGGAGGAAACAACCGCGCTCTCCGCCCGAGTAGGTGGTGGGCAGCCCTAGCTCTTCCGCCAGCCCGCGGTCGATGACTGTGCGAGGGGAGCATGCATCGAGAAGCGCACGGATGCGCCGTAGTCCCCCCCCGGCTTCCAGTTTCACGATCGCGGTTGGCGCAAGAGCAATCATGGGGCGTAGCGGTGGACCCACCCGGGCGAGAGCGCGGCTGAGACCGTCCCGGAAACCAGTAGTTCGGGGTAGCTGGCGCGGCTGTAGGGCCAGTCTACCGTCGATGGGATCGTTGGTGCGGAGCTGGCGCGGCTGGGAGGCCAGTCTACGCTCGTCTGTAGGTGTGCGTCGATTATTGGTGAGAAGTCGCTTGCGCGGCTGAGTGGCCAGTCGACGTTTGCCGCTATTTCGGTGGGCGCGTCGTGCAGTACGGTTGCCCGTGTTATTATGATGGTTGGCGTTGTGGGTGTTGCGTTGCGGTGACCGCGGGGTGCGCCGTTGGAAGGCGCGCCGCTCGTGAGCTAGAAGGGGCCGGAATGGCAGTGACTCCGATACCCCTTATGCCGGTCGGAACGGCCGTGGTTCCGCTACCGGCTCGTTATTCTCGCCTTCTGGCGACCAAGCTGTCTCCGATGCATGGAGGGACAGCATCTCCTCTTCCATCGTGTCCAAGCTGCTTCCAGTTCGGCCTCTTCTACTTGTTGGGCCCAGCTTTTATAGGGCGTAGGCGCGCGTACTTGATCGTCCATGGGCAGATGGAGGGTGGTGTGGTGTTTTCCACCACATCGTCGGCACCTGACGTCGCTTGTGCAGTCCCTGGCAATATGGACCATCGACAAACAGTTGTCGCAGTAGCCCGCCCGGATAACCTCCTTGAGGCGCTGCAAAGGTTCCATCCCGTGGTATCGGGTGCACGCACGTAGTGGGTGGCTATCGCCACACAGCGGGCATGGCTTTTGGTACCGGGCGGCTAGGCGTTCGGCCCTCTTGCGCAAGGATGCGTAGCGAGTCATACTGCATATGACCGAAAACGAAAGAAAGAAGCAAAAAAAAAAATCCCCTTTGAATATTTGTATGGACGCCCATATACGTCGGTGGCGAGCGACCTCGTTCGGAGTTTATCAATGCCATATAATGTGGCATGATTCTGATCTATGATGAAATTTTATAATTACAATGCATATGACTCGTACATGGGAACTGGTTATTTTTTTCCCACACGGCACGCTAGCGACAAGTTGATTACGTTGATCGCCTTGTATTCCGATTCGCCACTGGCCCTCATGCAGAGATTTATTCTTACTTGCATGGTCGCCGTCATAAGTGGCGTTAGTGCCGTGCACACAGCGACATTTTCGCTTTTTTCGGTACTTGGCTTCGGTACCGAACTGGGTAGAGAGTGAGAATGTGGTGACTGTTAGGGTTTATTTTTTGTTATTTTGTGGGCAAAACAGTCCTGCCCCCCCCCGAAAACAACAAAACAAAAACAAAACCCCGAGAAAAAATGAATAACAAAAAACAAACAAAAAAATTTTCGTAGTTCGAAAAAACCAATTTTCCAAATTTTTGTGTGAAAATTTATTATTTATAGGTTATTTCCTATTTTACTAGAAGCGGGATCTTCGCCGATCAGGTACGAACGTAGATTTCGTTACCCTATTGATCCCGCAGTGAATTGTACCGATTTTGGCAGATCGGGATTTCGGTACCCGGTGATTAAAATATCGCATCACTAACGTGATGGTAAAATTATGCATATATACATATGCTGGCAAATTTTTTGCGAGTAAATGAGAGATCGCATGGCGTGATGGTTCAAGATTTGCACACATACATATATGTGCGTACTCACGATTTTGCAAAGTCGTGAAAAAGAAACAAAGAAATTCATTGTTCCAATTTTCTCTGCCTTAGCGTAGCAGAAAGAATTGGAACAATTCATTATTTTCTTGTTTCCGGCACGCGTGGGTCAGCAGCAGAGGTAAGTAAAAATTGTAAATTTGATTTAAAAAATGTATTTAACCTCATTTTAACCTTCTTTTCTTTTTCAGGTGGCGATGGACATATGAGTGTGCAGACAGGAGGGTCGCCTGGACGGCGTTTGGACAGTGGACGTGATTGGTAAGTATTTAATAGCGCTGCCCGAAATTCTGTGTCGATTCGGTAGCAGCGCAAATTAATTAGGAACCAAAAAAATGTGTCTCCCAAGCTGTGGCGGCCGGCGCATGCTTTGAGACCCATTTTTTATGTATAAGCACATATGTACATATATTTCTATGCAAATACTAATAGTTTTTCTTTCTTTTCAGGTGTTCGATTTCTTTTCCAGTTGCTTACCCAAGTATTCAAAATTGTGCACCATTAGTTTTCGCACAGCCAAGAGGGCCTCATAACGAACATTTGGATTTCCATGGGCCAACCGTTGCATTACTATTTGTTTACCACCCAATTGTTCCAAAACGTGTTTTCCTCTTGGATAGTAACGAACATATTCACCGATATCAACGCAAGTCACTGATAATATTATGTGATCCTTGGATGTCTCCAATAATCGTACGAGAATAAACAATTACTCGTTATTTTTTTCATTTGAGCAATGAGCAATTTTCACGCTAGAATTTAGCCGACTTTGTGTACCGGCGACAATTCAAGACGTGCACTACGCAACTCCGCAGCATATTTATCAAATGAACTCAAATCCTGCACAGAGCTTTGCAATTTTTCGGTGAAAAATTCCACATCAGCTGAAATATCTTCATCATCGAAACGTCGTCGTTCTAAAAAGGACAACTGTTTTAGAACTGAACTATAGCGCTACAATGCTCCTTGGCTACTTGCGGATCAGTTGGTTTCTCGAAAAACGGCCAAAATTATACGGTAACCTTTTGTTTGGCACAGTCCTTTAGGATGTCAGCCCATATATGAATAATGCTGAACTTGTTCATTTTAGTAGCCAAAAGTGGATTAAAGTAAGCACCCCTCAACATTACACCAATTGGTATTGCACCTGGCACTTAACACGCGATGAAGGTATACCAATCAACGTACTAACTCCATCAACCGATCCGCAAGCGAAACGATATTCATCCAACTAAGCATCTTTGAAGACAGCGTGTCACTGACTTGATATATGCATTGGCATTCACCGGGAGCTGATCCCTCAAAAAGGTAAATGAAAGTTCAACTCAGATCTAGGTATAAGTCCGTGGCCCCAACAAGCTAATTTGGTTAAGATCCGTGATGACGTATGCACAAACGAGTTAGCAAAATTTAGGAATGGTCCCCACACATACTCCTTATGTTGTTGGGCATATTCATGGAAATAGTCGACACGTGATCGTTCCTCTTGCAGTAAGTCATCGATCCTTAGAAGTATGTCCTGTATTGTCTGATCTTTTGAGACATGAGCAAGTAGATTTAATAAAGTTTTCCCTGCCTGCGCCGAGTTCTTTTGAAAATCTGCTGCTTTAGAAGTATCTAGGGCGCTGATAGCGTTGCAGTCTTCTTGCGATATCATCTGCGACTGCATATAGGCAGCCCAATTAATGGTCTTTGACCGTATATCAGTAACTTACTGTTGCAGCACCGAAGTGGCAGCAATCATATCAATATGGTCATCTGGCAAATTCATTAATTCTTTTGCGTCTGCCATTTTGCTGATGGAAGTTACAGTTTTACACCTTTTGCGATGGACTTTAAATACTTTCAAAGTTCAAATACTCTGGTATGAGCTCTTCGCAATTATCCATAATGAATACATAATTTTATGTTATTGCGTTTCTTTTGGTTCTCGAACAATTCGAGGGGGTACGGCGTGGAATGAAAAGCAAAGCACGGAACTCCAATTGACATTCCACAGAGAAATGCCGATCTTCCCAATCATTTGGGAGTGATCTGTAGAATTCACCATATTCTTCCTGTGAGATATCATCTAGATTACGTGTCCCAATGGGTTTTGTTTTGTCAAGCTCCCATGTATGACCTATAAAGAAGCAATGGGACTTGGTTTGAATGGAGGGAAACTGTTTCGGCCATGCATAGCGCAACAACTCTGCAACTAATTGCATAATATCTTCTCGAGGCTGGTGGCCGCCGTGGTGTGGCGGTAGTGTCGCTGGTCCACCACACCGAAGGTCCAAGGCTCGAGCCCTGGGACAGGTAACATCAAAAGAGGTTTGAGTCGCGCTTCAAAGAAATAACCCTTAGTCGGTCCAACACCGGCTCCGCGGTTCCCAGTATTCCTGCGTAGAACATACCTTTTGCACCTTTCGGAACACCCTAATCTGTGATTACAACAACCACATGAAATGACAGAAGTTTTCCAACTTTGATTTCAAATATCTCTTCACTGAGACAAAACGTGAAAGTCCGCTTCCGGATTATTGTTACCGGGGTCAAAACGCGTCTTTTGATACCTTTCCCGATAATTTCGGACGTGTTTTAGTTGTTGTCTCTTCAGGGTAACAATTACCAAAATTCACTTCACGTTCGCCATATCCTGGCTTACCGAACGATTTTCTCGGCTGAAGACGAATATTAACATTGTTGTTGCGATTATTGATATCTATCCCCTTGAAATATGTGTACTAATGTTGTCCTAATTTCAGGTACTTAGTAACAATTGCGATATAGGGGGTGGTTATGAACTCTACTAGACCATATGCGATTAGCGCTATAGGCGATGCGCACCGTAGGAAGAGGGTAAGTCTCTTATATTATTACATAGATATATATGCACCCAACAATCATTTCTGTAAATATTTTTCAAAATAAATTTGCTGCAATAAGCGATATCTAGGCTTTTGTAGTTTTAATTTCTTTGAAAATCTCAAATAAACCTTGATAAACTTCAAGAAACTTTTAAGAAAAACTTTCACTACTTATTTCAATTTTAGAGTGAAATGCAAATGTTTATAAAAATTAAGAAAAAAACTATTTATCAGTTTTTTCCTCTTTTCGATTCAAATTATTTCCAATTCTTTTCGAACAAGATTGTATATAAGAGAATGATGGTAAAAAATCATGGATGCATCTTAGTCACTTCTGAAAACTAATAATAGTTGGTTGATTTTATTGCAATATCCAACTAATATACAAAATATGGTTTGAATAAAGTTGAACAAACTTTTAGAAAGCGTTCTTTAAAGTCTTTCTTGTAGGTTTAAATTAATAAGCCTTTTAATAACGTGTCGTTTTAATTAAACAACGTTTATTTTCAAACGTTTTATAATTAAAGCTTTTTAAAGATTTATTTCTAAGTTTACTTTGCTTGTTGGGTGTGAAAAAAATATATATTTTTTCATATGTATACATTTGAAAAAATGAACATATATGTATGTGTATGTATACGAGGGTGGGACCATCTGCTACCAACTTGTCGTGGCAGATGGATAGCTTTTCAGTGGCAGATTGGTCCGCCTTTCTGCGTTAGGGATTCTTTGGCCTCGATATCGAGTGCAATCGCGTTTTCGGGGGCAGAATGGATCGCCCTTCTGCCGTAGGCTTTCTGGTGTCCTCGTTAAGGGTAGCGAGTGAAGGGTGGAACATTTTGGGATAGGGGCGGTTAAAACGGCAGGGAGGTGATGGAAGGGGATGGTTAAGATGAGGCCCCGGGCCTCTCGCCAGCCATTTCCTCCATAGGGAGCAGAATCAGCTTGACCAACGGTCTTCTGATCTGACCCTTCTCGGTCATGAGGTCCACTACACGCACTCGGTTATCTTCGCCGGGGTGTACGTGGGTAACTCGGCCGAGCCTCCATTCATTGGGAGACAGGTTGTCTTCTTTGATGACAACGAGATCCCCCACCTTAATATTTTGTTTCGGATGCTTCCACTTCATTCGTTTGTGAAGTTCGGATAAGTATTCCACCTTCCATCGCCTGCAGAAGGTTTGATGAAGAGCCTTGAGCTTCTGCCACCTATTGATAATGGAGGCAGGGCTCTCATTCACCTCGGGTTCTGGCGGAGCCAGGAGATGACTTCCAGTCAGGAAGTGCCCAGGGGTCAAGGGTTCCAGGTCCGCGGGCTCATTTGAGGCTGGACTAAGTGGCCGCGAGTTGAGGCATGCCTCAATCCGGCACAATAGCGTATGGAATTCCTCATGCGTGAATTTATGAGGCGAGGCTAACTTCTTGAAGTGGCTTTTGAAGCTCTTCACTCCCGCCTCCCAGAGTCCCCCCATATGTGGAGCCCCGGCCGGAATGAAATGCCATGTCATGGCTTGATGGCTATGTTTGGAAGTAGTCGTGTCTCGGGCTTCCGAGATAAATGCCTTAAATTCAGATCTCAAAGATCGTGAAGCGCCGACAAAGTTAGTACCATTGTCGGAGTAAATGTTTCTCGGACATCCTCGTCTAGCGATAAAACGTGAAAACGCTGCTAGAAAGGATGGGGTGCTAAGATCACTGGTCGCTTCCAGATGGATCGCTTTAGTCGTGGAACAAACAAAGAGGCAAACATAGCCCTTTGATAATCGACATCCTCTACCGCCGTAACTTTTAATGTCGAAAGGCCCGGCAAAGTCCACCCCGGTATTGATAAACGCGCGGGTGAACGTAGTGCGTTCGCAAGGAAGGGTACCCATAAGTTGGGTTTGCGCTCTTTTTTTATAAATGGTGCAGACCTTACAGTTATGGATGGTGGCCCTAATCATGTTCTTGACATTCGGAATCCAATATTGGGTGCGGATGAGACGGAGCATCAGTTGGTTTTCCCCATGGAGAGAGATTTGATGTATCATTTGTACAGTCAGACGCGTCAACCTACAATTGTATGGCAGTATGATTGGGTGGCGCTCGTTATAAGCGAGGTCTTGAGACGCTCCAAGACGACCACCCGCCCTAATAATATCATCTTTGTCGATGAATGGGTTGAGTGGCAATATCTCGCTTTTCCTATCGATTACCTGTCCCTTCTTCAAGTTTACATATTCCTCCTTATAATGTTGCTTCTGATAGAGTTTAATCAAGAGTTGCGTCGTGGTCTTGATCTCACCGGATGAGATTAGGCACGATTTTTCCTGAAAGGAAGCTTTTGTCTTGGGATGAGTTCTTCGAAAGAATCTCATAATATATGATAGTACCCTCAAAGCCCTCGGTAAATTCGAAAACCGGTCAAGAATCTCGATCTCTTTTTGCGTCGATATTGCGTAGGCCTGCGCTCTCTTTTCCTCCACGGATGTATTATATTCCTTTTCTTGTACTGGCCATTGGGAATTGTCTTCTTGTAGCCAAGAAGGTCCCTGCCACCACAAAGAATTGTTGACCAAATCCGATGCCGGTAGTCCTCTGCTTCCTAAGTCTGCTGGATTCGTTTCCGAGTTGACATGAAGCCAGTTCTTGCTGCCGACTAGGTCGATGATTTTTGTAATCCTGTGTGCGACGAATGTTGACCAGGAACAGGGTGGTTTCCTTATCCATGCCAAAACGATGGTGGAATCCGTCCATAGATACTGTTTCACTGGTCCAAGTTTGATGTTTCGGAATATTGATTCCATCATTTCCGCTAACAGTACTGCTCCGCAAAGTACCAAACGCGGAAGTGAGATGGTCTTCACTGGTGCTACTCTGGTTTTGGCAAGGAGTAGATTCACGAAGATATCATCATTCCTTTTGACTCGCATGTAGACAGCTGCAGCGTATGCCTTATCCGAAGCATCGCAGAATCCATGTATTTCGACATCATCTTCTGGTGAAAAGTTTACCCATCGTGGTATCTTTATGTTGTCGATTTCGTGGTATTGATGTCTGAAGTTTTGCCATCGTTCCAATGTATTGGACGGAACTGGTTCATCCCAATCGGTGCCCTCTAACCAGATGTTCTGCATCAAAATTTTGGCCACAATGACCATTGGTGCGAGCCATCCTAAAGGGTCTAAGAGTCTGGCGATGGCGGATAGAATCGCTCGCTTTGTTAACTTTTCACTTTCTTCTAGTGACCCTGCTTTAAAGTAAAACAGGTCTGAATGGGCATTCCATCTTATGCCCAATGCCTTAACGGTGCTGGTATCTTCGAATGCCAGAAAGTCCTCCGTCAGCCGATCCGATATTGGGATGTCGTTGAGAATTTCCTCAGCATTCGAAGTCCATTTTCGTAGTGGGAAGCCCGCGGAGAGTAAGACTTGTCGAATCTCATTCCTCGCGTTAATGGCCGATGCGAGTGTGTGTCCCCCCGCTAGTACGTCATCTACGTACATGCCTTCCCTTAGTATGCTAGATGCTGTAGGGTGAGAACTCTCTACTTCATCTGCTAGTTGTAAAAGGGTTCTAATTGCCAGATAAGGCGCACAATTAACCCCGAAAGTGACCGTTTTCAGCTCGTAAAGGCTTATGGGTTCTTAAGGCGATGTTCGGTAAATAATCCGTTGGAATTTGACGTTATCATCGCTCATCCAAATTTGCCTATACATCTTTTCGATGTCACTATTGAAAACGAACCGATACAGTCTCCATCGCAGTATAAGTACTGGAAGATCTGATTGTAGTACTGGGCCTGGCAGGAGAATGTCGTTCAACCTTGTGCCATTTGCCGTTGGGCTCGACGCATTGAATACGACGCGTACCTTAGTGGTGGTACTCTCCGCCTTTACTACGGCGTGATGGGGCAAAAATTGTAATTGTCCGCCGAATCGGCTGGTACAATGGCAGTAACTTTTCGCATATGCCCTAATGTCTCGTATTCAGACAGAACCCTCATATATTCTTCCCCTAATTCCGGGTTCTTTGCTAACCGCGTCTCATTTCTAAAAAATTGTGAACACGCCCGCCTAAGAGACCCTCCTATGTTTATCTGATCTGGGTAGTCCTGTCTGAATGGAAGAGAGACGACATATCTTCCATCCTCTCTACGACTCGTAGTCTCTCTATATAAATCTTTGCAGTACTTGTCATCTGCGTTTGGGCTCTTAATTCTTGGAAGATTTTCCAACTCCCAGAATGCTGTAAGCTTTTTGTCCAAAGCAACTTCGCTGTAAAAGGACACTATATTTCTGGTTGGATTCGGTGCTTCTATGCGCCCGGTTAATATCCAACCGAACACCGTTTCTTGGCCGAGAAGTGTACTAAGTACATTCTTTTTCAGCCCACTCAATATAATTTGCGGATATACGTCTCCGCCAAGTATAATATCAACTTCCTCGTTGATGTAGAATCGCTTATCTGCCAAGACTAAGTCTGGGAAAGCCTGCATAGTCGTAGCATCGATATGGCAGGATGGCAGATTCCCAGTTAATTTGGCTAGAATTAGAACAGATGTTGTTAAGCTGAAGCAAGGGTCCACTGGTGAACGGAGTTCAATATTGGATGCCTCCTTGACTTGAGCTGAGACGGCATTAGTGATGCCCGAAACTTGAGCATGCATCCTTTTTGCCGGTAAATTGATTCTGCGTTTGAGTCGTTCTGTCATAAACGAGCACTCCGAACCAGAATCAATCAGTGCTCTTGCTGGGAAGTCTGTACCATTATGATGAATGTTTACTCGAGCTGCCCCTAGCAGCACACCTGCGCTTAAATGCACATGGCAGGATTTAACGTTTCTGTTTACGGCCGAAACAGATTTTTCAGCTTCCCGTCTCTCTTGTGCCTATTTGAAGTTGAGGCAGCATTATCAGCATGATACTGATTAGGGCTGGTGGTCGCCTGCGTCTGAAGAGACTCCGCATGCAGGAGCGTATTATGTCGAGAGTGGCACTTGTTGCAGTCATAAGAACTGGTGCACTTCGACACAGTATGTCCTGGGGATAGGCAGTTCAAACAGCCCTTGGTGGATTTGACAAAGTTAATTCTCTCCACCGGAGTTAATTTGAGAAAACGGGGACAGTTTCGTAATCTGTGGGCATTCGATTTGCACTTTGTGCACAGTAACTTTGTCACATTTGCTTGGTATGTACCAAGTCTTTTTGCAGGGGTTTCGTTGGCAATCCGCGTACTTTGCGGTTTTTGCACTTTCGAAGAACTCCCTAGGAACCCAGACACTGTTTCGAGTGTCTGGAAGCGGTTGGACAAAAATTTGTCCATATCCTCCCACTTGGATATTTCCACTTTGTGGTCTATGCTTTGCTCCCATAGACCAAGCATACTCTCCGGCAATTTCGTCGAACACAAATACGTTATAATTGCATCCCAGTTCGAAGTGTCAATTTTATGACTTCGCAGGGACGAAAGGCAATTATTTATTTCGCGCTGAAGGGTTTTAATCGCGCTACCACATTCACTCTCTACCTTTTTCAAGTTGATTAAAATTTGGAGTTGCGAGTTTACTAAGATACGTTTGTTTTCGTATCGCTCGCATAAATTTCTCCAGGCCGTATCAAATCCCTCATTCGTGAGCGGACATTTTTTCACGATATCTTTTGCCTCACCTTGTGTCTTATTGTTCAGATGGAACAATTTCTCCACTGGTGTTAGGCGTTTATTTAAGATATATATGGCCGTGAACATGTCACGAAATGTTGGCCATGACAGATAATCGCCCTTGAAAACTTCAGTATCACATGGAGGCAGGCGGATACTGTGTTCAAATTCGGGGTTTTCTTCAGATTTTTTTTCTGGTTTGTTGTATGTCGCTTGGCGTGTAGCCATGTCTGACATGCAGCGTAAATATACTGCATATGATCTCTTATATTTCTGTTTGACAGAAACTATACCAGTGGCCTCTAACTTATCTGAATTAAGTAAGTCGTCATAAGCCGTTCTGGTTTTCCTCCACATCGCTTTCAAGTCCTCTTGTTGAAGCCCAAGAGTGTACTTGCTGTGGACTGAATCCTCTAATTCATTGTAGTCTGATTCGAATTCAAAAATCGAATCAACCAGCCTAATGAAACTTTCCATATTTTGGACTTAGAGGATCTGTAGAATCAAAACAAACCGAAAAAATAAAGCTGAAGGTACGATGAAATGCTCAACCGTACTAGAAAGATGCTGAATAGAAAAGGTAAAGGCAGTATTTTACCCAGGAAAATCAAAACAACCTCAATAAAATTGTAATAAACTCAATTAATGTATAATTTAATTCAATTATTTTTATTTATTGTTAATTTTTGAATTATATTGCAGACTTGGCCGATTTGTCTGACGAATATTTGTTTGCTACAGACGCAAAAAATGTAAACAAAATCTTTGTGACTTACTCGCCACCCACACGTATAAGGGGAATATGTATATATAAATGTGTGTATGTGTTGCCGCAATAAAGAAATACACAACAAACACAGATAAAGTGCGCGGTGTATCAAACGAGCGAAAGTGAATATTAAATGAAGAAATGTGAAAACAAAAGAAAAGTGCTATAAAAATAGTGAATTTTATCAGAAAATAATAAACTAGCCTTCGATTAAAATTCTGTTCTATATATTACGAAAAAAACAAGTGGAAAAAACAAAAACAAACTGAAGATCGAAAGGCTAAGTGAACTAATTGTGAAAATGAGGTTATGTTACCTCTTGCCTTGCGCTGTGTCCAAAAAACCTTACCACTGGTGGGGGGATAGTCCGGATAGTCACAAGGATTCTTAAGCGTTCAATTTAATTTAAAATTTAAAGAAAAATAAAGCACTTAACTGAACAAAAAAAATCACTATTGTTAAATATTCACTAATCGCACTTACGTTTGATTACACTCGCGGGCGGCACTTTTATACAATTTTATGCAACACAAAAAAAAAACTAAGTGGCAAGAAATATACAACTTACGTGCTTTGATGTGGTGATTGGCCCAATTTGTTGTATATAGTTTGTGTTGTTGGTGGTATGTGGCAGAGTGTATGGCAGAGTTGTTTGTTGTTTGTAATTGCGGCAGAGTGTATGGCAGAGTTGTTTGTTGTTTGTGATTGCGGCAGTGCGTGAACAATATTGAGTTTTTTCTCCTTTTATTGTGTGGCAGCTTCTGGTGGTTTGATACAAATTGGATTCTTTGAAATTCTTTCTCCAATTTTTGTTGTTGTGGACTGCATGCAGGTTCCTCTAGACGGGGAGATGGACCATGTAAATTCGAGCTTGGTGCTAACTTGGAGCGGCGGTGGCTCAAAAGCACGGCGGTCGAATTTGTGCTCGAAATAGAAAATAAACAAGAAACGAGAATTCTCGTTATAAAAAGGTGGCCGTGTATTTATATAAAATATAATTTATAAACAATTAGTTTACCTTGGTGCGGGCGAAAAATCCTGGGCTGGCCGTGATGTGGTCGTGTCGACTGTCTCTGGAAAAGTAGACGGTTTTTCGATCGAGGACAACCGTTGAACCTGAAAATTATCCTCCGGTTTTAAGGGGAGGTGAACCCACACATGCCCTTCTTCACTTCTCTGCCCTTTTAAATGGAGAAACTGAGCAAGAAACCAGAGAAGATGCCGAACCCGAGCCCACAATCGAAGATGATGGAATTGACGTTCCACAACCCGACTACAATGAGGTGCGAATAGCAATATCCCGATTGAAAAACAATAAAGCAGCTGGCGCTCATGGTTTGCCTGCTGAGCTATTCAAACACGGAGGCGAGGAGCTGGTAAGGCGCATGCATTAGCTTCTATGCACAATTTGGTCGGATGAATGCATGCCTGAAGTTTGGAATCTAAGTGTTCTCTGCCCAATCCACAAGAAGGACGATCCTGCAAACTGCGCCAACTATCGCGGAATCAGCCTTTTGAATATCGCATATAAGGTCCTATCAAGCGTATTGTGCGAAAGACTGAAACCTGATGTGAACAGACTGATTGGACCTTATCAGTGTGGCTTCAGACCTGGTAAATCTACCATCGACCAGATTTTTACAATACGCCAAATCTTGGAAAAAACCCGTGAAAAAAGAATCGACACGCATCATCTCTTTGTTGATTTTAAAGCCGCTTTCGATAGCACGAAAAGGAGCTGCCTATATGCCGCTATGTCTGAATTTGGTTTCCCCGCAAAACTTATACGGCTATGCAAAATGACCTTGAGCAACACCGCCAGCTCGGTCAGAATTGGGAAGTACCTCTCCGAGCCGTTCGAAACTAAACGAGGTTTCAGACAGGGTGACCCCCTATCGTGCGATTTCTTTAATTTAATGCTGGAGAAAATAATACAAGCTGCAGAACTTAACCGCGCTGGAACAATATTTTATAAAAGCGTCCAACTGTTGGCATATGCTGACGATATTGATATCATTGGCCTTAACAACCGCGCCGTAACTTCTGCTTACTCCAAATTAGAAAAAGAAGCGGAGAAAATGGGATTGGTGGTGAACGAGGGCAAAACGAAGTACCTTCTGTCATCATGCAAAGAGTCAGCGCATTCGCGCCTTGGCAACCAAGCCACTGTTCGCAGCAATAATTTCGAAATAGTAAAGGACTTCGTTTACCTGGGAACCAGCATTAATACCAACAATAATGTTAGCCTAGAAATCCGACGAAGAATCACTCTTGCAAACAAATGCTACTTCGGACTGAGTAGGCAATTGAAAAGTAAAGTCCTCTCTCGACGAACGAAAATAACACTCTACAAGTCACTCATCGCACCCGTCCTGCTATATGGTGCAGAAGCGTGGACACTAACAACATCTGATGAGGCGGCTCTGGGAGTATTCGAGAGAAAGGTTCTTCGAAAGATTTGTGGACCTCTACGCGTTGGCGACGGCGAGTACCGAAGAAGATTTAATGATGAGCTGTATGAACTTTACGCAGACGCCGACATAGTTCAGCGAATTAAAACACAGCGGCTTCGCTGGCTAGGCCACGTAGTGCGAATGAGCGAAGATGCTCCAGCCCAGAAGGTATTCTTATCGGCACCCGCCGGTGGAAGCAGAGGAAGAGGGAGACCACCACTCCGATGGAAGGACCAAGTGGAGACCGATTTGCGATCCCGCGGTGTTTCCAATTGGCGCCAGTTGGCGCAACGAAGAAACGACTGGCGAGCTATGTTGGACGGTCAAAATCGCCCAGGCGGGTAGATGACCATTTAAAGAAGAAGAAAGAAGAAGAACCCACACATGCACACCCCCATGCATGTATATGTGTGCTGACAAAACACGAATATGCATGCATGCCCACACAGGTGGGTGGGTTGGTGTGAGTGATTGGAAGGGCGCTAAAGTTACATTAGGGTGGCCCATTTTTTAAGACTTTAGGCATCTCGCCTAAACATTATGAATATTCTGAGTGTTTGTGGGATCTAAATCTACTTCTAATGTGTATCCAACTAAAGAATCTTCTGGTATACTAAAAACGTTAAACT